>JAWNPR010000061.1:28252500-28860000 GCA_035047405.1 Drosophila stalkeri
CTGAGTTATTAGAATTTACTATGCTAAACTAGAGACAATATCTTAGCTTTCCTGCTGCACCAACTAAAGGAGCTGAAAATTAATTGCTGTTGAGCTGCATATGCTCACTCTTTCATTCATCTACAGGGTAGCTCAAGTAAAACTGCCAACAAATATTGAAAACGCAAAATTTGAGCTTTATTGCAGTTTTTTGCTGCCTGTTGTTGTTGCTGCTGTTGCTGTTGCTGCTGTTGCTGTTGCTGTTGCTGCTGCTGTTGCTTTTCAATAATGCACGAAGCTTCATTGCTGACGAAGTACGTCAAACAGCAGCAGCAGCAGCAACAATAATAACAAGGACAACAATCAAAAAAAGGACCAAGCAAACGATGAAGCACAAAAGTAAGAGCACGAGGAAGAGGAGGGAGCCCTGAGAAGAGGAAGCAGTTGGGAAGGCAACACATTTTGTATATTTGGCCAACATTTTGCAACTGCCATTTTCTTTTGGCTGTTTGCATTGAATGCTTAACTTGCTCTTCTTCTTCTTGGGCTGCTGCTCCATCATTTTGGCTTATTTATTCGCTGACTTATTTAGCACTCGAAAGTATGCAACGATTCGTGCCCTAGCCCAATACTCAGCCCAGCCCAGCTCAGCCCAGCCCAGCCCAGCCCTTTGGCAACTGTTACAAATTGCACTCGATTTGATTGCCATCGAATTTCAATTGGCATTTCGCATTTCCAATTGCCACAGCGACTGCGAATTTAAGTTTGATTTGATCGAAAATGTTTCGATTTGTTCAGCTATTAACTAGTGTTACGCGACGCCTTCGACGCCTTCGAATAACTATTTTTACGTCTGCCACTCGCCCCAATGCATAATTCAACAACTGGCTAAAAGTTCATGTCAGCTTGAACCGCATGTTAAATTTATGCTGCAAATCGTAACAAGAATTTTAAACACTCTTGCGTGCATAAACAACTTTTGTTTTCCCATATGCAATGAAACTTTTGCTGCTCTGTTGACTCCCATTCCCCCTACCCCCCCTTACTGAAATATTGCTGTTGCTGTTGCTGTTGCTGTTGCTGTTGCTGTTGCTGTTGTTGTTGTTGTTGCTGTTGCTGTTGTCGTGTCAACAAATTGGCAACACTTTGACCACAAGTTGACAGCAGGAAAATGTGAAAATGTAAATATATTGCATGAATTACAGGGTATAGCAAAGGTAATATCTTCCGTTCATCGGCTCCAGAGAGTACAGGGTAGCATAAGATTACTTCTCGAGACTAAAAGAGAGTCAAATAAGGGAAAGCTTATAATAGACGATATAGAACTGGATATATATTCCATAGCATAAAGACAGTATAATCTTTATGAGCTATAATGATTCACTGTAATACAGCGTAAAGACTATAGGGTCAAGAATTCAGCACAGTATATAATACAGAGTATACTTAAATGATCAGCATTTTACAGGGTATACCAATCAATTATTTATCTAAGAATATATAATTTAGAATGATGCTGCTTTCAACAAGTTTACCAAGCATAGTACAGGATATCGTGAAGGAAATAGCTAACAAAATCTGTACTATAATCTTTAGCCTTTTTTTGCCATATACTTATATATCTATATATTTTTGAGGTCATGAAGCTCAACCAACAACAACAATAACTGCATTACATATGCAGGGTATCTGCTGGTCAATCATAATGAAATCGCACAGCGAATTGTGTTCGAGAATTGCTGATAGTTTGCGCATTGGCATTCGGATTATTTATTTTGACTAGCGTGCGTGTGAGTCGAAGGTCAAATGCGAAATTAAAATTCTATTTTCTTATTTGGAATTTCGCTCAGAGATTTATTTATTTTTAATTCAATGTACAAATGTTGATAAATGCTTCTGGAATCGTTGCCCATGCCCCGCACCACCCCATTTCGAACTGAACATGACCCGGTCGAAACCCCCAACCAATCCAATCCACCCGACCAACCAGCATATATACATACAATTTGCTTTCTGCTCGCTGCGCCTTGATTAATGATACGAACTGAGATTAATGTTGCTGCTGCTGTAGCTACTGTTGCTGCTGATGTTGCTGTTGTTGTTGTTTCTACTGATGCTATTGTTGCTGTAGCTATTCTTATTGCTACTACTACAACTGATAATGTTGTTGTTGCTGTTGTTTTTGTCGCTGAATTCTCTATTTCTGGCTTTGTTGCTGCTGCTGCTGTTGCTGTTGTTGGTGCTGTTGCTGCTGCTGCTGCCTTTGAAGTCTCTATTGCTGGTGTCGCTTCTGCTATTATTGCAGTTGCAAATCTCTCCAGCTGCTGCTGATGTCGCTTCTGCTGTTATTGCAGTTGCAATTGTTGTTGTTGCTGCTGCTGTTGCTTCTGTTGCTGTTACTACTGTTGCTGTTGCTGTCGTTGTTGCTGTTGCCTATGAAGTCTCTATTGCTGGTGTCGCTTCTGCTGTTATTGCAGTTGCAAATCTCTCCAGCTGCTGTTGCTGCTGCTGATGTCGCTTCTGCTGTTATTGCAGTTGCAATTGTTGCTGTTGCTGGTGAAACTGTTGTTGCTGCTGCTGTTGCCGTTGAAATCTCTCTTGATAGTGTCGCTTCTGCTGTTATTGTAGTTGCAATTGTTGCTGCTGCTGCTGCTGCTATTGCTGCTGTTGCTGCTGTTCTCATTGCTGCAACTAATGCTAATAATGCTAAAGTCATAGTTGCTATCGTTGCTGACGCTGCAATTGTTGTTACTGCAAATGTCGTTGCAATTGTTGTTGTTGCTGCTGTTGGTGTTGATGTGACTTTTGTTGCTGAGGTCAGTATTGCTGTTGCTATCTCAATTGTTTGTGTGGCTTCAGTTGCTGTTGGCCTATGTTGCTGCAACTATTGCTGATGTCGCTGTCGCTGTTGTTGTTGCTCATATTGCTGTTGTTGACGTGACTGAAGTCGGTATTGCTGTTGCTCCTGTTGTTGTTGTTGTTGTTGCCATTGCTGCTGTTGCTGTTGCAGCTGAATTCTCTATTGTTGTTGTGGCTTCAGCTGTTGTTGCTATTTCTATTTGTTGCTGCTGTTGCTATTTCTATTTGTTGCTGTTGCTGTTGCTGCTACAATTCTCATTCATATTAATGCTACTATTGTTGCTGATGTTGCTGCTACAGTCAGTATTGCTGTTGCTGCTGCCGTAACTGTTGCTGCATCAATTTAGATTGCTGCTGCTACTGCTGTCACGGTCCACTGCAATGCGAATAGCTATCGACCGCTTTTTTAACTATCCAAACTATTCAGTGCCTTTGGCTGTTGGCCATGATTGGTCTGATAAGCGAATTTGAGATGCGTCAAGCGCGTAATTCAAAAAGGGCCCACAGCTCGTATGCGTGACATTTGCCTCCTTCTCTAACCAATTGCAATAAAGTATTTGAAATTGATTTTAAGCTTAACAAATCGAAATGCCAGTCTAAGCAATTTATGGAAAATATGCATGGCATAGTTTAATAATGAAAATTGAATATTGTAAATAATATTTATTGATTTTAATTCAAATTTAGTGATGATATATAAATAAATATTAAACATATAGAAATTAAGCTATAGGTTAGCTAAATCTATCGATATATCGATTTAATGCAAAGTTGACTACAATTTAAAATATTTACTTAATTTTATATACTTCTTAAATTGATTTAATTTTGCTTTACAGGATCCAAAAATATTGGATAAGGTAACCAAAAAGAATGGCACGAATATACCGGAACTGGATAAGCGTTCGCTAACCATATGCTCCAACACGGACTATATCAATATAACATATCATCATGTTATTTGCCCAGATGCAGCAACAGCCAAGGTATAGTAGTTTAGCTAAACATTGATCAGTGTGATCAGTGAGTGACTCTGGAGTGCGGCTGAAGAGATCATTTTGCTCATGTGGATCATATTCAAGCATATGCATACCTCTCTGTACTTCTAGATCTGGCTAGATGGCATACGAAAAATAACACATAATGTCAAAGCGAACAATATCTGTCCGATGATGTGTCTGAGAAAACAGTAAGTGAACTCTGGCAGTTCCCACACAAAACATTCGAATAGACGCACCATATAATATCTTCTGTATATCTCTCTGTTTGTCTAAGAGAATATACAAACCGAAAACTTTTTATATATATAATTTTATAGTCTGCGATGTCACAGCACGATGCAGCTTTGCTTTCTACACCTACATACATCATATAAGCATATCTATGTATATAAATATATCTCATATCATATTTCATCTTCTATACATATCTATTGATTTGTATATTTGATTTGATCAAATGGATTGCAAATGTACATAATGCTGTTCGATTTATTTTCATATTGTTTTCTAATTTGCATGTCTTGCGCCTTGTTTTTGTTCTTATTGTTATTGTGTTATTGTGTTATCGTTAATCGTTAATCGTTAATCGTTATCGTGATATCGATAACAATCATTCAGAGCTGGCAAAAAAACTTGCGACTTATCACGCATAACAATCGCGCCACCAACGTGTGTCCACGCACCAATCTAATGAAACAGTAAGTCTATTAATGAAATTTCTTCTCCTATCGAAATCTATCGGTATTATTGCCAGTCTATCGAGCTCGTTAGCTCGTACTTTGGTAAGTATTACACCATGTAGAAGCAGTGGAAGACTAACCAAAATAGTTAATGAATATGCGGAAATGATAAAATAATACTATAAAAGAAGATTTAGGAGCATATAAGAAAGAGCTAATAAAGTCAAATAGACTTTAGGATTCAATATTAAATACATGTATATTCAAATGCATCTAAACATCTATCTAGATCTATATATGTATCTCTATCTCTATCTTTATCTATATATATATGGTATATATCTAGAGCAAATTAAGCACATCGTGTTGAGAACGAGAATATTGCAAATTGTATATTATTATTGCTAGCAAATTGTCTAAACAAATCTCATCTGATGCTGCCGTTCGGTCAGGTGGGCAGCGGAAACGGAAACGGAAACGACATCATCAACAGCCACCTAACCTCACTTGGGCAGAGATAGAGATGGAATAACGAAATGGAAAAGCAACTGTAAAATTGTTTGCGTTGTTTCACAACACACAAAAATTTCATTTCATTTGCATTTTGGCTCGCCATGAAAATGGCAAATGAAGAGATGAAGCTATTTCCGTTCACAATAACTGTAAATATATAGATATATATATATATATATATATATATGCTCCACCTATATGTTATATAGTATAACTCTTGATTAATGCCAACTCTGAACTTTTGATTGCAAAAGAACTTGACAATGTGAAATGTGAGTTTTGTGTGTTTAGTTATAGAAAATGCAGCTGACTTTTGTAGCGCTTCTTCCTTTCAATACTTTCTTACCCAGAGAGTGAGAGAGAGAGAGAGTGAGAGAGGGAGAGAGTGAGTGAGCTGTAACTTGTTTGTTTGCCAATCACATTGTCTGGCTTCGCCTTGGCGTCGCTTTTCACTGCTGTTCGAGGTGTTTTCGAGCAGTTGCAGCTGCAGCTGGTATTGCTTCAGCTTCGCTGCTTCCTTTGTTAGGCAGGCGGTAAAAGTTCTTGCACTGATTTCGTAGTAAATCGGTTTATTTGTTGTTAGAACCAGTTATGTGCATTCAATTAACTGCTTATAGCAATGCACTCTCTATCGATTGTTGTTTACTTTTTTTTATTTGATTTTATTACTATATTTAGAAATTCTTTCAAGGTTTAACTTCTCACAGCGCTTCTCTCGCATTGAACTCAGCTACTCTCTATATATAAGTAAGAGATAATATTTTACTTTGCACTTCTCTTAAAGCTTCTCGCTGACAGTTAAAAACAAAAAAAAAACAAAAAATCTATAAAATGAAATGGAAATTTAAGGGCTGACGAACCGCAGGCTACAATAAAATGTTTGCATTGGCAATGCGTTGACCCAGTTTGTAAAAATTGTTATTGTTGATTGTTAATTGTTGATTGTTCTCCTTATGGACAAGACAGGACAGGACTGGGGTAGGGTAGGGTAGGGTAGGGTAGGGTCGTTGATATAGCAAGGTCTTGAGGCATTAACTGCAATTACTTGTCTAACTTAACCCTGGGCTAGCTTTGAATGAGGTTATTGGGTCTCTCGAGTGGCCACACACACACACACACACACACACACACACACACACTTGCACACTTGCACACTTGCACACACTCAAACAGGTTGAGCACACGCAAATCCTGCGCTAAGTAATGAATGTCCATCGCATGACCAATGATTGTCCTGCAACGTGTGAGGGAGGTCAGTTCAACTGGCAGCACAAATTGAATTGAATTGAATTGAATTTAAACTCAAGACATTCTTTTAAATGAATTGTTGCCACTGCCAGCTGTAATGCACTTTCGCCCCATCGATCATTTGGGCTGCCAATTAATTGCCAATTGCCAATTGCAAATTGCGAATTGCGAATTGCAAATTACTTACTGCAATTACATTTTCAATATCGATTGTAATTACACTTTAATTTTTGCTCCATTTCAATTGTAAATGAGCTATTGAAGCGGAAAATAAGTACGTTTTTTTTACGAGTCTACCCTTTAGTCGATATTAAACAGGACATAAGTCGTATAAGACATCGAATAGAATATGTGCATATAAAGTCAATATATATATATATATATATATTTTTGTGGTGTGGATGCATAGATATCGATTCGATCCACATGATCTCATCCTTATGTTCATTCGATCTCATTTATGTGTGTATGCAGACATTGATCTAAGAACCTAAGAATCTAAGTCTGAGCTGAGATCAACAAAATAAATTGCTTATATTTAGAATATAATTTTGATATCTCAGCATATATAGTTCTAGAAAATATATCCATTGTCAACTCAGAATATAATTTAGATATCTCAGCATATATAGTTCTAGAAAATATATCCATTGTCAACTCAGAATATAATTTAGATATCTCAGCATATATAGTTCTAGAAAATATATCTATTGTCAACTAGGCTAGGGTATCTACTAGTTCATCATGCGCTCAACTCAAGCAGTCCTACTTGCTTTTACGCTTTATGCGCTTTAATTTCAAGTGAAATTTATTTCGAGTGCACTTTTTATTATTATTTACTAAAGTTAAAGTGTTTCCGAAGCCTTTCTCCAATTCAAATTGAGTTTTATGCGAAATTATTTTTAATGGAATAATATACATACGTAATATATACTTGGTATTCCAGAAAGAACTTTAACTGCAAGTAGAGTTTAAGTAGAAATTGTTTAAATATTGTCATAGTGGAATGGAGGCAGGCATAAGGAGTTTTCAAACATTTAGCAACAAATAAGGAATAATCACACTAAAGTCTGTGTAGGAATTAGTTGATTTTTCTTAGTTGAATTTACTCAGCTTTAACCAAGTTAAAATATGCTCTACGTAAAGGTAAAGTATAAACCATATAAACTCTCTTTCTCTCTCTCTCTCTCTCTCTCTCTGCATGTATGTAATAGCACATTTAGCATATTTATATATTCATATCTCGTATCGTATTCAGTTTGAGTAAATTCTCGATTTGATTAAATTCATTCAAGTTGGATGCGTCTCAGTTATTGTGTGGAGAAGAGCGGAAAGATACCAGTTAAGACGCTGGCCAAAACTTTTGCATCTGGTAAAACTGAGAAGCTAGTCTATACGTGCATCAAGGATGCGGGCCTGCCGGACGATAAGAATGCGACAATGACAAAGGAACAGTTCACGTTTGATAAGTTTTATGCGCTCTACCATAAGGTCTGTCCGCGCAACGATATCGAGGAGTTGTTCACATCGATGTAAGTGACAGAGATTAAGGGATTAAGAGATTCCCAGTTGATTTCACATCTCGAATTCCATTTATGCAGCACCAAGGGCAAACAGGATTTCATTAGCCTGGAACAGTTCATACAGTTCATGAACGAGAAGCAGCGCGATCCGCGCATGAATGAAATTCTCTATCCACTGTATGAGGAAAAGCGCTGCACGGAGATTATCAACGACTATGAGAACGATGAGGAGAAGAAGAAGAGTGGTATGTACACCTGATCTATGTATGCATGTATATATTTCTAAATAATATTTCAAACTCTGCAGGACAACTCTCATTGGATGGCTTTAAGCGCTATCTAATGTCCGATGAGAATGCGCCCGTATTTTTGGATCGTCTCGACTTCTATATGGAAATGGACCAGCCGTTGGCGCATTACTATATCAATAGCTCGCATAATACGTACTTGTCCGGTCGCCAGATCGGTGGCAAGAGCTCCGTCGAAATGTATCGACAGACTCTGCTCGCGGGCTGTCGTTGCGTTGAGCTCGATTGCTGGAATGGCAAGGGCGAGGACGAGGAGCCAATTGTAACTCACGGTCATGCCTACTGTACGGAAATCTTGTTTAAGGTAAACAGAGAAAGAGACAGAGAGAGAAAAAGAGAGAGAGAGAGAAGGATAAGTTCTCTGAGTTAATATGTTTCTCCCATTATTAGGATTGCATTCAGGCGATTGCGGATTGCGCTTTTGTCTCGTCGGAATATCCGGTGATTCTGTCCTTTGAGAATCATTGCAATCGAGCTCAGCAATACAAATTAGCTAAATACTGTGATGACTTTTTTGGTGATCTGCTACTAAAGGAACCTCTAGCGGACCATCCGGTGAGTTTTTTTTTTTTTTTTTTGGTGCTGTATTTTGTTGCATTCCATGAAATGCTAATCTAATTTGGTTTTCAGCTCGATCCGGGTCTACCGCTGCCGCCGCCGTGCAAGCTAAAGCGCAAGATTCTCATCAAAAACAAACGCATGAAGCCTGAGGTGGAGAAGGTTGAGCTGGAGCTCTGGCTCAAGGGCGAGCTGAAGACCGACGACGATCCCGAGGAGGATGCCAGCGCTGGCAAGCCGCCCGAGGCAGCTGCTGCTCCAGCGCCCGCCCCAGAGGCAGCTGCTGCCGAGGGCGCGGCCGAGGGCGGCGGCGGTGCCGAAGCGGAAGCAGCTGCTGCCAACTACAGTGGCTCCACCACCAATGTGCATCCCTGGCTCTCATCCATGGTCAATTATGCGCAGCCCATTAAGTTCCAGGGCTTCGATAAGGCAATCGGTAAGGGCGAGACTGCATAAAAATATTATCTGTGTGAGCGAGACGGCAGACAGGGAGAGTGAGAAAGGTAGAGGCACTGAATCAGAGAGTGAGAAAGCGAGAGCTAGATAGCAAGAAAGAGAAGAAGTCTACAGAAAGAAAGAGACAGAGACAGAGAAAAGGAGAGAGAGAGAGAGAGAGATAAGCAGAGGAGCTAAGGAAGAGAATGTGAGGAGGGAATTGAAAAGACAGCAACTAAAATGAACTAGCGGGAGAGAGAAGAAAGATGCAAAAGAGGGAACAAGTTCGAAGAAAAAGAAATACCGTTTTCATGTATGAAAAAAAAGAGATAGTATTACAAAGAGAAAGAGAGAGAGTGAGATATTGATCTTGAAAAATATTTAAACTTGTGAAAAGACGAACGCAGTCGGATTATCTGGAATGTAGTCAACGATTGAGCCAAGGCTTATCGAATATTTTTTTTTTGCGTACTAGCAGAGTCTAAAATTCTTATCTTCACTTTTACCAATTAACAATTTAACAATGAACTCTTTCCACTTTTAGAGAAGAACATCGCCCACAATATGTCGTCGTTTGCGGAATCGGCAGGAATGAATTATTTGAAGCAGAGCTCGATCGATTTTGTCAATTACAACAAGCGGCAAATGTCGCGCATCTATCCGAAGGGCACCCGAGCCGATTCGTCGAATTATATGCCGCAGGTATTTTGGAACGCCGGCTGCCAGATGGTCTCATTGAATTTCCAGACATCCGATCTGCCCATGCAACTGAATCAGGGCAAATTCGAATACAATGGCGGCTGCGGCTATTTGCTAAAGCCAGACTTTATGCGTCGCGCCGACAAGGACTTTGATCCGTTTGCCGATGCTCCGGTAGATGGTGTGATTGCGGCTCAGTGTTCGGTAAAGGTAATCGCCGGACAGTTCTTGTCGGACAAGAAGGTGGGCACCTATGTGGAGGTGGACATGTTTGGCCTGCCATCGGACACAGTGAAGAAGGAGTTCCGTACACGTTTGGTGCCCAACAACGGCCTCAATCCCGTCTACAACGAGGATCCGTTCGTGTTCCGTAAGGTGGTCTTGCCCGATTTGGCGGTGCTGCGCTTTGGCGTCTATGAGGAAAGCGGCAAAATGATTGGACAACGCATCCTGCCCCTTGATGGTCTGCAGGCTGGCTATCGCCACGTCTCGTTGCGTACTGAGGCCAATTTCCCGATGTCGTTGCCCATGTTGTTTGTTAACATCGAATTGAAGATTTATGTACCTGATGGCTTTGAGGACTTCATGGCCATGCTGTCGGATCCGCGCGGCTTTGCCGGCGCCGCCAAACAGCAGAATGAACAAATGAAGGCATTGGGCATTGAGGAGCAGAGCGGCGGGGCCGCTCGCGATGCCGGCAAGGCCAAGGAGGAGGAGAAAAAGGAGCCGCCGCTTGTCTTCGAGCCCGTCACCCTCGAATCGTTGCGTCAGGAGAAGGGCTTCCAGAAGGTCGGCAAGAAGCAGATCAAGGAGCTGGACACGCTGCGCAAGAAGCACGCCAAGGAGCGCACCTCGGTGCAGAAGACCCAAAATGCGGCCATCGACAAGCTGATCAAGGGCAAGAGCAAAGATGATATACGCAACGATGCGAACATTAAGAATGCGATCAACGACCAGACCAAGCAGTGGACCGACATGATTGCACGCCATCGCAAAGAGGAATGGGATATGCTACGCCAGCATGTCCAGGACTCCCAGGATGCCATGAAGGCGCTCATGCTGACCGTGCAGGCGGCACAGATCAAACAGCTCGAGGATCGTCATGCCAGGTGAATCTAATCAAATCCAATAGATACGCATATCTCTTAACTCAAATGCTATCCATTCAAATGTTTGCATTCACAGGGATATCAAGGAACTCAATGCCAAGCAGGCCAAGACATCGGCCGATACCGCCAAGGAAGTCCAAAATGACAAAACTCTGAAGACCAAAAACGAAAAAGATCGTCGTCTGCGCGAAAAACGTCAGAACAATGTGAAACGTTTTATGGAGGAGAAAAAGGTAGGTGAAGTAATACCAATACTAGCCTAGATGTAGAAAGCTCTATGTAGAATTATCCATTTAGGTACTATAAAAATGATTCACTCTAAATTTTAATATGAATATCTGATATCCCTATAGATAGATCCATTTCCCTTTATCCACTTTATGGTTTTTCCTTATATATATCTTTAACTCTATATATATATATATATATATATAGATCCATTTCCCTTTATCCACTTTATGGTTTTTCCTTATATATATCTTTAATTCTATATATATTTTAACCCTCTTGACTCGATCCACCTTTTCATGTATATATTTATTTTCTGACTTTTTATTCAGCCTCCTCCCATTCTTGCTCTAATCCTCTCAAACTCAATATTTCGATCTCAGTATAAATAGCATATCCTACTTTTATGTTTTCCTTAACCCACAATTAATTAAATTTGATCGATCACATTCAATGCAATACTAATCGTTTATCGTTTATCGTTATTCACAGCAAATCGGCGTTAAGCAGGGTCGCGCCATGGAAAAATTGAAATTGGCACACGCTAAACAAGTTGAGGAATTTAGTACCGATGTGCAAAAGGTACTAAATGAAACACGGCCGCAGACCGACACTATAACCAGTATTGAGACTGTACTTTAGACCACAAAAACCGATAACGATTATCAAACAATAATAATAATAACAATAATAATATAATAAATACGTTAATCGGTTGAGCGCTAACCGATTAACTGATGCTTTACAGTGTTTCGTACAGCTAGTTTCAATTGTAGTAAAAAAAAAAAAAAAAAAAAAAACAAAAACAAAAATAAACCCCTAACGAGTACCCAGTAACGAGTAACGAGTAACGAGTAACGTAAAACGAGTAACGAGTAGCAAGTACTCAAAGCACACTCACAACGTTCTAGTCGCTACAAAACAACTATATTCATTTGAGGAAAAGAAAAAATAGAAGAGAATAATACCAAAAAAATACCAACAACAATAATCTCAAATACAGAGAAATATGATAAAAACGAATATCAAAATAATCGAGAATAATGCAAATTCATGAGTAGCTGCTAATCAAATTTTAACTAACTGCTAAGATGTAATTATCTATATCCATTTTTTTCTCTATATATGTATATATATATCAATTTATGTTATATATGTGTATATATGTGTATTTATTTATTCCATTTTTTGTTTTTTTTTTTTTTCAATTTATTTTTGCCAAACATTTTAATTTAATATAATTTGTTTTGTTCTCTGTTTGCTTCGTTAGTTCGCTTTTGAGTTTTGATGTTGTTTTCTCTTTTTAAACAAATTTATGTGAAAACTTTTGTTATTGTTTTTGTTTTTCAATTCACATCAAGTATTTTTTTTTTTTCGATTTTTTGTTTGAAATTCTAGTATTTGTATTTGGCAGTTAACTTGAATTCCCAGTAACAAAAATGAAAAACGAGGCAGTTCTATTAAAGATATATATATACGAGGTCTGTTCAAAAAGTTTCAAAAGTTTCATATTTTTTGGAAGAAATACCTATTTTGTGTCTTATAAAATAAACCTAGATATTATAATATACATTTTTTATCAAAGTTTTTTTCCATCGATCTTTTTCACATGTTTCTTCATCGAGCTTTATATGCTCAATTTACTCTCATGGGTTCCATTTTTTTCCATCATATGGTCCATTTTCTGGAATACGTAAAAATCAAAAATGAGCCAAACATATATCGGCATAATGCCACAAAAATGATCTATTCTGACGGCTTTTTGAAGACACCTCGTATATGTATATAATATCTATCTAACTATTGTACTACTCACACTTGAGCTATTTAGTCTTACCTTTCTCTCTATCGCTCTCTCTCTCTCTCTCTTTCTATATGTATTCTCTATCTCTCTCTCTCTCTCTCTCTCTGTGTTTCTCTCTCCCACTCTCTGTATCTCGCTTTCACACACTCGTTTAACAATTTTATGCTAAAAACAATTTCCAAAATAATTTCATTTTAACATAAACATTTTGAATATTTACCGCTATTCGCTAAACGTTTTGCTGTGCGTCTAAAAAATAACGCCGAATCACGTCAAAAATTAACCAATCAAAATTCCATTCTCTCTCTCTCTCTCTCCTTTTCTCTTTTCTCCCCCTCGCACACACACACACACACACACACACATATATATATCATGCTGCTCCTGATCACTGATCAAAACTAACGACAATGCACATGATCAGCTTATGGACATGTACAAAATCGAGGAGGAGGCCTAT
This sequence comes from Drosophila stalkeri, assembly GCA_035047405.1. Lineage (NCBI taxonomy): Eukaryota > Metazoa > Arthropoda > Insecta > Diptera > Drosophilidae > Drosophila > Drosophila stalkeri. The sequence goes on from JAWNPR010000061.1 coordinate 28,265,905, forward strand.
AAGACCCAAGGAAAAACGGAGTTTTATGCTTAAACAACAACAACAACAACAAGAGCAACATCAGCTAAAAGAAATTTATAAAATACAAAAAAAAAAAATAAAAATAGAAAAAGAAGCAGAGTTTTAGTGTACGCCTATATTGTTTAGAAATATGAAGAAGATGACGAAATCAATTCAAAAAAAAAAAAAAAGAATAAGAAAAACAAAAACAAAAACTGTATTCGAAAAGAAAAGTCAACACTTTGTGCTTTATACTTATTTAAGACGTTATAAAACGTGGCAAACTATCCAACATAAATAATCTATAAATATATATATACATATATATATATATATATATATATATATATATATATATATATATATATATATATATATATATATATATATATATATATATATATAATATATATATATAGATATATATATATATATATATATATATATATATATATATATATATATATACATGCTTAGATATTATAACTAAATTGTTGAAATAACTTTGCAAGTTTTCGATCTCCAAAATACTTGGAAAATACCAATATTTAAAATTATTTGCTGTAAAACTGCAACAGAATACTTGAATTCTAAATAAAAAAAATACCATAAAAATAGCAAAACAAAAAAAAGAAATAAAATCTATTGGTAATTATGCATCAATAAAACGGTACACCGATAAGCTTAAACCATGCCATAAGTAAACCAAAAGAAAAAATCTTTCCAAGTTCTCTGAAAATATTGCGCAAAGCGCTATTTCTTTATTATTTTTGGTTTTTTTTTTTTAGTTAATATTTATTATTTTTTTCGAGTGACGCGAGAAAATAGTTACAGCTATCAATTGTAGTATATACATATATATATATATACGCATGTTTCAATGAGAAAGTTGAAGAAAATACTAAACATATATAGCATAACATATGTGTTTCCGATTTTCCACCTAACAGCTTAGCAAAACAAAACAAATACTATATACTATGACTATCCGCATATAACAAAAGATCAAGAAGAAGAAGAAGCAAAAAATAAATATATAATTAAAAAACTATATAAGTAAATATGGTATTTAAATACTAAAATACAAAATAATAAAGAAGAAATAGCATTTATTTTGAATGAATGCAAAAATGTCTCTGGATGCTTAGTGAAAGAAATAACAAATAAAAACAGTCAATGTACATCCCATTTACTGTACGTGCATAACCTCAAAACAAAAATAGTTAAATTCTGCTAAAAAAAAATACCAACTATAAACAAAAATAAAAAAGGTTAAGAATACCTATAAGCGTTTATATAAATGTCATAAAAAAAAACAAAACTCTTTTTAGTATGAACAATTCAAATGAAACACCCCTACCGGCAGTTATATATATATATTTATATATGTATATGTATATACACCCGTATGTAGCTATTTTATATGGGCTCAATTTGCAATACATCCACACATATACATATATATATATATATATATATATATAACTAGAAAAATCATAAAATGAAAATTGTTACAAGAACTTTATAAGACGAAGCGTTCGCTTCGTTCAAGAGCAAAAATACTTTCGCGAATTTTACAAATGAAAGCTAGCCAAGAAAATATACCAAAAAAATACAATTAGAAATACAACATTATAACAACAAAAATACCAACAAATAGCTCTTTTACAATTTTGTTTTTGAGTTGAGTTCGTTTAGGTTTTTGCACTTTCTTGTAACGTCTTTCTGTTGTAGTTGTTAAAAAAAAAAATTATATACATATATATAAAGAAAAATTACTAAAAATATGAAAAAATAAAAAATATATATATAAATTGTATATTTTAAAATGTAGAACAATCCGAAAATTGATTTTTTTTTCACTTGAATGTGCCCTAACAATTTAGATGAAAACAATTTAAAGCGAAAATATAAGTTAACTTTTACAAGGTAATACTGCTAATTTAATGGATATGGATATGGACATAAATATATATGTACGTCTCTATATACATATATACTTACTCAACCTATGACCATGTATATCTATTTAGAACAAATTGCGAGCGTTTTATAAATGTGATAAAAAAAAAACAAAGAAAAACGATAAAAATTTAAATTGAAAAAAGAAAACTTTGGATGAGTTGCTTAGTTCTCACAAACAGTTTGTTCGTCATTATTGTGTGCGGCATTATGTCTAGTAAAAATTTGGGTATTACGTCCCTATTGTTTCATTTCGTGCACTTAACAAAAGGGAAAATACTAACCGATATTTACCTTTGTATTATATGTAATATATACTGTGCCAATCCCAAAAAAAAAAAGAAAAAAAATACGGAAAAAGAAAACCAAAAAAAAAACAATTATTTTGATTTTTGTATACATTAGAGACAGGCCTAGCCTCTTAGTCAGAACGTAAGCCCTCAACTAGAGAAGGCACATGACATACATACAAATGTATTTCAAATGGGCAAAAGTTAGACTCGCAGACAGAGACACACGTAAAGATACGGAGAGCAACAGTTTTCAAACTGTATTGGTGTGGCAACAGGGAGAGCAAAAGCTTAGCAGCCTGAGCTATGCTTAAATGTGTAGACGAGAGAGAGAGAGGAATAAGTGCAGAGTACGAGTGCATAAGTATAAGAGTTTGAGAGTGGTAGAGTGAACGAGTATAAGAGTTAAAGAATAATTGATTGGAAAAGCATAAGAAGTGGAAGAATACAAGAGTGCAAATAAAGTAGAAGAGCTAAAGGATTCAATAGTTTAAGAGGAAACAAGTGGAAGCGTATAAGAGTGGAATATTGGATTAGTGTATGTGTGTGAGAACTGTCTTGCTTGACTAAATTTTGTCAATGTGTCAATTTTAATTTCGATTTTATTTAGACTTTATTGTATATATATATCTACCTAGATATATACATACATTTATTCGATACTAGAAAACAAACACGAAATTGTTAGAGAGTTAGTTAACCCACGCTAGGGGCCACACATTTGATATAGTTTACACAAATTCGATGCAAATCTCATGAGGACATCAGCAAACTACCCTTTCTCTGTCAAACAAAATACAGGGTATAAGTAAACCCATTCAAATAAAAACAACAACAATACATATTTATGTGTGTATTTAATTATAATATGATTATTATTATTATGCACCAAGAAAAACCAAAATAAAAACCAAATAAAAAAATAAAAATAAAAGAAAAGAAAAAAATTAACAGCAAGCAACTGTATAAATATTATTATTACGACTACATACAATTATAGTTTAAACAAAAAAAAAATAAAATAAATAAATAAATAAAAATAAAAGCGAAAACTAAATTGATATGCAAAAGGCAAAGAAAACAAAAAACAATGAAGAAAGTTAAGAAAATGAAATTCTATTTAACAATGCTGCGTATGAACTTATGATTATATACATACTATATGACTATGTATTACTATTATTATTATCATTATCATTGTTACTATTATTATTATTATTATTATAATTATTATTATTATAATTATTATTATTATTATTAATTATTAATACCATGATTACCAATAGAAATTTGATCATTTGCATCGTTTGCTCAACAACAATAAGAAAATGTTTCACAACAATTTTCCGACTTCACAAATTATTTATTTCAAATGTTTCAAATATATTTAAGAAAATATGAAAAATATATTTTTAGTTAAATGTATCATTCTCTTAGTTAATTTCTATTTTCAATTATTTTTATCACAAGAACGAACTTAAAGAAAAACTCCCTCAATTAATGCAATTACTTTGATCTTCACTCAAGATCTGAAAGCTACATATATATAGCTAAAATCAATATGATTTATCTGTCATATGAGAGATATGAAACACTGAATTGCAAACATATTTAAGTTGTATTTAAGCATAATTTGAAAAGCAATTAATTCCCTTGCCAACAAAATGCAAATAGAGAAAAAAGAAAAATAAACTAAATATAAATATCCATGTCTATATAACAGCTTATTTGTTTCATTTTCTTTTAATTAAATATATATACATTGATGTTTCTTGTTTTCTTTTGATTTTCGAAAACGCAAGAGAGCATACATGTTAAGGGAATAACAAAAAGGAAAATCTAAATAAAAATCTAAAGTAGAATCCTTGGCTGAAACAGAAAGAATAAAAAAGAAAAAAAAAATCAAGAAAAAAACAAATACAAATTGTAAACGATATTTATGAAGTTTTGGTGTTAAGGTCATAAAAACAGTTGGAAATAAACGATTTTCTGATGAATTGATGTTCGTTTCGTGTTTTAATTGTTATGGTGGTCTTCTAACGGTTTTTGAAAACTTAAAAGTATTCAACAACATTGCCAATTGGATAAAGAGTTTTGTGGGCATGGCACATATACAAATGGTTCGCCTTGTGTGCGCATTCTAATTGGAGTTTTAACAGGTTTGAACATCAGCTGGCATGCTTTGTTAACAGTGCTATGTAATAGCTTTATAAATTTACGTGCGCTCATTGAATATTGTGTTATTAAATTTCATAAGTTAAACATTTATTATTATTTTATTATTTATTGTTGCTTTTACTCTTTATCGAAATTCTTTATTTACACAATTCGAGCTATTTGAAAGCATTCGTTAGAAGTCAAAGTCGAAATTCAAATTGAAATTCAAATTAACAGAGTACAGCATTACTGTAACAATTGTGAGCGCTATAATGCGCTGCAAAGGTTAACGTAATTTTGAGCTTAGCTCGCAATAACAGCGCAAAATTGCGTCAATGCACATATGTTAGAGCTTATTGCGTCAACATAACACAACACATTATAAAACAAAATTATTTCCAATTCATAAAAAGTTGTGCGTGGAAATACACATAAATATATTAGCAAAAATGAACAAAATTTGCCAAATCTTACTGCGACCGAGCCTGGCCAACAATTTGGCAACGACAATGCGCACGATGCCAGCGCTGGCAACATCTCCACGCTGGTACAGCGCGGATGCAGCCGCTCCACCGGCCGCATTGGACAAGGAGACACTAGACAAGCTGGTGCGTACCAACAAAGTGGTCGTATTCATGAAGGGCAACCCACAGGCTCCGCGCTGCGGCTTCAGCAATGCTGTGGTGCAGATCATGCGCATGCACGGTGTACAATACGATGCACACGATGTCCTGCAGAACGAGGCACTGCGTCAAGGTGGGTGATATAACAGCTCAATGTAGTGAAATCTAACTAAATTGCTGCCTCTCTCTTACAGGCATCAAAGACTACACCGACTGGCCCACCATACCACAGGTTTTTATCAATGGTGAATTCGTCGGTGGCTGTGATATTATGATGCAGATGCATCAAAGCGGCGACCTGATCGAGGAGCTCAAAAAGGTGGGCATCACCTCTGAGCTGCTGAAAGCCGAGGAGGCAAAAGAATCAACGAAAAAGTAACCCAAAATAATAAACATAAAAGCAAAATAGTTAAAAATTAATTGTTAAATCATTCAATACACATACATATATATCTATATCTGTATTTGTCTACTATATATCAATTATGATCTTTGGACGTGCGCTGCTTGTCCTCGGTGGCCTTTCGTTCGCGCTGCTCATCGATCTGCTCCAGCGCCGCCAGAATTCTTATGTGCGCCCCCTGTGTCAGCTCTTCCACTTGCAATAGCTCCCGGCACTTTTTCTGCATCTCCACACTTTGCATATTCACCACAATCTGCGTCAAGCTTCGTGCGATGGTGTTGCGTATCATGTCGTCCGGCGGTATTGGCATTGGACGACGTCTTGGACGCGAACCGTTTGCTCCCTCCACCTCCTGCTCACGATCTTGCTGCTGCTTATCGGCCATAATGCGCACTGAGAGCCGCCTGCCTGAACTAAACTTCAAACTTTTGCCATTTACAGTTGTTTGCAACATTAACCCTACGTTGGCCGTTACTTTTCGTCTTTACTTTTATTGCGCACTCAGCGCTGCCCGCAAAACTGAGCTTCAAGTTTTGCAATTTACCGCTTGCAGCTTTAACCCGTCGGTGGCCATTGACTTTAACCCTCTAGAGATTGCAAATCGTTTACATGTTTTGATTTATTTTTAAATATTACAATATATAATATATAATATAATATAATACATGTTGATTTAATTTTTTCTTGTTTTATAATATATATATATATATATATATATATATATATATATATATATATATATATATATATATATATATATATATATATATATATATATATATATATATATATATATATATATATATATATATATATATATATATATATGTATATGTGTATATTGCTTGAAGTTAACATTTGTTATTACCATTATTATGAACATTGTTACTGTTGTTGTTGTTGCCTTTAACTTGTTTATTAATAATTAATATTATTGTATTGTTTCGTTCGATTTGTAGGTAATAAGTGTTTACTTATCTCTGCTCATGTTCAAAATAATTTTACATACAATTAAAAAAAAAACAAAGACTTATGCGCTATAGCTTTCCTATTAGTAAACAATAATAAAAAGTGTTAAACGCGATATGCCATACAAACATATATATGTATATATACATACATCTATATCAATATGTATATATAGATGTTTGTAGTTATGTAAAAAAGTAGATTTGTAATACTTCTAAAGTTCAGCTTTTCAAATATAACCAGCATTAGCAAATTGGAACAAGGATTGCGCAAAGCGAGCTTTTGTATCGCTGCTATCCGTTACAGCGAGTAGCGAGTAGCGAGTAGCGAGTAACGAGTAACGATTAGCAAGTAGCGAGTAGACGGTAGCTGTAGCTGTTGTACAACACGACAGCACACCTCACACAATGGAGGACTTGTCCAAAATGGAGGAGGTGTCCAGCAGCAGCTCCGTGCTGCCGCTAAGAATGTCGTAGAGCTCGTGGGGCGCATCGCCCGCGATGGGGCTGCCGAATGGAAAGAATGATGAGAGCGTCGATAGCGACAACGGTCCACCATTGACCACATTCAGACCATTAACAGCCGATCCCCCTGCTCCTCCTGCGCTTGGTATGGATTTGCGTCGACGCTCCACACCGTTTACATACTCTACAGGCTCCTCCTGCTGGCGCTGATCCTGATCCCGATCCCGTTGCGGCTGCTGCGGATTGGGTCGCTGCTCGCCCGTCGCCTCGTAGTAGGCGTCGGGCAGGTCATCGAAGCTCTGTAGATCGATGCAGCGCTGCGCCTTGGCGATGTTGCTCAGCATCAGGCGAAAAAAGAGATCCACCTGCGGCTGCCCACCGCCTCGAATGTCCAGCACGGGCAGCCAACGATAGTAGCACTGATCCCACACAGCCAAGTCCAGAATGCGATGCGCCGGTTGCAGGTAACGGTCTTGCGGCACACTGGACTGCGTGGAAAACAGCTGCGGATTGATGGTGTAGCGCGATGGAGAGGATGTTGCCAAGGGTCCGCCAGCTCCAGACGTCGACAGCACTTTATGTTGTCCACCCACGGCCAAGGAGCGTCGATAATTCTGAATGGCAGCCATGTCCCCCCGCTGACGCTGATAGAGCGGATTGGTGAAGAACATCTTATCCTTCTCCCGAAACTGCTCGCCCCAGTCCCATACGGGCCGCAACACCAGCATGCCCTCGTTGACGGCGCGCGCCCGCTGAGCCTGACTGTCGAACTGGAAGGTGTCGAAGATGGGCATGAAGCAGGCATCCCACAACGTCGTCAAATACGTTTGCGAGAACTCAAACTCGTCCGGGAACTGTTGCAGCAGCTGCCACACGCAGTCAAGGTAGAGCAAAAAGATGGGACTCTGTTCGCTGTCCGGCGCCTGCTCAGAGTTGGACACATAGACGTGACCCAGCCGGCGCTGGAACGGATGCTCCAAGGCCACCCATTCCTTTTGCACCAGCGACTGGAAGCCGTCGATGGTGCGGAAGTGCGGATCGAGCAGCAGCTGGGTCAAGCTGCTAATCACGCAGCACAGATCCCGGCCATTGGACTCCTGCAGCACACAGGTAACGGAAGCGCGCAACGTGGCAGCCGCTTCGGAGGCTTGCCGCAGGCACAGCGAGACGTACAGCAGCCAGTTGGTCTTCTCGAGCAGACCCAGATACTTGTCGTCCTGCAGCATGAACTTCTCCGGAGTTTCGGGCGTGCAGAGGCGGCGCAGCTTGTGGTACGCCCGCTGCACATCCTGTATGCTGGGCAGCTGGTCAGTGAGCTGGATCAGCTTCAGCTGCTTCCGCTCGTCACACTTGCGCACCAGCTCCAGCATAATGTTCTCCAGCTTCGTGTCCTGCAGAGAGCTCGGTTGCAGCTCGGCCAGACGCACCAGCGATGCGGCACTGCTGCCATAGCTGTACACCCAAAAGGCGGCACGCGAGTCGCAGAAAGCCAGCGACAGCTGCAGGAAGCGCTCCACCTCGCAGCACTTGGGTATAACAAAGTGAGGCGGCAGCGTGTACTTGGAGGCGTGCAGACGGTTCTGGAGCAGAGGCACGGAACTGGCGCTGACCACCTGCCACTCGGTGGCGCCGCAGCGTATTAGCTCACGTGCCCAGTCGTTCTTGCTTGCGTACATGCTGACCCCAACCAGGGTTGAGTAGTAGGGCTCCCGATACGAGTAGGCGAAGCTCAGGTCGTGCCGCATCGGATAGGCGAAGCGGGCCAGCGCCGAGGCAATCAGCTTGCCGTAGTCACTGGCCCCACTCAGCTTCGAGTCCTGCTGCTGGAACGCGAACTTGAGCAGGCGAAAGTTCTTGCAAATTATGTGCAACGCCACGATGCGGCCATTGAGATTGTGCTGCTTGGCAGGCTCCAGTTTTTTCCGTCGACTGCTCGTGCCGGCCATGCGCGCCGCTTGCAGCGCACTCGCCGCTCTGCCCTGCTCGGCAATCGTGTAGATCTGGTCGATGTTGTTCAGCGTCACCTCGTTGCGACGCAAAAAGTTATTCTCCTGGTACAGATCGCTGGCCAAGGGCGTCGACAGCGTGCCTCCGTGCAGCGGCACAAAGGCCAGCTTAAAGTTCGTCACGCTCAACAGACCGAAGGTGGCCTCCTTGTGGCCACCTCTGCTGTAACTGCGGCCGCTGCTGCCTCCACTGCCGCCGCCTCCGCTGCTGCTGCTGTTATTGCCATTGCCGTTCCCATTGCCATTTGCATTGCTATTGCTGTTGGTGATATTGATACTGGTGCTGCTGCTGCCGCTTCCGCTGCTGCCCTCCATCGGCGCTATCGGTGAGTACATGTAGGCGGGCGCTGAGGCAACAATCTGCTCGCCGCCCAGCAGTAGGGGCGTGGCCTGGTGCACGTCACGCAAGTCGCTGGGCAGACACCACTCGTTCGTGTCCGCCGTGACGCGCATATCACCAGCCATGGGTGCCACGTAGCTGGTGAAGGTGTTGCGCTTCCGATGGTCTGGCATATCGTGGCTGCCAGTGGCCATCCTCAGCCACTGCTTCTGACTATAATTGTTATTATAATTCTTATTCTTCCTGCTCGGATCGGCCACAGCGCACAGCTTTTGTGTATGTATGTGTGTGAATGTGTGCGTGGGGGATCGCACGTACTTTGAATATTCAATTATTTCTTATTTCCTGTTTGCCTACAAGTCGTTGTCGTTGCCTTTGTTGCGCTGTTGCTCTTATGTCTGCAGCTGCTGCTGCTGCTGCTGTTGGTGCTGTTGGCGTTACGTGCAGCTGGCTGCTTAACCGTTAGCCAATGCCGCCTCCAAAGGCTGACAGACTGTATGTAAAGTAATAAAAAGAACAACCAACAACAAAACTATTAGATAGTTGAATCTCGATATGTTTGCTGTAAGTTTACACACACACACACACACACACACACATACGGAAGCAGATATAAAAGGCGCATAGCACATAGCATAGCATAGACCAAATTAGAATTATCTTCGATTTTGATAAGTTTATCAGCTTGAGCTTACCTATTATTTATTTATTGGTGTTTTTGTATTGCTTGCGTCGCTTGCACTGTTGGTCTTTAGTGTGGAATCGTTTTAATATGTCATCTTTGTGCATCATCTATCAGCACACATATGCATGCATATAGTCATTCATTTATTTATTATTTTTGTTGTTGCCATTAATAAATATACTAATATATATACTTATATATGTATGTATACATATGTACATATATATATATATTTATTTAAATAAAAATATACACATATACACATATATATAAGTATATACGTTGGCTACTAATACAAACACGCATGCACACTCATTTCGTGTCCAAAATAACTATCGTTATCGGCGATGTAAGTGAACAATAAGTCAGTCAGCTGATTCACTACCAGCTCAATGTTTAGCAACACTCACAGACCTCGATAGTCATGCTACTTGTTTTTGACGTCATCTCTTCTATACACACTTTTAATTAGCTCTGAGTAGCATGTACAAATTTAATAATAATTTAATAAACAATATTGAACATCAAATGCAACGATATTTATATAACAATTTTAAATTCAACCTATTCGATTCGATATATTATTCTGATATTTTTGTGATTAATACCAATATCGATACATTGGATATGCGGGCTCTAGTCCACCAACTAGGGAAAAATCATTTGACCGGTAAACACGCGGCAAGCGGTAATCTCGGTAAAGTGAAGAGAATTAAAAAAGTATTCAACTCATAAGCTAAAGAGTAATCTACGAATTTACTGTAAACAGAGTGTGCATGCTTTGGGCGCAGCGCAGCAGTCGATGCTTAAAATATTGCCTACAGTCAGTCAGATCATTGTCGTCGTCAGTGACAGTCACAATAAATTCTCAGTGTCATTTCAAATTGTCATTGTCGGGCGGTAAATTTGCACGGTACACAGAAATTCACAATTACAAACCATTAAAACAAATATCAAGAATCTGTAATCAAGTGCTGCATACGATGGCCGAGGAAGTCAAGTATTTGGATGCACCAGATAAATCCGCCACAGACAAAAAAATCTACAAGTAAGTAACACATACAACGCACATGTCCTCTTCTTCTTCCCATTCGTCCATATGTATTTGTTAACTGGCAACAAATCGTGTTTAATTTTTGATTCGGTGCTTGAGATGTGGCCTTTGCTTAGCGAAGACAAACACTAGGTATAAGAGTTAGAGCATCAGTATAAGAGTTAACAGCAATACAATAGTTTCTAGGAGAAAAGTCAAATATTATAAGTAATGAATATAAGAGTTTCTATCGACAACTACGGATATAAGAGTTGTCTGTCTTATACGCAAAAGAAGAATAGTAATAAATGCTGCCAGATCTAGAGCATATTCTTTGCGTTCTCTTACTTACTGGCTTACTGTTGATATATATCGTGAACTCACCTCTCGTTTTCGCTCTTTGCAGATCAATTCTTTTAGCCAATGGACTGCACGCTCTTATCGTATCAGATCCGAGTCCGGTGCCGCACGATGGATTCACCACATCGGAGTCATCGGTCGGGGAAGGAGATGATACGTCTGGAGAGACTGAGAGCACGAACAGCTCAAGCGAATACTCAACGTCCACATCAGGCAGCGAACATAGTTCAACCGACTCCGATAGCGAGGTGGGCGATGAGAAACTGGCAGCCTGTGCCATCCTTATGGATTACGGCTCATTTGCCGAGCCGCGCGAATATCAGGGCTTGGCCCATTTCCTGGAGCACATGATATTCATGGGCTCTGAGAAGTATCCGGAGGAGAATATCTTCGATGCTCATATCAAGAAATGCGGCGGCTTCACGAACGCCATCACAGACTGCGAGGAAACCGTTTTCTACTTCGAGGTGGCCGAGAAGCATCTGGACTCGAGTCTTGACTATTTCACGGCCCTATTGAAACATCCGTTGATGAAGAAGGAGGCGATGCAACGGGAACGCTGCTCCGTTGACTCGGAATTCCAGCAAATTCTCCAGGAGGATGAGACAAGGCGTGACCAGCTGCTGGCCAGCCTGGCCACCGACGGCTTTCCCCACGGCACCTTCGCTTGGGGCAACCTGAAGACACTCAAGGAGAACGTTGATGATGAGGCGCTGCACAAGCTGCTGCACGAAATCAGACGCGACCATTATACTGCCAATCGTATGTACTTGTGCGTCCAAGCACGTTTGCCCATCGATGAGCTGGAGACCTTGGTGCAGCACCACTTTGCTGACATACCCAGCAATCAAGTCGCAGGCCCAAGTCTGTCCAAATTCAACTACAAGAACGCCTTTCGCCCCGAGTTCCACGAGCACGCGTTCTTCGTCAAGCCCGTGGAGAACGTTATCAAGCTTGAGCTAACCTGGGTGCTGCCCGGTGTGCGCCAATACTACCGCAGTAAGCCAGACCAATTTCTCTCTTTCATTCTTGGCTATGAGGGCAAAGGCAGCCTGTGCGCCTATCTGCGGCGTCGCCTGTGGGCCTTGGAGCTTGTCGCTGGCATCGATGACAACGGCTTTGACCTCAACGAAATGTACAGCCTGTTCAATGTGTGCATCTATCTGACCGACGAGGGCTTCAAGAACTTGGATGAGGTACTGGCGGCCGCGTTTACCTATGTGAAAGCGATTGCCCAGGCTGATCCAGACACCTTGCGCACTATCTACGCCGAACAGCAGGGCATCGAAGAGATCGGCTTTCGATTCCAGCCGCAGCGGCCGGCCATGGACAATGTGCAGCAGCTGGTGCTGAACAGCAAATACTTTCCGCCCAAAGATGTGCTCACATGCAAGGATCTATACTATGAGTACAACGAACAGCACTTGGCCCATCTCATCGCACATCTGAACGACTTTAAATTCAACATAATGCTAACTGCTAGGAAGTACGGATTGTTGGTCTACGATAAGCGGGAGCAGTGGTTTGGCACCGAGTACACCAGCATCCCAATGCCAGCTAAGTGGCAGCAACTCTGGCACGCAGCGGATCCCAAAAAGATGCCCGAACTCTTTTTGCCCGAAACGAATCGTTTCATCACCCATAACTTTGACATCTATTGGCACAAGATGGGCAAGCCCGAACTGTCCGACTCTCCCCAGAAACTGCTGCAGACAGACATCTATGAGCTCTGGTTCCGTGGTGATGACAAGTACGAGCTGCCCGAGGCATACATGTCCTTCTATCTGATCTCGCCGTTGCAGCGCAAAAGTGCCAAAAAGTAAGTATTCTCAATCTATCTTTGAACTACCTCTAATTAGCTCCCTCTCTGTCTATCTGTAGCGATGCTATGTGCGCCTTGTACGAAGAACTAGTCAAGTTCCATGTTAGCGAGGAGCTGTATCCAGCCAGCAGTGCTGGGCTCAACTATACCTTCAGCGTGGGCGAGAAGGGAATCATTCTCCAAGTGCATGGCTATAATGAGAAGCTGCATTTGCTTGTCGAGTGCATTGCCCAGGCGATGATCACGGTGCCGTCGACGCTCAATGAGGAATTGCTGGCCACCTTTGTGAAGGATCAACGCAAGACCTATTTCAATACGCTAATCAAGCCACGTGCCCTGAACAGGTGAGTCTCTCTCTCTCGCTCTCTCAATCCCTCTCAGTTCTTTTGCAACGTTTCATTTTCTGCTTCAGGGATGTCCGGCTGTGCGTGGTGGAGCATATGCGCTGGCTAATGATCGACAAGTACAAATGCCTGAATGAAATTACGCTGAAGGATATGCAGGAGTTCGCCACGCTCTTTCCACAGCAGCTGTATGTGCAGGGCCTCATGCAGGGCAACTTAACGAAGGAGCAGGCCTGCAATGTGATGGACGCGCTAGTGGGTCGGCTCGGCTGTAAGCCGATTCAGGAGCACTACTACGTGGAGGATCGGACAGTGCAATTGCCACAGGGAGCACACTATATACGCTGTCACGCTCTGAACGAACAGGACACGAACACTGTGATCACGAATTACTATCAGATCGGGCCAAATTCTGTGCGCTTGGAGTGCATCCTGGATCTGCTGATGATGTTTGTCGAGGAGCCGCTGTTCGATCAGCTACGCACCAAGGAACAGCTGGGCTATCACGTCGGCGCGACAGTCCGCATGAACTATGGCATTGCCGGCTACTCGATCATGGTCAATTCACAGGAGACCAACACATCGGCCAGCCACGTAGAGAAGCGCATCGAAGTGTTCCGCAACAATATGCTGCAGATTCTCGAGGACATGTCCCAGGAGGACTACGATCACACGCGCGACTCACTCATCAAGCTGAAGCAGGTCGTCGACATGGCGCTGGCCACCGAGGTGTCGCGCAATTGGAACGAGATCGTCAATCAGGAGTATATGTTCGATCGTCGCCGTCAGCAGATAGATGTGTTGCGCAACTTGACCAAGCATGAAATAGTTGCCTTCTTGCTGGACAACGAGATTTCCAACATGCGCAAAGTGTCCATACAGATCATTGGCCATCAGCCGGAAAAGACGGACAAAGCAAAGTTAAAGTCAAAGTTGCCGGCCGAAACGGACGACGTTGCCAAGCAAACGCTAACCGAGGCTAACCCCAACAGTGAGGAGGACGGTACTGACGACGATGACGATTATGAGATGGAGAACAGCGTGGAAGACGAGGACGAACTCTTCCAGGCGCTGGCCAACAAACTAAATGTTGTATTCCTGCCCGAAGAGGGCGATGCCACCACCATTGTGGACATTGCCGACTTCAAGTCGAATCTGGATCTATTCCCCATGAGTGTGGAGAGCAACAATCCAGTGCTGATCGAGGATGTGCCAATGAGTACGTGAACACACACACTCACAAACGCACTTGACAAGGAGCGAAACCAAAACCATCAGCGGCAGATGCAAATATATATACATACATATGTATGTATATATGTGAGTAGGTGGATTACTTAGTTTATAAGAACTCATCTTTAAAGGCATTTCTAACAAAGTGAATGCGAACCAAAAACATTTTCAAAATGTAGCTCGTATTTGTATTAGCAAAATGTAACACAAATACACACATCTGCACCCATACATACACACACACACACACATTGTCCACTCACTCACCTACACACACGCGCTTACATTGACGTTCTATATAAGATAGATAAATGCATTTTCTCTTTTCGCGTCCATCACGTGATTTGTAACCGACGACACAAGCATAGAAGAAAACTTAATTTGTCAACCAAATAAATGAAGAAAATTCTGCAATTTGTACTCAATTTTCTATATGTATATCCCTACACAAATAGACACGTATATGTATACATTTGGGATGTATGGAAATTTATAAGTTTTTATATATATATACATAAAAATTAAGGATGCTTCATAGTACGATGGGTTCTTCCGTCAGACAGTCAAGGGGAGAACACAAGCTACGGAGCTTATATGATTCAATTTATATTCGGAGGAGACAGAGTTAAGACATATTGTTAAATTATACAAATTTATATAAAATACTGTGTGATGAACTATTGAGTTATATATATTATAGTATATATAATTTCAAATTTTAAATCTTTAGCTCGCTGGATATACTCAGCTAGATAAAAACAATTGGTTAAATCAATTATCTGCCGACCTTCGTGAATGCCTTTTATATACATAGTAGTAATATAATATACTATACAACTATATATATGAACATTACAAATTTGCTAGTCCAGAAAGGTACTATTATAATATAGAGGTCTGATCTGTATGACTACATATATATAATATATATGGCATATAATATATATATACAAAGTTCAATAGGATTAACAATACCCCTCTCCTTTCCCTTTTCCATTTCTCTCTCTCTCTCTCTCTCTCTCTTATTTGCTGGTATAGGATCAATCCTTTATTTGTTCTTTATTTATACACGTCAGTTTGTGTGTGTTTATGTCTGTATTTACATCGATGTATTCGTATGTGCATATATATAACTATATATATAAATATGAATGTATATATATGTATGTATATGTATAAGCTTTACAAATATATGTATTTCCTCTTATGATTTTGATTATTATCAAAAAATAGTTTGTTGTTTTCAATTCGTTAAATTTGTTTGTGCTTGATTAATTATTATTAATTAATATTTGTATTTAACGATTTGAATGGAGATGCAGTTGCCATATACTAGATATATATATAAAGTATATATATGGTGTATATAAAATATCTCGATTGTTTCGCTAGGCGTATCCATGCATGCATGCATGTATGTGGTACATATATATACATTTACATTGAGCTTTAATGGGCTTTCAGTTTATACATTTCTGATTACTTAAGCATAAGTAACAATATATAGTCCATAGTTGTTGTTTTTGTTGTTGCTTATGATCGTGTCTGCTGTGTTCACAACTGAACTTAAGGATAAAGCGAGAATAGCATATATTTAGTATTAAAGTACAAAAAATAGAATTATCAACAATGGAATAACAAAAAAAAAAAAAAAAATAATAATAATAATTAAATTAAACATAATGCGTATATATAGATAGATATATATACACGTATATATATATATATATATATACAGTGTATATTCAAAATATGAACTAAATTTGTTTTTATCTATTGTTTCTTTAGATATTTTCTTATGCTTTTGCTTATATACAGATTTCTAGTTGTGTGGAACGGTAAATTTTGGTCTTGTTTAGAGCTTTTGCAGCTCGGTGCTATCGGCCAAGTAGGACGGCAGTATCCTTGGCATGCGCTCGTTGGCATTCTGGAGCAGACCCTCCTCGGGCTTGTCATTGTCATTGCCGTTGGCGCCAAAGATGCGCGAGATGAGCGAGGTGTTGGAGCGCTTGAAGGCCGCCATTCGTTTGCCGTTCATGATCTCGGGCAGATCGTCGAGGCCGCGATGCAGCGACAGTTTGTCCAGTTCCGAGTCGGAGCCAAAGCGCTTGGTCCGCTCCGCGGCCAGTTGAGCTTCGTATTCGGCGGTGCGCAGCGTCTTAGCTGTCGGCTTGCGATACATTTTGAGGAGCAGCGACGAGCAGACGACGCTCACCGAGCTGGCGGCCATAGCCACCGATGCCATCCAGGGCTGCAGCGTGAAGCCAAAGGGCGCAAACAGACCGCTGGCCAGAGGAATGCCCAGCAGGTTGTACATGCTGGCAAAGAGGAAATTGTAGCGGATGCGACGCACTGTGCAACGCGACAGATCCAAACAGGCGACCACATCCAACAGATCGTTACGCATCAGCACAATATCCGCTGCCTCAGCAGCCACATCCGTGCCCGCTGCTATGGTGATGCCCACGTCGGCTTGCGCCAAGGCGGGGCTGTCATTGACGCCATCGCCCACCATGGCAACGCGTATGCCGCGCTGTTGAATCCTCTGGATTTTGGCCACTTTATGTGACGGCAGCACTTCTGCGTAGACAGTGCGTATGCCCACCTGTAGATGAGAGAAGCCAGATCAACAGCTGTTCATAAGCAGATGCCCTACATCCTATTGCTATACTGTATATATGCTATATATGTATGTATATACGTTTCTTCCGACCTACCTCTCGAGCAATGCTTGCCGCTGTATTCTTGTTGTCGCCCGTCAGCAGAACCACATCGATGCCCATGCGCTTGAGTGTGTAGACAGCCAGATGAGCCTCTGGCTTGACCATGTCTGCGACGGCAAACATGCAAACCAGCTGCCCATTGAGGGCACATAGAACGGCCGTGTGTCCCTTGTGCTCCTCGCGTGACATACAATCGCTGATCTCCAATGACACCTCGATGCCGTTGCGTTGCATCCATTCACGATTGCCGATAAGCACATGGATCTCATGTCCATCGATTAGTGCCTGCTGCTGCTGGTTGAGTTGTGGGTGCTGTTGCTGCTGTTCCAGATCGAGCGCCCCATCCAAGGCGAGCAGCTGCTGCTCGATGAGTTTCTCCTGTAGCTGCAGCTGATCTATGCTGGCGCCGTTGTCCACGGCAATGGCAGTGTGTGGATGCGTGCGGCACAAATTCTCATAGTTGATGATGCGCTCCGCATTGCAGGCCTGCCGCAATGCCTGCTCGTAGTTGGAAACGGTGGCCCGAATGCCGCACCCGGGCACCGATTGGAAATTTGAGCTCTTGCCAAAGCTGTTCTGCACGTTCAGCATGTCCTTGGCAAAGTGCACAATGGCCGAGGCAATGGGATGCTCGCTGTTTTGCTCGGCAGCGCCAATGATGGTCAAGGCTCGGGCCAGGCTGCACACTTGCGGCGGCACAAACAGCGTCACCCGGCTGGTCATCGGAGTGCCATGCGTAATGGTGCCCGTCTTATCGAAGACAACTGTTTTGACCTGCAGCAACAGAAAAGCAGATTTAATAATATACCAGATAAAAATATGTATACACAACTTCAACATGGCCGCCAATTTCACTCAACCTCACACACACACATAAATTCTACTGCATAAATAATGTCCTACGCAAAGCAAGTCGTGCTAAAATGCCAACAACATATTCTTGGGCACGCACAAATACATATACGAATTTGAGAGCGCGTTAGCATTAAACAGAGCGCCGTATCAACAGGCAGCCAGACTTACGCACACACACACACACACACACAGTCACAAATGCCAAAGCAAGCGGTACATAGTATTTTTATTGTTCAAGCAAGTCGGTGCTTAAATGCTCTACACAATGGAAATCGTGCAAAAATGCCAACCTCGTCTGTGAGCGTGGCAAATGCATTAAGTATTTCGCAATGCCGCTTCTCAAAAAGGGATGACGTGCTTGGGCATACACAAATGCATGCATAAATTTGAGAGCGCACAGTGAGAGAAACGGAACAGTCAGTTTGTTCGATCGTACTGACTTCATATATGTATATGTATGTAGGCAGCTCATTGAGAGCGCAAAAGAGCGAGTGAGCAAATACGAAATAACGGTACTCTTGTATTAAATATGTATGTATTTAGTGCCTGCACTCTCTGGCTCTCACTCACACTCTCACTACTTTAGATCGTTAAAAGAGTGCCACATTTATACTCGTTTTTTTTGATATGAATATCTCTCACGCTATTTCCTTCTCGCTCAATCCTATACACTTACCTTGTGGGCATTTTCCAATGCTGTGGCTCCTTTGACCAGCACACCATTCGTAGCGCCGGTGCCAGTGGCCACCATAACAGCTGTGGGCGTGGCCAGACCCAAGGCGCATGGACAGGCAATGGCCAGGACACTGAGAGCACACTTGAATGCGTAGCTAATGACAATCGTGTTGCGATCCATGTGATCCTTCAGCTCCATGGCCACTGGAACCAGATCGGGATTAAGAAAGCCGGCGATAATCCAGCCGATGAGCGTTATGGTCGATATGGCCACCACAAAGGGTACAAAGTATCCGGCAATACGGTCCGCTAACTGTTGTATGGGAGCCTTTGATGTTTGCGCCTCCTCAACGAGTCTCACGATCTGCGCCAGCGTCGTATTCTCCCCGGTGTGCGTGGCCTCTACGAGGAGCACACCGTTCCGATTGATGGAACCGCCAATGACCACGGCGCCCTTGCGCTTGGCCACCGGCATCGACTCGCCCGTGATGAGGGATTCATCGCAGCTGGAATGGCCAAAGAGCACTTTGCCATCCACTGGCACCTTGGCACCGGGTATGACCTTCAGCACATCTCCACGCTGAACATAGTCCACGGATATTGTCTTCTCGCTGATTATGTCAAAGTCGGGTGAGATCTCAACGAGCAGTGCATCGGCTGCTTTCAGCGAGAGCAGCTTGGACAGCGCCTCCGACGTCTTTCCCTTGGCTATGTGCTCCAGCCAGCGACCAAGAGAAATAAAGATCAGCAGCATCGGCGGCGTATCGAAGAAGGTGAGAGGCGAGCTATTCTGCTCCATCAGCACGGCTGCAACCACCACGGCCACGGAGTAGACATATGAGATGGTCGTCACCATTGATATCAGCACGTCCATGTTGGTGGTGCCATGCTTGATGGCCCGGTACGACTGCACATAGAAGTGGTAACCGCCAAAGAACTGGACGGGCGTCGACAGCAGGAACATGACTAGGTTCTCCATGGACAGTCCCGGCACGAGGCAGCACATGTTCGCATGACCCTTGTCGCTCATCTCCAGCATGAAGTAGATCATGGCCACCATGCAGGGCCCGCCAAAGATCAGTGAAATGAGGAACGCATTGCGCCACTTTCTTATCTCCTCCTTGTGCTCCAGATAATTGTGTGCCATCTTGTCCCGGCCGCTGAGCAGCTTGGCCTGGAAGCCCAGCGCCTCGATTGCTTCGCATATGCTGCGTGGACCCGTATCCTCCGTTGTGTATCGGAACTTGCCTGAAAGTAGTGCAGATGCGACATCTTATTAGATTACAGTGGTGTCTTGGAAAGTTGTAACACGTTCGTTTATGATATGCTATAGCGGCACACTACAGTGGCGTCCCAAAAATTGTCTCTTGCCTCTTCACATTGGGCCTGATGCGCTACGGAACTTATGTGAAATCCTGCAATCACACTACAGTGGTATCCATAATAGTTGCCACGTCTGGTAAAATCTACAATTCATTTTACTCGAAATCAAATCAAATCAACTGCTATGACCTACAGTGGCGTAGCTGTTGGGTTTTCCAGTTTTCAAAACACTGATAATTGTTTGTTCAATGGATCAGTTCCGATCGTTCATGAAATACTAAGCCAAATAAACTACTGATAAAAATGAACCATTGCATTGATTAATCGAAATGAACTAGAATTCGCCAAGCGAGGGAAAGCTGCAGCCAGGCACGTTCCCACCTATCCAACAACTTCTACATTGAGCTGCAAGTGAAAGCTCACGGATACGTGCAAAAACTAGTTCCAATCTACTGCCTCAAGTCACGTAAAGTGCAGTCTACAAATATGAATTCGAATTATATGAAAACTATATTCATCTAAAGGCTATGCTATTTTATATTAAGCAAAACATTGCCCTAGGTGTGCTCCAGTAAATATTTATGCAGACGTCTTATCAGATTAGATTAGAAAGTAAGAATATACAAACTTATTAAAACAAAAACAAATACTAGCTCAATAAAAAATTAAAACTGTTTCCAACTGCAGCTATAACGTGGATTATGAGAATATCACTAGCAAGCTTACATAATATACATAGTAAGTGTTAACACTTTTTTGACCAAGCCTGTGCTTGTTCACAACTTTGTAGTTGCAAACGTTATTAAGTCCTTGTCTAGCAAAATCATTGACTGTCCATACTAATTTGACCTTGCCTGTGAGTGAAGTTGCAAAAGTGCGATCCAATTGGAATTGAAATTGGAATTGGAGCGCTCAACGTACATACATACACATAAAGCTGGCTTTTTAGCTACAATCTTTTCTTTTTCTCTTATTGCTAAAATGCTATTAAGATTTTGTTATTATTATTAACCGGTTCCAGTGCCCGGATTTGATTGCCAACTGAAGCTTAGACAACAACCAGCTTCAGCGCCTCTCCCCGCGCTCGCACTCTCTCTCTAACAGTTGTTTATATGCATGTGAGTGTGTGTGTGTGTGTGTGTGTATGTATACATATCGTTAATCACTTGAACATAGAATACAATTTCAATGCATTCACTTTTTCATGCGTGTGTGTGTGTGTGTGTGTGTGTGTGTGTGTGGACCAACATGGGCTGTTGAACTTGACGACGGGGCTGTTCCAGACGCAGACAAAGCTGACAAAGCTCCAAAAGTTCAGCTAGTTTATTTAAAATATTTATTTTCTGTAGTTTCTTTTTGGGATTGTCGCTATTCAGGGCAATTGTTGGTGTAAGTTAAGGAACGAGATAAAGCGTAGATAAGATATGAGAGCATTTTACAGTTGTAGCTGAAGGGGGTTTCATTTAACATGCTAAAAATTTGATGTTTTAAGCGCATGACTAGACACATTTCTAATATCTAGTCAAAGATACATACATATGTATGCAATTGTATAGATAATTGCTCGACTCGCTTGGCTCACTTGAGCCGTACAGTTTAGAAGATAACCGGAAAATTCATTGAGTATATTTGCATTTGTAGAGCTTTAAAAGAAAATTCCCGCATACAGACTGACTGAATCATGGCAGATACAAGATATAAGTATTTCACCAGTCGTCATGCATTCACAAAGAACAAACGGAGTGTGAGAGAGAGAGAGAGAGATAGAGGGTGTGAGTGTTAGTTTTGCAGGGGCTTTACAGCATATGTAGGTATGTGTGTATGTGTAGTCATATCAGCTAAGCCTATATATGCATGTAATATGTATGCATAAGTGTACATACATACATACATGTACATACAAATGATATGCATTGTCAAATCGTGTGCAAAAACTGATTAAGCACATTAATGCTGCCAATAGAATACCCTGTAATCATATACACTCACAAAATGAATATAAGACTATCAACGAATAACATAACATAACGAATAACAATAAATAAATATGTACATGCATACATACATGTATTTGTCTTTTACTAACCTCATTTAAGTCAACTAAATATTAACTAACTTCATTACATTATCAACTACGTTAGCAGAGTATTCAATTAGTCGCCCACGTGTTTGGCCACGTAATTACAGCAAAGGCGTGTGCAAAAAAAAAAGTTAATATTTAGGAGCCGTGTGGAAGGCATCATCACTGGGAATTAGCATAACATCCGCTCATGTTCGAATTTCAATGCTAATTATCAGCAAAACGAAGTGCGACGATCGATTGATTGAAGCCAGTCGATCGAAATGCGACTCGAAGCTGCAAACGAAGCAGACAAAGATAATCAGCATTGCTATAATGTTGCTTTACGTGTGTGCGTGTGTACATACATCTCAGACAGCCACAATTACATACGCTGCAATCTCGCTTTGCTCTCCTCATCTTGATCCTCTCCCTTTTGTTCAACATTATTTAATTTTTTGTCTTTTTCTTGCCTGTTTAGTTTGCCCCGTTCATTGTACCGTTTGTTTTTGTTTTTGTTTTTGCTGCTGTTGCTGTTGTTATTGTTGTTGCATCTTATCGCATCGCCTCGATTCGTTTTCATTTTTAGAACACTTCCCATTGTTGTAGTTGCTACTGTTGTTGTTGTTGTTGTGGTTGTCCCCGTTTGGCCATTAGCTTGGGGCCCCGTCCGCGTCATTTATCTGATAAGCATCGATCGCACGGTAGGCAAAACATATGTTTCGACAACTTTACCGTAAGTCACAAATTTTGTTTCACTTCATTTTTTTCTAGTTTCCCAAGTTGTTTGGCAAATAACAAGAAAACTTTCAAAGAATTTTGCAATTTATCTAGAAACTTGAAATTTTTTGCAGTTGTTCGACAAAGTTTTTTGATTAAACAAGAAAATCTCTGCGCCAACAAATTGAAGTTGTAAACACACATTTCTACAGCATGCTAATGAGTATGGTTTTTTTGTTTTTACCCTATTTCTTTGCGATACTGATCGACCTTCCTGATGTGACTCTAATATCGGAGTATGAGTAAGTAAAATGTAAGGAAAACTTGACACCCCCATTGCTAATTGCTTGTGCACATACTTCAATTTCTTATAATTGCAACTAGAATAGAATATCTTAACGGATCTAGCATTCTCCTTTTACGTACATTAAGATTATCAGATATGGCAGTTTGCTAAGCGACAAAAAAAAAAAAAAAAGAAATTAAAAACCAGTTTAATTGCATATTTGAAAGTGGGCAGTCAAATGAGTCGAAAACGAACAACAATTCGCATAACGGCATAGCAACAACAAGAATCGAGTGCTTCAACGGTTAATCGTGTAAGTACTTAAACTAGAGATGGGCGCAAGTTCGATATGCAATAACATATGCATGTCAACAAGTCACGGAATGTCATGGGGACGATAACAATATTTGCTGAAGCTAAAATATTGCAAATTTATTTATAGCAAACTAAAGGTTATATTCAAAGTCGATTGTTTATTAATTTTATGTATATTTTGCTATATTTATACAATATTTGATGTATATTTTGATGCAGCAAAATCCATATGGACAGCATGTTAGTCACGCGTTCATCTCTAATGTGTCGCATGCTCTTGCATAATTTAATGAGCACAAAATACACAAATATATATACAACACATTTCCCATTTTAAATCTGCGAAATACGACGAAAGCAACAACGAATTGAAGGTAAATGTGAACGTTGCGCATGCGCATGCGCAGCGAACCAAAGTCAAAAGAGTGACGAACAAAAACAAAGCCAAACCAAAAGAGAATATAAATAATAATAAAGCACAGACAGATTAAGTGAGTGTGTGAGAGAGAGAGAGAGAGAGAGAGAGAGATAGAGGTGGAGCTGCTGCTGGCGTGAAGGAGGGCGACGCTCTTTCACTTTCAGCTTAAAACTGATTTACAATGAAAATTTTTGTGGCTTAAAGCTGGACCTGAAGGTCTGAGAAACCGTTAGAGCAATTGTAGCCCTTGCCATTAGTTTATTAATGTAACTGTAGCTGTATCTCCATTGTGCTCGCATGCGCATACATACATACATACATATATAGCCGTCTGTTCGTATCAGTGTTTATGTATATATGCATGTGTATACATATGTGTATGTATTTATATCTAAAATAATTGAGTGCACTCAAAGCAAAGGCGTCCTCGTTTTAGGAATCTAGATCTTTACATACATATATATTTATATATATATGTATATATATGAATATATAAGGTAGCATTTGATGATTCACTTTCTATTGCCTTATAATTAGCTAAATGTTAAAACTTAATTGGGGTTCTCTTGGCCACTCAATTTGAAAAAGTTTAAGAATTCTTTTTAGCTCTAGAGTTTTCTAGAGTTTCCCTTAGTTACTAATCGTAGCTCTTACATGACATTAGGTAGATGTGTTTACAAGATTTGCTCCAAAAGCATACTTTATGAATGTAACGAGATTTTGTTTACAGAATTTTATATTTCAAACTTCATCAAATACAAATTCTCATATCTGTTCAGCTCAGCCCCCTATATATATATATATATATGTATACATGTATATAGTTCAGATAATCTGTATTTGAGAGCTAAGTACATTCACATTTAATCATGCATTTTTGTTATTTTTTCTTTGTTTGTTGTCGTGACTGAGCATTGCCCTGGTTGGATTTCTTATCAAGCATAGAGCCCTCACACCCCCTATAAATACCCTACAGAGTGCACCATAGACAGTCGAAAATGTAGATCATAGCAATCAGAAGCTCCTTTATGCTTTGTTCGATTTAAATTGCAGCAATTCCGAGACTGGGAAAATGTGCACACCTGGTGTCAATACTACGTTCAACAGGTGTACGAATCTGATCCGTTATTCTTTGTATTCTATATATACAAATATGAAAGTGTTACGACATACATCAACAGAACTGAATAAATATTGGAGCATATGGCACAAGTGCAGTTGCTATTATATCCAATTGGCGTTTATATAATTGGCAAATATTGATACGTTCAGGGCCTGGATGAATGTCGGGAATATGCAATTCTATGGGCATTATGCAACGATGGCAGGCAACAGAGGTCATTTTAATGCAATGCCAACATTGCCTGGAACTAGTTCATTGAAATGAACTATTTAACTAGGCAGGAGTCTACTCTTTAGTCTACTGAAGATTGAATTGCAAAAGATATTTTCAATTTCCCTGGAACTAGTTCCAACCATGAACTAAAACAGTCAGGTCAGCACTCCATAGAGCAGTCGAACCACAGTGGACTCAATTAGTTCATGATTCAGATTTGAGTTGGTATTCGAATTTCATAGGGTATCTGCTAGTCGATCAAGAGGGTGCACTTACCGCGCTTTGTCATCAATGTGACCGAGGCCGCTGTCACGCCGCGCAGCTTGAGCACGTTACTTTCGATCTTGTGGACACAGGAGGCGCAGGTCATGCCCGAGATTTCCAGCTCCACCTCGGCCTCGCCGTTGTCGGGCTCATCGATGAGCTCGGTGGGAAAGCCGAGTTCGGTTATAGATTTGGCAATGTTCTCGGCCGTTAACACATTCGCATTGTATTTGACCTCCGCCTTGGCGGCCAGCAGAGCGACCAGTATCGTGTCCAGGCCATAGATCTTGCGGCAATGCTTCTCAATGGCCGCCACGCAGCTGGCACAGGTCATGCCACGGATGTGCAGGAAGCACTTGGTCAGCATCTCCTGTTCGATGGGCAGCTGCACCTGGCTGCCGGCCGTAGCAGTTCCATTGGCCACCTGTTGCTTGACGGGCGACTGTCTGGGCGATTGTTTGGGCGACTGTTTGGGCGTCGCTGTAGTCGTCGTCGTCGTGGTCGTCGTCGCTCCACTGGCCACACTCGCATCGAAGCCCATGTCATCAATCATCTCTGCGATCTGCTCCGCGTTCAACTGCTGCGGATCGTACTGGACGCGCGCACACTTCTCGTCTAGCTGCACCTGAATGCTCTGCACGCCGGCCATGCCGGACATGTGCGACTCGATGTTGCGCACACACGACTGGCAGGTCATGCCCAGGACGCGTATCTGTGCGCTGGCGCTGGCCAGGCTCACCTCTGGGTTGTAGCTGCAGTCGAAGCCCATGTCGTCGATGGTGTTGGCGATGCGCTCGGCGTCTATTTGGCTGGGCTCATAGTCGAAGTAACCAGCGGCCTCCTCCAGCTCGACGCGTACGTTCAGCACGCCTGGCAGCTGACCCACCTGTGTTGTAATATTACGCACGCACGATCCACAGGTCATGCCCACAATGGGTAGGCGAACGCTGGCCATGGCCACTTGTTGTTGAGCTCGTTCACTGAGCGAGTCGGGTGTTGGCGCCCTTTTGGTCAGCTGTTCGATTGGATTTTGCGCATTTTTCGCATTCGTGTTTTGTTTGTCATTCATTTCCTTTTCCTTTGCTCCTTTATTCTCTTTTATTTCTATTGCAAATGCTTCTATATTGAAATTTGCATTTGACTGACCCGATTCCGATTCGATTTGATGTATTGTTATTGGTTGGGTAGTCTAATTGGACTCGATTTCTTATTACAATTTACAAGGGCGCGAGTGTGTTTGTCTGTATGTGTTTGTGTTTGTGTGTATGTGTGTGTGGGTGTTCGTGTCTTCGTATAAAAAATCTGTATAAAAAAGCCGAAAATATATATGTGCGCGTGTATGAGTGAATGTGTGTGCGTGTGCGTGCGCAAAACTTGTCTAATTGCAACACAATAATAATTTGTTTTCGCCTTCTTGAGTTAGATTTTGCTTAACCACCGCGACGTGAACTCGTTGCACGACTGTTCGCTAATTGGATTTATCAGACGTTCATATCCAGTTTTATGACTAACTCCACATCTACATCCACGGATCGGTTTACTTCAAAATTTTGTCAACGAACTCTTTTCGCACGAAACGAATATTTATTTAATTTTAATTAATGCGCACAGCTGCTGGCGCTCGTCATCGTGTACCGTGTGCCAATTGTAACTGCTGTATTATGCTAGTAATTCATCGAAGCATCGATTCGCTCTCACACTCTTCGGCAATCGATACTATCGATATACAGCCGCGTGAGCGTGAGTCGTTGCAGTTTTTGATCTGGCAGCATTGCATGCCAGAGGTTCAGTGTTGAATAGTGTGTCGTTAAATCGCGAACACCAAAAAAGAAAATAACACTAAAAAAACTGCGTGTGGAAAACGCTGGCAGAGCAGCGTTTCCAGTGAACTTAACGTGCGATAGAATTGATGAAAAATTGTTAACGCGTTGATTGCTAATGCGTATATTAAGTAAAAGTGAGAATTCAATCAAGAAACAATCATGTTATAATCGGCCTACGTAAAGTAGACAAACGTTGTTCTACTTTATCCACATAACGCGCACACATACACACACACACACAACCACACTTACACACACACAGACACACGCGCTTTCGTAGCGCTGCCGCTGAGTGTCAACAGCTGCCGCTACCGCCTCCTCTCTCTGCCTTTGTGGCGGTGGTTGTGGTGGTCCCACAGTCAAAATGTCGGACATTAAGTAAGTTGCGTGAAAATGCAAATAATTGCAAAAGAGAAGATAAAGAAATGAGTGAAAAACAAAACGAGTGATAAATAGCCAAAAACTGATACAGTCCTATTCAATTAATGCAAAATGTGCAACATTTGATTGCCATTTAAATGTATATACTGCATACACACACACACACAAGCATACATGCATAAACACGCATACATATTTTCAAGGTATTTGCCTGCGCAAGTGAATATGTGTGAGTGTGTGCGTGAGTCCGAGTGTGGGTGCAGTGCCCAGCAGAACCTGTGTGTCATGGAAAACATGCAGAAAATAGCAATATATTCGCGGTGCATACAAAATTTGTGACTTTCTCTAAGAAACTTCGATTACCACATGCATGTGTGCACACACACACATGTGTTTTTATTTACATTCAAGGGAATATCAACAATATAGATATCGATTATTGCAAAAAGTGATTTGTCAGCTGTAATAAAGCTTAAAGCTTTACAATGTCACTGAATATGAAAAATGAAGAACATGAAATTAGTTAATCAAATGTATATTAAAATTAAATTAAAAAATAAAATTAAATTTAGATTTTGATTTTGATTTTGGTTACTTTGCATTGCAGCGACGATCTACTCAATTATGAGTTAGGCTTGGGCGATGACATTGATGACCAGGCGCTGCTGGGCGCCGATGAGGATGAGCTGCTGCTCTCCGATGAGGGTAAGTGTCTTTGGTCACGTTAACAACTGATTGACCTACATCTAACTGGTATTATTCACACAGAGCTCGAAAAGGATGTGACCAGTGAGGTGAAGCAGCAAATGCGCGCCGAGGCTGAGGAGTGGGCTCAAGAACAGCTGCGCAAGCACAAAGAACAGCACGCGGCGGCAACAGCAGCAGCAGCAGCAGCAGCAACAGCACAACAAAAACAACAACAACAGCAGCAGCAGCAACAACAACAACAGCAGCAGCAACAACAACAACAACAACAATCCGCTGCAATTGAAACTACTGTTGCTGCTGCTGCTACAGCCGGATCACCCACAGCGAGCAAAGAGAGACGAGCTAGTCGCGATTTACCCAGTGCCACAATTGTGGCAGCAGCAGAGACGACGACAGCGCCAATTGCATCAGAGACAGCGCAGCAGGTTACAGAGTTTGCTGCAGCCACATCGACAACAGTTGCTGGCGGCGAACAGCAGCTGAACGAGGAGCTGACGGAGCAGCGGTCGAGGGAGAATCATAGCCCAACAACAGGAAGCAGCAGTCCAACTGTGAAGAATAGCGGCTCAAGGACTGCCAGCGAAGAGCACTCAGAGGTGACAGAGCCGGAACCGGAACCGGAGCCGGACCGTTGCGATGCCGAAACACCAGTTAGGAGCGGCCTCTCCTCGCTATTGGCCACCTCGCAGGAGAGTTTGCCCAGCACCAGTTCCGCCTCGGAGCTGCCCGATCCGCGCGAGGATGACGAGGAGCGTGAGGAGCGCACCAATTTCAAAACTGCCAGCGAACGTTCCGACAGCCAGAAACAACACGTGCAACACCAGCAGCAGCAACATTCACAGCAGCAACAGTTGCAGAGGCGACATCATGCGGGTAAGTGACATGGAAATATGCTTCAGTAGGAATGGATTGTTATAGATCGATTGTAAAAGCTTGAACCAAATTTAACTATTAGCTACGTAGCTATTATCAGTATTCAAATCATATTGGAGCTAGATAATAGGTCTTGATTAAGAAGAAAGAGGTCCATTATGTAGTACATTCTTTATTGTGAGGTCCATTATGTAGTACATTCTTTATTGTGAACTATGATTATCTTCAGGGATTATAATCTTAATAGGTATAATGTATTAAAGATCATAATCTTCGTAAGGGAATATGGAGATTGAGAGGGCGAGCGGATGAGATGGATTGAGAGAGAGATAGAGCAAGTGAGAGAGAGATTTTTACTATGTATTTCGTAAGCGTATGTAATATGATAAGCATATGATATCTCTCTCTCTGTCTCAGAGTGAGACAGAGAGAGAGAGAGACAGAGAAAAAGAGAGTATGATCTTATGAAACATATCAAAGACAGCTTTTTCGTTAATATGGAATATAATTTTCTGCACAAATTATGAATGCAGGATCTTCATTATAGAGTATAATCTATCTCAAGAGAGTATGCTCTTCATTATAAATTAAAATTTTGTTGAGAGAGTCTTTAATATGCAGCTAGATCGAGATTATATATTATAGGGTATATATTAAAGTTTTAGTTTATATTACGAGATTGATCTCAATTATAGTCTTCACATACATCTATAGCTTGTCCTTTGATTTACATCTCATATTGCTTCAACTCCTTCTCTTTGCAGACAAGTTGCGCATGGGTGGCTCTGGCGGACCACGTTTTATGGCTGGCAACAACAACCAGAACAATAGCAATAAGCGCGGCATGGGTGCTCGGCATCATCTGTTGCGCAATCCCAGTCCACACATGTTCAATCCGCAACGGATGCTGGGCATGCCGATGCCACGGTTCCTGATGCCATCCGGTAATGCACATGCACATCCACATCCACATGTTCATGCACATTTGGCTACGTTGATGGCGGGGTCATCGGTAGCTGTTGTAGCTCCAATTGGAGCTGCTTGTATTTTAGCCCCGGCCACGGCCACACCCCGTCATCAGCAGCCATTGCAGCAGCAACAACAACAACAACAACAGCAGCAGCAACAGCAACAATCGCAACAATCACTAACACAAAACAAAACTGCATTCATTCCAGGCCAATATGCACCACAAGCACCACCGTCAACACCCACACAGCAGCAACAACAGCAACAGCAACAACAACAGTCGCCATATACCACTAACAATGCAGGTCCCGTTCCATCCGCCGGTCCCGGTCCCGGTCCCACTCCATCCCCGCATCTACACAATCCGCACTTGCTGCAGCAGCAACAGCAACAGCAACATAACAACAACAACAGCAGCAACAATAATAGCAACAACAGCAACAACAACAATAAAAGTGGAGGCGGCCCCAACGGGCTGCCGCCGCCGCATCTATTGCCACATCCGCATTCGCACTCACATTCGCACCCGCACGACCAGGTGCGAGTGGGTCTGCTGCAGCCCCCATTGCCATTGCCATTACCGTATGGAAGTGGCACCTATCGCAATGGCGCCTTGCTAGGCCAGGGACCACATCCGCCTCCAGTTGCACCACACTCACCCGGCATGCGTCCGCCGCCGCCCTATCGCAATGCGCCGCCTGGCTATGGACCGCATGGACCTGGACCCGGGCCCGGAGGTCCTGTGCCTGGCTACGATCCGCACATGGGTGGACAGTATATTCGACCGCACAACGGCTGGCGGCCGCAGAACGATGCGCCTGGTTCGCGCATGCCACGCCCACCACTGCAGGCACTGCCTCAGCACTTGCTAGCAGGCGGACCCAACTATATGAACGGCATGAATATGCGTGCGCCGCATCCGCATCCGCACATGCAGCAGCAGCCGCAGCCGAATCCAGGTCCGCCAGGTGCCGTCACACAGGCCCAGCAACAGGCAGCGGTCCCCGGTGGCGCACCACCAATTGGTCCCGGCCCACACCAGCAGCAGCAGCAGCAGCAACAACAACAACAACAACAACAACCACCACCACCACCACTGCAGCAGCAGCAAGCAGTGGTGCAGCCACCGGCGGTGCCGCGTGGTGTTGTCAGCAAGGTGCTGATCAATCCGAACTTCAAGGGCGGCGTCAAGGCGGCCACCAACAAGTTCATCAAGGAGACACACTTTGTGCCGGCCATCAACAGCGAGGCGGAGCTGCTGCGCCAGCAGGAGGAGTTCATTTTCAAGAATCGGCAGTACTTTGAGAAGCGACGCATGGAACGCTCTCCGCCGCCGCCAAGCACCAACTCAGCGACGGCGTCTAGTGCCCAAGGCGAACGACGGAGGAGTCGGACACGCAGCCGGTCGCGTGGACGCAGTTACTCGCCGCTGAAGCGCACGGATCGGGAGCGAGAAAGGGATCGCGACAGAGACCGAGACAGAGAGCGTGATCGAGAGCGGGAGCGGGAACGCGACAGAGAACGAGATCGGGATCGTTATGGAGGCGGAGGTAGTGGAGGAGGTGGAGGTGGAGCACGTCCAGCTGCCAGCAGCGGTGGTGACAATCGTGGCTATCGGCGCGCTGTCACCAGCCGAGAACGCGACGAGAATCGCAGTGGAGTCGGCGCCGCACCGCCCAAAAGGCGACGCAGCGGCTCACCAAATGGACCGCGAAATCCCTTCTCAGGCGAGCCGCGCAATCGGGCAGCCGAGGGCGGAGCCAGTGGCAGTCGCAATGTGGTAAGTACACTAGCCAACTGCAGCAAACTACAATTCACGTCGTTTGCATTCAACAGCCCAGCGACGAGGACGAGGAGACGCGCGCCTATCGCCTAAAGATCGAGAAGCAGAAGCAGCTGCGCGAGAAAATCATGCGCGACAAGGAGCTGAAACGGCGACGCGCTGCCGAGGAGAAGCAGCACGAGGTAAATATATATTATATATATATAGAAATATGTATTAAGTCTTAGTCGTCTCACTTCGTAACTCGTGAATTATATATTTGTGAGTATTTAAGCAGGTCTCTATGACAGCTTAGGCTTTAACTTCTGTAAATTTGTAAAAAAACAAAAACAAAAAATGTATAGTAAAATATAACTAAAATTGTATAGGAACTTGGAACTTGGAAGTTGGATTCCTGATTTGCATTATGTAAAACTGAAAAGTAATCTTAAATAATCAGTGAAATCTAAAACGAAAATGTAAAAGTAACAGAATGTAAAAACTTGAAGTTATAGATTTATAAAAAGTCGATGTTTCTTAAAGAAATACTGTGAACTAAGCCTAAACAATTATTTTTATGAGCAGCAGAGAGAGAGATAAATAGATAAATAGATGACAGATTGAGTGAGAGGCAGAGAGAGAGAGAGAGAGAGCGAGTGGCAGTGGGAGAGAGAGACGAGATAATGGAGAGTCAGAAAAAGTGAGAGAGTAAGAGTGTAGCTATTTCATGTCGTCGCATCAATGTTTATGCTAGTAAAAGTAGTTGAATATGACTTGAATTCAATCTGAAAAACTATTCCACGCCTTGCAGGAGAAGCGCGTCGAGCAGCACAGTCCGGCGCTGCGGGACGATTTGGAGGCTGGCAGTGTGCAGGCGACGGCGGCATCAGCGCCTGCCAGCGCACAAAAGCAGAGGCAGGTGGCGCTGGCCAATGAGCGGAAAATTATCTCGCTGAAGCGACGCGAGGATGTCGAGGCGGGTAACGGACGCAGCAACCGGCAGCAGCAGCAGCATGTGCCAGGTGTGCGCAAGCAGCTGACGGCTGCTAAGATTGCGCCGGAGGCGAAGCGTAGCATAACCGATCACTTGGCGCCCTCGAGCAAGCATCTGTCTGGTGGCGGTCGAGCCGCTGGCGGCACACCGCCCACGGGCAGCAGCACCATCATTAGCACCACCAGCAAGGGACGCGATGTGGCGCCAGCTGGCGGCATGCTGCGGCTGGGCACGCCCAGCGATGATGAGGTGGACCTCGACTATGACGACGATGATCTGATGTTGGATGAGGAGGATCGTCTGCTGGCCACACCATCTCCACCGCCGCCTTCGTCATCGTCGTCGTCGCGTGCCAATATCAAGCGCTCGGCCACACCGGAGCTGCTTGTGGACAAACGCAATCCTAAACTTGCGCGCAGCGGTGCAGCCAGCTTCAGTGCCGGCCAACGGCGTTTGGTGCTCAAGCCATCATCCAGCAGCAATGGTGGCTCTGAGCAGCAATCCACGTCGCATGGCAGCGGTGCAGGCGGCGGCGGCGGTGGCGGCAACAGGCAAAGGGAACGACGTCAGCGAGAGGAGCAGCAAATTCAGCGTAAGGGCAACAGCAGCAGCACTGCTGGAGCAACTGGAGCTAATAGTGGCATCTTTGATCGTTTGGAAAAGCGGCAGGCGGCATCATCAACATCGGCCGGTGGAGGAGGAGGAGGAGGAGCAGCAGGAGCAGGTGGTGGCAGTGGAGGCGGTAGTAGCGGCAGCAGCAGCAACAACAACAACAACAAACTTCGCAACAAAGCGCCAACACGAATTGTACTCAAGCATGATTAAACAGCAACCCCAACAGACCCCCATACAGTTAAATAACAATATTAAGTCTACTAATCTATATATATATATATATATATATATATATATATATATATATATATATATATATATATATATATATCTATAATGCAGTAAATGTGGCGACTGCTCAAGCAGAGGCAGTTGCAGGAATAATTTTGTCATTTTACTTCTTAAATGTTTAAAGCCCAAAAAAAATTATGTATTGAATACGTTTAACACACACACACACACATTCAGATATCTATATACACACACTCCCACACACACACACACACACACACACACACACACGCATAAAAGCATCATTAATTAGAAAATTTAAATTGACAAGCGGCGCAGCAGTAGAAAGTGAACAGAAAGCTTAGATCTAAGTAAATAATAATTAAGAACATTATAAAGTAACACAAAATTTTATAAACATATATATATATATATATATATATATTAATGCTTAAAACTTAACTGTAACTGTACAAAAAAAAAAGAAAACACAATTAGCACTTAAAGATGCGCATCTCTAGAATATATAGATATATATATTATTATATTTTTTGTTAAAACCCATTGATATCTCAAACAGCAAAAGAAATCCAAGCTTGATTTATATTTAATGAACATATATCTATATAGTGTATTGAAGACTAGACTAATTTAATGAGCAAATATTTCAATTTTCTATTGAGCGCTTAATTCATATATATATAGTATATATATAATATATATCAAATATAATACAGAGACATATATTATTGGCATGTCAAGTAACTGTACAACTATATAAGTGAATACATACATACATACATAATATATACATATATATATATATATATGTATTCATAAGATGTAGACGATATTTATAAGTTCTATGCTAGTCTAACGATTTTATATGACCAGACGCAACGAGCGAATACTAAGCTTAAACTTTCCTTACTATTTCCTTTTATTTACTTAAACTTCCTCAAGATGAAGCATTATGAATAGTTCTCAAACTTGATTTTAACGTGTTTCAACAACCTTTTGTTCAGACTGTACTCGATGTGTATATTTATGTTTTATGTTAACGCCACACGCAAAGCTGTTTCAATTTTTGATTTGTTCACGTCTTGTTTACATAAATGTTTCTATGTTCGTTTGTATTTTTGTGGCCTGCATAATAAAAACAAAAACAAAACAAAACAAAAAAAAAAACATTCAACAACTATAAAACTATACAAAATAATAATATAAATGAAACGTGTCTCCTTCAGTCAATGGAGGAGCACAAAGAAGCATTACCATAATGGCCTGTTAAAGTGTTAGGGAAAATCCGTTAGAAAAGCTAAATATGGCAGTTTTTTTCTGTTCATGAAGAAAACCAAAATTCGAAATAAAAATACACAATTAACAAAGAAAAAAAAAAAAAACAACAATTCAATATGATAATTAGTGCATACATATAAATTAATTATAAGTCTTATACTAAAGCTGATTGTACATAAAGCACACACGCACACATAACTGTAATTGTGAGTGTGTGTGTGTGTGTGTGTGTGTGTTGCCATAAAAGGAATACAGAAAAAATATATATTGAAATATTCAAAAGCTAGATATATATGCATATATATATATTATATATATATATATATATATATATATATATATATATATATATATATATATATCTACAGAACGTAAGACCCTTAGTTAAAATTAAGCTGTTAAAACTAAATTTAAATTACAACAAAAGAAAACACATCTTAAACTGTAAAAGTTATTATGAAAATATAGAGTTAAGCTAGAAATTTGTATTGATTAAGCGCAAAGAGATTTAAAAAGTCAAGCTAAAAGAAAAAAAAGTAAATAAAATATATATAATAATGTACTATAGACATATACGAATATGAGATGGAAGCTTCAGTTTGTATAAGAGTAAATCACAATAAGTGAAGAGAAACAACAACTACAACAAATATAAATATATATAGTTATTTATAAATATATATGAGATGGAAGCTTAAGTTTGAGTTTGTATAAGAGTATATAAAAGAGAGTACAGTTACACAGTTTAATATATATATATAATGAAAGATAACACTTAACATAATAACAGTGAACTACTCTTATGCCCTTATGCAAATTTAATATTTAGCTATCTGCATATGTTTATATATCTCTCTCTATATATATATATATATATATATATATATATATAAGATTCAAATACTAGTTTGCAACAGAGTATAAATTGCAATTAATATTAATCTTTTACACTTGTGCAAACTTTTGTTTTCCATACTGACGTATGCAAAAATAAAAAACAAAAATATTCTCAATACAAGAAAAAAGTTTGTAGACGCTTTCAAAAATATGTTTGTTATTTTTATTATTTTTTTTTTAACTAAGCCTAAAAGTTAATATATATATATTTATATATATTAAAGCAAGCACAGATAAAAAAAAAAAAGAAAACTGTATTTAATTCAAAATGAATTTTTTGATTGTTTAAAAAGAAAATTCAATAATGAAAATTGAAGGAAAGTAACAAATGCTAATTATTAATTATGCTGTGTGTGTGCGCTACTTAGTTAATGTTTATATAAGAACAACAACAACAACTTTAAGAAAACCTCTTATAATCCAAGTAATGAGACCACACAAAACACACATAAAATTAAATAAAATAAATATCTATATATATGAAAGTAAATTATGAACTAATAAAACTGAAAGTATATTAAACACACACACACACACATACACATACATGCATACATACATATATGTATATATATATATATATAGCATATATAAAAACAAAACCAACATGACTGTATATATATATAGCTAACGGTTAAGCAAACACACAAAACAAAAAACAAGTCTGTGATTCATCATCTTTTTTTTTTTAATATATATAAATTATGATTATGATTATTATTATTACCATTATCATTATTATTGTTGCCATTGACACTAATAGTTATATATAGAAGTTTTAGATTTTAAGGCAAAAAAAAAATAATAATAGAAATTACAAATTTCCATACAGCTATACATTTGTGTGTATATATATGTTTATATAGAACTGTCTACTGCCTATATATACATATATATATATATATAATTATATATATATATACGCCTATATAGATCTATATAGATCTATATACTACATCCATTTCAATGTGTTTGTCCATTGTTTAAATGTGATAAAAAAATAGACATAATGAAGAAGCAGAGTATATAGTAACTAGTTGATATTATATATCTATATATATCTAATCTAATATCTTATATATATGTATATACATTAACATTTACATATATATGTATATGTATATGCTTATTCCATTATCATTTTACTTTGTCACTCTACGACTATTGTAAATCTGATTTCATCTATACAAAAAATCTTTTCTTTTTTTTTTCGTTTTCTAAATTTTTGAAAACAATTTCCAACTACAAATTGTTAATAGAATTAGCTAAACTAAGTGTATATATATAAATATATATATGCATATAGGATATAGTATATAGTATATAGTTTATGCTCTTAGGCCTAGCTTACCACCTAGTCTTATATATATATATATATACATAGATATATTTTTTTGATTTGTTATACTTTTTGTAACTGACCTCATTTTCGTTTAATTGTTGTACAATATTGCAAACAAACATTTTTCTTAAGTTACACATACACTCACACACACATGCATAATCAGAGTGAGAGAGAGAGGGAGAGAGAGAGTGGAGAGAACTAACCACAGCCAGGCCAATGCAGTGCGTTTAGCTAGCCATCTCTTTCGCTCTGCTGACATTTGGCTTAATGCTTAGCTACTCTAGTCTATGGCCAAGCTGCGACTCGTTCGCGCCTGCCTCCTCCACATTAAGTTAATTTTACAATTTAACAACAAACCAAAAAAAAAAAAACAAAAAACTATTTTCTTTCAGCACGAAAATTCTGTACAAAACAAATGCGATGAAAAAAAAAAAAAACAAAAAACGTAAAAAAAAACAAGAAATTAACATGAACCAAAATTATAAGAGTCTAATATGCAAAAAGAAAATCCAAAATCAAAATCAAAATGAAATCGAAGAAGAATTCAATAAATAAATAATAATTGTGCTATTCGCAGGACAGCGGCGCGCAGCATGAAAGAAAGAAGAAGACTAAATAAAACTGATGTATATATGTATGTGTATATCCACATATATGTATGTATGTGTATGTATTTGTCCTATATATATATATATATGTATATGGATCGATCCATGCACATCTGCATACGTATGTGTGTGTGTACATATATGTATATGTTTTTTACAGCATTCCAACTGTAAATTGTGTTTTTATTCATTTTTCATTTAACGAAACGATTTCGATCTATCAATATCAAGGCGATCTATAGCTATTCGAAAAATATAAGTTCGACAAATTTCGAATTTATGCCCATTTCTGCTCGAATATCGATGGATCGTTAGGGTAGATCGGATACTATTGTGTCAATATAGATATAGATAGATCTGATCTGGAGATCTCAGTGAAGATATTTCTACTTACATGTGCTATAAACATATTTTCCCATATATGTTAATCTATATAAGTATATATATATACTATAAAGTTTATATATGTATATACATATCTTTGTATATTTACCCATTGTCAGATTCGCTTTGATCTGTGAATTATGATCGGCATTCGATCGCTGTCAAGACAATGCCATGACAATTGATGCTCGTCTCGGCTCTTCTCACACAGTTTACATTGAGCCGCGAAAAGATTTATGAAAATGTCATATGGCTCTTAACCCTACATAGTAGATAGAGCCCCACTCAGAGTCAGACTCAGAGTCAGAGTCAGAGCGAGAGTCAGAGTTCGTCATTGTTCTCTTTACTGTAACGATCCATTGAAATGCGCTATCCATTTATGCTATCAAAGTCTTCTATTATTTGCAATTGAAACAAATTCAACTGAAATACGTTTCTAATGCCAAATTTGCACAGGTTGGGAGTATAATCCCAGTAGATACCCTGTAAATTCACATAGTATTTTATGGATAGTTTAGTGACTTCATATTGATATTAGGTAAGCAAGATTTTAAAATTGAATAGAACCAATTTTTTCAGTGTATAATTAAATTTTCTTAAATCTCAGTTTTTATAAAACGCCTTTACGTTTTGTCTACAAAATTTAAATATTGAATATTTTCAATATGTTAATATTTTTTTTTTTTTGTCTCTGTATTAAATCATTAAAAAACTTATATCAAATTTAATTGATAATAAAAATAGAGAACAAAAGAAAGTGAGAGAGAGATAGACAGTGTGTGAGAGAGATAGACAGAGAGATATATAGATAGGCAGTGTGGAGAGAGAGAGAGAGAGAGAGAGAAAGAAAGAAAGACACAAGCAAAGTATACAAAAATTGAGAAACATATAGAATGAAAGAGAGAGAGGGAGAGAGAGAGAGAGAAATAATATAGGAGAAGTATAGGACAAAATATATAATAGATAGACAGTGTTTGAGAGAGAGAGAGGGAGAGAGAGAAAGAAAGGAAAACACAAGCAAGGTATACCCAAATTGAGAAAAATATAGAATGAAAGAGAGAGGGAGAGGGAAAGAACTTAAGAGAAGTATAGAACAAAATATGAGTGTGCAAGCAAGATATATATAAATTGAGAAAAATATAGAAACAGTATATAAGTGTGTGAGAGAGAGAGACAGAGAGAAGAGAACAGTCATCATTTAGTCATGCAATTTATGTGAGTTTTGTGAAAAATAAACATAAAAAATTGACTTAATTTTTGAAAATTGCAATTTTTATAGCTGCAGTAAATGCAGTTTCAGTTGCATTACACAGCGAGAAAATAGCGTGTATAATGCTTACATATTGTAGAATTGTCCAAGAAATGTTCATATCAATGAAAATTATATAACTATATATAATATGGTATATAATTCGGAAGTAAAAAATTACTCCATCTGTAGCTGGAGTTCATCTAAAGAATAAAAAAAAAAAAACATACAAATATATTTTTATCATAAATTTGCACATAAATTTAACCAAGTTCCGTCAATTACTCCATAAATATATCACACATAAAGTACCCAAATTTTTCGCTCAGTGCTGCAGTTGCATTCACCGAGCTTAAGCCCAAGCCCAAGCTCAAGCCCAATCCCCGGTCCAAGCTCGTGCTCAGGGCCAAGTCCAAGTGTGTGAGAGACTTTTGACTCTGACTAATGTGTGAGTGTGTTTTTTTTTTTTTTTTTTTTGTTATTCGCACAAGAATTTTATGCCCACATAAATTGGATAATTGTGTGAAACTTCTTGAAAAGCCAAAGAAGGGAAAAAAAAAACTCCAACTGAAAACTGCATAAGAAAAACTGAGAACAAAATTGGCAATTATGCAAAGTGCAAGTTCAAGCAAGTTGAGCCCAAGTGCTCAAGGCGCTCGCTGCCGCAGGTTTTTCATGAAAATCATTTCCAGCTGCCCCTCGCAGCCAGCTCACCCACTGGCCCCCGTCCATGCCCCCCCCCCCTGCAACCTGCCCTCTCGATTAGATTCGCTTCATTTGCTGGGGAATTGATTGCGGTTTGAAATTGCTCAGATACTGAGATACCCATTGATTTACGCCCCTTCAATATGTAACAGCTGAAAGTGGGCGTGGCCATATAGTAGGAGCCGCCATCGCACTAACAATATATATAATATATACCAAACATCTGAAGCGCCAGCCTTGTGCAGGGTATCTGCTAGTCGTGCATACTCGACTAGAGCACTTTTGCTTATTCAGTTTAATGCAAACTTTGTTTTTCTTTTTTAGAGTCGTTGTTCAATTATAATTAAAAATGGGTTTGTAAATATAATTGGTGGGCGTTGAGCTGTCGATGTTGTTGTTGTTGTTGTTGTTGTTGTTGTTGTGGGTTGTTCATGATTTGAGTGGTGATTTAGAACAACGCAATTGTTGTTCAATCGGTTTAGTCAGAGACAGTTTGACGCCCAGTTTTGAAAACTTTGCTAAACGAAAACATTTGTTGAACAAATTCCAATAGCAACAACAAAAATTAGTTGAAGAAATGTTTGTTTTTTTTTTTTTTTTTCTTGGGCTTAGCCCTAAATGCCTAAC
This sequence comes from Drosophila stalkeri, assembly GCA_035047405.1. Taxonomy (NCBI): domain Eukaryota; kingdom Metazoa; phylum Arthropoda; class Insecta; order Diptera; family Drosophilidae; genus Drosophila; species Drosophila stalkeri. Next base: position 28,307,040 of record JAWNPR010000061.1, read on the forward strand.
GGTACAGACAACCATTGCCAAACTAATGTTGTAAATCGTACACTGAGCGAAAAGCTTGCATTGGAATTTTTGGAAGAGGCATACTCAAATTAAAGTACACTTAGAGAAAATAGCGTATTCTACAAATTTAAATTAAATTTCAATTTAATTTGCAAAAAGCTTACAATTAGAAAAATAATTGGCTTTGGTTATAATATAACAAAATTAAAAAAAAAAAAAAAAATACGAAAAGTCATTCAGAAATTAAAAAAAAAAATATTTTATTCAAACTATGATTTTAAAAGTAATTCCTAAAAATAATAAAATTAAAAAAAAAAGTAAATAAAATATAATCAACTCAAAATTATGTATTAGTAAAATAAATAATAATCAAATAAATAAATGCAAAAGGGAAAAAATAAATTGATTAAAAAATTAACATGTCTTAAAAAAACTATTTATAATTTATAAAAAAATAATCAACTAAAAAAATATGAAATTCATTCATTAAAATTAAAAAAATAATAATAATAAAATAAATAAATAAATAAAGGGGGAAAAAATAATCGACTAAAAAATTAAGACATGTTAAAAAAATAAAATAAATAAATAAAAAATGAAAAAAAAACAAGAACTAAAAACTTAAAAAAAATTTTTTAACAATTTTTTTTACTGATAAAAATTAATCAACTAAAAATAAATTAAAATATTAAATATATTACACCATACACTTTCCCTAAAACATATTTATGAATATAAAATTTAAATTACAATTAAATTAAAAGTTTAAGTAATTCTTTTACAACTCATTTTGCAACCAAAGCTCGTTTCTCTCAGTACACATTGCGTATACGACCCGGAGTGCGTGTGCCTATGTGTGTGTGTGTGTGTGTGTGTTCGTTGGCTAAAGAAATGATGTCGCACAGCACGATTCACGTGGCATTTGAAGAATCATTGTCTGCCGCTATATGCCTAAAAGAAGACAAAAAAATAGTCCCAGGGCCACCTTAAGGGGGCGTCCAAGCACACCCCCCTCCCCCTTCTCCGCAGTTTCCTCCGTCGCCCATCTGCTTAGCTGCTTAGACGCTTAGCCAAACGAATTAACACTTTTCACATGTATCGAACAATGTGGCCTCACTCATATTTCTGTGGCTGACATCTATGACAATTACGATTTCTACATAGAGGCATATCTAAAAAAAAAAAAAAACAAATACACACACACACACATACATCTGCGCATGTGCATAAATCTATGTGCACATAGTTATTTTCTATAAACAAATTCATTTCTGTAAACATATTTCCAATTGCGTTTACTTATTGGATTTGTGTGCCAAACGTATTAGCTGTGTTACACATTTCCAATTGGACACTCAGTTGGATACTCATACAGACATAGATACATTTCCAATTGCATATGATTCACCGTGTGTATCATATTTAGATTACGTTCCACTTCCACCTTAGACAATTCAGTTTTCGTTTGTTTGTTTTCTTTTCAATGGGTTTTATGATTCATATACATACATATGTACATCCCATAATATTTGCATATATGTATATGATTATTGTTCACTTATGGGTATTATATATTGTTTTGACTGTATTAAGCTCAGTTTTAGTGTTCATTAGTTCCACTTACATTCCACTTGCAATTTCTATAGGTGTGGGTACGTGGGAATGATATAGATACCACTTGGGTTGCATTTCCATTTGATATGCAAACTTGACCTTCCAGTTAGCATTATGTAGCTTTAGACTTTTGTACTCTGACATTTCCCATTATAATATACACATTTATATTGTATATCCCTTTAAATAATTCCACAAATACTTCGGAATACTTTGGAACCATATTAGATTATAAGTGGAAATAGAAGTCGAGGAGCAACCATGATCCACTTCCACTTCCATTTTCACTCTTCATTTTATTTCAATTACAAAATTTCCATTTATATGAAAACTCTTAAAGGTCTTTCTCTGTCTCTGCCCTCCTCTCTCTCACTAACTCTCTCTCTCTCTCTCTCTCTCTCGAGTTACAGTCCTCAATCCTCATGAATTCTTCTAGCATATCTATTGAGATCTATTCCACTTCCAAGTGGTAGCTCCTCCTACTTCCTAGTTTCATTGCTCAATGAGTTCCGCCTCCAGTTGCAAATCCAATTGGAAACAAATACTACAAATGCGCGCTTTGTGTGTGGGAAGTGCCAAAAAATACCCAAAAAAAAGTAGCAGAAATTAAAAAACAAATAAAAATTAGCTAATTTTTTTCAACTATATATATATATTTTTTGTAAAAAGTGAAAAGTAAAGGCAAAGCTAATGCCACATCGACATCCACATCCACATCCAAATGAATCACGACCCAGTTTTGCGTATCCGTTTTTAGAAGCAAATGCAATAGACGTTGTATGTATTTATCTTTTGGCACCGATTCCATTTTAAAGACTCCGATTATAAATGTTTGTTATTATTGTTGTTGTTGTTTAGCTTTGTTTTATGTTGGGCAATTAGTATAGCCAGGGTCAAGTTAATGATTCAATTAGCATTTGTCATCACAAGCCGCGCTTAGCAGTAGTTCGCAATAGTTCGTAATTGTCGTAGATCGTGGGAATATTGATAATACTCGTTAGCTCCATGACACGTCGACTGTCATAAATGTCGACCTGTCGAGCTGACGAACTGACGAGCTGGCCAGCTGACGATCTGTCGAGCTGATCTGGTGTTCGAGTGATCTAATGATCTGACGATCTGATCTTTTACTCTAAAAATCTGGCAATTACATAAGTCGTGTTGACGATCTGTCGGACCTGCTTATCTTCTGATCTATTGATCTATTGATCATTCGAAATATTTTAAAAATCAAATCTAATCTGAAGAGAGACAGAGAGAGAGAGAGAGAGAGAGAGAGAGAGAGATGAGGTAATAAACAGTGAGAAATAAGGAACATTTCTATGCCTCGACTTCCCATGCCAATAATAACTCTTATATAGTGTAAATGTTATAATTGATGTGGATATGTATTCATTGTATATAATATATCTAATGCAATTGATTGCCTAAAATTAAAACTTAATCTTCTTCTAATTTCTAAAAGAGTTCGAAAATGTACACATATAGGATACGAATATTGGAAACTATACGATCATGATATTAGTACGAAACTTTCGATAAAAAAATTATGCCAAAATCAATCAAAATGGTAAAGATATATCATAAAGTTAATATACCTTTAACACATATACATAAAGACCTCGAAAATATCGAACTCTTTACATGCATCGCATACTATAAGCAGATTATTCAATGTAAATTTCGTTAACAATTCGATTTTTGTCTAATATATGAATGGAACTTTGAGAATAAGTCTATTATCGAAAGTAAGTATTCATTCGAGTTCGAAATAGTAGAACTTTCGAAGATCAGACATAATTCGAAAATAAGAGATATCGAATTCAAGTCGATTTTCAGCAAACATACTTTGAGTATTTCTTTTGATCGAAAGCAAGAATTCTTTAGTGTTCGTAAAAGCTTTAATTTGTTTGCCAATTTTCGATATAGGAGTCGAAAATTGTATGTAAATGTAGCTATTGGACAGAGCTTGCTTCGTGCTAAAGAAGGTTAACACAGAGGGCAATATATTCTGTATAACATATAGAATAGAATATATGGAATATTGTAGTACATCTGTTTTATCATATATATTGTCTTCCTCTTTCTCTCTCTCTCTCTGTCTCTCTCTCTCTATATATATATAGCGCTTCATCTCTCTTTTTGCTGCTTCTGCTTCCTCAATATATGATCTAACTGTATTGTTTAACAACCGTTGTCAGCTCTCTCCTTCTCTCACTCTCTTTTTTTCTCTTGCTCCTTCTCTGTCTCTCCCTCTCTCTCTCTCTCTATCTTTCTCTCAATATCTCCTTCTATTCTTATCTCTATCTCTGTTGCACAACTCTATCTGATTACTCTCATTCCTTCGCTCTTTCTCTCTCTCTCTATCTGCTGCTTAAGTACCTTTACAAACTCTCCCTATCCATCTTTCCCCCTTTCTCCATCTCTCTGTTGCTTAACTCCCTACAGAGAAAGACAGAGAGAGATAGAGACAGAGAGAGAGAGAGAGAGAGAGAGAGAGAGAGAGAGAGATAGATAAAGATAGAGTAGACGTCTTTCTACTAATGTCTCTCACCGTTTCTCTCTCTCTCTCTCTCTCTCTCTCTCTCTCTCGCTCTCTCGGTGTTATTTCATCTCACTTTGAATGAGGCCTGTGTAAAGCCCTTTAACTAAACCCAACATAATTTCTTGACCGCATCGATCCAAGGCGTCGTCGTCGTCGTCGTCGTCGTCGTCGTCGTCGTCTATATAGAAGCCGCCCGCCCACTCACACGAACATCAACTGCTGCTTCAACTCTAAAGCAGTGCCTCGTACTCTCTCTCTCTCCCTCTCTCTGACTGCCTCTGCATATGTGTGTGTGTGTGTGTGTGCTGGGACTGGTGTATAAAAGCGACGGGCAATGGAGCTGGCTTGGCATTAGACAAGTGTCAGGTGACGCGTGCGCAGTAGAAACGTTCAGCGAGTAGTCGAGAGAAGCCAGACCAAGTGATATCCACAGAACCAAAGGCGGCCACCACATGAAGTGCTTTGTAAGCGACGAGCGAATCTCGACTCTGACTTGGATTACGTCGGGCGGAGCACTAAGAATCATTTTGCTTGCAGATCGTATTTGTTGCAGCTTTGCTGCTGGCGTCTGCTCAGGCGCAGACGCAGACGCAGGCGCAGGTGCAGGATCAGGAGCAGGTGGCGGCAACGACGACGACGACGGATCAGGTGAGCGCCGCCAGCAGCTATGCACCGCTGCAGGAGAAGAAGCAGGATAAGCGCTATGTCGGTGGATACGGTGGTTACGGTGGTTATGGTAGTTATGGTGGCTACGGCGCCAATGCTGGCTACGGCAACAGCGCCTACGGTGGCTATGGAGGCTATGGCGGCTATGGTGGCTATGCTGGCAACGGCTATGGAGCATATGGCTCCACGTTGGGCGCTGGCTACGCTGGCGCTGGCGTGGACAGCTATTATAGTCCATATGGATCGCGCGGCTTTGGCGGATTAGGTGAGCAGGCGAGCGTTTTGGCAACAAGTCGATGAAAAGCTAATCTCTGTTTGCTGCTCCTCAACGCTAGATGGCGCTGCTGGCTATGGCTCCGCATTGGGCGGCTATGGCTCCGCTTTGGGTGGCTATGGATCTTCGTTGGCCGGCTATGGCTCTGGCTTGGGCGTCGGCGGCTACTATGGCAGCGGCTACAATTCGAATCCCTATGCGTTGTCCTACTACAATTCACGGCTCGGCGCCGGCGCTGCCACGGGCTATCCATACTACAACACACGCTTTGGCGCCGGCGGCTATCCGTCGAGCTACTACAGCAGCAACTACGGCAACAGCGTTGTGGGCGGAGGCCTGGGCGCGCTGGGCGGCGTGCCGCCTATTGGCGGAGCCGGCGCTGCTGGCTACAACTACGGAGCCGGCATTTCGGGCACCGTCTACTAGGATGTGAAACGCCAACGATTTCAGCTTTAGTGCAATTCATTTTTTTTTTCTCCCCCAAACAATATATATATATATATATATTTATATGTGTACATTATTATATATTTTTTTTTATCTAACTTAATATTTTACATATGTTAAATGAAATAAGCAAGCCACAAATTTACATATTTTTCATTTGGCTCAGCCTCAGTTGTAGGCGCCGTGTTTGTTCTTGATCACCCAGAAAGAGTCCACAATCTGGCCGTCCTTGTCGTCGGAGACCTGCTCGAAATGCAAATGTGTTGCATTGTAGGCCTTAAGGCGTGTGTACCCATAGTCCTGCAAGTGAAAACCAAGAAAATTCAATTAAAAACAGACAATTTTAACGAGAATATTATTGGCAACATTTGCAGTTGCTGTAGCAACATTTACAGTTGCTTTAGCACCATTTGCAGTTGCTTTAGCAACATTTGCAGTTGCTGTAGAAACATTTGCAGTTGCTTTAGAAACATTTGCAGTTGCTTTAGCAACATTTGCAACTATCTTTGCTCTGGCATGAATTTCCAATAGTGAATATACGAAATGTGTATATGCTACAAATAATTGAATATGTGATATAATTAATAAGATTTTTACTACATTTTAAGGAAATTCGTAGTGAAAAATATTTGGCAACATTTTAGGCTGCTTTGGCACACAATGCTTTCACACCTTTAATAGACTGTAGATGCAGTTTAGCATATGACATTTTCTGCGAAAATGTGTGTCTGCTATAGTCAATACCATTATTCAATTAATCAGATAGTTCAGCATAAACCACACAGTTATAGATGCTATAGGACTGCAGCTACTTAGCAACATGTTTCGTTAAGTTTGGTTTGAACAGCGCTGCGATAGTTTTGCGCTTGACAAATAAAATGAGTCGTGCCACACTTATCGATAAATTGCTAAGCGATAGTTTTGCTGCTCAATAAGCCGTTACTCACATTGCTATGGAAGGCATTCCAAGCGGGCAGATCTTTGGAAAAGGGTTCGCGATTTTCTTTGCAGCCCGCTGATCCAGTTATAATCTGTATGGGCGCCTTGGGATTTGTGTAGGGCGCCTCTGCGCTGCCATTGTAGACCTTAAAATCGTAAATGGGCCACAGCCGAGTATAGAAATGCTCGTGGGCAAAGAACTCAATGTCGACGCCGTGCTTATAGAACAGATCCTCCAAACCGAACCACTCGAGTGTTGGCAAACCCTTGCGTATGTACGTCTCCAGCTTGCTATTGCAATCGTATTCCTTGTCGTCACTGCAGTACATCGGGCGATGGCCATAGGTAATGATCCAGGGTCGCTTGGCGCGATTCTCGGGCAGATTGGCCTCGGCTAAATCCCGCTCCAGCCACTCGAACTGCTTGGTGAGCAGCTTCATGCCATAGTTGATGAAGTAGTATACCTCAGTCGAGAAGGACACAAAGTGCACGGGACCCATGTTGAAGCTGTACCACAAGCTGTCCCCATCTCCGGGCATGTTGAAGCGAGCGCGGTAGTTGGAGAAGTTGCTGCCGTGCATCAAATCGAATAGATCAATGAGAGGCCAGTAATAAATAGCCGCTTCTATACTCACTATTTCTCTTCGTGGTTGCCCGGACAGACCATGTACGGTACATAGGCGGCCAGTGTTTCGATTTGACGCATAAACTCATCCCCCACTCGAGCATTATTCGAATCCATGTCGTAGGCAAAGTCGCCCACATGGATGATCGCATCGTACATGCCCAGCTGGGCGTCCTTCTGCAGTCGCGCCAGTGACTGGGCGTTCTCATTGCCCATATCCCCATAGATGGCCAACGAGGGCGACCAATCCTCACCAGCTGGCGGCGTCTTAAAGCTGTAGATCGCTGACCAGCCCATGTCGCTGCCGCAGCTGTACTCGTAGTGCGTGTTCGGCTTGAGGGACGACAACGTCACCTTGTGTATGTACTGAGAGCGCGCCTGCTTGCCGCCGTCCTGGAAGAACTGCCAACTGCCGCTGACCGAGCTGAGTGCATCGTGCACATAGTCCTGGGCAAAGTTAACCAGGGACTGGTTGGTGGAGCTGCGCGTCGACCAGGTCACAACGATGTCCTGCAGGCTGTCTGCAAAGGAAAGCAAGCATCGATATATAGTATATATGTATATATAGTCAGATATCTGACATATCTATAGACAAACAGCCGTTGTTAATATGCATATAATTTATTTGGTTAATGGAATACAAATATATATATCAATTTATCGAGCTGAGATACAATCATTGTGATTATCACATATTCAGTTTCGGGCTGCATATGGTCCGTGACGTTCCTTGATCACCCAGAAGCTGTCAATGATGACGCCTCCTTGGTCATCGGACACCTGCTCAAAGTACAGATGGCTGGCATTGTGCGCCTTGAGGCGCAGATAGCCAAAGTCCTGGCTGTGGAAAGCGCTCCACGGTGGCATTTCCTTAAAGAACGGCTCACGACCTTCATGATTGCCGGCGGCACCGGAGATGATGTGCACCGGTGCACCCGGATTCACGTACGGCTCCGCCATAGAGCCATTGTACACGGTGTAGTTATACATTGGCCACATGCGCTCATAGCAGTGCTCGTGAGCCCACAGCTCCACGTCCACGCCGTACTTGTAGAAGAGCGGCTCGAGACCAAAGAAATTCAGCCCAGGCAGACCTTTGCGCACGACGGTCTCATGATTGGCGCAGTCGTCGCCATTGTCGTTGCTGCAGTACATCGGACGATGGCCATATGTGATGATCCATGGACGTTGGGCGCGATTCTCCGGCTTGGTTGCCTCTATCAGATCACGCTCGAGCCAATCGTATTGCATGACAATCGGCTTGATGCCGTACTGTGTGAAATAGTAGACCTCGGTGCTGAAGCCAACAAAATGAACCGGCCCCAAGTTGAAGCTGTAGAACAAATTGTCCGTGCCGCCCGGCATGCTGAACCGATTGACATAGTGCGAGAAATTGCTGTGTGGCGAAAGTATGCAGGGAATCAGTCAGTTAATTGGAGTTGAAAAATTTCCGTTCATAGCATACTTACTACTTCTCCTCATGGTTGCCCACACAGACCATGTACGGCACGTAGGCGGCAATCGTTTCAACCTGGCGCATAAACTCATCCCCAACTTCCCCGTTCTCGTTGCACATATCGTAGGCAAAGTCACCCACATGGAGTATGGCATCGTACATGCCCAGCTGGGTCTCGCGCTGCAGTGCTGGCAGCGAGGCGGCATTCACCACGCCCATGTCGCCATAGATGGCCAGCGAGGGCGACCAGTTGCTGTGATTGAACGTCGTGTGGAACCAATAGATGGCCGACCAGCCCAGCTGGCTGCCGCAGTGATAGCGATACGTTGTATTCGCCTGGAGCTTGGGCAGCGTCACCTGTCAATGGCCATGTTATAGTAGACTGTTTATTAAATTCCTTGCTACTTACGCGATGGATGTACTGGGTGGCCTTGCTAGAGCCGCCATCGACGAACTCTGTGGGTCCTTGAGAAGCCGTGGCGCTTTGCTCAGTGATGCTATCGATGCCGTATTCGCATATCGATTCATTTGTATTGTCTCGCGTGTTCCAGGTAACGACAATGTCCAGCACATTTTCTGGGAGAAGCACACGGCACACACGTTGCCCATTATTCACAGTCGATAATCATATGCACAAATGTGTATTTACAAGTATTTACAAATTCAATTCAGCTAGAGCTGCGCGCTTAACGTTTTATCGTCTATCGACGAACGTGTCACGCACGTCTGGTTTAGTGCTTAGAAAGGCAAACGCCAGAACTACGCGCCTAATATGTTATGGGCTATCGATCAACGATTTTTCACATTAAATACAGTTATTTTTTGCTGATAATTAATATATACATATTCTAAATTTAACTTAATATAATTGGGGCATTTTAAGACATTTTGCATTTGTTAATGAGAAACTTTAGACATAAGAAATAATATATACAACTTATCTGTTCAATGTCTATATTCTCAATGTAGAACCTGCCCTTCATATACAGATGTACATATATGGCAAAATAAAAAAACAGTTCAAATTACAAGCGATAAAAAAATGACGGATATTATTAGATAGACCTCTGATACATATACATATATATGTATACATATATCAACATATACAATTTATACATATTAAACGTAAAAAAAAACATACAGATAAAATTGGCTTATTTTAAGGAGTGTTTACAGTTATCAAATACAATTCGTTCAGGTGCTTATACTGGGTTTCAATTGCAGTTGCAGTTGCAATTGCAGTTGTGTGCGGGAGCAAAAGGGTGATTTTCCCTTATCAAATAAGTTGTAAATTGATCTATTTCCATATATATATGTATATATATACATATATTGAAGAATGTGCGTTTGTAATACTGCCAGTTGCTACAGTTATGTGTGTGTTTTTTTTTAAGTTGCATTTAGTAAATCATTTAGAATTCGTTGTATGCCCCATGCTGGGCTTTAATTAGCCAAAAGCTGTCAATGATGGCGCCTCCTTGGTCATCGGAAACCTGCTCAAAGTACAGGTGGCTGACATTGTGCGCCTTGAGACGCGTATAGCCATAATCCTGGCTGTGGAAGGCGCTCCACTCGGGTATTTTGCCCTTGAAGGGCTCGCGTCCCTCCTTGCAGCCCGCCGAGCCGGTGATAATGTGCACCGGCGCACGTGGATTCTCGTAGGGCGAGCCGAGCGATCCATTGCGCACCTTGTAGTCGTAGATGGGCCAGAGGCGTTCGTACGAGTGCTCGTGCGCCCATATGGCCACGTCCACGCCATACTCGTAGAGCAGCGGCTCCAAGCCGAACATATGCACAAATGGCCAACCGACTCGGGTCAATGTCTCCGAGTGGGTGCAGTCGTTGTCGTTCTCATTACTGCAGTACATCGGCCGATGGCCATAGATGATAATCCAAGGTCGTTTGGCGCGATTCTCTGGCTGGTTGGCCGTCTCCAGATCCCGCTTGAGCCACTCGTATTGAAAGACGAGCGTCTTCACTCCGTAGTTAAGGAAGTAGTACACCTCCGTCGATATACCAATGAAGTGCACCGGGCCCAGGTCGAAGCTATAGAAGAGATTCTCAGTGCCGCCCGGCATGCTGAACCGTGCGCGGTAGTTGGAGAAATTGCTGTAAGGCAAATCCAAGAAACAATCTCCTTATCTGATCTCATCTGACCTGACCAATCTGCTGCTCAACTTACAACTTTTCCTCGTGGTTTCCGGGAACGACCATGTAGGGCAAATAGGCGGCTACCGTTTCGATCTGACGCATAAACTCATCCCCCACTCGAGCGTCCTTTGTGTTCATGTCGTAGGCAAAGTCGCCCACATGGATGATCGCATCGTACATGCCCAGCTGCGTCTCTCGCTGCAGCCGGGCCAGCGACTGCGCGTTCTCATTGCCCATGTCTCCGTAAATGGCCAGCGATGGGGACCAATCGGAGTCGGCGCTGGGAACAGTACGGAATTGATACTTGGCTGACCAGCCGTACTCGCTGCCGCAATGATAGACATAGCTACTATTGGGCTTAAGCCCGCTGAGCGTAACCTACGTTAAATTTACAATCTTAAGTCATATCTCTGTTCCTGGTTGTGTGTGAGTGTGAGTGCGTACCCTGTGAATGTACTGAGCCATCTGCTTGGGGCCGCCATCCACAAATCGAATGGCCTTGCCATAAGCGCGCTGTTTGAGATCTGTCAATCCATATTCGACAATACTGTCTGCAGACGGCGGCAGCTCGCGCGTTGACCAAGTGACAACGATTTCGCTTGCGGTGCGCTCTGGTTGCAACAGCAGCGCAGCAGCAGCAGTTAACAGGCGGGTGAATGAGTAAACAAAAACAGAAAGAGAAGACAATACAAAAGTGAAAAACAATGTTTGAGTTGGCCGAAATGTATTTATTTAAATTCTTGTTTATATAAAAAAAAACATTTGGTGCAAATAATTCATTTTTAAATTTGTTTTACGACATGTTTTTCGATTTGTTGTTTTGTCTCTCGCCCAGCTTATCGCGCAGGAACCTAACACAAAAATTCGAATTGGACTCTCGTTAGAGTGTGACCTAATTAGCGTATGATTATGAACCCTAGATTCGAGCACTTGGTAATAAATAAATAAATAAATACTTAAGGATAACAACAAGAATGGAAACGGATGACAATAAAGAAAAAAACGGAAAATTGTTGACCGAACTTGAATTTACTTCGCAACATGCTTTGTAATTCGTTTTTCTATTCGTTTCGCTTATCTCAAGACCATACACAAAATATTTTAATATAACTTTAGTTAGAGTGTGACCTAATTAACATATTATTTTGATCCCCAAGATACGAGCACTTAATAATAAATAAACACCTACAATTAAATGCAGTATGTATAGCAAAGGTTAAGTTGCTGACCGAAAGTACATTATTCTTTAATAACAATCAATATTCCTTTTTACATGTTTTGAATTAGCTTTGCGGGTTGTTTATTGTGATTTGATTCTTTGTTTTGCTTCCCATTTCGCTTATCGCTGGATCGCATATGACAGCCAATTAAACTTAAGTCATTGTGTGACCTTATTAGCATATGATTACGATACCTAACATACGAGAACTTAGTAATTATATATTAATATGCACTATACGCATTTATCAGCAAATCAGCCGTCGCCTCATTCTATGGCTTGCATTAACGGATGACGCGTGGAGAGCATTTCTATTGTAGTTGTTTTTGCACTCTTTGTTTGTTTTTATTGCTATTGTTGTTGTTGTTTTTATTCGTGTTAGGGGCGTTTGTATGTGGCTCAACGGGAACAACTACAGCTGTAACTGTAACTGTAACTGCATATTGCATGAGTGTCTGTATAACCGGGTTGCGGTGGGGGAGTTATTGACATGGTATCAACAGTTTCAACTATTGCGCAGCCATTTCGACAATGACAAAAACATATTAAAACAAGCGCTGATATCAACGAAAAATGCCGGTCGTTTTAAGCAACATTTGCAGTTTTTTTTTTTTTGGGTAAAGGGTTAAAAAACTCGCGCTGAACTTTAAACTTGTCATCAGACTTGCCCGAAAGTTACAGCTGTAAACTGTTATTCGCCGTTACGCGTATATTTCGCATTTGCTTAACACTATTCTAACAATATAATACTAATACAATGTATTTATTAAGTATGTACATACCTCCGAATGCCAGGTGCACCTGCTCAGGCTGATAATGCACTATGTCTAGATCTTGTTCCACATTCTGCTGCACGTTGATGTCTTTTTCCAGATCCAATTGGCGCTGCACAGTGCTAGTAACGCACAGTGCTAGCGTTAGAAATAACAAGGTCAAATTTACCATTGTTTCGATTTCCTTTTGCTCTTGTGTGTTTACGTATATATGTAAATCTATTCAGCAACAATTGATGACATTGCCAAATATTTGTATATGCGCAATATATTCGTAAGCAATGAATAATTTACTTGCACTTCACAAAATTTATTTTGCTAGCGGCAGCAAAAGGAGCGAACGAAGACTGTTGAAACGTCCAGCAATTTATGGAATAACAAAAGTTCGTTTGCCAGCGCAGCTGTTAAGAGTTATCGATATACACGGAGAGTGCGATACATATCTCAATCGATAGTTGACAGAGTGACCAGTTAGGCAGCGCGTACTCATTGAAAAATTGAAATTGAAAACAAAAGGAAAAACAAAGTATGCGTTTGTTTGTCCGGCTTTGTAACAGTTAAGGGATTATTACCAGTTTGATTATTTCATATCATTTTTGTTTTGGCAGAACCACATCGGAAATAAATAAAATAAAAAATATATATTTATATATCACCATGGGTATGGCTGGTTTGTCGGAGGACTTCATAACATTGACCCAACTGAATTGTGTCCAACAGTGCAGTGCATTAATCTACAATCCAAAGCCCCGTAACTATTTAATGGCCACAGCACTGTTCAGCATATATTGCGGCGTAGTTATCTATCGCTCGTATCGCAATCATCAGGCCAAAATGCAGCAACGCCGTGAGGCCGCCCTGATTACGACCCGCGAAGAAATACCAGCCTTCGAAGAGTACGTCTTTGAGGCACCAACTGTAGAGCAACAGCAGCATTATCCAGTCGAAACAACCGTTGCCGAGCCGGCACACGTTGACGATCCAGCGAACGATGAGACGAGTGTGCCAGCAGCACCCTAGCTCAACTCGGTGCAACATTCCCAAATATGATCCCGGATTTCACCATTTTGCAAGGTTCAATTGAGAAACACTGGCGCTTCAGCTAAAAAAAAAAGAAGAAGACGAAAAAGAAGACATTTCCGAAAGCTCTAAAATCAATTAGTAAATAAACCGATACCTCGAAAATAAATTAGTAAACAACATTGCATGGAATATTATATTTTGGATTGGAATTTATTTATTTGATTAATTTTTGTTGGTTATGCTAATCAACAATTCTAAAGCAACAATTAGCAACAGATTTATAAATTAATTACAAAAGATTTTTAAGGCAATTTGGCAAAGACTTAAGAATTAGACAACTAACACTTTGTATAGCTAAATGGTACATGTAATTATATGGATATATGATATAGGTATGTATATAGGGAATGTAAATAGTTTACGCTTTTCGCATTTCTAAACAAATTGTTGGCAACAATAATTAATTTAACTACAAACTAGAAAACACAATTGAGAGACGATCTGTTTGTTTCTTAACTACTTTTCGCTAGAATTTCCGCTACCGCTTCCGCTTCCACTTCCGGGGCCTGTGCCCGGCTTGCGAGTGGCAAATCCTTCCGGCATGCTGCTTTTGCGCTGCGCTTGGGAAATCTGCACAATGCGCGATAATGGAGAGTGGGTGCTGCTAGTGCTGGGACGCATTAAAGACGAGGGCAGCAGGCGCGACGTCGAGGTGCCCGCCTCATCCTGCCCGACATTGGAGCCAATGCCACTCGATCCTGTGGGCGAAGTGGGCGACAATTCGCGTGCAAGTGGAGATGGGCGTAACGAGAGGCGCCGCTGCAACGCTGACTGGGAACTGGTCATTGGTTGGTTGGGCTCCTCGCTGAGACTGGCGCCTGGCGGCGGCGCCTGTCCAGGTGGTATTTGGAGTGCTGTCGGACGCACACTGAAGCGACGTCGGAACTTGGACTGACTCACAGGCGTGGACGCCGACGGCGTTAGCGTCATCGGTTTCTCGGTGTAACTGGGTGGCGGCTCCAAATTGTGTATGCCGGATGGACGACGCGTGGCCAGGCCGCTGCTGCCACTGGGAGACATGGTGCCCACAATTGTGGAGCGACGGGCGTACAAACGATTTGCCGCTGTTGCCTGCAGCGTGCGCGTTTGATCGCCCGCAAACAGGGACAAAATGGGCGGCAGCTGGGGCGGATCGAGGCCGGCATTACCCAGCTTGCGTTGCTTCTTAGTCAGCTTGGAGCTGGAGCCGGCAGCCGCCGCCTGCTGCTGCTCCTTCTGATGCTCATCGAGCACGGCGTGCGTGTGCACCACCTCGAGGGCCCGTATCAGATCCGCTATGGTGGTCTGCTCCAACACATCCATATCCTTGTCCGAGGTCACCGAGAAGATGCTGGACCGTCGTGGTGTCGCATTGCTTGTCATTCCGCCCGTGGCCGGAAACAGGCTGCCCCGACGTGCCGCAACAGCTGCCATCGCCGCCGACCCGGAGCCGCGGCGCTGCATCTGGAGCGCAGCTGCTGTCGCTGTCGGGGTGTACATGCTGCCGCGTCGAGCGGAGAGAGCAGGATTTTGAGTATAGATGGACTCGCGACGTCGCTTGCCAGCTGCCACGCCAGCTGCAGCGGATTTGCGCTGATAGGCACCCGTTGAGCTGAACGTCGCCTGGTCGGAGTCATCCAGATGGAAGGCCGGATTGCTGATGCCTAAGTTGCCATTGCTGGAGGCGAGACTGGTGGTCGAGTCGAAGGGCGGTGGTGGGCCACGGCCATTGCGCAGATAGGATTGGCTGGCGCTTGCCGTCACCGTATTGTTGTAGAAGTCCAGCGGGGAGCGAGTGGGCAGCGATGTGATGCCCTCTGGTACAGAGACCACGGATAGCTTGCGCTCCAGATCCTGCGAAGGACGCTTGCGATGGAAGAGCTTGCGCAGCCCGTCCGGCATAGAGAACTTCTTGACCCGACCGGCACCGGCAGCTGCTCCACTCTTCTTAAGCTGCTCTTCGATGTTGTCCGGCTCTTCCAGATGCACCACATGCGGATCACTGACGGCACCGTTGAGCTGACTCTTGTAGCGGCTGTTGAAGGCCTCCTGGATCTGTTGATTGTCGCCGCTCCAAGTCCATTCGTTGTGATTGTGGGGCGCTCGCAGTGGTCGTCTCGGCGGCTCAATATTGAAGTCGGAGCAGGCACGACCACGCGGACGACGTGGCGTCGATAGTTCGTTGAGTGTCGAGAACGACCATTCGCTGGCCAAGATCTGAGAGTCGGAGAAACCATGATATCCACCATACACAGCAGTATCATCAGCCTCCGGTGGCGGCGGCTGCACCGTGGCCAAAGCCGTCACCACCTTGGCCAGCAGATCTGTTGTCTGCCGATAGGCTTCGGCCGTTTCGAAAGTCTTCTCGCGATCGAATTTGCTTAGCTCCGTATCCGAATTGGCATGCACCATGGCAGTGGGATCCTGTGAAGCCAATTCGGCGCACACGGAGTAGGCACGTTTCCGACTTGGGATCGGCGCTGGCTCCACACGGTACATGCTGAGTTCCGGACAGGAGGCGGACCGAGGCACCGTATATGCAAATTCTGTGTCGGTGTAAACGGGCTGTTTATATTAGACGATGAATATCGTGAGCAATTATCGATAGCAAAGTACATGTGCGTGTATATGTTGTTGTTGTTGTTGTTGTTGTTGTTGTACATGTAAAGAGAGCGCATCATATGATATTGGTATTAGTGTAAATTTCAAATGTTGTTGTTGTTGTTGTTGTTGATATTGCTATCTCTGTCACACACTCTCTCGCTAGCCCTAACAGTACTGTTTGCAAAATCCCGTTACACTTATTTATATTACTTACGCCTGCGCGGCTTCGGCGTCGGTTTAATCTTAATCTTCGCGCCTTTTCTATTTCCCATTCGAAAAAACTACAAAAGGAGAAAATATCACAAATGTTAACGGACTTGGGGGTTTGTTGGGTTGGGGTTAATGTTCGCCCGCTTAGTCAAACATTTAGTGAATGCGCAGCCCAATTGTTGATTGTTGTTGATTGTTGATTGTTGTTGTTTTTTATTGTTGACGCATAGTAAAGACAGAAACGTAACGGAAATATGTGCGTGCCATTGATTAAACATATATATACACACACACACACACACATGCACATACAGTGCATGCTGTTCTGTGTATGTATTAGTAAATTGTATTAGTATTAATTGCTTTGTTGTTTTCAATAGTTTTGCGAACGAAGCTTTGATGCTGAAGTCGACGCAGACGTCGCACCTAATTTCGCTGCGACTTGCAAAAATGGCGACCAATAGTTAGGTTAGATTAAGCAAATTGATCCAAATTCAAATTTTTAAAGATTGTTTCGAAAAATAAAACTCCCGCTTAATAAACATACATAAACGAATCTCATTTAAGTATTATAAACTTGATTATTTAAGAACCATATGTATAGATATATTTCCTATACTTTAATGGCTTTACCTTGACTTTTAGTATATATAGCTCGTTGAGCAGACGTCGCAAGTAGCCCACATCCTTGGTAACTCCTGTCCATATACGATTCTGTGTCGCCTTCAAATTCGATGACAGCTGCTGCTCCAAGTAGGCCAACTTCTTGCTCTGCAGACCTCTAAACATGTGCATTCGATTATGTGAGGGAAAAAGAATTACACATATATAGATATAGATATGTCAATTAGTTTTGATGGTAGGTTAGGGTGATGTTTTTGACAATCCCAGCATGCAAAACAAATCATGCAGTACTCTATGGAGACAATTGGGCATCTCACTTACCGCGTTATAAATGTCATTATCATGACCAGGTAGCCCAAGGAGAATATAAACCAGACGATCACAAAGATTTGATAGACCACAAACCAGCCGCCGAACTCGCGAGGCTATAGGATCGAAAAACCGTTTACTATAGACGAACTGTAAATGCATCGAACAGCAGTTGATCGAAACTCACCTGGTTGGCACCAAAGGTGGGCACGAAATCGCCAAAACCTATTGTCGATGTTGTCACATAACTGTAGTACAATGAAATCGAATAGGGCCAACTCTCGAAGTAGGTGAACACCCACGCAGGTAGTAAAAGGAACAGCGCTATGCCCGGTATTAGGGCTATGAAAACCGTAGTTATCAATCCCAGTTGCGGTGGCACATAATGATCATCCGAGGACATTTTGTACTTTTTATAACGTCTATAGATAGCCTCGAACTGAAAAGCGAGTGATATGTTTAGATAGTAGAGATATAATATATAGAACTATATAAGTATGTATCTATACATCTATCTAGCTATCTATCTATGCATGTATGATCTCTCTCATTTCACTTACCGTACGTCCAAAGTACTCTCCCAATCCGGCAAAGAGTATTCCATTCACCGGTATCCCGATCACCGAATAGACAATCATGATCATGCGACCCGCAAACGTTGTCGGTGATATATTGCCATAGCCTACCGTCGAGCAGACGGTAAATGAGAAGAAGAAGGCGTGATAGAATGTCCACGTATAGGGTATTTCGTATTCATCCTTTGTATAATCCGTAACCGGTTTTCCACAATAGTCCGTTATTCGTTCCAAAATCTCGTCTTGTGTGGTCACGTTCTTGTCTTCGAACTGGTCCATAAGAAACTCTGTAAGGTGGGGCAAAAAAAAAGCATTGAAATCAGTTAGAGTCTCAGTTCTAGTAATCGAAAATATAAGATGCATGACTGACAGATACCCTACAATTGTAATTTCCTCACGCCGACTACACCCCCTCTGCACCATTAGAATCAGTATCTAGATAAACAAAAAGTTCTATTGGGATGGCACTACAAAACGCAATGAAGCATAAAAACAAATCAAAGCAAATCAAATTTAATTAGTTCCATTACACGTGTTCCGGAAGCAAATGCGAAGCGGGCGTCCGACCGATCGCGTTACAAACGCCATTTAACCTTCCGCTTTTCCGTACAGATGAAAGAGGAAGCAAAACAATTGCAACTACAACTATATGGCTTAGGGTAAAATCGCAACTGTCAACGTGACCTGACCCTGACTCAAGTCGCTAATCGCTGATAGCTGATCGCTGATCACTGATCGCTGATTGTCAATTGTCTGCTTTGGGTTTTTGCCCTCTCACTGTGATTCCGGCTAAGTTTACGGCCATTTAAAACTGTTTAAAATGCGCTTCACACTGCGGCATGCTCCGTGGATCGTAACGATCATTAGTAGCGTACGCTGCTTTGATACTATGCTAAGATATGATTATTTATAGTTTTTTTTTTTAAATAAATGTGATTCGAGTTAACTGGATATAGTGCAGATTCACTATAAAGTGAACTATTTATATAGATCTATATGTGTAGGTGTATGTAAACATTTTTCATAACCAAAGATTCAATAGAGATCACTCAGATATTTGCAATTGGGTCTCTGGTTAATTTTGACTAAGTAGATCTAGTTATCTGGAGTTGATCTTAACTTTCGACTATCTATCTATAAATCCCTTTTCTAAATATTTGCAAAAAAGAGATCTCAGCCAGATCTAATAATCTCACTCACTTAGCTGATCTATATAGGTGTTATATAGCTCAACTAGCGATCACTTTCTTTCATCTAGTACCCCATATAGAGTCAGATCTTTGCCTGACATAGTATAGTCATACATACATATACATATATTTAGATAGTTTTATCACTTAGTATATATATGTATCTGATCTTGAGTGCAATTCATTTGAAATTAAGTGAATGCAATCATTCAATAAACCCTAAGCCACACAGGCAAATGCAGCAAATGACAACAATTTTCTAGCCGTAATCTTTTAACGAATTGCATAATTCAATAAATGCGACAGACAGATATTTAACAAAAGCCTTCCCAGTGGGTGGTTCGTTGTTGGTTCGCAATTGTGGGCAATTCACTTTTCAACGATCCCAGTGCAGTTCCCTCCATCCATGTAGATAGTAATGGTAATCTCTATCTCTATCTCCATCTGCTCCCTGTCTCTCTGTCTATCTCTCTTTCCAGCATGAGACAATCTGTGATATTGTGTTGCCTTTCGTTGTCATCCGGGTCTTTTTTTTTTTTTTTTTTTTGTTGATTGTGATTGCGGGCAATTTGTTCATAGACGTCGATCACTAGCACGAATTCTTGTAAATCTTTGAGGCCCAACTAACGGCACAAACTAGTGAACATTAATTGACATTAAGTTCTTGGATGGCGTTTATCTTGTTGATGTTTTTCATGTTTTGTCTCATGACGATTTGGGGGAGCAATGGAAATATTTATGGCAAGCAAATTGATCAATTTAACTGTTGATCGTGAGGTCAAAGGGACATAGAGTAAAAAAGAGAGAGAGAGGGGGGAGGGGAGGAGAGGCGGGCAGGAGGATAAAGAAACAAACTGAGAGTAGGAAAGTGATATCTTGAAGATCTGTTAGCAATATATCAGTAAAAGCATAAACTACATCTGGTGAAAGAACACTTGATCACTTGAAGAACCCCGAATTAAATCAGGCAATATGAATACAAGATCGACAAAGAGACATAAGATACAAAAGACAAATGATGATTGATTTTCAAGCTCAAAGGATTGGCTTGGATTGAAGATCAATTAAGATAGATATTGAACTGGTATGAATTAAATATAGAACATAATCATTGATCATAATCTTATGATTGAAGCAATCGCAAAAGATCAAAGGCAACAGCGATCACTGATCCTAAAGTCTTGAATATATAACTAAATATTGAGCAATGGAAAGATTCATTGAATGACAAGAAGATCATCAGGGTCAAACATGTTCCATTCCCTTATCAGTGACGGGGCTATCTAAGGTGATTTACTGTAAATGCCAACATCACATGTCTGTGATCCAGAGTCTTAGAGAGCAAGCTACAAGGGGTGCTACGAATGCGCAATTGAAGTGGTTTGGAAGCCCAATAGCTTAATATTGATATCGTTATCGATATCAAATACGAACTAGGCTATGGACTATATGCATATGCGATAAGGAAAGGCCATATTAAGACTCAGGTCAAAAAGGGGGATCAGTGTATAAAGCTATAGCTTCCGTGCTCATTGATCGAGCAAACTGTTAACTGATTTAACCCAGAAGATTGTATACACAAATATAACTTGATATATGTATATATATTGGAATGACCTATGCATTACACAATCGACATCTTGTTTCCGTTTCGCTTTTAACAAGTGAGCGTGCTTCAGCTGGCAGTGATCGACTAGCAGATACTCTGTCATATCTGACAAGTATCTATCTGTATATAGGTTAGGGCGAAACTTTTCTGATTTTGCGAGAGAATATCAAGCATGAAGCATCAACGAGTTCGAAGTGGACGAACGGAAGAAGAAGCAAAAAACGAATAGGCAGACAGACAGAGCGAAAGATGGAAAGAATGGAAAATTCACTGATATTTCAACAAGCAGGCGGAACAGGACAAGCATATAGACATATAGACAAGAGAACGCATACAACTAAATTAACTTGTCTATAGATACAAATCATTTAAAGAGATATATAGTAAGTCCTTTATATATGTATATATCGATTCGATTATGATGTAAACTTGAACAGCCCCAATTTACAGGGTATCAAAAACAACATACTCCGAAATAACTTCATATATATATATAATTCAATATGTATAGAGTTATATATATAGCGACGCACGTCTTGGTTGGACGATGTCTAATTGGCGTTTATAGTTTATTTATCTGAACAATTAGCACATTTTTATGTGCTATTTAAATTCGATTTTATTGCAATTATAGTGGAATAACCCTCAAAATAAATACGATCGCGATCTGTGTGTCTGATATCCGCACACACACCTACACACAGACGCACACACAGAGACAGATATGTAAATCACATTCGTATCAGTGCAATTAATCACGAATCCGATTCGCACACTTGCTAACTCATAAAGCTCATATTTCTCTCAACATTTACGCACGTTTGGCAAAACGAAAATAAAGTCGCGTTAAGTCATTTCTTTTGCTTTCCGCATTTCGGGTTTGTCACACCGAATTGCCGGTGCTCTATACTGTACAATGTTTATGCCATGGAATTCATGATCATGTTATTAGCACATTAAGTTGGCTGCGCTTCAACTGCGTTGGGTTGCAAATCAGACGACTTTTATGATTGACTCTCGTGTGTGACTAAATCGATTGATAAATCAGTTTATGTTTTGCTAATTTCGTGAACTGATTTCGTTTTCTAAATATAGATTAAGCTAAGTTTACGCCAGGCCATGCTCATGCCGTTGCTATTAACTTAGCGGTAATTAAGCTATTTTGGTTGGACTCACACAAATAACTGATTAAACTATCTAAATATAGATTTAGCTAAGTTTATGCCATGAACTTAAATTAAGCAAGGCATATCTGCAAACTAACTGCGCTTACTTCAAATTATGATTGATTAAGCATTAAATATAGCAATAGATTAAAACATGTTCATGCCATGTAATTCACAATTTTTATATATAATGACTAAATTAACTCTGATTGGACAATTATATTATGCTATCTCGTCTATGCTTACAGATGTATGTTTCAAATGAAAACTTCGTTTATTATGCACTTTATTTGTCTGTCTAAATGATCGAGCTATCTTTATATAGATTTGAACTACGTTTATGCCATGTAATACATGATTTGATAAGTGAGACGTTAAGTTAGCTTCGCCAACTAAAAGACATTTAACATTTGCTACTGCATAAAGCGTTTGCTAAAGTCTTGTTGCCCACACTTGATAGCTGTGGGAGCTCTATCTCTAAAAGAGTTTCGGGGGCGTTTTTTTGGAACTACGCAAGCAGCAGCTAAATTGTTTGTTTTCGTTTTTTTTTTTTTTTTTGGCCAAGAATTCGTGGCAGACAGTTTAGTTGTTAGATATCACATGGACATGAAAAAACGATCGTAAAAGTATTTATGCTTACGATATTTGAGACGAAGCTGCTCGGCTGATGATGATATCTGTCGACAGCTACTGTTTATCTAGCCGTCTAACTATCTATATATATATATGTATCTATCTATATAGGTGTATAGGTCTACGTACCATAGATTTCAATGCGCTCCTTTAGCTGCTCGGCACGTGCTTCCTTCTCCTCGCCATGCTCGATGTGATAGTAGATGGCAGCGCCAAATAGCAGATACGATATATAGAAGATGAGCAAAAGTATCCAGCGATTTGGCGACATGCTCGTCCTGTCGCTAACTTGGCCCAAAAGGATAAGGCTGCAACCAGACATAATAGCCAACAAACAATATTAATCAACCATTCGGCAGAGAGTTACTTGTAAATTCTGATTGCCTCAACTCAAAACTTTTCTTTAAATGTTATAGTATATATATATATATATATATATATATATTGTTTATGGTTTGTATCAGCATTAATCGACGCTTGATTGCGATTAACTGTCTCTATATATTGATATATACACATACTTATGAAATTCTTTAGGGGCAGTGCCACCTGCGCTACCTGCAATGCAGCGAGTCTTATGGGTTCAGCGTTCAGTCTTCATATAGCTGAGCTCCCCCAGCTGGCAGTGCTCCATAAAGCCGGCGAGCCGAGCGATGTTTATGTCCATAGCAAATGCTCTTGGGTCTATAAACGCGACGATAGGGTATTATCAAGTTTTATGTTGCAACGTGTGAAACATGTGAAGAGCTAGCGAACTACAACTCAATAGACTTTACATATATATAGATATACATACATGATCATTACGAATTTCTCGATCTATTAGGTTAGGTAAAGTTAGCTTAGCTTTGGTTTCCTGTAATATCTAACTCGATCTCTGTATGCGCGGCTATATAACTATAAGCTATATAAGAGATACTTCAAATTAAATATCAACTACCGACTTCTATAGTGATCCAGACAATCTACCCATTCATAAACCTGCTCATATAGGGTATTTCAAGTTCGACTTCTTAACACTTAAGCTCTACATACTAGCTATTATGATCACCCTGAGGTCCCCTCACAGATTTCCTACCGGGCACTACGTCAGTGTGGACAATGCTGAGACGACGTCATTTAGTCGGGTTAACATATTGACACATCTAATCATATCGCTAAGACGAAAACTGCCCGAGTATTGCTGCTAATTTCTACCTACTTTTCTACCCACTTAAATAAGTATTCATGAGGTATATGTAACAGTCAACCATTCCACAATTCAGATCTGTCTGTTTCTCTGCATCTCTGTATAGCTATCGCTATCTCTCTTTCTATCTCTCTCTCTCTCTCTCTCTCTGTCTCTTTTTCTCACTCTCTCTCTATATATATCTATCTCTATCTATCTATCAGTATATATATCTTTCTCTCTGTAAAAGAGAGAGTCTCTCTTACACCCTCTCACACCCGCTTTCTTTCCTGCCTTTTCCAATAGGGATATATCGAGGGTATCTCCTAGTCGATCAGTTAGTATTGCAGCCCATTGGCAATGGGCATGTCTTGTTATCTGTCTCGGATTAGGTTTGGTGACAAACTGCCTACCTGCTTGGAAATTTACTACCTCCAATTAGCAGCTCGATAAAAATATTAAAAAAAGAAAAAAACTATATTGAGAAAACTTGAATAGGTTGACAACTCTGAAGCTGTTAAGATGTTAACGATTCGCACCTGCCACGATTTTAGTTGTTTTGTGAAATAATGCGACGATAATAAGACAAGCAAAAAGAAAAAAGAAAGAACATGAAAATCAATATTAATATAACTTCTTGCAAAATCATAAAGATAATTGCAACTAACTACTCGAACATGTTGAGGTAGTTCCCTATTTATACTCGCTCGTATAGTATCCATATCTGACTTTTTATGGACTTTGTTACCAGAGAGAGAGAGAGAGAGAGAGAGAGAGAGAACCCCTATTAGCTACTTGTTTAGTTTACGTATGTTTATTGTAAGTGGATCCTAAGCTATCTTCTATCTCGCTTATACCCTGTATTCTTCTTGCTAGCTAAAAACGTCTAATATGAAATTGAATATATATACATATTGATTTGACATTCGTAATTATACAATATTGTGTTTCTTGGAAATAACGAAGAACCAAAATTTTGATAAGTACTTCTGAGTGAAAGGCATATGTTTTACAAGGTAATAAAAACAGAATTTCGCAACGATGTAGGAAAGTCTATAAGTACAAGCACATATATCTATACGATGTTATATAAGCAAATTAATAATATAATAATGCTATAATAGATCTTTGATAATCCATCGGGATCGCGTTAGATTTATAATGTATGCATTCTTGCTCTTCCTGGGATCCATTACAAGATAAAGCTTATATACAAAATTTATTCCCACCATCTCTCTCTATTTTTTCTTTAACTCTCTCTCACTCTCTCTCTCTCTCTCTATCTCTATCTCTCTCTATCTCTGTATCTCTCTCTCTCTCTCTCTCTCTCTCTCTCTCTCTCTCTCTCTCTCTCTCTCTCTGTCTCTCTCCTCTCGCTCTTTGATTCCTTATACTTACTTTCTATCATTCATTCTTTCCTTCCCTAATCTCTCACTCTATCCTCCTCAAATAAATTAATATCAATCGATAAATATCGAACTTAAGATCATACTACTCCAATATATCAGCTAATTAACTTTGATACATTTTAGCAACTGTTTCTAATTGTTTTTGTTTATTATTTGCTCTTTTGTGAGTTTTATTGTTCAATTGACTTCTTAGTTTGTTATCTCTAAATCGTTTTACAGTTATTTACAACCACTTTAACTATTACATTCGTTATTACCAAACTCGTTCTGAAGGCATCAACGATCTATTATGTATATATACATACATAAATAAATAAATATATATATATATATATATATATATATATATATATATATATATATATATATCGATATAGGTATATATTCGAATTGTTGTTCAAGTGAAGAGCTGATAATGTTTCAGTGCATACTATTGTATCATTTATTCAATTGGAATTATCAATATACCATATATACACATATAAATATCAGGGAGCAGTTATTGAAAATGTTCTCTAAGAGTTATCTATGAAAAGGCAATAAGAATTGTGTATGCCCAACAAACTGGGCTAAGCATTTTGTTAACAATAATCAAAATAAAATCACAAAATAAACAAAGGTGGGTAATAAGTGTGATGGACTAGCAGTTACTCATGGAACTCATGAGCTGAGTGGGTATATAGAATATGAAATATATATCATCTCGAAGATCATATTGGCAAATAAAATAAAATGCGTTATCGATTTAAATCGATTTAACCCATACAATTATCGACAAATAGTGAAGTGAACATCATTTGTCAATCTATATCCATAAATACCATAAATACAAAATTTGATAGCTCTAATTCTAAAAACGCTCAACTAAATGAGTTTAGATTGAAATTTGTATCGATTTCAAGCATAAAAGCTATCGATAACTTGATACAAACTTTACATGTGAGTACTAGGGATATATACATATATAGCCACGCCTTCTTCTGTTCCATCTAACTTAGAATCGAACCAATAACGATTCTAACGAATCTAATTTTACAGGGTATACATTCTTTTGACCCTCCACTGGGCGCGTTCAAAATGCTGATGACGCGCTATTCAATGAAAGTTTATTGTATTTGATTTGATTTCTGTTCATTATAAAAAAAAAAGAGGAAAAGCAAATAATTTTTGTTGCCCTGAGTTGGGCTTGTCGCAAACTGTTTTTGTGACACGGAAAATTCTGCTCAAACAAAAAGCGACAAAAAAAAATACAATTATTTTATGTGCCCAGACGAGAGAAGAAGAAGCAGCGATAGCAGCAGCCGTCTATGATCATGCAAATGAATTTAATTTTATATTTGATTTTGCTAAGTGCGAAAATCAACAGAGCATTTAATATGACCGCAATAAAGGTTACTAATTGATCATCAATGTGACCCATACACAATACACAAAGCAATCCGATCGTAACCCCCCCCCCCCCAAAAAAAAAAAAAAAAAAAACAATCGAATGCAAAAACTACAAGGATCGAAAATCAAGTTTCAATGATCGCATCAAATGATTCGAATTATCAATTTCTACATATAGACAGAGAACCAGAGAAAGAGAGAAAGACAGATAAAGGGAAAAACAAAGTGAAAGTAAAAAAGAGATAGAAAGAGAGTGGGAGATAAAGAGAGATAGACAGATAAATAAAAACAAGAGAGAGAGAGAGAGAGAGAGAGAGAGAGAGAGAGTCAGAGAGAGAAGGGAGAGGGACATATGGAGTGAAAGACAAACCGAGAGAGAGGTAGATAGAACGAGAGATAGAGATAAATGGAAAGACATTATTTCGGTATTATGAGAATACCCTTTGGTCAGATCATGCACTATTTATTTATTCTATTATAAATATATATATATTTATATATACATATATATTTTATATACATATATAGTTATATTTTTCTTTGAATAAAAAATATTTACATATACTGAAACGTTAAACAGTCGCATAATCAATAATAAATAGCAACAACTGCAAATGAACACGTTTTGTAAATAATCACGACATTTTGCTATGTCGAAAGCTGCTACGGCTAGCTCCTCTGACGTAGCATCTGGACAGGCGCGCAGAAGGAGACAGACATACAGAGAGTGCGAGAGAGGAATGGAGAGGTGCAGCATATTCTTTTCTTTTAATTTATTTTCTTTAATTTGATGCCCGGTTTCGTTTCGATCGCAATGCTAATTATGTTGACATTGCTGAACAAACCATTTAACATGCATGATTAATTTCATTTCGATCTATCAATGTCCCAGTCATCGATCGTCAATCGTGTCTTCCCGTTAGTTGTTGTCTTTGGTGGCATTGATAAGAAACAAGAATCCGCCGACTTCTAACTAACTTGATGCCGTTCCACAGCTGACGTAGAGCACGGGCGCGGGGCAGAGGAGCGAATGGCGCTGAGTTACACGACAATTAATAATGCCAACTGACATAACGAGTAAATGTCGATAATATGTTTAAAACGATCGACCCAAATAACAAATAACTCACAAATTTCTACCCGATACATATGCTCGACTAACAGTTGCACTGCTCAACAACTCAGTTTGGTGAGTATATATTAAATAGACTTCGATATTTATTGATGATGCAGAATAACTTATGAAACATGCTCTGCTTTTGTAGAATAACTTGTAATTCCGAATTGATGTATTTTGTTATTGGTAATACATAAAATAGCCCAACCTTGCCCTCGATATTTATTGAATATAGAAAACATCTAAATGAAGAGTTGATATACCGTTGGCTTGAGGATATCCTTAGACTTAGCTATATATATATATATATTAATGTTCCAATTTCGATATATATCGATAATATATCATGAAATTTGTTCTGTCTATATTGGGTAGAGGTTTACATAAACCAATATAAATAGTACAAACTGAAAAACAACTTTCTAAGGCACTCGATCATGTTAACTATTGCTAAGAATCAAGAATATATATATGCACATATGTATATAAAATGCTTATACTTTTAGTAGTAATATATACAAAATACATCATACCTGATTTCATTCACAATTTCATGTTTTTTTCATTCACCTATCTGTAGATCACTGAAGGATTTTGCTATGCAATCACAAATGTTGCTGGCAACATTTTGGAGCTTTAGCAACATTTTTGGCCAGCAATATGATTGATGGCAAGCAAAGGTAAATCGACTAAAACTAAAGCAGTGAGATAAGACGAACAACAACGCATCATATATACAAATATAGCATATATAGTGTTATACAGACAGAGTGCGGCCTAAAGAATTTCCACAGTTTCTTTTATGTTTTCGGCTGTTTAAAGATCGAAACAATCGTTCGTAAAACAATCGCATTATAATACAACAATTTCGCTAATTAAGCGCATTCATTAAAGTGACAGTCAATCTATAGAGCACTACGATTCAGGGGGTCTAAAGGCCTCACACACACCCAGATTGATTACAGCCATATACATAGGTACTTACAGTTTATATAAGTATATAATATGTATGTGTGTATGTCTGTATATATAGACGTGCTGTCTTAACTGGAGCACAGTTGCATTTTAAAGATCGTTTAGATTGTTCACTGAATGAAACGTGCTTAAAATTCAATTTAAGCAAATATTTCATGAAGCTATGCTTAAAACATAAATATCTATTATTTAAGACTTGAGAAAAGAACAGAGTTATGTACTACACCAAAGTCACGTTAAAAGAAAGACTGAATTCAGAATCAACTTTTAGTTTATATATAGTTTTTAATATCTTTATATACGAGCGATATCAATCGTAAATCAACCAAGAATATTGCAGCAGGGTGCATAACACTCATTAAC
Organism: Drosophila stalkeri; assembly: GCA_035047405.1. Taxonomy (NCBI): domain Eukaryota; kingdom Metazoa; phylum Arthropoda; class Insecta; order Diptera; family Drosophilidae; genus Drosophila; species Drosophila stalkeri. Next base: position 28,336,155 of record JAWNPR010000061.1, read on the forward strand.
ATATATATATATATATATATATATATATATATATATATATATATATATATATATATATATATATATATATATATTGAGTAGCTAGAATTTCTTTTAAATCGTATATTTGATTAAATTTACTAAATATGCTTGATATGGAGTGATAGAAAAAGATGGATTTCATATCCAAATTTAATATTAATTGCCCATAAACTTCAGGCGCAATATCTCTGAAGTTTAGCTCTAGATGTTGTACTGAATTTTTCCGAATATTACAATCGATCTGTAAACGATCATCGGAACATACATAAATATAAACATATATACACATGTATATAAACATTTTCGCAAAACCGGATCATCCGATAAGCGGCTCTGAGACACTCAAGCATATTACACATTGAAGTACATTTATATTGATAATACAGCTAAATTCTTTCGACACTTGTACTGGACACAAGAATTCAGGAATACAATGGATCTAGCCTATATACACACACCCAATATACATATGTATGTATACTATGTATGTGTATGTAATACTGAAGCACAGTTCATTAGCCTTGCCATATAAATGATATAGCAACGAATAATGGAACTTGAATTAAAGCTGATATCAAATACTTCTTATTAATTTATAGACATGCATTTATTTTCTTTTTACTGTTATCAACACTGTTAAGAAAAAAATAAAAAAAAAATTACACACACTCACAAATATCTAAGCCCAGGATCTGCAGAAATTTGAATCTTGTCTTTACACCATTTCCTGGGCTAATCGTATAAGCGGACAATTTATAGGATTTTGAGTTTATCGTTGAAATTTTCTTATTTTCCTAGTATTTTTGTTAGTATTATTTATGATTATACTTATATTTGAATACCCACACTTAAATAATCCGAGAAGCAAACAACAACAAAAATCAGGAAATATTTCACACTGCACAAATTTTCTTAGTACCGTTATAAAATACAATAAAAAAAAAACAACAACAATAACACAAAGCGCGGCGAGAAAACAAAATAGTTAAAGCCGCTACAGAACGAACGAAACAGAAATGAAAAAAAAATAAATAAATAAAAAACGCAACCGTTGATCGCGACGAACAGGACGTTAACCGTTACACGGCGCGCATTGAATTGAAATTGAAGCGCTGCAGGCGGCGGTCTGACACTTTTAGTGTGTGCCCCTGTTTGGCTGTATGTGTGTGTGTGACAGTGTCTGTGTGTCTCCGTCTGTGCGTATGTGTGTGTAGCGTTGATTTAAATTAAAATGCTTGGATAGCTCACGTCTCTGCCCGTAGCCGAGCGCTCGCGGCAGCTGCGCAGCCAGCGTTGACGAATTGGAATTAGAATTTTTGCTTTAAGCTTAACGGTAAAACGGCATTAGCGGTACCGGTAACGGTTACAGTTACGGTTACGCTTACGATTATAGGCTATAATGCTCTGCAGAGGGCACACACACACACACACACGCACAGTGCACAACGCTCACTACGTCGTTACGGTACGCGATACGTCCATCATATGACTGCTCTTTGTCGTTGGTATCCGGCGCTAAAGCTACAACCAAGTCCGACTATCAACACCTCCTTTTGACGGCCGATCGTCTTCGTCTAGCTCACACACGCACACAGGCAACCAGAGCGACAGAAAGACAGAGAGAGAGGGAGAGAAGCAGTTGAGCGCATTCGCTTTACCACTCACTCACTTGTGTGCTCTCCTTTGCTCATTCGCATTGTAATAACATGTGTGAGATTTTTGTATTGTACTTTATTTTATTTTATTTTATTATTATACATACATACGTGTGTGCATGTGCGTATATGTATACTTTTTTGATCCCGTTCTTCACTCACTTTGAGCCGAATTTGTTGATTTGGAGTATTTTCGCGTTGTGCGCGCATGTGAATCCGATCGGGGAATTCGGTTTGAGTGAGTGGTTTGTGTCAAACAGCGACAAGCGAACGCCGATCTGGCCCTCACGTCCCCTAACACGCCCCACGCCCCATTCCCACCTCCACACACAGGCACACAAACACACAGTACACGGTTTACTGTTGTCTACAGCGACTAACTAATACACGTGTAAAGAAAAAAAAATCACAAAGTAAATAAATCGGCGATCGACAAAAGACAACTACGAAAATTGCGAAAACTTTTTTAACGCCATCTCCTTTTGACCCCTCCCCTCTCTCACTCTGTACAAGCAGCTCGAGCATGTAGTACTTACGTTTTGCTACCAATGAACGGCAGTAGAGCACCGTGGTACAATGCTAATGAGACTGTGTGCTTAGGCATGCACGTGCGTTACAGCCAACCCAAAGGATAATCCAATTAAAATTAAATCAGCTATAGCTAAGTTAAATGTTAGCTTTAGTAAAAATTTATTCGATAGAGGCGAACGTGATCTATCTTAATGTAATAAATAAAACTTAGCTTTAAGTACAATATAAATCTATAACTGATTACTTGATAGATACACACCGATTTGACGATCCGCAACACAACATATTCTGCCTTTAGGAATAGGCTTGGAAATTCCTTCCTCCGATCAGCTACCACTGTGCACAGTGAGGCATTGATTTCGGCTTTGTATTGTTCTTATACTCTTTAGATGTTGTTGTTGTTATTTTCACTGGCATGGCAGCAAATTTGTCAGCGTATTTACCCACCCAGCGGGTCTCAGTTCCGATTACTACTACATACGTATACACATATGCCGGGCTATGGGCCTCCCCCTGCCCAAATGGCGACGACGAGCCGATGCCAATGCCGACGCCAAACCCAAACACACCCACAACAATATCAGTAACAACAACAAAGACAACGCAGAAACTGCCGGAGCGCAAATGCTTTGTCTACGGATTTAGTGCTTTACGACGAAGGCGCCAAGACCCACCTTAACCGTGCAGCCCGCCCACAATAAAGTTTCCATCATCACATGACATTTGATTCATCCATCCCTCGATTGATCTGGCAGCACTGGCGCATGCGTAAGTCCTGAATTAGTTTTCACCACGAATTCATTAGGACTGTGGACACTGTGGCTGGTGCACAGCGCCGCGTGCACGCCGCGCGCACCGTTTTGCATCTGCCAATAATACGACTGATGGCACAGATTATTTGAGTTGAATTATCACAATGTTTTTTTCTGCCCTATCCCTCGAGAGTCTAATCTGTTGACTCAAATTTGTTTTACCTAAGACCTGAGAGCACAGATAGCTTCACACATTTATACATACATGTGTACATATACATACATACATACATACATACATATGTACATGAGCTTTATATACGAATAACGGCATCATCAGCGGGCGCAGCGGAGGCGAAGTCAGTATAGAAGCAAAAAGAATAAGAAGCAGCAGCAGCAGCAACAGTAATGGAACATCTATAGCAAAAGATAGTGTTGATAACAAACACTCGAGAGTTTACCCACACACACACACACACACACACACGCATACACGCATACATAGATTCACATTCGCGCTCATATGGCTGGATAACAGAAGCTGCTGTCGCGCTGCCACTGCCACTGCCGCTGCTACTACTGTTCACGCCTGCGGAGACGTCAGCGTAAGCTTAGCACTCATAAGCAAAACTCACGCTTAAGTGGTGGCTGAAAAAAAAAAATACAAAAACAAAACTGAAGTGTATATAAGAAAAAAAAAGAAGAAAGAAAAAAAAAAACAACAAAAAAAGTAGAGCAAACGGCCGCCGCTGCCACCGACGATCTCATAGGTCGGGGATGGCAATTGGTCAGCGCAGAGCATGCAATGCCCTACGCCCAGCTCGGTGTATCCGCAGTCCCAAGGAAATCTGCTCAAAACTGTTTAGCGACAAATCAAAACAAACCAAAACAACATAGCACATGATTGATAATGTTAAAACATATCTCACGTGTGGTGTGACGCATGATTAAAAATTTATCGAACTCTTTCAAATTGGAAGCGAAAAAAAGACTTGGGTATTCCAGGCTGTAAGTCCCCCACCCACAAAATGAACATAATAAAAAAAAACACAGTTTTATACTATGATTATTTGAGATAACTGAGAAACCTGTACAAATTAGCAAAGAGATAGAACAGACAGAGTAGTATAAACATTTTTATTAGTTGGCCATAAAAGTAAAAAATAAAAACAATTTTGTTTATAAATATTTTAATATTTTTATTTGTTTGTTTGTTGACATAATTCTTAAAAAAATTTATTTTTATTCAAAACACAGTTGTGGAAGACGTCTTAGTTGAAACATTCATACGTTGTTACAAGCGCCATACGCAAATCGTTAAGTCCGAATCAGTTCGGAGTTAGGGCGCACAGCCGATAAGACGATAAATCAGAGCGTGCAAATAACTCAACGAGGTGCTAAAACATGCAATCGAGCTCAACCAAAAGGAAGTGCGAAATTGAGTGTAAAATGAGCGTACGCACGCAGAGGAGTTACTAAGAGAGCGACAGAGTGACAGAGAAGGAAGCTATGAACTGTTAATGTGTGCAATTTACATGAGATGCCAAATCTAATGTGTGATACTCTTGCTCTTCTCTTGCTGTTACTCTTGTTCTTTTTCTTGTTCTTGTTCTTGTTTGTGGAACTGGAACTGCTGCAAAATGATCGTTAAATTTGAATTGAAATTCTGATTTGAATTGTGATTCATTTGCATTGAGCGCATATTTCTTTCGCTTATCATTGATAAGTATAATTTATTACTATCGTATTAGCTGCATTTGATACTTTGATGTATCGACGTTGATATCAACATTTCGAACATTTCAATAAAAAAAAAAAAAAACACTCATTTAATGAAAAACATAAATAAAAAACGCGAATCAAGTGTATTTAAATAAATTCAAATGAATTGTAATTGATGGGCGTAAAATTTCAACTCTGTTTTAACACACACACACACATACACGCGTGATTTATAGATCGATCGAAGCACACAAACGCGCACACACCTGTGCGACGTTCAATGTCAACACCTGAATATGATTAATTTGCTGTTTGTTCTCATGTCTGCGCCTAAAAGTTGACAAATCAAAATCAAAGTCAAATTTTCATTTGACTGATGGAAAGCAAATAAGAATCATAAAAAATTCAAGTCTGTAACATGTCTCGACAAATTTATTGGGTAAATAAAAAATATAAATATGCATAAACTAATCTAATAAAATAAATTTAACATTATCATTATAAACAACGACTCAAATTCTTATCATTTATATATATATAAAATAAATATAAAAAAAAAGAAAAAATATATGTATACATATACAATTAAAATTTAAATAAGAAAATACATTGTTTCTTATAGTTCCCTAAGTTTATTTCTACTCTACTTAAATATATCCATCAATTATATAAGAAAATATCAATGGTTTTATAATGGTTTTCTAATTCTTAATTTGGTCCTTGAACAAGTATTGGGCAGTCGGTCGGAGCCGTCTTCTATTTCTATTTATTTTAAGGAGAACCCTTTTCTAAGCTTCAAATGGCTTAAATTATATTTATATATATTTATCTGGCTTAAATTATATTTATATATATTTATCTGTTTTAAAATATATTTATGTATTTTTTTTTCTATATATACCATTTGTGTTGATATAAAACTATGTAATTCTTATAAATGCTAATAGGATTTGGAGATGTTGCATGCTTTGAACTGATACTAAGCTTTATAGCTATGAATATACCATTCATAATAATCATCTAGAATGTAATATTTATTTATCTCTCTCTCTCTCTCTCTCTCTTGCCCGAACTGCACCTCACACTCTTTCCTATCTCTCTCTTTCTCTCTTATAGTTTTATCGAACATTGAAAGCCAAGAATTATCTATTAATGTATCAAAAGTTGATTGATTGAATGATCGATTGACTAGCTTTGTGATTGATTAATAAAACAGTGTAATTCCATTTGGCTGTATAAATTATTTTAATTGTCTTGTACCTGCGTTGTAAAATATACATAAAAGGGCTTTGATTTCATATTGATTTGCTATTGGCTTGACTGCTGTGATACAAAAAGACAATGCATTGACCAATGAGCGGCTAATGCATTAGACAACTAAAAGTTGTTGCTTATTAGATGGGTAATGTTCGCAATGATCTTGCAGCCATTTTTATGATGCAACAAGTTGAGGCATGGATCGCGAATCTTCTCCTCGAGCAGCTTGATCAGTTCGTTGCGCAGACATTGGATCAGCTCCGCCGTCTCATGATTGTGCGCCTTCAATATGATCCAGCCGCTCTCCAGCAGAAATAGAAAGTCTCCATCATGTAGTTCCACCTTGAAATCGGATCCGGCAAACAGGACCAGAGCAATCAGTGGCAGCATTGAGCAGTCCCGTATGTAAATGGAACTGGTGCACACCTTCTCCTGGTAGACAAGGAACGGTGCCTGGAAGACAGCTACCTGTGAGTTGACAGAGGACGGATGGATGCGTACATAGCCATCGCCTCGAGTCTTAAAGCGCAAATCCTGATGGCCAGGCTCGCGTGGCACTGCACCACCCGCTGTCTGTATATATATGCGATCCGGTGTCATGATCTTCACAATGTTCGGATAGAGAGCTGCACAGAGCAGCGATGTCAGCAGTCGATTGTTCTCGCCATTCACATTCTGTTCGTGACCTAAAGCAGCAGGGCATAAGTATATCAACTGGATACATGGAGGGTCAGCTCAGCTAGTTACTCACCTGTTAGCTGAAGTATATTGTCGCTGCTATTCGGTCTGCGTCGCGGCACATTCACGGGCACAAATCCAATCGAGACGAGCAGCTCCAGATACTGATACTTGAGATCTGCAATCATCTCCAGCGTGTTTATGGACAAGTAGTTCTCACTCGCATAATTTCGACTAGCTCCATAGTGTCCACGTTTCGCAACCGAGAGCCATTTCTGTGGGGGCGAGACATTTGACGAGGGCATTAGAGAAGAGTTTCGACGGGGCTTAAATTATAGAATTGACTACTGACAGCCTTATTGATTGACTTATAAACTGACTGAAATATTGATCATCATTAACATAATAGATATATCCGATATCTATCCACATCAAGCTAAACTTAATGGCCCGAGTATAGCTGATTGATTGATTCATGAATATTCATTGAATATCTCACATGCATTCACTTACTCGGTAAGCATTCAACATGGTCAGATGGTCGCTGTGATCGAGCGCAAATTGTCGCTTCCGTTTGTCGGCCTCGGCGCGCTTGTTCAGCGGACTGACAAACGGCGACTTGTTACTCAGGCAGGCGGCGATGGTGAGTACGCTGTCTAGGCACTGGAAGATGGCGCCATACAGCATCAGCTTGCCAATGCGCACATCCACGGGCAGCGCGGACAAATGGTGACCAAGTGGCGTCAGCTGATCATCAATGTCTAGGGCGCCGACGTCGCGTAATCGCATCAGCGCACCTTGCACGCTGTCCTCCTTGGGTGCCTCCAATGTCTCCAGCAACACGGAGAGGGTGTTGCGCGAGGCGAACGTTTGCAGTGTCTTGATGCGCAGCACAATCTGCTCAAGCGGCACGCGCTGTATCTCGGGCACCGGCTGCGCCAATATATGGTGCTGATATCGATAGCTGGTATACAAATGGATGCACACACCGGGCATGACTCGACCGGCTCGACCCTTGCGCTGTTTAGCATTGGCGCGCGACACCCAGACCAGATCTAGCGATTCCATGTTGCGATTCGAGTCGAAGCCCTTCTCCTTCATGAGGCCGCAGTCGATGACAAAGACGCAATCGTCGATCGTAACAGATGTCTCGGCTATATTCGTGCTTAGCACAATTTTCCGTTTACCCGCCGGTGCACGCTTGAAGACCAGCGCCTGATCCTCGCTGGACAAGGCTGAGTGTAATGGGACGAGCACATATTTGCCAGACCGTGGAGCAAACATTGCGCTGTCCAGCAGCGCGTTATGCACCGTTTGTATCTCCTGGAAGCCTGGCAGAAAGATGAGGATGCTGCCCTCATGCGGCCAATCGTGCTCGCCCTCCACAATGTACTTGAGCACAGACTCGATTAGATCTGGATTAATCATCATGGGCTCCATAAGGTAGATGCTCTTGCACGTCGTCTTGCTGTAGTCTGAAAATGTATTCGAGTCTTTAATCTAGTTTGATATTCGATTTGTTGTTCAGCTTACCCGAATAGCGAGCATAGGTCTCGGCTAGTGTTAGGTTCTCGTCTTTAATCTTGGGGCCGGGCGGTTCACCGCTGGCCTGGAGATCAGCAAATTCCAGCACATGCTCCAGCACCTCCTGCTCCTTCTTTTTAAGCTTACGACAGTATTTCGTATCGCATTCCATAACAAAATCACAAACATCCAGTATATCCTCAAGGAAGAGCTGCTGCACAGGAAATGTGCGTCCCGGTATATCCAGAACAGGTGCGCCGCCAAAGTAGTTGGAAAAGAGCGATGCATTCAATGTGGCGGACATGAGTATCACTTTAAGATCCTTACGTTCGCGCAATATGTTCTTGAGTATCAGCAGCAAGAAGTCAGAATCCTGCGATCGTTCGTGCACTTCATCCACAATCACGTGGCTCACATTGCTCAGCAGTGGATCGGACGAGAGGCGTCGCAACAGTATGCCGGTGGTGCAGAAGCTCAGTCTGGTGCTGGCCGAGACCTTGTTCTCGAGTCGAATCTGATACCCAACTAGCTGGCCAATGCGATCCAAACGTTCAGCAGCCACACGTTCAGCCACACCGATGGCTGAAAGGCGACGCGGCTGCGTGCAGAGGATCTCCACATGAGGCATATCCGATTTGGGTGGCAACTGGGTGCCACGGAAGAACCAATTGTCCAATATGAACTGCGGCACTTGGGTGCTCTTGCCACAGCCTGTTTCACCAGAGATGACAACTACTTGATTGCTCTCGATGAGCGCCAGTATGCGCTCCATTTCCGCAAAGGCCGGCAGCTTCCGGCGAGCCTCGATCAGCTTATGATAGCGATCGTCGCGTCGTCGTTCGTTGAACAACTGCAAGAGCCGGCGATTCTCACGTGCCAATTCTGCGGCATTCCGCTGTTGAGTGCCGCCATCGTTGCGCGCTGTCTGTCCGCGTTCGTAGTGGGTAGGACGTGGCTTTGCCGCCGCCCCCTCGTTGGCATCTTGATCGGCGCCATTGGCTGGTTCATCGTAGAATAGGGAGTGCTTAGGCGACGGAAAACGGGTGGTGTCCAGATTGCCGGCCAGACCCTCATCCGTTTGCAGCATCTCGCATATGGTGTAGATGCAGGGAGTGCCATCTCGGCAAATTTCGCGCGCCTCCCGGTACAAATGGCGAGCGAAGCGTAAGCGCAGCTCATGCGGTATATCGTGACAGGTGGTCTTTAGGTAGATGTATGGCGCTTCGTATGGGTAACGACTGCCTGGCGGAAAACGCACCTCCACATGGAACCACTGCTCATTCTCATTCTCATCCAGATTGTCGGCACGCTTGCGTTCCGGTGTGCTCGTCCCCTCGGGCTGTGGTGGCACATGGGCAAATCGGCATTTGGGCCCAAATTTACACGTGCCATCACGATCAAAATTGCGACAACGTTGCGGCGCCTTCTTCTTCTTGTCCAGTGCCGCTTGGCGAAGGGCAGCGGCTGCCGCAAGATCTGCTTCACGCGCCTTGCGCACTTCCGATGGACTATGCGCCAGAAGATGTTCAATTCTAAACTTTAGATTCCAAACGCTGTTATATTCACGCTCCTCGTATGCCTTGTCGTAGATGGCCTGCAGAGCTTCCTTCTCGTCAGCCCTCATATCTAACAGACTCGCCTCGTCAGGCGGCTCTTGCTCCAGTGTCTGCTCGGTGGGTACACGCATATAGCGTTTGTAGAGCATCAGCAGCGCTGCTCCCGTATCGTGCGAGCAATGCTCATACGCCTCTAAGCAGTGAACAGGATGGAAGCCATAGTTCTCCAGTTTGAGCAATGCATAGCGACGGAAACGATCGTCGTCAGCTGTGCTGCTGGTCGCCGAACTGACACCTTGAACACTTTGTACTTGGAGTGTGCCGCGATCCTCCCAGTAGGCATGCTTAATACCTTTCCCGCCACGCCCCCGATCCTTGTATTTGGCTATATCATCGAGCTTAAAGTCTGGTCCGTGAATGGAGCGCAATGTGTCCATTGTTAGTTGCTGTGACTCATCGCTAAGCCGCAGCACGTGAAGCTCCGTCTTGCGGGATTTGTTGTCCGGCACCGATTTCGGTGGCGCCTGAACATTCCTACACACGGAAAGTGGATTAATAGCGATAGTCATATTGAATTACCCACTTACGTTGTGCGTGTGTCGCTTGGCGCTCGCAGGTGCCAGTCTTCCATACATTGTCGTGACAATTCGTCCATGTTTACAGAATTTCGTTAACTAGGCTAAAGAATTTCACAATTAAAGCTAATAACCCCGCAAAGGCCAATGGAGCACAAGCTACCAAGTCACCAACGTGACAGGCCGCCTTTCGATAACTCGCAACAGCTGTTTTAGTCTCGGTCTCATCAAAGTTGACGACAGTTACAGCGTTGCCACATCGCAAATTTTAAATGAACAAAAAGTAACAGTTGAATATTAAGTCATGTTTTAGGTTATGTTTTTATTTAATTATAAGTATATATTGAGAAATGTTTTAAATTACGAAATTGTGTGTTAAATTAAGATTTTATAGCCGTTTTCTACTTCAAAGAATTTGGACTTCAAATTCCTGTCCGGCATCGCTGGAATTGCAAACAGGTATATTAATATTTTCATTTTTGAATTATTGTTAACTCTAACTGTTGAAGCATCAGTTTACATTTCCTCGCGCTCAATTTTCTCCAAAGGTGCAGTCTCATTTAAAATTGAGTTGAATTCCTCTTGATGTTCAGTCATACGTTTATTATAATTAGCCTTCAACTCTTCAGTTGCTTTTTTTATGGAGTCTGTTTGAATTTTCATTTCTGATATGCGATTAGCCAACTCGCTGTGTGACTAACGGAAAAAATTAACTTTAGATATACAATATTTTTAGAGTTTTGCTTATGGAACTTACCATAGTGGTGTATTCATCAAATTCCCCTTTGCCGCCATTAGTTTCAACGTCTTTGATGGCGTCAGCGCAGTATTTGGCATATTCTTTTTCACATTCTTCTTCGGCTTTGAATAAATGGAAAAATTTTTCCCATTGTTCCTTATGCATAGCACCTACTTTCAACGCAGTAGCGAGATTCACAAAAAGGGGTTCATTCACGATATACGTCAGTTCCAATTTCTCATCACGTTTTTGTGAGAAAATCTTTTGCTTAGCAGTAATAACCTCAGTTTCGTTCTTGTTGCAAGTTTCCTGAAAAACTGTATTAGATGTGAAAATATGCTACGATATCACATAATTACCGTCTTATTTAGACATTCGACAGCACATTGTTTAATCAAATTAATTAACTCTGTTATATTCTCATCAGTTTGCTCGTCCTCGTCATCATCCATCATTTCCATATCGGAGTCAATTGCATCGTCATCTTCGTGCGACATCTTGAATTTTTATAAATTTTTTGTATACAAAAAGACTCCGCACGGCTGATACGCGACTCGCTTTAATTTCTTGAAGCAACTAAAAGAATCGTTGTGATTTCTCGAAGCAACTAAAAGAATCGTGTAACAGATTACTTACAGCTGCCAATCGAATAATTAGTTTTAAAGTCAGCCATGTTGAATACCGATGGGACTAACACAATCGAGCAATGATCGATTTACAAGTTTGAGTACAATATTTTGTTCTATATGTAGGAATGTATATGTAGGAATGGCTTTTGTTGTCCAAATGTGTTATCTTCATCTGAGCATTTTATTTGACTTTGTCTAAAGCGTTTTGTTAGCAGCAATTCATTAGGTTTTCTGAGCTGACTTTCGATTAATCGTAAGTTATGAATATATTTAATCTCATCGTTGAGTAAAGCTGTCAATCGAGCAATTATTTTTAACCTCATACTGGGGAAATAATTGATATTCAAAAATTTTGCTTCAGATTAAGATGTAACTTTTTATAATTCAATTATCTTAGTTGCCTTGTCTGTAGGGCAGAATATGCCTTATACAAAATTTCTATATTTGCATTGAATAATTTTAAATAAATTTTAAATAACATACATTGCAGCTCAAGCATGGCCAATCGGAACAAAACGGTGCAACTAAAGAATTTTAAGCGTAGTGCCAACAAAGCGTTACGCGTCGAACGTGAAAGATCTGAGCTGAAAATTAACTTATTGAGCAACGCTAAGCCAAATAAAGTGCTTCGAGACACACAACCGGAAGTCAGAGACCTACATTTGCTACCACCTCTGCCAATAAAATGTCCATCGAGTAAATTAATGCCACCGAGCCGGAGGCCAAGTTCACAGCCGCCAAGTTCACGTAAGATGCCGGGCGTATCGCACGGTGCCAATAGCGATGACCTACCTGCCCGCAAGCTGGGCAATGCGGTACCTGGTCATGTGTCACATGGCCTCCGGCAGGACGATCAAACTTTTGATCGTCTTCCGAGAGAGAATTTTGTACAACAACACCGCTACAAAGATGACGATATACTGCATCGCCGAAAGGTGAAGAAATTGCATGAACATGCCCACCAACACGTCCGAGCTGCCACAGTAGCCGCCGCAGCAGCTGCCTCGACAGTGGTTGCCCAAATTCTTAAGGATGCCATCGAATCTGTTGCACGCCGACAGGCTCCCTATATGCGCATGGCTGCCCTCGCCAGTGCCCGATCGAGCTCGAGCAGGAAAGGAGCTAAAGAAAGCGAGCAGCGCCGTGTGATCCGCAATTCGAATTTGCTGAGCTCAGCGCTTAGCATTATTCGTGAAATGGATCCAGCGTTTTTGGAGACACTCTGTTATGCCATTCATGATCAAGTTACCAAGGGAGGCCCACCGGAATCCGATTAATTAACTTCATCGAGAACAAACTCCTTCCATAAATATGCATATACCGATGTAGTATTTTTTATTTGCTTCTCTTTCGCCAATTTAAAAATTGATTTCATAAATTATATGTTTGGTTCTGCATTGCTAAACGCTCCAATAAGGAATCAAAAAATGTTTTAGGCAAATGAGGTGTTTCAAAGAAACTATAATCTATGAAAGATCCATGATCCGAGTTCGTTCTCCATCTTTTTCTATAGCTAGGAATAAATAGTTAAAATTTTAACTAAACCAATTCATTGTGTATTACCAATAAATATTGGTAATATATATATAATTTTTTTTAATTGACTCAATATGCATGCATGTGGGTTGTCTGTGTCTGTACCACACTCATCCTCAGCAGACATTTAGATTTATAATTTGTTTTCTTTTCTCAATAAGTAATGTACTTTTTATTATCGATAGTTTTTGGTATTTATTAGACATTCACAACGAAAATAGCGAAATCGTAACGGAAAATGTACAGATATAACATAAATTAGAGAACGCGCTGCTTGAGCTTAAACATGAGTGGATCCTTAGTGCGAAGAATCAGTTCAGCAATAAGCACTGGTGGCTCCTCTATGTTGCCAACAAATTCAACTTCATAATGTCGCAAAACGTTCACCGCTATGGCTTTGATCTCGAGTATAGCAAACTTTTGGCCAATGCAGTTGCGCGGCCCAGCTGAGAAGGGAATATAAGCATATGGATTGAGTTTCTCTGCACTCGTTACCACATCGAAACGCTCTGGCTTAAACGTATCTGGCTCACTGAACAGATCCTCGCGTCGACCCAGAAGCAATGGCGAAATGCCTATGTTTGTGCCGGCTGGAATGATTTTGCCATCTGATTTATAATATATAATAATAATTCAAATGGTTAGTAATATATAATTTTCTATATAAAATTTCTAATGCAACTCACTTATTTCGCACTCCTGGAGCACCTTGCGGCCTAGCAGGGGAACCGATGGATACATACGCAACGTTTCCTTGATGCATAGGTCCACATAATGTAGGTTGTTGAGCTGATCGTAGGTAACAGGCGTCTCCCTGTCCTTGCCCAATACCGAGACAATCTCCTCAACGCACTTGCGCTGGGATTCCGGATACACTGCAATATTATAGAATAAGAACATAATGGCCGAAGATGTGGTGTCATGGCCTTCAAACATGAATGTGTCCACTTCCTCGCGTATATCTGCATTGGTCAGTGGCTTGTCGTCGATGCTCGACTGCAGCAATATGTCCAGAAAGGCCATCCTACGCTTGACACCCACATCTGTATCGTCCGCACTCTGCGCCACTCCTGCAGTTGAGCTGCTTGCACGTAGCAGCTCTTGGCGGCGCTGCACGATAATCTTTTCCGTGAAGTTGTGCAGCACATTCAAGGCTCGACGCTCGGCCCTAGCTAGAGGAGTTAGCATGTAGGTCAGGTCGAAGCGATAGAAGATGTTGAACATGCGCTTGTGTAGCACCATTGAAATGGTCTTCACGGCATTCACGTAATCCGAGTCAATATTCGTCTGTGCTCCAATTGAAACTCCCATGGCGGTTTCTACATAGAAAAGAAGAGCGAGAGATGTTATGTGATTTAGATACTATTTAAAGACGATGTGCACCTAGAATTCACGGGAACTGGCAAATCAGAGTATCTTCAGAATACGTCTACTTACCGCAAATAGTGTCCATGGTGCAGAGATTGATCCAATCGTATAAATTGAAACCATCTTGGCCCTGCTGCTGGCGTTCCCTCTCCAAATTCTTGAGCAGCACACGCGACTCACGCTCAAAAATATCGACGAACTGATGCAGAATCTTAAAATGGAAGGCGGGCGTAATGATCTTGCGACGTTTGTGCCACTTGCGACCACGGCTGATGAGGAGGCCCTCCTTGAGCCACGAGTCGAGTGCCTTGTACTCACCGGCCTTGTCATTGAAGCGAAGTGTGCCAAGGACCACTTCCACATCCTTGGGATTGCTCATGAGCAGGTTCAGCTCTGGGCCCAGCCACACTTTGAGCGTCTGCTCCTTGGCATAGATTTCCATGAAGTGCTTAACTTTTAGAAGTAGCTCATGTGGCTCCTTGCCAACAAAATGATAACCATGACCCACTACTGGGAACGTCGGTGGACTACCCAAGTCTCGAGTCACCTCGATAAGGTGCTTGAACTTCAGCTGATAGATGAGTAGGCCCACAAATAGGGCACTAGCCAAAATAAGACCCAACAGCAGAAACATCATCATCGGAACAACTCGCTTAGCCAATTGAAACTTCGACCTTTCGTTAGAAATATTTATACCCTGAACCCATTGAAAATAGGAATTCAGGGTATAAGGCTTTTGTGAAAATGTATGTAACAACCAGAAGGAGACGTCGCAGACCCCAATTCGGAAATTACAAAAGCTAGAGAGCTGAAATTTTTAGTTACGCAGTACGAAAATTCGTTTACGTTTTTTACGTTTTTCGAGCATAACTTCTACACCGTTTTAGCTAGACACTTCAACATTATATATTTAGATAGATATTATGGATACGCAGTTTTTTTCAGATTAGTAATTTTCAGATTTTGGATGCCACGGCCCCTTCGCCCCGAATTTGAAAAAAAAAGTATTTCAAATACTAGAGTCTTGTAATTTGGCGAATAGACAAATTTGAATGCTATTAATATATTCTGAAAGTTTAAATAAGATAATCCATGTAGAAATTGAGTTATAAGCATTCAAAGTTCAGCCCAACCCACCCCCAAGCCAGGGCAACAACTGCGCAGTTAGCAGAGCGCTCGCTTATACGTGCGTAAAGAAGAAGAAAATTAATTTTTTTGCATGGTTCAGGGTATCTCGTAGTCGAGTCGTCTCGACTAGAGCCTTCTTACTTGTTTTTACATGAATCTTATCGTGGCTGGCCCTAAATCTAAACAATTGTTAATTTGGCTAATACCTAATGCGTACCCAATAATACCGTCAACTATCTAATCGCATGCACATCAAGTTCGATTACAGGTATAGGCATCTAATCTAACCATTATTTTTAAGTGGGTCTTGGTCTGAATATGGAAATTAAAAAATATTTCAAAATATGAAAAAATGTTCTAAAGAGGGACAACATGACCCAGATAAAAGGTATAGTATTTGCAAACAAATTTGTGGGGATTTAATATTTTTCGGCTCTATTTCAATTAATATCAATATCATAGGGCACAATTTGCACTGTTTCTCTCTCTCTCTTTCCAGTTTCCTCAGCTATTTTAGTAACGATACGATAGTTAAATACAACGATGACTAATCGATATTTATTTATCGCTAGTTTTGAGGTATTTTTTAGATATTCGCATCTCAATTAGTGAAATCATAACGGAATTTAGAAAATGCAGAAGAAAATTTACATGTATATAATGTAAGTTAGAGCACGCGCTGCTTGAGCTTAAACATGAGTGGATCCTTAGTGCGAAGAATCAGTTCAGCAATAAGCACTGGTGGCTCCTCTATGTTGCCAACAAATTCAACTTCATAATGTCGCAGAACGTTCACCGCTATGGCTTTGATCTCGAGTATAGCAAACTTTTGGCCAATGCAGTTGCGCGGCCCAGCTGAGAAGGGAATATAAGCATATGGATTGAGTTTCTCAGCACTGGTTACCATATCAAAACGCTCTGGCTTAAAAGTATTAGGCTCACTGAACACATCCTCGCGCCGACCCATAAATAATGGAGAAATTCCTATGTTTGTGCCGGCTGGAATGATTTTGCCATCTGATTATATTTAAAATGGTTAGTAATATATAATTTTCTATATAAAATTTCTAATGCAACTCACTTATTTCGCACTCCTGGAGCACCTTGCGGCCTAGCAGGGGAACCGGTGGATACATACGCAACGTTTCCTTGATGCATAGGTCCACATAATGTAGGTTGTTGAGCTGATCGTAGGTAACAGGCGTCTCCCTGTCCTTGCCCAATACCGAGACAATCTCCTCAACGCACTTGCGCTGGCATTCCGGATACACTGCAATATTATAGAAGAAGAACATAATGGCCGAAGATGTGGTATCATGGCCTTCAAACATGAATGTGTCCACTTCCTCGCGTATATCTGCATTGGTCAGCGGCTTGTCGTCGATGCTCGACTGCAGCAATATGTCCAGAAAGGCCATCCTACGCTTGACACCCACATCTGTATCGTCCGCACTCTGCGCCACTCCTTCTGCAGTTGAGCTGCTTGCACGTAGCAGCTCTTGGCGGCGCTGCACGATAATCTTTTCCGTGAAGTTGTGCAGCACATTCAAGGCTCGACGCTCGGTCCTAGCCAGAGGAGTTAGCATGTAGGTCAGGTCGAGGCGATAGAAGATGTTGAACATGCGCTTGTGTAGCACCATTGAAATGGTCTTCACGGCATGAACGTAATCCGAGTCAATATTCGTCTGTGCTCCAATTGAAACACCCATGGCGGTTTCTATGGAAAAGGGCGCGGGACAGATAGATGGATAGAAATTATGTTAAAGTGCTGTCCAAGTGCTGATTAGAACCCATTCATAAAAGAAAAACAACGAGCTTATTATAGATTATAAGCAACTGGTGCTCCCTATTGAATGGCAAATGCTGCTAATCAAGAAATGAAGACAAATCGACTCTATATTTATAATTATGTTATATAAAGGCTGCCAAAAGCTCTTCAATTTTTGTTAACAGTTGAGATTGGAATCGGTGCTTAAGACCGCTCGTCTACCTACCACCAATTATGTCCAATGTGAAGAAATTGAGCCAATAGCATACATTGAAACCAGCTTGGCCCTACTGATAGCGTTCCCTCTCCAAATTCTTGAGCAGCACACGCTACTCACGCTCAAAAATTTCGACGAACTGAGACAGAATATTGAAGTGGAAGGCGGGCGTAATGATCTTGCGACGTTTATGCCACTTTTGACCACGGCTGATGACGCGGCCCTCCTTGAGCCACGGGTCGAGTACGTTGTACTCACTGGCCTTTTCATTAATGAGAAGTGTGCCAACAACCACTTCTACATCCTTAGGATCGAAAAAGATTATATTGAGCTACAATTTGAGTGTCTGATCCTTGGAGTAGACGTCTTTCAAATATTCAAGCTTCTGCAGCAGCTCATGTGGCTCCTTGCCTATGAATTAAAAAGCGTGCCCAAACAGTGGCAGCCCCGGTGGACTGCTCAAATCTCTGGTCACCTCGATAAGGTGCTTGAACTTCAGCTGATAGATGAGCAGGCCCAGGTCGCTAGCCAAAATGAGACCCAATACCACAATCATGTAGAATACGCAAGACGAAGTGACTCAGTGCTACCGAGTGAACACAAGAATTGGTGGCCCGACCGACATAGCAGAAAACAAATATACTCGCTTCACACTTACTGAACGGGTCCAAAAATACAGCCCAACAATTGGTTCCACTTAGATACTACAACGGAGAGTAATACAGGCCTGCTTTAATATCGTTTCAGACTCACCACAAATGACATCCAAGGCGAACAGATGCACATCGTGCCCCAGCTCGAAGGAATGACCCAAGGTCTGCTGCCATTTACGAATCAGCACTTGGGCCTGCCTATCAAAGATCTCCACATACGACTCGAGGATGCGGAAATGGAAGGCGGGCGTTATGATCTTGCGACGGCGGTGCCACTTGCGGCCGCTACTAAGGAGCAGGCCATTATTGAGCCAGCCGCGCAGGAAATTGTACTCTATGGCCTTGTCTACCAACTGGCTGCTGCCGAGAACAACTTCCAAGTCGCGAGGCTCGAATACCATCAGGCTAAAGTTGCTGCCCATTTTGAGCTTGAAAGTGCCATTATATTGCCTTGCCAGCTGGTCAATTAGCTGCGGCACCTGCCACGGCTCCAAGCCGAAAAACAGATGAAAATGTCCAAGTAGTGGCAGATCGCGCGGTCCTGGCAGCTTGGCAGCCAGCTCGTGGGTTCGGCGACGCCGTCGCAGCCATGGAAGCAATGGTACGCAGCTAATTCCGACCAACGCCACGACGGTGCACACGGCAGTAATAAGCAGCGCAAAAGACATCTCGCTGAAATAAACGAACGACAATTAAAATTTGAATGAGCTTTCCCACCTTTTTTTATTCACTATCAGTTGCAGTGTAGCCCGAAGGTTATCTGTTAACTTCAAGATTAATGTCAGCTCTAGTGGTCAGTGCCATACCCTGCACTGAATACACATTGCCAGGTTGGGTATATTGTACAATAAGTTCATCTAACATCATCTCCATTCTTCACTTCACTCATTTTTCTTTGCCGTTTCGAACTTGTCGCCCCTATCGATTCGCACCTTGGGCAATATCGATATTCTTAACTTTTTACATTTTTTCAAATTTCGATATCTGTATCTTAGTTCGAATTTGTTTAGCTAGGATGAGTTTCTATTATCGAAAGTGTAAAAAGTGAGTTAATGCTTATACAATTTATAAGAAAAACTAGCATGAATAGCATAGTGGGGCATCTTTTAGTCGTACAGCCTCGCCTAGATCAATTCTACTTGTTTACGTTTTTATTATTATTATTATTTACTTTACTCATCCGCCACATGGCGTTGCCAAAATTAGAATGTTTCGTCCTAAAAATAGAGCAAGTGGCAAACTATGACGCCATGTCCGGGCTAGCAATACTGGTCGAATGGTTGTGTGGGGGTGTTCAGGCATGTTTACCCTCGATCATGTTGTGCTGAGCTGTGACGTCACTAGCATTCAAGTTCAGAGGCAGTTCAGCCCAGATGGCAACGCCATGTAAGGAATGTATGCAAAATAAAGATGAAAAGTTTACATTAAATTGCATTTCTAGGGCAATCAATTGCCAATACATGCCAATCGTCCACGAAAAAAGTGTATTATATGAATAACTGAGTATAATTGGGCATCTTAATCGATGCAATTCAAGAAAATAAGCATGAATTTGCAAAAATGATTACAAATATAAATATAGAAATTAAAATTGTTTCGTTGTGCGGAACTCGATAAAAGGAAACAAAAAATGAAGATAATTACATTTTGTTGCTATTTCTGAAGGCCTGTGCAGAGGAATTTACTTGGCTAACTTACTCAAGTGGAACCCAGCAAATTCTGAATGCAAATTGCATTCGCATTCGCAACTGAATTCGGGCGCCATCTGAATCATCTAGAAATTCCAATAAGAAATGCGAATGCGAATGCCCACTCGAATTTTCATCATTACGCACACAACAACAAGAAGAGCGAACAAGCGAATGAGCGAGAGAAAAAGAAGGAGGGGAAATAATACCAATAAGAAACAACAAGAGATTGCTTAACTTTGTCTTACCGACTAAACTATACCCCGTAAAAGTTGACGTTTTATTAATCATGTATGTAAATCTGAGTTAGACTACTTATTTTTATATCATTTTATATGCATATAAATTTTGCATCTGTTTACTAAATTGAACAAGATAAATCGTAAGTTTCAATCAATAGTTATTGACAACAAGTAAGGCAAATAAATAAAATAATTGAGACTAATAAAAAATATGTTAATATACATCTTGTATATTCTGGATAGCTCGTAAATCTTTCATATCTTATATAGATGACTAACTCAATAAATTGTTTTCAATCTATGCATACCCTATTGACATTGCCTGTATGTACAGGGTATAGCGGAGTAGGCGTCCTTCGAGCATGCCAAATTCCAAAATTCTTGCGTCGGTCGTCGACGTCGACGTCATTTTGGCCCATGATTCGCACCGCGGGCCACAATTGAAACGTAAATATTTACACATGTCTTACAAGAGTTTCTTGAACGATTCCTCACTGTCGGATATAGCTCGTATACAGATATACATACATAAATATATACACATTGCTTATAGATCGCTGAGATGTGTGCGCATTGGAATTTCATTGGCATTTCCAATTTTGTAAATTTTGTGAATTTCGTTCACTTTTGCAATTCTGTTTTGATTTCTTTGCCATTTCTTCATGCATATATATGTATGTATATAAAGAGTTCAGCGTGTTGAACTCGATTGATTGTATTTTTTTGCCATAGATCAGGGAGAGACAGAGAGAGAGAGAGAGAGAGAAAGGGAGAAAGAGAGAGCTGCCAACGAGGACAACAAGGCCAGAACGTGCCACATGGAGCATTTGATGAAATCGCAAAGCAACAGCAGGCTAAGCGAGGTCTGCTCAAAGAGTATCACGCACTCTACCCCCTGTTTAAGTAAGCCCCATTAGATCCTTCGCTGTCTGCTCTATCTACTCAATTTTACAAGATTACAATGAAACATAAGCGAACCAAGAGAATGCGCCAAGAATATATCGATTGTCGTATATGCGTAAAATAAGCATTCGCAAAACTTTTCGAGTACACCTCTTATGAATACATCAAAATAAGTGCAAAAGCAAAAAGGAAAAAGAAAAATATTATTTAAATAATAATAACAAAAATTTCGCTTTGGCTCAACACATTTTGCGTCATTTGGCGCTGAAGTGCTGAAGGCAACTTTTTGACTAACCAAACGATATGCTGACATAGAAATTAATATATAAGATATATATATATATATATATATATATATATATATATATATATATGTGTGTGTGTGTTATATACATACATATATATTGTATATACATAACTATATGCCACAACACAATGTAAGAATCAGCGAATTTAATAATAAACATGGGCGCAATAGCCTTATATGTCGGCTTACGCTGCGTATGCGCAATTTTTAACGTATTGCGCATACGCCACGTGTTACACAAGCCTTGGCAGGCAGGCGAAATTCCAATTGCTGATGAATGTATTATATGTATTTATTATATATATATATATATATATATATATATATATATATATATATATATATATATATATATATATATATATAATGGATATTAATATTTTAGATGCGCACTCTCCTTGATTTGCTTGAGTTAGGCCTAGGAAATATTTCGCATATGCCGCATGTTGTCGTTGCATACAGATTTTTAACTTGTTTTCAATTTAATGTTTTGTATATCCCTCGTCTTTTCTCGAACTAATATATGTATGTCTAAGCAAATAAAAGCTAGTAGTCTTCCCGCCCAGAGCTGCAGCTCCAATCTATATATTTATATGTATATATGTATCGATATATATAAAATATTTCTTGAGTTTACAATTTTCTTGTTAGCTCTTCAAATTACTAATATAGACATTGCACTTGCATCCTGTGCACCCCGCTTGGGTACTCTCAAGACGTATGCCCACATTCGTTTCGATGACTCATGCGCCACAGCCACGCCCCCTTGTCAGTGTGCCCCTTTTGCCCAATTTGTGTCCATTTGACGTTTCAGTTGCTATTTTGAAACAATTGTGTCGGCATGTGTCATACTCGTTATTCGCAACGTTTTCGCCAAGTTCTCTATTATTATAATATATTTGTGTATACCCCGGCTGATCAGCTTGTACTATATACATATATAAATGTATGTCCATATATCCTATATATGCATATATATTTAGATAAATACATCTACAGTTGCAGACAATTTTTGGCCTTTCAAGTTCAGTTTGTAGCAAATTCCAAGTAGTTTAAATACTATGAAGCAAGACTGAGAGACTCAGATATGAAAGATAAGATATTGAAAGTGAATTCTCAATGGCCAAAAGATTTAAATTGCGAGCTCAAATAGGATTTCTAAAAAAGGAAAGTTTTAGAAACATGTTTCCTCTTCTTGAATCACATCCATTGAGCCGATTTAAAATCGATTTTAAACTTTTTCCCAACAATAAAACCTGATGTAATCAGAGCTAAACTCGCTTCTGATTACTAAACTTAGATCAACAGAGACTAAAACTCAATGTAAGTATAGTGAAAACTATGCTCATATGTATTTCCCATCAAATAAATTTCTACCAACTTTGTTGACTAGTGTAAACAAATGAAAGAAATGAATCAAACAGTTAAAGCAATAGATAAAATCTTAGGAAATTCCTAAATGAAAATGTTTACACAATTTGCTTGGATATACATATGCAAATGTACTTATGTATGTCTATATGTCTATATGTATGTATATCGAATATATATTATAATATTATATTACTTTTTGCAATGGCCAACTGCCAAAAGAACTGAAGTAAGAATTGTGCTGCTTAAAACCTTTCAACAAATTATTTATGCTTAGACAAAATAAATAAAAAACAAGTCCGAATTGCAGCGACGGGTGTGCCTGACTGCACAATACGCGCTCATTTGCACTTATATAGGCTAGCAGACAGAGGGCGTGGCCTGAGGCTGATGGTTGCATTTGTGAAGGATATTAGCATATAATTTAGCGAGAAGGATCTAGTTGTTGCCACGCCCCCTCGGTAGACATTGCTGAGATACATATGATTATAAATGAGGGGCGTGAGAAATATATTTAGGAATTATTTATAAAATCCATATAATATTTTGTTTGCAATGCGAGGTAGAGCACACAGCAAAGCCAATATACTCTTTTTCACACGCCGAGCGTGTGTGAACAGAGAGTGAAAAACAGCGTTTAACAACAAAATGAAAATTGTTAAAGACAAAATGCAAAATGCAAATGCAGAATGCAAAATGCAAAGAGGAAATCGCTGAGGCGAACGCATTTTCATTCATGACTTGATTTTATTTATGTGATTGCAGAGCGCGGGCGTCTATATACCTCTGTACATATATATATATATATATATAGCTATGTATATGGAATAGATATAGCAATAGCTTACCTGTTTCTATATACATATATATATATATATATATATATATATATATATATAAGTATATATATATGGCTGATCGTAATGAGCAATTGCCCAACAATTGCCATGCACTTGTGGCTGTCAGCCAAACGGCGAGCAGCTAAAAACAATGCAATTCGAATTTTGTTTAATTAACGTACTCAAATTGTCCACATATGTATACAATATACATTTATATGTATATACATACAATATATTGTACACATTCTGTATAGACAGGCATTTTATTTATGATCTCGCTTTGACAAGCCAAGGCAGCTGGGCACGCGCCCTAAACGCATTTCTCTCTCTAAGCATTCAAATAACATAAGTAGATATAGCTGCCATCCAGATTTCTCTGGCGTCGCACCACAGTGCAACATAGGGCAAACTATATATTACTATATGTCTCTGTTGATCAGCTAGAGCTGATACCATTCAGGTCATGGACGTTCCTTTGGGATAGGATTTAATGACTCATTCCATTAGCCAATAACTTGAAGATATTTAAAGCAGCGTTTATCAAATTTTCTGAAGAGTCTTTGTGGTTCTTGAATACGTGCCCAGTATTTGTCCGTAGAATACAAATTAATAGCAGAAGTCTACCACTTTTCCATCTAGACAAACCTGGATGTCATTGTTAAGCTTAGAAACTTTAATTAAGCTTTACTGCGCAAGTTTCAGGGTATATCCTAGTCGAGTACGCCCGCTTAAATTATGCTATCATTGTTTTTTTTTTTATGCTATATACATATATATATATATACCTGAACACTGGTTGAGGGGAGTCCAAACGTTGATCACTTGCTACCCTGATGGCACAATCTATTTTTGATTGTCTTCGAGACTATATAGTTTCTATATAGTCGGTGCTCACTTCCGGTTCTAAAGGGGGCGCAACTATTTCATACATTTACATATGAGTGTGTGTGTGGTGGGGGCGTGGCATAGCAACAGCTGCATTCACTTTTTACCTTTCTCACAATGCGATTTTCATTTTTATTTTCATCATCGACCTGATCCGTTATTCTAATTGGCTTTGCGGTTATCTATAGACGCAGCAGCAGCAGCGGCGCCAGAAGCAGATCTCAGAACCTCAGAGACCAAATTCTAACCCCAGCAATGCAGCGAAGCGCAACGAACGGTTTCGGAGCGGCATTCCCTTGCCTCAAGCATCAAGCGCAACAAGTCGTAAACATTTTACATATGCTTTGCCTACCCCGTTTCTCAGAGTTTTGCTTTTCGTTTTCCCTTCTTTAGTGGCAGGTGGTTTACACTTCATCTGCTTCTTCATCTTCTTCTTCTTCTTCTTCTTGCGCTTCTGTTGTTGTCCATGACGAAGAGCGACTATTACGACTTCAAACCGTTTCCATATTCCAGATAAACGGTTTTTAATGCAAATTCAATTGCAGCCAGTGAAACGTTACGGAATGCGTTGAAAAGAGAAATGAGTAAGAGCTGAAAAACAAACAACACGTGAATAAAACTTGAATTGAAAACCTATAGAAAAGTATTCTTTGATTGGAATTTCCATTGCAGCCAGTAAAACGTTACAGTATATAGCGCAATAGCATGCAAAAATTAGCAGCATGTCTCGTAAACCATTTTAGAAGAATAAAGCAAGATAACAAGATATATTCAAAACATACATATATTCCATGAAGGAGACTTGGACTATCCCAATTAAAGCATCCTGCTCATAGGCTGATTCAATTCGCTTCGACTCTGATCGAGTATTTTGAGTTAGTTTTGAGAACAGTGTAGAAAAGTTTGAAATTAATATTTGAAACATATAAAGTTTATAGCACTTCAAAGGGTTTCGAATTGAGAAATTTCTTCATTTGTGAAACAATAATCATGAAAATGTTTTTATACATGGAGTTGATACAGTTTCTCAGCAACTGCTGATTAATATCGTCTGCCTTATCATTGCATTGTCTAAAATTAACTGAAAAAAAGTGTTGAGAGCAAATGGGAAAACTTTTCTCGTCTTGTAGCAAGGGAGAGCGAGAGCAAGGCAGAGATCGTGTGAGAGCGTGTCAACTGTGGCTGTGGTGGTGTGTATATGAGAGACAGAGAGAGACAGTGGCAGCATGTGTGTGTGTGTGAGTGTGTGTGTCTTTCGCTGCTATAAAAAGAAAGCACGCTCGCTTTCAGCGCTCACTTTTTGGTTGCAGCTACCAAAACGTTGTACAGGCAAACAAAGAATTTCATAAAAATCAAAAGAAAAATATATCAGAAATTATTTCGTACTAATTTTTTTTTTTAAATATATATGTTTTCTATAAGAAGTGTTGCAATATTTTGAATATTCAAAATACACACATATTGCCCAAGTTCAAGTGCATTTGCATTGAAGTGAGAGTACGTGGTGTAAAGCCTAAAGGAATTCCATAAACAATACAAGCAAAAAAGAGCGGAGGACATCATCAGCATCAACTAAATTCACCATACAAATACAAAACAATCTATTTAAAAAAATATATCTAAATAACAAAAAACGTGAGTGTTCTCAATTGCAGCGCTCCATTTTTACCGCCATTTTTTATTTGCTATCCTGTTGCTGTTGCCATTACCATTTTGAGCTATCAACTGTCAATTGTGCAAAATGTATCGAAATTATGCATCGATAGGCAGCGAGCGAACTAAAAGTTCACATGGTACGCAACCTGTGCTAAAGGAAAACGAACATGGGAAATGTGGCAGGGGCAAGTGTAATTTACAGTGGGAAATATGCAAGACGCAGACAAGAAAACAAAACGGCAAATGAGCAGCAACAGCGGCGGCGGCGGCGGCGGCGGCGGCGGCAGCGGCAGTGACAGTGGCAGCGAGGCAACAGCAACAGCGGCAAAATTAAAATTTTCTAGTTTATGTATGTGTACTGCGCATGCGTACCAGCCTGTGTCAAGAGTTCAGCCCAGGTGGCATCGCTCTATTTTCTTTTTGTTTTTGCTGTGTGTATGTGTGCTTTTTTCTTTTATTTATTTTTTTTATTGCTTTTGCTGCGAGTAGTTTAACTTTGCTTCTTTCTTTTGGGCCAGCTCTGTTTTTATTTCCAACCTTTTTTTTGGGTCTGACTGTGGGTCACAAAAGAAATGCTAAATAATAATAAAAAATATATATATATATATGTTGTGTAGCAATGCTAGGGCAAAACACAATGGGCGCTCAAACGAAACAAATTTTCATTGTTATTATTATTGTTGTTGTTGTCTTTGAGAGTAGCGTTTCTTTTCCGTTTAGTTGTTTGTTGTGGTTTTGTTTCGTTTTTTTTTTTCTTTCTTTCTTATTTTTTGCAAGAGCTAAAATTTCGCAAACTATAATTGGCCTTTATTTACATTTACAGTACCCGAAACGTTTGCTTATGCTTTTTTGTTGCGGGCAAACCTGAGGTTCAACTTGTCAAATTGAGATCGCACCATCTGCGGTGATACGTGAGTCTTATACGGGGCAACGTCGTCAATTCCAACGAGCGCTTTTCTAAGTAATTTACAAAACTGCAAAAACAACAACAGCAAAACGAACCAAATCCCATTAACAAAATGACCGATGTATCGCATGAACTGGGCGCCCTACGCTTTGTAGTGGTAAGTAATATCCACCCTAATTAAATATAATATTTACTACTTAATATAATGCTGTTTGTTAAAAGATAACGATTAACTATTTAATATGATTTCGGCTCGAAATCAAATAAATATTAGATCCTTAGAGATGAAAGCGATAGTAAGCTGCACTTAAAAGTTATCCCTTATCGATACTCGCAGTCCTTTGCCAATTAAATGAAATTAATCGATTAACCTGTGATGTCAGTTCAAAATGATCCTTAAAGATGTATTCTATTGCTATCAAAATTCTGGGTGCATATATATGTAGATTTAACGACATAGTGTTTTTTTTTAGCTAAGCACTAAAAAACTCATTGCAAATATTAGAGCTAATTAGCTAAAAATTTGGGCGTTTTATAACAAAAGGCATTTGCGGAATGCGACACACAGACTAAAAAAAAAACCTAAATATATTTAAAAAAGAGAAATTTTCTCTTTTTTTTTATTTTTATAATTCCCATGAACATTATAATTGTATTGTATTATTATTATATTGCAAATATATCTCGTGCGACAAATGCCTTCGAATTATTTATGAGCGAAAATAAAGTAAAATAAGAAAAATGTCAGATGCCAGCAAATGTTGGTATGAAATAGCGAAAAAAGCGGCGCGATTAAAAATCGTTCAAATGAAATAACATAAATTTCCAAGTTATTTTGCAAAAACAATCTTCAATTTTCTGTCTTTGCTTTAATTTGTCGCCAAATGAATTACCAAAAGATCATATATATCTGTACACATATGTACATGTACACATATGTATATATACATTCTATATATACATATGTGTTTATGTATTTGCTAACAAAAGAAACAAATTTTTTGTCGCACTGTGCAAAAGATCAAAACACGGAAAAATTCTTGGCAATGACCATCGTTTGAGTTGAAATAGCAATGTTATGTAGCCTTATGTATTCTTTATATTATATATATATATATATATATATATATATATATATATATATATATATATATATATATATATATATATATATATATATATATATATATATATATATATGACTATATGTGTATATGTATATATATATATATAAGTCGACTTTTGCTGAGTGACAGCAACAAATCGAAATGTTTTAGTTACAAAAATACTATATACTAAATAAATACTATCGCATATGACAGCCGATATGTGCACAGCTTTAGAGCCAACCGCTTTGCCCACTGACTCAATCATTTGAGCCGTTTCGCTGCATTGATTTACCCATAAATTGAGTTAATTAATGCAGTTATCCTATGCTAGTAAATATATCCATTTTGGTTAGTTGCTTAGTTTCACGTGTTGACTTTTTTTTATTATATTTCTTGTTGTTGTCGTCGTCTTTTTTATTATTATTATTTCCCAGCATGTGACAAAAACGCAATTTTTATTTCAATTGAAATTTATGCATTTTCACATCAAAGACTTTCACCTGATGCAAATTTACTTAGAAATATATGCACATATGTATGTATGTATGTATATTTGTCTATATGTACAAGTAGCTATGTTTTTGTATAGAGCATAGTGAATATATAACTTTTTGGCAATTGGCAAATTCGTTTTGCTTAACATTTTCATTCATCGGGCGGATTTGATGCGCATTTCATTTATTTATTTTTATTATCGAATATATGAATGAAAAATCATGAAACAAATGAGCTGGCGTCAGCCGAATTGATTATTGACAACAACGTCATTGGTTTGGGTAACATTTATTCGCTTTATTTATTGATCAACATTTAACAAAGACGTTTTTCGAAATAAACATAAAAATGAAGAAACAACAATTTTACACAGATGTATAAATGAATATGTATGAATAGACATACCTACATATATATAGTATGTATTTTGTTCAAAATATGTTTTGGGCAAACAAAAATACGTTAGCAAAAATTGGCCATGAAGGTCGTTTGTTGGTTTTTAATTTTAATTCTATTTATTTAGTTTGCTGGTTGTTTTCTTTTTATGAAATTTTATTTCTTTTGTGTCTGGGATTGAGGAAGTGTAGTGTAGTGTAGTAGTGCTTTATACGAATTTTCGTTCTCATCAAAAGTTTGTTTTTATTTATGGGCCGACATTTGCGCATTCCTTTCGTCCCATTTGCTTGTACACTAAATATATGTACATATATAAATAGTATAGAGAGAAAAGTACATGTGTATCAACATGTGTACGTGTTGCTCATGGCTAAAGCATTTTGCATTTATTAAATGAAAAATGAAAGAACATGTAAATTTGTTGTTATTTAATTACAGCTCATTAATTAAATAGCTTGCCACGTGTCCGTTTTTCAATTCAAAATTTCAAATGTGCCGCCAATTCTGACATTAAAATGGTTGGTAACGCGAACAAGCATAAGCTTGACGAAGGCTGCTTAAACGAAACCAGGCTTAAAATATGTAACAGTCTGGCAAGACAGGCCTTGGGATCTATTGTAATCATCCTGATTACAGAAATTAAAATATTTAAAACTGTTGCTATTGAATTACAGCTGTTTAATAAATGTAATAGTTATTTAAAAATATATGAACTGAGTTTGTAAAGTAAATGTTACTTTGCTATTATTTAAATTAGGCGTTAATCCAAACTCAGAATAATTGGCAATTCTAACAAGGTTTAGCAACACTGGCAACACTGGCTGAAGCTTCAATCTTTTTTAGGCTTCACTTGGGCAGCGGCCAACGTCTTGACTGAAAGTATTTGTTTTTGCCTCATTGCAGGACTCGCCACTATCATCGAAGGTGGCCATGTTTAACAATCAGGCGACACAGCACAAGCAGACGCAGTTATTGAACCCATTCTCGCACGATGGCCGCGCCTCATCGCCCAAGCCAACTTTCTCCAAGGATCAGTATGGAAAGCCGCTGGCCGGCAGTCTGACAGAGATGCGCGGCCAGAAGGCCAACATGCATGTGATGAAGGAAATGCTGGAGCTGTGCCAGATCATTGACTCCGAGGGCTACCAAGTGAAGGATGAGCCCACCATGCGAGTCATCACCTTTGGCGAGTTGTTCAACGTAAATGCAATTCTCATTTGCCCCGAGAATCAAATTCCTTCTAATCTTTTGCTCTTCGCACAGATTTACAACTACATTTCGGACAAGGTTGTTGGCATCCTGTTGCGCGCCCGCAAGCACAAGCTGCTCGACTTCGAAGGCGAAATGCTCTATCAGCGACGTGATGACGATGTGCCCATTTTCTTGCTTCGACCCATTGTGGATATTCGCCGTGAGCTGAATGCCAAAGTTGAGGAAATTAAACGTGGTGCCAGTCCAGCGCCTCAGTCTACATCGGTGCTGCTCGACAAAAGCGCACACGAGCAGAATCTAAAGGTGCTGGAGGAAAAGAAACGTGCATCCAAGTCACGCACACCTTCACCGGCTGTTAAGCCCAAATCCAAGTCAAAGTCACCTTCGCCGTGTCCGACAGTGGCCGACAAAACGGACGCCGTACCAGTTGAAGTTGCAGCAGCCGCACCAGCAGCAGCATCAGCAGCAGCATCAGCAGCAGCACCAGCAGCAGCTCCCATTGCAGTTGCACCTAGTGTAACGTCAGCGCCAACTGTGCCGACTGTTGTCATCGATCAGCCAGCTGCTGTGGAAGCTCCAGCTGAAGAAGCCACGGCAGCTGGTACAAAAAACCAGGCGCAGCCGGCAAGTGAATCCCAAGTGGATGCAGTGCCTCCTGAAGCTGCTCCATCTGCTGCTCCAGCTGATGCTCCTGCTGATGCTCCTCCAGCTTTTGTTCCTGCTGACGCTAATCCAGCTGCTCCTGCTCCAGCTGATCTAGTTGCTCCTAATGCAGCTCCAGCTGAATCCCTAAATGATTTACCCACAATTGTTATTGAAGCCAGCGCTACATTTGTGCGCAAGGTCAGCGTGGAGCAGGTTTCGGAACAGGTTTCTGAGCAGGCGTCACAGCAGGGGGTAACCCCCGAGAAGGCCTAAGGGAGAGAGTGGGCAGAAGGAGTTCAACAACCGAACTTATGGGAACGTTTCGAAAGAATTCGCAAACTAGTAAAGCGGCAGCTTTAAATTGCAGTAATCTAGATTTAAAGCATAGTTTAACTTTATAATTAGGTGTTTAAACAGCACTGAAGACTCTAAAGGGAAGAAGAAAACGAAGCAAAGGAACAGAGAGAGAGAGAAACTATTTATAAATAAATACTGAAACGTAAACATATATAAATATATAAAGTAAATGTAATACAATATATAGACACAGTATTATATAAAACTCATACTTATTAATGCATGATTATTATATAATATGTTGGTAGTAGTTTAATAAAGTGTAAACAAAATCAAATTTAAATTCAAACGTTCGCACTGGCGTTGCCGCATCGCAAACGAGCGGTGCCAAATGTCTGGCAACGCTTCAAGAGTTCAATCAGCTGTTTAGTGCCGCATTTTCCGCTGGATAAATGCGACGGCCACTTATTTGCTGTAAATCCAACAGTCGATCAGTAAATGATGAGAAAGTTTGCAGCGCTTGCATGCGGTACCAGCGCCGGCTTCGCCGCCTACTACTTTCAAAAGCTAAGAGATCCACTGCAGGTAGTGCACAATTCGTGGACGAACAGCGAGAGGCATATTAGCGAATGCGCCCTGTGGGACAGCAATTGGGATTTTCGCGATCCCAAGAGCTTGGCACGACCCCTGAAGAGCGACAAACCGCAGGAACAGAACCGATATAACGCCGACCTTGAAAAGAATTTATCCAAATGTGCACGCCATATCATCTTAATACGGCATGGCGAATATCTAGATGATGGTGAAACGGATGAGACGCATCATCTAACCGATCGTGGTCGCCTTCAGGCCAAATATACGGGAAAACGTTTGCACGAACTTGGCATCAAGTGGGACAAGGTGATTGCCTCAAATATGGTGCGTGCCCAGGAAACAGCGGAGATTATACTCAATGAAATCGACTTCGACAAGACCAAGGTGAAAAATTGTTCGTATTTGCGAGAAGGCGCACCAATACCGCCACAGCCGCCTGTTGGCCACTGGAAGCCGGAAGCCTCGGTATGTAATCCAAACGGAATGGAATAATGTCACAACATTCGCTAACAAATCTTGAGCACTGATTTTAATCCTTTTCAACTTGGCTTCACTTGCAGCAGTTTTTCCAGGACGGTGCAAGGATCGAGGCCGCTTTTCGACGCTATTTCCACCGTGCCTTACCCAATCAAGATAAAGAGAGCTATACGTTGATTGTGGGACACGGCAATGTAATACGTTATTTTGTATGCCGCGCCTTACAATTCCCGCCGGAGGGTTGGCTGCGCATCAGCATTAATCATGCATCAATCACATGGCTAACGATTAGTCCGTCCGGCAATGTGTCCATAAAATACCTAGGTGATACCGGTTTCATACCTGCCAAGCATCTGACCAATCGTATACCTCGCGATGCCAAGAACGTTGTCTAGTTGTAATCTCGAGGCGTATTTCCTGTATTTCTTCCCCCCAAGGCTGGTGCGCAACGTCAACAATCAGTATGCAATATGCACATACAAATCCTGTTGTCCACTAATGAAATCTATTTTTTTTTTTTTACAATGAGCATCTACATATGAGGAATAGAAGTTTAAGCTGTTTCATGCATTAATACAAATCGAATTAGATCAAGTTCAAAATGTTTGCTAAGATTGGTAATTGGCGCATACAACTTGTAAATTGAAGCTCAATAAATAAAAGTGTTTTAATAAAAATATGTCCACTGCTAATTTGTTGTGCGTTGCCCATGTTGATATTGATGTCAACTGAAATCGCGCCAATCAATCTGTTACCTATCGATATTTACGCCGACTATCAGCAAATTGCTGGCTATCGATATTGCATGCGCGCATGTAAGTCCTGAATGGAATATGTGTTGCCTATCAACTTGCATGCCAAAACATGCAGGATTTATTTTTGTTTCAGTTAGTGTTTTTATTCTAGTAGCCAGCTTTTCATAATTGCTGCTGGAAGTGGAATATTTATTTTTATTTTTAAATACTGCAAACCACAAAATAATAGGAAAATCAAGTAAACGGACATCATGACGGATAAAAGTCTTAAACTATCTTTACGGAATGTCCAGGCCATTAATGATAAAGAGAGCGATCTTAAGCTGTTGTCAGCTGCAGCGAAGAAGTCGCGCCGTGTCAAACGGAAATTGTTGAAACGGAAAATACAGCACAACTGGAAGGAGGAGGAAATTAACCGTCTGATTGCAGCTGTGGAAATGGAGCCATCGATTTGGATGGAAGGACCAAAGAAGTTTAATTCAACTAGAAGGCATGGCTGGAACGCTGTGGTCGCCCAGCTGAACATCGCCGACGTCGACGTGAACGAAGCCAAAACCAAGTGGTCCTCGCTGCGTGTCACCTACCGTCTAAATCTCAGCAAGATTAATAATACGAGCTCAACGAACTGCGGCGCTGTTGTCTGGCGGTATTTCAATCAAATGTCCTTCTTGAGCTCCAGTTGCTACGCTCATCAAACGGATGCTTTGGTAGAATAATTCTCTGTTTAAATTTACATGGAACTTCAATTAGTTACTTGACCTTTCGATTACAGCTCGACGAGAGGTTGACTTCACCTGCGCAGAGTCCATTGCGGCGACGTACACGCGGCCATCCAGACTGCTCTTCCTCTTCCGCCTTACTACCGGTCATGACATGCCTTGCCTCTGAAACATCTGAGCCTACATTGATCTCGCCGACAATGGCATCGGCATTGGTACCGAAAGCATCTCCAGATCTAACAATTTCCTTATCACCTACCGACGTCCGAGTGAGTCCGAAACGCTCTTCATCGGCCACTGAATGCGAATCTAATCCTGCTCTTGCGCCCATGCCGCACGTAGCCTCCGTGCTGAATGATGCTGTCGGCGATGGCTGCTCCATTGCGGATGCCAATGCCGCTTTTTGTGATTATCTCTTGTCGGAAATGCAAACACTTTCCATGGAGCAGGCACGCGCGCTGCGGCAGCATTTAACACGCACTTTGTTGAACTTCATGGAGCATGTGATGCAGATGTGACTGAAGAGCGCTTGCTTAAAAGATCCACCTGAACTAGTCTCCCCAATTAAGACTTACTCTTAGCTATGCCAAGACGATAGGCTAAGTTAGTTAGCGTTTATCTTTGCAACTTAATCTTAACTGTTTGTTTATTACTGTAATATCATAAACTCAATTGTAAATACAGTATGTCCATTAATTGTTTGCAAAAGTGAAAACTGAGACAAATGCAACCTTGACATTATGTTTTACTAGGAAAGACACTTTTTTTCATAATTTTTTTTTTACAGCTTTCTTTTATGTATTCTTAACGAAAGTAACTTTAAAAAATAATGAGAATACCAACAGAAACATAAAAAATAATTCAAAATGCTGCAAACATTAATATTCTGAGATCTGTATCTTTTGAAGATCAATAGGGAATTGGTTAATATTTGGTAGCTTCCATTACACCTCTGAGGCATTGCGACATCGACATCATCAAGGCATTTATGTCGTAGTATTGGGGTATATTGTGCCACTCCTCGTTTATGCAACGAGTCACTTTTCCTTAAGTAATGCCCACAAATTCTCAAGCATTGCAAAAATTCAAATTACATACATATACATCTACAAATGTATAAGTAGTAGTGAATGCAAGAAATTATTTAAGCGAATGAATTCGTGGAAGATGAGAAAAAATGATGCGTTCACCAGTTTTTAATTTTGATGTCCCGTAAGCTCTTTCCCTTTCTTCTTTTTGAGATAATGTTTGTATGTTTTTTATTATTATTGTTATGTATTTTGTTATATGTTTTACTAAAATATAATGTCCAAATTGCATTTGCAGGATTTTTTTTTTATTTGGAAACAATTAATGGACACCTGTATGTATATTAACTAGCCTTGAGCACCTGTTGCAAACGCTGCAGGCACTTGCGTATGCCCACATCTTCACCAGCGCCACGCTTCAGCTCGACGCTGTGCGCCTGCTCCCGCACAAAGCTAAAGAGCGGCGCCACCAGTTGTGGAGCCCGTTCCGCCAGCTTGATGAGCATCTGGAAGTAGAAGTAGGTGCAGTGCGCCAAGTGCTTCTCGGCCAGACTGCGTATGTCCGCCGAGCAGATGTCGCGAGCGGCTGTCGAGCGCTGGAATTGGGACAAGTTGACGAGCACGGCATAGAGATTGAGCACCTGCACTCGACTGGGCTCCAGCTCGCCAACGAACATCACGTGCTCGAGCAGGGGCACGTGAACCGCTCGCAGCAGCGTCAACAGCTGCACCTCTGCCTCGGCACTCAACTCCATGTCATTCAGGCCCACAAAGAGCTGCTGCAGCACGGTGAGAATGAGACCCACATGTGCGCCCGCCTGACTGCGTTGCACGGCCAGGAATTGGTTGGCCAGGTACTGCAGCACAAAATGCGCCAGTTCACCGTCCGAGTCCGATTGCAGGAGCGTGGCATATGGACGTGCCACCAACTTCACGTTGCTCGAGAAGCCAAAGTGCGGCGTCCAGTGGAGCACGAGCTGCTCAAGCGTGCGGCTGAGATAGGCATCTGTGCGATACGGCAGACGGCCAATGCCCTGCAGCAGCACCGGGAATATCTTGTGCAACAGCTGGGGCAGTCGACCCTCGGGCGCAATGCCCGCCTGCAGCTGGGTGGTGAGCAGGAACCGCACCATAGCCTGGTGGAAGAAGCAGCTGGGCTTCGAGCGGACGTAGCAGAGCGTCGGACAATTATAAATCACAATTGCCAAAAAGTTGTAGAAGCGTGCTCCCAGTTCGGGACGTTCCTGCCGGCTCTGGGGCAGGAGCCACTGTTCAAATCGCGCCACATAGGCGTGCAGCTTGTGACTGAGCTGCATGCGCACGTGTGCCAATGCCTCCTGCTGCTGGGCACGTTTTCCCAAGGCGCCGAAGAATGCGCACAGTGGCTCCCGATCTACCAACGAGCCGGCATCCAAGCCCAGGGCGCGCAGCTCCTCCAGCTGAATGACGAACGGATTGAGTGCAAGCACCGCCTCGTGCTGTGCATTGAGCAGCACCAAGGACTTGATCCACACCTGAATGATAAGCACGCTGGCCGGCTGTTGGTGCGTCCCTGATGCCGAGTCCCGCAGAACATGGAGCAGCAGCTGCGCACTGGCCGCCGTATTGGCCGGCTCAGCACCTTGCAGCAGGCTCTCCAGCAGTTTCTTATCTCTGTCCAGAGCCACAAAGTCGGCGGCTATCTGTGGCAGCCAGGTGCTATAGCCGTTGACATATTGCACGCGCAGCTGTGGCAGCACATGCTGCTGCACTGCATCCCACATGCCCGCAGACATGTTGACTTTCAGCTTCTGGGCAAGCAGATGGAGAGCCTGCCAAACGCGCTCCTGTGCCGCCTGCGCACTGTGCTCGATATAGTGGGCTAGCCAGGGCGCCAGCAACAGTTGCTCGCCGCGTGCAAAGTCGTCGGCCAGCTCGAAGATGGGCTGCAGCGTGGCCGCATAGATGCCGCCCACATCCGGGTCGTTGCGCACAGTCGCCAGCTGGGCGAGCAGCTTGCTCACATATTCATCCAGCGGCTGGCGACGTTGCGCGTGCAGCAGCAGAACAGCCATGTGGCCCTTGGCCGCCAGCTGGCGACGAGCAGGAGGCAGCTTGTCCAAGGCCAGGCAGAGCAGCATTTCGCGCAGCTTGGGCGCTAGCTCACTGAATTCGCCATAGCTGAGCAGCAGGCAAAGGAACAGCTCAATCACATGATGTATGCCCGATTCATTGAGCGCGAGCAGCTTCGCTGCACTGAATTTACTGAAGATTCGTCCGAGCAGCTTCTGGGCCTGATTGCCGCGACCTAGTGCCGGCAACTGTTGCAGCGTTTTGCCCAGCAGCAGGGCGAACAATGTAAAGCTGCTTAGATTCAGATCCTCCGGCAACGGCTTGGCCAGCAGCGTGCGATAGCGCTCCAAGTACGCCGATCCGCTGGCGCAGATCAACGGCAGCTGATCCAACTGCGACTGCGCACTGAAGTTGCAGTTGAGCGACCGATGTAGGAACTCCCACAGCTGACAGAGCACATCCGTGTCGGGCTGCCCCCAGCGCAGCTGTAACGGCGCCAGCAAACAGAGATAGACGCGGCGCTGCTGTTCATCCGGCTGACTGGCCAAGAACTGTCTCAGCAGACAGCCAGTCTGGAGCAGCTCAGCAGCCACAGGCGTCGGCTGCAACAGCTGCATGCCACACGCATCGTAGGCGCCCAAGCGGGCAAGGCTCAGGCGCAGCCAAGCATAGAATTCATGGTAGGACAGCACCGACGCAGCATCCACTGAAATGAGATTCATGTCAAGCGCTGGCTATTCGGCAGTGGTTACTTAAGAGTCTTACGCTGCTTCTTGTGACGCTGCATGGCTCTGTGTACCAATGGCCAGAAGGCAGTGTCCGCATCTGTATCCGTTGCAGACTGCTGCTGATGCAGCATCACCAGCCACAGCTCCTTGCTGCAGCGGCACATAAAAGCCGAAGTGTGCGGCAACTCAGCGCTGTGCTTGCTTTTGTAATAGAAGCTGGCACAGAGCACCAAGTCATCCAATGTGCGCTCCAGTTGCGAGACGTATATGAGTTTTGCCGTTGCGTCGAGCTCTTGCAGTTTGTGCAGCAGGCACAAGTCCAGCAGACGCCACTCGAGTGCTCCATGGTAGAAATGATAGGCAGGCGCCTGGCACTCGTTGCCTTTGGCATGCTCCGCAAAGTAGAGCACGCGCCACGTATCCACGTCCAGGCAGCTATTAATTAACTCGCGCAGCTGGACAATGGCCGGCGATAGCAGATGCAGCTGATGCTCGTCCAGCTCGTGCAGCAGCAAATGATAGTAGTGCGTAACCCGTTGGCGCGCCCTGTACCAACTGCTGGCTACGTGCAACGAGGACTTCGATTGTAGCTGCTGCTGACCCGCCACGGCTGCGCTGAGCTTCTGTACCTTCTTGCTAAGGAGCAGATAAATACTATATGTAGTGTATATATCTGTTTAGTGATATCCATCTGGGCTACTCACCACGCTTCGCCGTGCACATAACGCAGGACAGCACAGACTTTCAACTGTTCCGGCTCGAAGTCGAAGCACAGTTTGTCCAGCCGGCTGCGTGGCACCGGCGCCCTCAGCGCATAGCCATTGCGCACGAAACTGTGTTGGGGAAAATCAGTTTGTGTCTTTATAGTATCCCTCCCACTGCAATTAAACTCGGGCAGCAGCTCCAACATGCACTCGTCAGGATCAACCGGCTCATTGCATTGTGTCTCCTCCACAGGTGGCTCTATCTGTGGCCTTTGCGTTGCTTGCAAGAAGGCTGTCAGTATATCCTCATCGTCATCCGATTGGAACAGATCATAATCCATTCTAGCTGCTAGCGATCTCTAGGGTTGCTCTTACTTTATGATGATTCCATTTCTCGCAGAGATAAATTTCGTGTGCTAAGAGACTCCAAAAGACCGCCACTATTAGCAGACTGTTAACAAACATATCTGTTCTGCCGGTACACACGATTGAGTGTAACAGTTCTGTTAGTTAACATTGAAACTGTTCTTTCTGTAACTTACGGCGACTTTTAACAGTGGGTCCAATATACCGAATCTTTTAAAAGTAACGTATTCTGTGCTCTGTTAATCGATTTGAAGTGCGGCAGGCAAGCACTCGAGAACGGCTAGTGTTGGAAAACAAACACAAAATATACTAGTAAATTCTAGTAATAGGAGCCATCAGAATGTTTAATCCTTTATTATGTTCCCTGAAAATATAAAACTAAGTGGATAATTGCATGGACTACGGGGTCATTCGGCAGAAATAATGATAGTTCCCAAATATATATGTCAACAAATGGCTAGTAGACAGAGTTGACTAACTGCTGCACATTATATTTAGCTATCGCATTCTCAATATAAATGATAGGAAATGGTATTTTGATAGGTAACACAAAATACGTATAATTACTACTAAGTTTTAAAAAAAATGGCACACGATGAATCTGTTACTATTATTATTAGATTGGCAAATAAGTGGTGTGCACGATGGGTTAAAAGTACTAAGATCCAGGGACTTAAATTACTTCTGAATAAGAGGGTTAAATAATAATATATAATATACATATTATATTTTTATTTTTATTTATTTATTTTTACTTTTATTTTTTTTTATTTTTTATTTATTTTTTTTTTTTTTTTTTTTTTTTTTTGTTAAATTCTTACTAAAAGTACATATCGATAATTTTAGTATCGTATACTCATGGAATACACGAATAAAGGAACCAAGCAGTCAGTGAGTCAGTAATCTGGACCATATGATATCGATATTTGGCATTTGTGTTCAACTTGATAGGTGAATGCTGAAAATTCTGTTGAAGCGAGCTAAGCAAAATTAAATCAATTTATTCAAATGGAAGTCGACGAAGATGAATTTGAAGTGCCATCCAGCAGCAGCAAAGGCGAGAAGAAACGTTTTGAAGTCAAAAAGGTAATTGACAATAAATTATACATGTGCAAACATATATTTAAGCAAAAATCAAAATGGCGAGTAAAGATCAGCGCGTACAACTAATTTTTCTTTTATGCCATTCTGTCCTTCCAGTGGAATGCCGTAGCTCTATGGGCATGGGGTGAGTCCGCTCTCAAACCAAAGTACAATAAAAGTGCAGAAAAATAATTGAAAAAACTCAACTTATTACAGACATCGTCGTGGACAACTGCGCTATTTGCCGAAATCACATAATGGACTTGTGCATTGAGTGTCAAGCAAATCAGGCATCTGCCACTAGCGAGGAGTGCACCGTTGCCTGGGGCGTTTGTAATCACGCTTTTCATTTCCATTGCATATCTCGTTGGCTCAAGACACGCCAGGTTTGCCCACTTGATAATCGCGAATGGGATTTCCAGAAGTATGGACATTAAGACTTTCACAAAGGCACTACAAATGCAACCACAACAACAACACACATACAATACACAACAGCTGTCTCTCATACACATACACACATAAAAAAAAACCGTTAATAGGATACTGAGGCACACGACAAGCACCTTAATGTATATTAAACTTAGGTTAAATACATGAGTTTAAATAATATATGTAAAATGCGTGTTTTACACAAAAGTCTGCTTATTTTTTTTTTTAATTGGAAATGAAAATCATGTTATGTATGTCATGTGTGCCATACAACAAAGAAATGCCCCATTGTGCAGCGCCCAAACACAGTCTCTACGTGAAATGTCGGTGTATAAGTGAGTGTGTGCATCCATATATTCCTTCAAAATATTACCGTTAATCGTTTCCAGTTCGTTAAAACTGCTTAAATGACCGCTTTCTCACTGGAAGAAATGTTAACGGAACTCACTGATTGCACAAGTTACTGCTTAGTCGACACTCATTAGTCGATCCAATTTAATAGTTCGATCAGCTGGATTAGATCCATCAAAATTTAGCCGTTTCCCAGTTCTCACAGCATGACCCAATAGTCAATCTCTGCCCGTTTAGCCTGCTGCATCTTTAAATATAGAGTCTGAAACCAAATTCCCAGTTTGTATTTTTGAAGGAGGTAGAATATAAAATATTGATCAAACCTAATTTGTTTAATTTATTATTATTATGAATGTATGCGCTGCTGCTGCACAATTACATGTGAATCAGTGTTTGTATATATTAAAAAAAAAAAATAATATATATATATGTATATATATAATATAATCATAAAAATTAGATTAAATAAATCTAGCTAATGCGGCGGCTAATTGCTAACCCTTACAAAGCGACGAGCTACTTCCAGGCTGAGCAATATGCCGGACATTTCACTTACATATGTATGTATGTATGCATGCATATGTATGTATGTGTATAAGCAAATACATATATTTAATGTACTTATTGTATTTTTAAATGAAGTATAATCGTTTTTATATCGACTAATTAATATGCTAGACTTAAAATACCGAACTTAAGCGGTAAACAAAAAAAAGTAATATAATAATCAAAAGTGATTTGTAGGGCCAAATACATTTTTGTATGCGTGTATATGTGTGTGGGTGTATGTACTATGCGTAAATTTAAATTATTATTAATAAATAAAACTAACATGAACTGCACAAAAGAGTCAATGATTTATTTTGCTTAGGCTCACAAAATGTACTGCAATTACACACACACACACACACATGTACATACTTGTATCTTCTTATATGCATATATATTCATGTGCATGTGCGTGTGTGTGTTCTCTTCTCCTGCAACAACATAACGAAAGAAAGAAATACAAATACAAATACAAAATGGTGCATAAAACAACCGTTTCGCAAGTCATCAAAATTATTGTTGTGTTGATTTCAATTTGCAGCGTTTATTTTTGTTATTATTTTTAAATATATGTTTATCTTTTTATTTGTTAATTAAATAAATTATATATATATATATAAATATATATATATATATTTATATATATATATTTATATATATATTTATATATATATATTTATATATATATTTATATATATATTTTTATTTTATTAAATTTTCGTGTTTTATATACAATTTCTTTTGTTTGTGTAAAATGAATTTTGGGTTGCTAATGCTTGCTTGCACGCATTTCTTGTTTATATATATATATATATATGTATATACCTATAGAAGTATATATATGTATATGTATAGGCGCTGTGTAAATTGAGTTCGGATATATATATATATATATATATATATATATATATATATATATATATATATGTATATATGTATATATGTATATATATGTATTTAATATATTGCTTTTGTTGCTATTGGTTGCTTCTATTGGTGTTATTGTTGTTCTTTTTCTGATCTACTTTGTTGGCTTATATATTCTATGTTTTCTCGTTCCATATACACAAATGGTTTATAATTTGTAATTTATTTTCTTTTTTGTGTTTTTCCACTTTTTAATATTTTATAAATGTAACTTTAGTCGTAAGGCGTCTAAAACCGCTGCTAATTGCGTTTGTGTGTGTGTGTCTGTGTATGTGTATGACTGTGTGTGTTTGTGTATTTGTGTGTTTGTGTATGTGCATGTGTGTGTTTGTGTATGTGTGTTTCTTTGTGTGTGTGTGTGTAAACGTGTGTAATGATGTGCATTGCATTTAGAATATATGTATTTGTTATATATATTTTTTTCGCTCTTTTTTGTTCACAACGTGTGAAAGATAACGAGAGTGAGAGCGAGAGCCGTTTCGTCATTTGCTGATGTTTTCTCCTTCATACAATGGCAATACTAATATCCTTTGCACTTCCAACTGTTGATGCTGCCTTCGCTGCAGCCTTGGGCTGCACAGTAGTTGTTGTTGTTGTTGCTCCAGTAGTCGGTGCACTGATTTGCTTTTGAATTTGTTAACAGTTATATTTCGTTTCGTTTTGTTGTTGTTGTTGATTCCATTTTAACTGTACATGATTTTTATGCGTTTTAATTCTATTCTTAATTTTTTAACTATGTTGTTGCTGCTGCTGTTGTTACAATTGTAGTTATTATTGATATTGTTATTATTAAACTTATTATCATTAACACCACCACCATCACCAACTGCAACAATTTGTTTAACACATGCTTTTTTGCTACATTTATGCTTTAAATATCCATCTGCAATGCCAGAAGAGAGAGAGAGAGAGAAAGAGAGAGAGAAATATAAAGAAAAAAAGAGAGAGATAGAGAAAAAGGGAGAAAAATAGAAAGAAAAGCAAAAAGAAATGTATAATCAAATATATGATAAAAAAAACAGGATTGTTACTTTGTTTGCTTGCTTTTGCTCTTGGATACTGTTATACTACGAAAACTGTTATATTTTTCATTAGAACAAACGGACATAAGAGGCTCCCACAATCATATAGAGTAGCCAGACTGCTGGAAGCATACAAACACACCTGCAGACGAGACCTAACGCTAACTTAGGAGGGGGCGGTAGGGCGGCAGCTCCAGAGCTAGCAGCAGGCAAGGGCAGGTTTCACATGTTGTTGTTGTTGCAGTTGTTGTTGGCAATGGCAATGGCAGCAGCGCAGTCAATTCGCATAGAGATCAGTCGTTGGTTATTTGTTGCTATGTTGCTGTTGTTGTTGTTGCTGCTGCTGTTGCAGCTGTGGTGATGAGGATGTCGGCTGCTGTTGCTGCTGCTGCTGCTGCTGCAGGCCGGCGAAGCTGGTTGGGGCGACCAAAGCGCAAGTACCAAAAGTGTGCTTAGGCATGGAAAGAAAGCTGTGTGAGCTGGATACGCTGCTCGCAGCAATTGTTGCCCCATTGCTACTGCTAATTGTTGAGCTGTTGCTATTGCTGTTGTTGTTGTTTATGTTGCTGTTGCTATTTGCATTGTGAATGTTGCTATTGTGACTGTTGCTGCTGCTGCTAACGACAGCCTGTGCCTGATCTACAGACCGTTTAGTGCCCCCAAATGTTGTCTGTTGCTGCTGCTGTTGTTGTTGTTGTTGTTGCTGTTGCTGCTGTTGGTAGTAGGACATATAGCTGCTGTTGCTGCGACTGCCATTCAGCTGATAGCTGCTTGCCGGCGATTTGGAGCGTGTAAAGAAATGGGTTGTCGAGGTGCAGGCTGATTGAAAGGAGCCAATGCTGGATGTTGTCGAAGTGGGCGAATCGGCTGCAGGCATACGCTGCTGG
The DNA here is from genome assembly GCA_035047405.1 of Drosophila stalkeri. Classification (NCBI taxonomy): domain Eukaryota; kingdom Metazoa; phylum Arthropoda; class Insecta; order Diptera; family Drosophilidae; genus Drosophila; species Drosophila stalkeri. The sequence goes on from JAWNPR010000061.1 coordinate 28,380,093, forward strand.
CCAATTATTGAAGCTGCTGCAGCAGCAGCAGCAGCAGCAACAGCATCTAGTGTTGTTGGGGAAGGCGTTGCTGCTGGTGACGTAGTTGTGGCAATCGCGTCAACTGCATCAGATGCTGTCGATGTTGGCGTGCTGTTTCTATTCAACGATGAGTTGTTAACAGTCATGCTCGTTGCTCCGCTGCTGCTGCTGCTGGCGTAGGAAGCATTAAAGGACTCATCACTGGTGCCACTACCAGCGCCACTGCTGCTGTTGAGTTCATCGACGCCGCTCGCTGCTTTTGCTGACGTTGCTGCGGCAATTGTTGCTGTTGTGTTTGTTGGTGGAATGTCTATTGTATGCGATTCGTTGCCAAAGATTAGGCGCAAACGCTTCTTTTGCGGCGTACCATAGATGCTGTTGGTACTGGCAGCAACTGTTGCTGGCGGCGGTGTGCTGCTGGTGGTGCTTAAGCCACTGCGACGACTGCGTCGTGATTTCTCTTTATAACGCCAATTGGTGGCCTCCAGTTGTTGCTTTTGTTGCTGCTCTGAGTTGCCTGGTTCGTGGTCCATATCCTGTTCTTCATCATCCTCATCCTCTTCCACCGCATCTTCGTCTTCGGCTTCATCCTCCTCCTCCTCGTCTTCTTCTTCCTCCTCCCCGTCGTCCTCATCGTCATCATCATCATTCCCATGCTCCGAAATGCCTTCCATTCGCAATATTTCATATTCAATGCCGCTGCCGCTGCTGTTGGCATTGTTGTTGTTGCCACCGCCACTGTTGCTGCCGCTGTTGTTATTTTGATTGCTGTTACTGCTGTTGTTGTTTTGATTGCCACTGTTGTTACTGCTGCTGCTGCTGTGCGTATTGCTGCTCACCAGACCCGTTCGACTACCAGCAGCATGTCCATTCTGCAGCGCATGTTGTCGAGCCTCGCCCAAGCTGGTGCCAAGCTCGAAAACTTCATCGAGAATAGGCGAACGTTTCATTCTTAACGTCAGCTTTAGCCGTCGCTCAGGCGTCTTCAAAAGCGGCTCCACAGTACTGCTGCTGCTAATTGCTGTTGTTATTGAAGTTGTTGTTGTTACTGCTGCTGCTGATGTCTGGTGTCGCTTTCGTTGCAGCACGCCGCCAACAGCCTCGCAATGGATGTGCTCTGCAGCTGCCAAAGCAGCGGCACGTCGACTGCGCTTATGTTTGTTTGGGGCCTCATCAACAGTTATTGCTACCGATGCACCTGGTGTTGGTGCAATTGTCGCATGACGCTTGCTGCTGCCTGCACTGGCCTGCTCAAAGCTAGACATTAGGTTCTTTTTATAAGCGGGACTGCCGCTGCGACTACGTGTTGCTGCTGCTGCCGTTGCCTGTTGTTGTTCACCTTCCGCGGAGCAATTTGACGAAGAGGGCAACATTGGGTTTGCTAAAGAAGTTGTTGATGCCGTTGCTGCTGCTCCTGCTGCTGTTGCTGCCACTGCCGCTGCCGCCGGTTCGGTCGATTTTAGTTTGCGATCACTAAATCTAGCGCTAACATTATTTCTACAGCTATTACTAATATTTAAATTATTACAATTTGTAATCGTTGTTTTTATGTTGCTGCTGTTACTGTTGTTGCTGGCAGTTATTGTTGCTGTTGTTGCTGTTGCTGCGGCTGCTGCTGCAGCTGCGGCTGCCGCACGCCCTGCGCTGTTGCGTGTTACACGCTTCTCTGGTGTAGTTGCTGTTGCTGTCTCACTGAAAAGTTGCTTTTGCTGTTGCTGCTGCTGCTGCTGCTGCTGCTGCTGTTGATGCTGTTGCTGCTGTTGTTGGTGGTGCTGCAAATCCGTATCACTGCTCTCGCTATCAGTTAGATATTTGCCCAGTAGCTGCGCTGTATCCTGATTAACCTTTTGACGCTGCGTCTGGCGTTCGCTGCGTCTAAGCTGCCGCTGTTGCTGGCGTTGCTGCTGCTGTTGTTGTTGTTGTTTTAGCTGTTGCTGCTGCAGTGCTGCGGCCACAGCAGCTGGCTTATAGCGCGGCACCAGCACTACAGGCGCTTTGGCAATGGTTGGAATTGTTGCCGCAGCAGCACCAGCAGATCCTGCCGTTGTTGTTGTGGTTGTTGCTACGGTGCCATGACTGGCAAGTGGCGGCTCATCAGTGGAGGCTGTCGATATGGTGCTGCTGGTGCTGTTCACTCGCGTCGATTTGCGCAACGTTGCAGCAGCAGCTGCAGCAGCAATAGCAGCTCGTCCATTGCTCAGCTCAGCAGCTGCTTGAGGCTTTTGCATGGCAGTCGCCTGGCTAGCAGCCTCAGCAGCATTGCTGCTGGCTGTTGCAGCAACAGCTGCTGCTCCTGTTGTGTGTGGCAGGTGTGTGTGAAAATTATGCAAATGGTGATGATGATGATGATGCGGCTGTTGCTGATGCTGATGCGGATGATGATGCTGTTGCTGCTGTTGATGGTAGGCCGCATTGGCCATTATCATTTCGGCATCGTACTTCGTCATGCCCTTTTGTCGCAGCTCCTTCATAGTCAGCGGCGAGACAATCACATTGGGTAGCTTCTTGTCCAGCGACAAGGCATTCAGCTCCAGGCCGCTGCTCTTGGGCCTACCCGCAGCAGCTGTGGATGCGGCTGTTGCTGCTGTTGGTGCAACAACTCCATTGATGTTATTGCTGCTGCTGTTGGCGGCATTACTGCTGCTGTCGTTGCTGTTGCTATTGGAGGTGCTGTTGGTACTGTTGGCGCGACTCTTGATACGATTGATGCGATTGTCCGTCTCACGCAAGCGATAGCCACCGCCATTGGCGCCGCCGGCAGCGCCCAGGCCCAGCCCCAAGCCCAAACCGTTAGTCAAGCCAAGCATTGCCTCATTTAACTGATTTGCCGAGTGTTTGCCAGCAAAAGCGCCGGTGCCACGCCTCTCGCATGTCTCGCACTCGCAGTATCGATTGCTATCGCCAAAGAAGTCCTCGCCATAGAAACAAGTAATCTCCTCGCCAACCTCAATGTCACGCAACACCTTCACGCACGCCGTGTCTCGGCCTGTGGCGAGGAACTTGCAGTTCGCACGGCAATCGTGATTGATGTAGGCGGCGGGTCCTAGCCACAGTTGGGCGCAGTTCTTGCGGCAACTATACATCACAGAGAAATCGTTTTTGCCCGAATGCAGCAGCGCTGCCTCCTCGGCCTCCGTCAATTCGGCAATGCAACCGACCAGGCATTCGATTTTTTCATTCTTTGACCAACGTTTCGTTGAACTGATCTTGGCACCACGTTGTTCCTCCAGCGAGTATCGATAGCACGCCTCGATCGCAAAGCCACTGTCCTTGTCGAACACACGCAAATAGCGCACAATCTAAATACACGGGAGAGAAAATACCATTTTTGCTCTGATTAGTGTATTTGAATAGAGAGAGAGACAGAAAAAGAAGGAGAGAGACAGAGGGATAGGGATGGTAAGGGAGCGAAAACAGAGGATAGACAAAAATCTCACAAATGCTGATGTCGATAGCAATTCATTGAGCCAACATCAAGATCTGAAAAACTAATTGTGATTGATTTAGAACTACTTACATGATCGCGCAGCCGTTTGGTGGCTATCTTGTTCTTATTCTTGAGGTGACGAGGTATCCAGGGTCCATCGTAGATGCGCTGTATGGCAATGTCATAGTTCTGTGTGTGTATAAATTCATCGACTATCGCTTTCAGCTGCTGTGTGTCCACTTTGAGAGGCCTAAAGCGTATATTCATTTTGTGCGTCTGAAAGCCCAAATGCGGATCCAATATCAGCGATGTGGCCAGATCATCATTTTCCGATAGTTCGCGCGGTGACATGCCCGTCGATTGCGATAGCCGACTAACGGCACTGCCGTTACAACCGTTAAGGCTGCCACCCATATGAACCACTGCACCAACGCCATGCGACGACGACGACGTTGATGATGTTGATGATGATGATGATGTTGTTGATGATGATGATGTTGCTGCTGTTGCAGAACTAAGATGCTGCAGCTGCTGCTGTTGTTGCTGTTGCTGTTGCGACTGATAATGATGATGATGATGATGGTGATGGTGGTGATGAGGATGATGCTGTTGCTGCTGCTGATGTGAATTGCTGGTGCTGGCGCTAGTGGTGCTGCTATTATTATTATTGTTGAGAGTTTGGTTTTTGTTGCTGTTATTGTTGTTGTGTGACATTGACGACGCCGACGACGACGACAACGTCGCCGCCGTCGCCACTGAGGATGCGTTTGCAATTGAAGACGTTGCGCTGGTGGAGTTGTTGCTGTTGTTGCCACTGTTCGTGTTACCGCTGCTGCTGCTGCTACTGTTATTTGTATATCTGCCGGCAGTTTCACTGCGCCGCGTATGATTCGAACCGACGACCATTCTGTATAATATGCAGTCTGTAAACAGAAACGAACATAAATACAAGAAAAATGAGATATTATTAATAACTAGCAATGTTTACATCTCAATTTTATACAAATATTTCGGCGCATACTGTTCCTTAATTTAATTTTTGGTATTTTTGCAGTTAGTCTTTTTGAATAGTTAACAGCATACTAGAGTGTTAAAATTAATAATTTTAATGATATGGCAACTTGCTGTCGCTCTGTGCAATGGGAGAGTGAACAAGATAGAACGAGTGCAATTGTAATTTTACTGTTACTGGATTAGAAGCATGCCCCTACTTTGGTATTTTACAAGATTTTTAATATGTAGTTCATATAATTTATGCGTATTAAACATATACTTAAAACCTAGCTACAATTGACTTTTCTTTTTTTATGACAATCAATTTTTTATAAAAAAAAAACGAGATGGCAACACCGGTTTCCAGGCACAGAACATCTACCCACACACACACACACACACACACACACATATACACACGGATTTACAGGAAAGCTCTCAGAAGCAAAAGTTGTATCTGCTGACGCCGCTGATAAATGATAAGCGTATACAATTTGTGAACCAAAACCAAACCGAATACGCAGCCAGACTGCTAACTACGGTGCACAAAGAAACACATAAAAAAGTCAAGCTTACACACATACTTACATACTATGGGTATTCATTTCAATATGTCATAAAATGAAATAGGCAAATCCAACTTGAATAAAGAAAAAAAAAATATGGCTTCGCCCTATGTTGTGGGTGGTTGGACAGAGAAAAAAAAAAAAAAAAATTGCGAGGTCGACAGACGCTCTCTCACTATACTGGCAACCGTTCTCTTTATACTTCTACACGTGCAAAACAAAAATCAATTAACCAGGCAGCACATGTGTATTAAAATCATTAATACAATTGTTAGCTTACAGCAATATAAGTGTAAGACTGTTTAGGTTTAATTTCCACAGCACACACAGTCTGCCTTATAAAGCCAATATGCGAAAATATACTTTACAACGGATAGCGGCTTTGTTGTATTGTCTACTGCTGCGATAATTGCAAATAGGTGTATGTATGTGAGTATGAGTGTGAATGTTTTTTTTTTTTTTGTACCCAAAAGCTGCTGCAGCTCTCAGCTGTTTGTAAGACGGCCAGACATACATGCATTCACTTGGGTGCGAGAGAGAGGCTACTGTGTACTCATGCGCATTGCAAACCAAATAAATGAGAGTGACCTGCGCAAGGTTGCCACTTTTGAATAAAACTAAATTGTTGGTAAACTGGCTAATCTATTTATCTTTTATAAGTTAATGTCTATGTATGAATAATAAATAGAAGTACTATGCGGATACTAATTTCTATAAAATTATTTTCTTGCACTATTTACATTTTAGGGCTGCATAAAAAGTTTAGACTTGTGGCAGCGCTGCCGTCGATACACACATACACAATACTTTCTCACACACACACAAAGACAAAAATGTCAACAAAGAAAAAGGTTGGCTGCAGGGTTGTCAAATATTTTGCAGCAACGAACGTCGCAAGTTCTACGTTAGTGAATAATAGTAATTGCTAACACTTGTTTGACAGTTATGTGTGTCGCGACCCAAATAGAAATTTTTACATAGCCAATAAAAATATATTGAAGCGTAAATTGTAGACAACACTGGATTTGTTTTTAATGAGCACATTGCCAACCCTAGGTCCAGGTCTTTCTTTCAGCTTGTTACATGGATCACACGGAAAATGGCGGCGCCTATTACACACATACACATGTACATGCATACATGTATGTACCTTTAATAATATTCACTGAGGTGGTGGTGGTGGTGCTGCTGCTGCGGTTGTCTGCTTCTTTCGGTTATGGATGATTGGATGATGCCGCTTTGTCTGTTGCTTCGATACCTTCGGTTCTGCCTTTTTACAATTTTTCTTTCCGTCGACCAGCGGCAGAGGCACTATCGTACGTATACGCGTACGGGGCTTGTTTTATTACGGTGCGGGGCGGCTTTGTATATACTTTATATCCAAATATCACAGTTGTAGCCGTAGAACATCATACGTACTTTGGCGTTTGTTTTGTTGTAGTAGTTGTCGTCGGCTGTGCCAGTTCATTTTTACGTTTTTCTTTCAACGCTCAAACGCCGACGTTCTGTCCCCACCCCTTCTCACCCTTTGTCATGGAGTCGGAGACTCTGCTCAGTAGCTAACACACGCACACACACACAGACACACACACACACGACCGCACAACACCAGCGCACACTCATACACTGTCATACATGCATGTGTAGATACATATATTCCTTCGCAACGACGTGCGTGCGTATGTATGTTGTATGTGTGTGCCTTCTTTTTTCAACTACTTTGCATGAACGCGACGTCTCATTTTCTCATACTTCTTTTCTATTTATGACGCGTGTATCATTAACGACAATTAAATATTTTAAAATATATTTATACAATAAAATGCTTAGCTTGCTGTCGAGAAAAAAAAAACACGCACGCGAGTAACGATTATTTTTAATGTACTTTTCCGCGTTACAGTTCTCCGCGATTCCGTTTTTTCGCATTTTATGTAGCAATTTGTGTGACCAACAATGAGTCATTCAAAAATACCAGAGTTTTCAGAAAAATACTAAACATAATATAACAATTTTTTCATTTGCGTCTGCACGAAGTCCTTTAATAACAGTAAAGTTACCGTTTGAGAATTTATAAATGACAAACAGATTAAGAATGGATATAACTGGTCTTAATGAGATAAAACAGCTGCTATTTATTGTTTTTTTCATTAGTGCTGTCAACTTAAAAAAATAAGCGAACGTAATTGAACAAAATATAGATCATATACATACATATATCTAGAGTTAGCACATATGATGGCGCGGCCAATACACCCGTTAACGTAAAATTCCTAAAATTTGACTAGAGTACAATATAAATGATTGTCAATGCTGTGGCTCATATAATTTTTGTTGTATTTAAATCTATTGATTGATGTACCTGTCCCTTTATAGAACGTAAATTTCCACATTCATTTAAAAATCGCTTAATTAAATCACTCTGGCAGCCTAACTGTAACATCAGAAACTTACATGCTCCGGCGAATATATCTGTTAACATAACATATCCTAAAAATGGCCAGAGTACAAAACAAACTGTTGTCGGTGTTTATTTACATATCAAAAAGGGAGTCGATGTGAATGTTTTTACCTGTAATTCGACTGGCAGACAACTGCGACACGACTAGTCAAGATACAGCAAATGCATAATGAGAATACATTCGTATTTAGTTGCCGCCTGCTACATTCACGTGCTATGCGCCTGCAACCATTGGGTGTTGAACGACGAGCAAATTGTCCAAAAGTTAGATTCGCCGTTCTTCATGCGCGAGCCACACAATTTGATTGCCTTTCTGGAGCAGATACGCTACAATGAGTATGTGGAGCGCAGCTACTTGGAGTTGTTGCGGAAACGAGAGCAAATTGTTGAACATTTACGGTTTTCCATGCGCTTCGGCGAGGATCTGGCAGAGCAGGCAAAATGCGCCATGGACTACTACTTGTTAGAGAAGCGTATGTCCTATCTTAAGATAACACCGGATCAGCTGAAACGCATCAATTTGCCGGATCACCGCGAATTACAGCAACACCTGCCGCACGGCGGCTTCAAAAGTAAAACCAATCGTGACTTGGAACCAATCTGTAAAAATTATCAGGAGTTGGGGGTCGGTCCGGCGACGTATGATCATTTGGATAGTTTTCAGCCGGAGGTGCTGGAATCGGCGTACGTAGAACAGGAGCATGATACGAACATTGGTCAAGCCACCGTTGAGCTGACTCGTCGCTTTGCTGTAGAGGGATTGCAAAGGCAGCCCGACTCATGGAAGTTCCATACGCTTAGCTCCTACTATTGGCGGATGCGTGGTAATGCTTTGCAGGCGCTTCCCTGCGCCCGTCTCGCTGTAATGTTGGCTCCACCCGAACATAAGGACATTCCACTCTTAAGTCTCGGCACCATACTCTTCCGCATGGGTCGACTAGCCGATGCGGATCTGATATTGAGTGCGGCGGTGGAGCACGCACCGCATGTGGCTGAAAATCATGTGGTATTGGCCTCGGCACTAGCCATGAAGCATGATTTCAATCGCTCGCAATTCCATTTCGATGAGGCTGAACGCTTAGATCCAAGCACACTGCCACGCACACAGCAGGTGCGAAATTTCATCAGCTGCTTGGAGAATCTCACAAAGAAGACCTCAAAAATGTACAGCTATGTGAAGTACATGAAGAACGAGCTGAAGGAGTTCAAGAAGCTGAAGCAACGCATCTTCCAAAACCACGAGCGATTAGTCCAACAACAGTTGCCACTGGGCGCACGACGCTTCCTCGACTCGCGGGCCAACAATGAGGATTTGCATCGACGTGGACAGTATTGCAGCACACGGACGCCGAATGGCTCCGACGAGCCGGTGCTCTTCTGTGACTTCTACTCCGACATGCAGATGCGCCTGGAGAGCAAAGACATTGACATCGAGGTGCTCGAACGGGATCTGATGGCCAGCACGGAAAGTGTTATTCGCCAAGTGTCCACCGAAATACGCAAGCAGTTCAATTTGGAGCAGATGAAGGCAGCCAAGGCGCAAATGCCGGCAAAGGCTACAAAGTCCACGTAGTTGGAATCGGAGACTTCTAAACTCTTGCTTTCCCTGTCTTCAAGTTGCATTCCATAATAGAAAGAGGAGCAATAATGTAATATATATTGAAAATTGTAAACATTTTGCTTGTCGTAAATTAGCTTTAAAAATGTTAATCAACTAATTCACTTCGCATGCCTCTTAAATTGTATATTTCTACCTACGATGTAATTATATATTTTGTAAGTAGATATTAAGAATTAAGATTATATAAACATATATACATACATAAATAATTACATATATAGGCACATACATTTATATTCAATATAAATATATAATAAGTAAGATACTTATATATATTTTATTTTTAAGTTTTGCCTTCCTCAAAATTATTTTTAAGCCAAGTTTTAAAATATTCTATTTGTAAACGTTTTTTGTATATTCTATTTAATTTTATAACATTTAAATTTAAAATTACAAATTAATTAAGAAATAGTCAAAAATGTTATACATATTTTAAAATATCAAAATATGTTTTTTTTTTTCATTTTTGTTGTCTCAAGTAAAGCATTTTACTCAAAAATTTCTTTTTAGTTAAAAACATGTTCAAACTAACCATTAATTAGCAAACAAAAAATTATTTAACTAAATTTAATATTATTTTATTATGTTGCTATTTTTGTTTTATATAAAATTGTTTTTATTCTTTTTTCAATGAAATTAAAATTATTAGGCAACCAAAAATATAGTGTAAGCTCTTTATGCATTTTCTTGATATATGTATATTTTGGAATGACAAATTTTAAATTTGTATTAAAATTTGCTCTTAAATTTATTAAAGCTTTTTATTGTTTAAAAAATCGATTGTTATTATTTTAAATATTTTGCAAAATACTCAAAACTAATTTTTGTAAATATATACACGATATAATGTAAATTAAGACTCGATTTATAGCTAAGATTATATTTATGTACATATACATTTTATATTATTATATATATATATAAGATATAACTTACGTTAATTTTGATGTAGTTAAACTAAGACTAAATACAACAAAATTATTATATATATATATATATATATATATATATATATATATATATATATATATATATATATATATATATATATATATATATATATATATATATATATATATATATATATATATAAACATTCAAAATAAATTATTAAATTACAGATTAAAATATACATATATATTTAAAAAATTAAAATATGAACTTAGAAATGAAAGAGATTCGAAATTGCTTTAAAAATATTTTTAATTTTTTAAATTTAAAAATACATAGGAAAATCTATTTGGCTGACATAGAAAATATGGTTAAAAGATTTTTGTTTTCAAAAAATATTTTCATACCCAGAACCCATTCAAAATGGTTTTGTTAAAAGTGTGTAACAGGCAGAAGGTGGCGTGGCAGACCCCATAAAGAATATATATAAGGGTGACGAGAAAAGTTGATATAACCATGTCCGTCTGTCCGATTTCCGAAGATATAAGAGCAATATAGGTTCGTATATTGCACGCATTATATATATATATATATATATATATATATATATATATATATATATATATATATATATATATATATATATATATATATATATATATAGATACTAATTTAATACAATATCGGATTTGTCAGATTTTGGTTTCCGGTTTCCAATTCACCCCCACACACCCAGATGTGTTAAAAATGTATTTCAAATACTAAAGATATACAGTTTGGTTTTGCATATAGTTAGGAATGTCATGATGATAATCTGAAAGTTGGATTACGATGGTATACAGAATTAATAATCAAATAAGTTCTTCCAACAAAACCCACGTGGCAGAGCAAGCGAGACAGCATGACGCCTGCAATGCGTACACACTTATAGGAGTACAAGCGTAGATCAGCGTGTGTGTGTGTGTGTGTGTGCGTATTTTTGCATGTATAGTTTGTGACGCTTGCAGAATCGAAACGATGATTCATTCTTCTAAAAGGGGTTCAGGGGATCTCGTAGGGGAGCAGTCCTGACTAGAGCTTTCTTACTTGTTTTACAAATTGTTTGCTTAAAAAATTAAATACTTTACAACATTAAAAAACATAATTTTATCCATTTTTAAATAAAAATTATAGTCTTAATTGAGATTCAAGGAAACAATAAATGAATAGATATGTTTGTGTATAGTAAAGCCGTTCATATTAGCGAGCTTTCACTGTGGCTGCCTTCACCAGGAAATCTCTTTGGTCTCAAGAGCCTTCAGCATTTGAGCTAAACTCGGAAAGCTGTGCTTGGGCTCGGGCTGCAGTTGCTGCCGTTGCAGTTGTTGCTCCTCCTGCACAAGCAGACTGCTCCACCCACTGTTGCGTGCACCCATGTAATCCATGTCTAACTTGTTGCCAATGTGCAGCGCTTCGGCTGGCGCAATATTGTGGCCCTTCTCCAAAGCCAATTCAAATATGCCGGAATTTGGTTTCATGACGCCCGCGTCGTAAGAGTTGATGATAAAATCAAATTTATCATTGAAGCCCATGGCATTGAGTACCTGGCACAGAGAGGGATCAAAGTTTGAGATGATGCCTACACATTTGCCTGTGTCTCGGACGCGTTCCACAAAATTGGTTGCTCCATCGATTCGTGACCAGCAGGCGCTGGTGCGGAAGACCTGGAGCAGCTGCTCGGCCACTGTTTGTAGTGTTGCCTGCGATAGATTGGCATCGGCACAAGTGAATGTATCGATTACCAGCTGGTGCCACCAAGTTTGCCAGTTCATATTGGGTGAACAGCTTCCGAAATTCGCGTGAGCTTTGCTCATCAACTTGAAGTGTTGTCGAAAACAAGGTTCCAGCTGCTCTTTGGTTATGCCGGTTATTCCACATGCTGCTGCCGTTTGAGCGTATTGCTTGATGGGATCCTTGAGTCGGAGTAGAGTATCGGTTACGTCAAAGGTCACTAACCGGAATCGCTGCAAATTACGCACGAATTGAGCGGTTAACGGCATTATGGCACAGCAAGTCAATAGCCTCTCTATAAATTGTCTACCATTCAATCTAATGCAGTATTTTTGCCGTTTACATGTGACGTCAAAAGAACTAAGCGTTGATACTATTGTGACAATTGCTCCGTAATAAAAGATGAAGGGTTATTAATTTGAATTCATTAAAGTGCTCTACAAATTATTAAACATTGATTGAATGCTTGCTTTGTCTTTATTTTGATCTATTCTATACAGAATTCTACAAATTTGTGAAGTTGCTTACAATATTCTGTGCTTGCGCTTGACTTCGCAGAAATAAATCGTAGTACAAGAAATTACAGAACAAGAATGATTGAATTTATTTTAAGCTTTTATATATAACCAAAAATATATAATATATGCAGGTTGTTCTATGTTTATTATTTCATTGCCAGTGCACAGCGTACTGAATGTGAGTATTTTGCTCAAGTTTTTGGTATATTAAAATACTGCTTTTAGCATTTGTCTAAAATGTTTGCCATAGGCAGTCACACTGTTTTGCAAAACTGCAATATCATTAGAGACGGCTTCGATTTTATAAGGCAAACGCGTTTATGTTTATAGTTTATTAAAACATTTCAATAACAAACAGCTAAGATGACTGTGACTGCCCCACCATGCAACGAAGGTATACGGGAAAAAGCCCTGTCCGACTACAGAAAGAAGCTACTTGAGCACAAAGAAGTTGAGGGGCGACTCAAAGAAAGTGGGTATATAATTAAAAACGAGAATTTCTTCATTAAAATAATAAAAAATTATAAAAAAAATTCTAGAGCGCGAGGAGCTGAAAGAGCTGACCAAACTATATGATAAATCCGAGAATGATTTGAAGGCGCTGCAAAGCGTTGGCCAAATTGTCGGCGAGGTGCTGAAGCAATTGACAGAGGATAAGTGTAAGCCGACGATCAAATGCCATACTACAATATATATATCTCAATGACTTGTTTTTTTTTCTTTTTATAGTTATTGTGAAGGCTACTAATGGACCACGATATGTGGTTGGCTGCCGTCGACAGCTGGATAAGGCTAAATTGAAGTCTGGCACACGCGTTGCATTGGATATGACCACGTTGACCATAATGCGATATTTGCCACGCGAAGTTGATCCATTGGTCTACAACATGTCTCATGAGGATCCTGGTGATGTCACCTACTCGGCAATTGGTGGTCTTACAGAACAGATACGTGAACTGCGCGAAGTTATCGAATTACCTCTGCTTAATCCTGAGCTGTTCCTGCGCGTTGGCATCACGCCCCCAAAGGGTTGCCTGCTCTACGGGCCACCTGGCACGGGCAAAACTTTGCTCGCACGCGCAGTGGCCTCTCAGTTGGATGCAAATTTCCTGAAGGTTGTCTCCTCGGCCATTGTGGACAAATATATTGGCGAGAGCGCACGCTTGATACGTGAAATGTTTAATTATGCACGCGATCATCAGCCCTGCATCATATTCATGGATGAAATCGATGCAATTGGTGGTCGACGCTTCTCAGAGGGCACCTCAGCTGATCGTGAGATACAGCGCACACTGATGGAGCTGCTCAATCAAATGGACGGCTTCGATTCGTTGGGTCAGGTGAAAATGATCATGGCCACCAATCGACCAGATACGTTGGATCCTGCTCTGCTACGTCCAGGCCGCTTGGATCGTAAAATTGAAATTCCCCTGCCCAATGAGCAGGCACGTTTGGAGATCCTAAAGATTCATGCGCTGAAGATAGCCAAGCATGGCGAAATCGATTATGAAGCTATAGTCAAATTGTCCGACAACTTTAATGGTGCCGATTTGCGTAATGTCTGCACTGAGGCGGGCCTCTTTGCCATTAGGTAAGTATCTATATAGATGTAGTCCTACAGGCTAGGCTTTATTATATATGTTGCTGTCACGCTGTGACTATATACTCATATTTGAATTACTTTTACAGAGCTGAACGGGAATATGTAATTCAGGAGGACTTCATGAAAGCCGTGCGCAAAGTCTCGGACAACAAGAAGCTGGAGAGCAAATTGGATTACAAGCCGGTGTAATTTTCATATACATTAAATATAAAATATACAACATACTTGTCTGCAAATACAATTGATTACAGAAATATACATATTTATATGAAATTGAATATTTTTAGCTGAAATGCCGCCATACTAGAATTTACAATTTATTTTGAATTTTTAAATCATATTTGGATGTCAACAGTATCACGATTCCATTTTAAATGCGGGTTGCTCACAATACGCAAAGGACAATTTGGTAGATAAAATTTAGATCTATGTTTCTTCTACTATATTATATTTTTCATAATGTTGATGCTGTTGCTGAATGAGTTTCTCTACAAATATGTAAACATGATTTGATTGTGGAATTGCTTCTAAGACTAGATGAGCTGGTGCAGCTCTCTCTCTACTGTCGTTGTTGCTGCTCTTGAGGTCTAGTTTCTGTTGTTATATGAGTTGTTGTTGCTGTTGTGTTGGCTTATGTTGCTTTAATTTCTGTGCTGCTACTACTGCAAGTCTCATTTCTGTTGTTGCTGGTCTTCGATGCGCCGCTTCTTACGTTCCATGTACTCGCTGATGTTGTCGTATCGCTTCTTGAACCACACGGATAAATCTTCTGGCACGCATGTTTGCCCCGCAAAGCGTTCCATGACCATGTCCAGCCAGTGCTCTGGCACAGACTCCGCTGGTGTGCCATCGGCGATGTTGTACACGCGCAGTGTAAAACTCTCGTTTACAGCACCAGCCACATAGATCCGCTCGCTGGTCAACGCGAAATTGCTGATGTTCCAGTTGCCCGCCTCGGCGCGCACCAAAGATTCCTTAGCAATCAACCAGGCATCGTGTTGTAGCTCCAATTCGTAAAGTCCAATTGCTTCAATATGATCGTAGAATAGCACGGCTAGCAGGTAACGTTTAGAGGGGATTAGCTCACGCATATGAAGCCGCACAGCTGGAGCGGGCAACTGTTGCTGCATCACCTCCTTGCCCGTCAGATAGTTCCACAAGCGTAACGTTTTGTCACCTGAAATAGATATCAGAAGATCTCCATTACCCGACAGCAATGCCAGTCCGGATACAAACTCCTTGTGGCCCAGACAATAGCTGTGTATATCGTGGCTTGCCGGGTAGTTGGTCACCCTGATCTTGTCATCCCGGTCGCAGGTGATGATATGCTTCAGATCTGGTGTCCACACTATATCATACACAATGCTCAGATGGCCGAGCAGAAGTTTGGGCGTGGCCTCCACATCTACGCAATTGTATTGATAGCAGTCCCCGGTCTTGTCTGTTACCAGAACGGAACTGGAGTCGGGCGCGAATGTCACAGCGCTTGAGGCACGAGCTAAGGCGCGCACAGAAAGCAGCTTCGCATGCTCCGGACGGCTTTTGTAGAGCAAAAGAGCCTTTTGCCCGGAAGTAGTTAGTGCTATTAATTGCCTATCAGGCGAATAGCAAACATTTAATATTGTCACCTCAAAATTGGTGCAACAAGTTGATTTTGGCTCGCCCTCGTCAGTTGCCTCGATTTTAAATCCACATGTCGTTAGGTCATTTGGCAGTTCGATGCTTTTAAAGATTTGCAGGTCATTTGGATTGAGGAACAGCACTTGACGTCCATGGCTAATCACCAATTCGGGGTCGGCGTAAAATATTGTTGTCATGTCTGAGTCAACCGGTGAATACTGTTTATGCATACATGTGAAAGATGAGCCATATGCTGCAAAGCAGTGACTGAGTCACACATAAATAACAGCTCGAAGTTACTCGACAAAATAACAACAGGTGGCAACGCTCTCGTAAACATGCAAGCAAAACTAGTTACTTTCCGAAGGTTCAATATTGTTACTTTTTAAGATATTTTATTAAAAAATTACTAAATAAATGTATCATTTAACGAAAATATATTTGCCATAAGTTATTGACAGTCACCTATTTAAACATTTGAATTTCAGCACCGATGGCACCAGCTGTTGCCTTGCTATCGATAAATATTTTAGAATTGTTATCAAATGCTATCAAACAGGTGGTTGTGTGCAAATTTGAACTATAAGTAGCTAGCTATTTAAAAAAGGATTTTTCAAATGAGCACACAAGAATAATATATGAGAAAATTGTTTTATTTCGTAAGAATCATAATACTAATAAAAAAAAATATGTTTATTAAAAAAAATCTATGTACAAATTGCGGCGACAATAGTTCAGAGTATTCTGACTACGTGCTAATACCAATAATCGACTCAATTGAGAAACTCAGCTTAGGCTTCTTGGCGATGGGCGTTGGCGTGGGTGTAAGCGTTAAGTGCGGCATTGATTGATATGCCTGCTGCTGCTCCTGTTGCGCAACAGCAGCTGCTGCGGCGGCATTGCCTAATAGATCATAAAATGCGTTACCAATTGCTGTTGGCGGCGTTGCCAAAGGAGCTGCTGAGCAGCCGCTGACGCTGCCGCCACCGCCACCGCCAACACTGCCGGCACAGGCGGAGCTGCCAAGGAGCGTTGTATCAATTGCGTAGTTCAGTTCCGGATCAGCGAACGCGCGTCGCTTGCGCATGCGTTCCAGTAACGGTGAATTGAACGTGGGAAAGCGTTGTTTGTACTCTGCAAGTGGAACAACAAGAGAAGACGGGAAAGGGGCAGGCCATTAGAATTGAAATTACACGCTACGCGAACGCAAGAGCAGGAAGGGGTGGAGGTCTTTGATCTCCCTTACTCTCTTTGACGTTGGCGTCAAATTTGTTGTACAAATTGCTTTTCAATTGTCTCGATTCGTTCAGCACACCGAAGAATTGTTATGTGCGTGTGTGTGTGAGTACACTCAAAGAAAAAGTGATCATATTTAAATTTCATGAATTATGGTTAGTTTTTCTTTACTATACTACTACTGATTGATTGAGGCGAATCAAAAGTGCATGTTCATAAATTTCAAATGATAATAAAAAATATATATTCAGATTTTATATGAACTTCTTATACTGTTTTTCTCTGCGTGTAGCACATGGTAATTGAATCGTAATTTGAGCTGCGCAGAACCCAATATTCAGACCCT
Source organism: Drosophila stalkeri (assembly GCA_035047405.1). Lineage (NCBI taxonomy): Eukaryota > Metazoa > Arthropoda > Insecta > Diptera > Drosophilidae > Drosophila > Drosophila stalkeri. The sequence continues at coordinate 28,397,163 of JAWNPR010000061.1, forward strand.
AGGCCAAACCAAAAGATGATAACCAGACAGTACGGCACCAAAAAATTGTCTGCGTGGATTCTCGTTCGAGTTTTTACTTGGAAACCAGATGGAAAAATAGTGAAACAAAATTAAAATTGAAAATTCTATTGGTTTGGTTGTTTTCGTTGCCCCGTTGACTTTTGCCACACATTTGCTTCAAGAGGTTTTTCCGTTTTCACGTATCAATTTACACAAATGAAAATTGGGTTTCGCCTACAGATTGGTCGTTTCTCTTATCCTCTGCTCTCTTCCCCTCCACATTCTGATTTTCTTTTCTTATTTTTTGACATAACGGGCAATATGCGTGCATACGACAAGCGTTCAATTTCAGTGGGTGACGTTTTAACAAATTTGTTGCTCTCCTTATTGTAATTGTTGTTTTAGTAACGAATCAGGCATTTCCTGTCGCTCACGTTCTAACTGTCCCTCTCTCTCTCGCTCTCTTTCTCTTTCGCTTTCGCTTTGGTTCCCTGCTTCACACTTTGCTCATATTACAAGCCTTGCCAGACAGTCTGGCACCACATGGCGAGCGCAAGTCTGGGATCAGTGTTAGCATGATAGCTATTTTATAGCTAAGTCTAGCATTTTTTCACAGCCTTGCACCTCGTATGTTTGATTAGGTATTGATTAGCTAGAATTGGGCCTTGTAAATGGTAGATGCAGAAAAAATTACCTATTTTCGGAATATCAATATAAAATCAATTTACAGACTCGGACTTTTGGGCACAACTCGAAAACTTGTACAGCTTCTTCGATCTTTATAAATGGAAGGTATATAGAATGTGTCTTACATTCATCCAGAGTAACAAAACTTAGAACTTTGTTACAGATATTTATCATGTTTATAGGTGGAAGTCTAATTTAACTATAAAATTGGGGTTTAGATAAGACACAAATTTCGTATGTATGACTATATTTGTATTACTACTTTATTTTTACAAAATTTGGCTAACTTTTCACTAAGATTTTCTCTTTGGCTGTTTATTGGCTATTTCATCAAAGTGGCTTGACATTTAAAGCTGTGCCATCACTGATTTAGTCGCACTTACCTTCCATGGCGGCTGTGATGTGCAGCGTGGACTGTTGCAGATTGCGCAGCCTCTGCTTGTAGATCCGTTTCTGGGCGATCAACACTTGACGCGTGCGCAGCGTATTGGCTGCCATTTGGCTTGGTTTGGTGGGCGTCAAGTGTGGCTCATCGTCGCTGGCCGGCTCCACGGCGAACTGCTGCGACGCCGTTCGACTGACCTCCAGGGCCTCCATCGTCTGTTGGCGTCTCAATGCTACTTGGGCGGCCATCACGCGTTGCCGATCCACCACTAGCTGACAGTTGGGGCAGCAGCATTCGCGCCAGCGACAGAGTTTCTTGTGACCCTTGACGCAGGAGATGACGCCATGATTTCGACAGCGGGCGCACTTGGGTGTTCTTAGCAGGCGATGCTCCTTGGCGCTGGCTAGATTAACCGAAAGGGACTGCATTGCCGAGTGACAGAGTGTAGAGAGTGAGCGGGAGAGATATATATGTAGATCTAATCAGCTGCACGTTCAGCTAACAACTGAAAGGATCTGGCGCACTTCTTCACTTATTATTGAAAATACAATCACCAAGGATCGTCTGGCTGCTCGCCCAGACAGTCCGACGACGTCAAGTGGTCTGCCCTGCTGATGTCTGCCTTTGCTTCTGCTTCTGCTGCTGTTGCTGCTGCTGCTGCCTCTGCCCGCCCATTGGCTGCTAATCGCATCGTCTATATATAGACAATCCAATGGCTGCACAGCTGGCTGCCATCAGCCAAATTGAAAGTGGAAATTCAATTGAAAACCGCACAATAGATACAAATGTATCTTTCTACTTGTTTCCTTGAGATTGAAATGTATCTCATATATGTATATGTTTAGCTGAGATACAAATGTATCTTTCCTTGAGATACAAATGCATCTTCTGCTTGTTTAAATATGAATTATATGAATATGAGATATGAATTTATCTTCATGCCTGTTTCTCTGATAATGTATATTTATGTTTGTTCAGCTAAGGGGCACAAAACTATATATCTTTTATATCCCATAGAATATCTCAGGTCTCTCTATATGAAGCCTATTAAATTTAAAGCCTTTGGCTCTCATAGTCTAGGAGCTATGCCTGACATGGCTGAAAAGGATTGTGAGCTCAGCTTTAGGTAGAACCTATTTAAATTTATATATTTTTTTTTGTATTTTGTATTGTTTATTTTATTTCAATTTGATTTTGTATTTGTATAACGACGATTTGTAGCACTTGCATATATTACATTATATATGTATAAATAGTTAGTATATTTATTATTTTTGTTAATGTATATATTTATAAATGTATGAGTGTGTATGGGTGTGGGTGTATATATATACCACTTATATGCATGTATGTAAATATAAATTCAACATTAGAAATTTAACTAAATTCCATTTTTAACAAATTTTTTTTTTGTATTTCTCTTAATATTTTCTTAAACGGTTTTTAGTTGTTTTTCTTTAATGTTAGTTGAAGTACAAAACTGTTGTTAATTAATTTGTAAGCGCAATTATTTCTTATATCAGATATAGCTGAGTTGATTTTTAGTATATATATGTATTTATTATTTAATAATCTTGTTCTTTTATGTTTACTATATTTATTTTAATAATTTTTTTTTTCATATTATATGTTATTTATTTTGTATTTTTAAGTATAAATTTTATAATGTTCTTAATGTTTTATTATCAACCTTTTTTCATTATTATTATTATTATAATTTCTGTTTCATTTTTATTAATTTTTAAATAAACATTTATTATTTGATATTAATTTATTATTTTTTAATTATTATTATTGTTTTAAGAATTCATATTTTTGTTATTATAATTTTTGTTTTAATTTCCTAATAATACTATTTTACTTTAATAAAATTTTGTTTTAATAATTAGCTGAAATATTAAAGCTGCTAAGGTTTGTGCCAGGTTTTTTGTTTTGTTTTGTTTGTTTTTGGATTTGTTGGTCATTTGTTTACATATTTGTTAAATGTGTGGATTATGCATAGATATAGCAAGTTAATTCGATAAATCATATATATATGTATGTATATATGTTTACATATAAATGCGAGGAGTTGGATTGAATGAAAAAAGAAATGAATTTATTCACTATTTAAAATTATTGGTTTTGTTTTGTTTTGTTTTAAATGCTTGCAAATTTATTGTCTTTTAACTATTTTTGTTTATTATTTATCCAAAAACTAAATGTGTTATGAAATTCTCGACAAAAAAAAAAAGTATCTTAAAACTGTAAACTCTTGATAAAGTCTGTTGATCTGTGGATATATGTATATATATGTATGTATGTATATTCATCATATATATACATATATGTAATACATTTAGTAAATACTTGCTGGTTTCTCAACACAATAAAAAAATTCTAATACAATACAGACAAATGTATATATGTATATATATATATATATATATATATATATATATATATATATATATATATATATATATATATATATATATATATATATATATATATATATATATATATATATGTGTGTGTGTGTGTATATATATCTAATATATAATTAGCTAAATCTGAATTATATCATATCACATTGCTCTACTCTGGGTTTGTTCTCTCTTAACCCAAATGCAATCAACTTTTATTTTTAACTATTCATTCTTTCTTTTAATATTTCAACAATGATGATTGCCTGTAAACGTTCTATCTATTCATAGAATATATTCGACATATACATACATGTATATATATCTATATATCATTTATAACCTTTGATACGAAATCATCTTTGACCAACTGTAGCTTGAGTAATTCATATTAAATTTAATATAATTTGTTTGTAACAATCGATATATACTTGACAAATCTAAATCAATCGTTCAAATCACTCAAACAATAATGTTAAGTACAGTTCAAAATTACGTCAATCATTCAATCTAACATATTATCAAATTACATACTCAATCGCTTCGTCAATCACTCAATTTGTCAATCATTTTGCAATTGAACACAAGAGCTAAGCCTAGATCATTGATCAGTCAATGAATCAATCAATCATTAAAATGTGTCTAGTATTATAAGGGTATTGCATATTCAACTTGCCGAAAATTCAAATTTTCTTTAATCTGCAATTTGTTCGCTTCTCATCCTTTTGATTTTGTATCTTCGTTGCTGAACGATAATTATCGATATCGATATCGATATTTAGTATAGATGTCTGATAATAATGGGTGCATGAAGTATATAATTTAAGTATATTGTGCAGAAAGACAACTATAGTCTTAAGGTATATATTGCATGTGTACATAAATGAATATATATTTATATATATATATATATATATATATATAGATTTAAGATTTGTGTGTGATTTAGTTAATTTAGGCTCGATTTGTCCTTTGGTGCAGGTTTAGTTTAGGTAATTATGTTTGGTTGTTAAAGTTATAGTTTGTAGTATCTGGTGTAATACGCATCTATAGGTAGTATGCCCTATGTAATAGGTAGTGCCTAAAGTCTAATTGCCCTAGGAAATCCTCTGTAAAAAAGTAAGAAAAATGCTCAGCGCTAAATTTAGTAAATGCAATGTAGAAAGTATCTCTTTTGACGGCATGTAGAATCTGGGGGAGACATTACAGAGCGGATGGGGTGAGTTAAGGTAAAAGGTAGGGTGGGGTAGAGGCAGGGTTAGGTTAGACTTCTGAGCTAGCTGTTGGCGGGATTTGCTCTGAAGAGCAAGCTCACATCTCAAAGTAATTTAATCCTTTTTCTTTCATTTTGTAATCGAATTCTGCCTTGAGATACGAATCCAATTCAGTACCTGTTCCAACTTCTTCATCAGTTATTACACCATCTCTTGGCATACCTACATGCTCTCGCTGCCAATCTTCCATCAGGTCCAGTGTTCTCTTCAGTTAGATCAGTTTTCGTTTATTTTTTACCTTCTTCATCGATTGCTCGTGTCGGTTGTCTTCTCTGGCGCTTAGAGTCTCTGTTTTCTCTGCCACTTGCTGTCCCGCCTCCTTTTTCCATTCTTCTAGTAACTCCTCTGTACTTTTGCTGTCTTATCTCTTGTCACCTCCTCGCCTGCTGTCTCTCCCTCCACATTTATTCATCCTCATGCTCACTTAGACTATGCTATTGCGCTTAGCGCTCGCCCTTTGCAGCGTGCTCTGCATGGCAGCCACCACAGCCTCGGCACCGCCAATGAAGACCGGTTGATTGGCGGCACGACGTAGCACATGCCACATGGCCACGGGCTTGCGCAGGGATGAGAGCATCTGATGCCAGTGACGTAAACCCTTGCCCACCGCACAGCTGCCGGCAATTACATGACCCAATGGAACAATGGCCCCATGGTCCGTGACACCGAAGACGGTGAGACGCAACTGAACTGTGGTCAGACCCTGGGGCGGCACACTGAAGATCATAGATTCGTTGAAGATGGGACAGCGATCCTTGCGCTTCAGCGAGGTGCGCTTCTTCAGCACCTTCTTGTCGTTGTTCATCAGGTAGACCTAAACAATCAAACGAACTTAAGTAAAGAATCACTGAGAAGGCAGGCGCCTTCGCGACTCACCTTCACAAAGATGTGCTGCAGTGCTGTCGGCTCTGCTGCTCCATTGTCCAGCTCCAGTTTTAGATTGCGCGCTTTGACGACGACTATGGTTAAGCGCTCCGCTGTGGGCAGATAGCTCAGCGAGAACATCAACTCGCCCCAGCGAGCGTTGCATTTGCGTGAATCGGAGAGCGGTATCCATGTGGTAATCGGCTTGGCCATCTCGCCAATCTCCATCTCTGCCTCGCCGATCAGCGTGTGGGCGGGCCCATTGTGATACAAATGGAACCAGAGCGAGTGCCTGCCCGCCTGACGCTTTAATCGAAAGTTGAAGCTCTCATTGTATGCGGGCGTCAGCGTCGACTTTACCACCTGTCAGGTAAGAGGCAGAGGTGGCAGAGGACTACTGAAATGACTGGCTTCCACTCACCTTGGTCTGCATGCCGCCGGCGTGGTCAGGCACCAGGTAGATGCGCACAAATGTGTCCAGGGAATCCAGACCCATGCTAAGCGGACAGATGAGTCCTTTGGCCTCTAGCACGGTCACCGTCAGCTCTAACTGCTCCTCATTGTGCCTGAATAGTTGAAAAAGAGTTTATTTTCAGGGATATCCAACTGGACGTCTGTCACTTACTTCTCGTATTGAAGGCCGACGCAGAGATAGCCCGTGATCTGTGTGTAGGGCTGATCGAGCTGATCCAGACACAGGGAAGACGCATCCGAATTGACCGAGTCACAGGAGATTGCATGCTCCAGTTGCATACCATCGATGGATCCATCCAGAGACACTTGCGAGCTGTTGCGCCTGCCCAGACCCAGGCTAATGCTCGACTCCTGACGCAGAAGCGAACGGCCAAAGCACCAAGTGGAGTTGCCATTGCTATTGCTATTGCCATTGCTCAATCCGTTGCTCAAACCATTGCTAAAGTTGAAGCCGTGCCCATTGGGCAGTTTGCGGAATAAGTAATCCTCCGAGATGGTCTTCTGCAGCATGTGTGGTCCCTTCACCCGCTGCGTTAGGCCCGTGAAGGGGTTGTTGGTGTTGTGGAGTTTTAGCAGACGGCTGGAGAGGCTTTGACCCTCGTGCACAAAAGGATTGCCATTGGCGCAAGGTGGAGGCGTTGACTCGACTTTGGGCTGAGCTTGGAGTAGAGGAGAAGGCTGGGACTCAGGCTGGGACTCAGGCTGGGACTCAGGCTGGGACTCGGGCTGGGACTGTGTGGGAATGATTGGCTGACTCGGAGGTAGTTGCTCTGTAGACTCGCATAGAAAGGGATTTGTGCTGGAGTTGCGACGCTTTAACGAAGGTGGACGACGCCCCACCTTGGACTCCACTGGAGTGGAGTGGACATGTGTGGCTTCCGTGCCGCGATTGATGCCCTGCTGCAGCGATATCTGTCGCTTGGCTATGGGTCGAGGTATAGCCGTCGCAGAGAGCGTCACAGATGCAGACGTCGTTAGTCTCGGTGCTGGAGGCGCCTCCAGTGGCTGTGGCAATGCGGCAGCAGCTGCAGCTGTGCGCAGAGGTGAGCGTTGAGGATTGGAGCGTGCCTCAGATGCCTCATTGAGCTGACTGAAGGAGAAGGTAACGGTCTTGCTGCTAGGTCCGGCACTATTTGGAGCGGGCGCCGGACGCAACGGCTGCGGAGGAATGCTGACATCCGCCTGCGGCAGATTCCACAAGGGAGTCGTCGAGTCTACTGCATTGCCCAGCAGCAACTGTTGCTGCTGCTGCTGTTGCAGTTGGAGCTGCTGCAACTGCTGCTGCGACCGATTGTGATCATCCTTGTCAATGGTATCGAAGCGCTTGAAGCTGCCACTAGTGCTCAGCAAGAACTCCGAGCCGGACTGGATCTGTGTAAGCTTGAGACAATTAGAATACCCAACCTCAGCGTCGACTCTGCTGTTGCTACTTACACTTGCCATATACCCATTGGGATGAAAAAGCTTATGCGTGTGGTTGGACAGACCGATTTTCTCCTCCTTGCTGGAGCGCATTCGCATCCAGCTGGCAGCGCGCGGACCCAAGCAATGGCAGCCCAACAGCACGCACATCAGCAGCAGCAGCAGAAACAGCGCCAGGCTGGTGAATGTCAGCGACAACGGTGTTCCATCCATCGTCTCTGTAGCCAGGTAACTTGTTAGCCAGGTAGCCAGTGAAAGCGATTGCCAATTGGTTTAACAGCTGCTGCTGATGCTCGCAGTGCACATTTCCACTTTTAGATGATGGCTGAAAGAAGTCAGGAAACTCAGGAAATGATAACAAAATGGATATGAAGAAGTAGCTATAAAAAGTACTTAGTCTTATTAGCCATAAAAGTTGATGCTCAATGCAAAAATAGTTGAACTTCTTTCTTCTGTATTCTCTTCTCAAGCAACTACTTCACAACTATGCTCTCTTCTTTTACCTCTACTCCTCGACATACATAAATTCATTCTACATTTCTTTTATGTGCGTAACGCCAATTTAAATTTTCACTGTTTGCACCTCTCAGAGTCTATTTTCTGAACTTTTCCCTTTAGTTCACGACGGCGCAACGTCCTCAGCTTAACAACTTTTTATTGGTTTACGTTGTACGTTGACTCATATAATAGTGTATCGGGAGAGATCTTTGGACACAGCGCCCGACATCCATCCAAAGGGACAACCCCTTGAGCACGCGCTGAGCTCTACTTGGCACAGTTTTGCATTCCTTCATGCGAAACTTTTCATGGGAAAAACGATGAATGGGCAGGTCCGCAACGGAGACGGCGATAAAGACAAAGCTAAAGATGGCCACAATGAAAATGAAACAAGTGACAGGCAACAATGACAACGTCGACGACGTCAACGTCAACACTTTCATCTAGCATCGTCTTACAGCTAGAGCAGCCACACACTCTCTCCTTCTGTCAATCTCTCACTCTCTCTCTCTCTCTCACACTCTCAGTAGGGGATGAAGATGCTATCATGCTCTGCCAGCTCATATCATCGGCGATAATTGTGTGGGGCAGGTGTCGCTCTCCATTTCTATTTCCATTTCTATACAGTCCAGCCCCCGTCTGCCCCGCCCCCAACGCTTGTCAGCTGACTGTTGACAGTTTTTTGATTGAATTTGTAACCAGAGCTGCAGCATTTCCACTTCAAAGGCCAAACATCCGTCAACGGGCAGCAGCCAACAAAATTATTATTTCCCATATTTCACACTGGCCTCATGATGCAGATATGATGCCAAGAACGCCGCCCCCACTCTGCACCATCTTCACTTAATACTCATCAGCAGCATTTTGATTAAGACTTACATGACTTGGACAATTTGGTCAATTCTTTATCATTTACCCAACTCAAACTTGATTTTGATTGAGAAATATAATAATTTAAACCGCGTTTAACTGCGTTTAATATTCCACTTCCAATTGGACTTTATAACAGATCACAGCAGAACATGGCAATCTTCACCGGTCATTCTGTAACTGTTATATACTACATGCATGCATGTCCACTCACATGAACACATACAAACGTATATATGTCTCTCTGTGTGTGTGTGTTGTTGTTGTTGTTGGAAGAAGAGAGAAAGAGCTCAACTAGGCAATTTACAGCTGACATCATTTGCTCATAATCTTCTTGCTCTGCTTCTTCTCACTGAGTGCCCATTAGCCTAATACGGCCCACTTGCAAGAGGGGCGGGGCGACCACCAAGTGGCCCCGTTTTGCACTTAACTTGCCAAAATTTGCAGGCGGCGGCATTTTCTTTTAATTATGCAGCAACATAAATGCATTATAATTAAATAAGCATTTAATGAGCTGCACATACCCACACACACACACACACACACGCAGACTATGGAAGAGCAAAGTGCAAATGAGTGAGAAGAGCGAACGGGTGAGGGAGAGGGAGAGGGAGAGAGAGGGGAAGAGGGAGAGTGGCGGCCATTTTGGCAAGTAGCTGCAGAACTTTTTGCAGCAGCAACAACAACAATAACATGGACTTTTTTCATTAACCTACTTCGAGGTCAATCCACTGTGCACAGTGTGACAATATATATACATATATGACAATATATATATATATATATATATATATATATATATATATATATATATATATATATATATATATATATGTCCATGTATTGCATAAATACAGCTTATCTAGTTGATTTATTTACAAGCCGCAGACAATGCCGGAGGCAAGTGACCTGCTTTTTTTCGGACAGTTAGTCCAATTGGCAGCCAAAATGAATGTTGGTCACGTCAGACTGTTTTCGGTAATGGGCCAATACATTTTATAGTTCACACACACTAACGCACACACACTTACAGCCATTTAAAAGCGAAAGTTGGAGATGGCACAAAAAAACAGCGAAAGTCAAAGTAATCAAAAGTGATAGAAGAGAAGAAGAAGAAGAAGCAGCAGCAGCAGCAGCAGTAGCAACAGCACAGATAACACGGAATTGGAGCATGTTAGCGGAAGCACACATACACACACATGCATGCACACGCATGCACACTTGAGCAATTACATAGCGGAAACTGCAAGTAGCTTTCGCTTCATACATACATGAGTACACACAGATGAATGTGTATTTGTGTGTTTATATGTATTTTGGGTATATTCTATTTGCAGCATTTGGTAATTCAAATATTATTATTATTTAATTTTTTTTTTTTAATTTTATTATTGAGTTAGATTTATTTATTTTTTTCTAATAATTTTTTTTACTCTCCCTTTTCGTTTAATTACCTTTGATTTTAACTTTGTATATGCGTATGTTTGTATGTATGCATGTAAATTTGTTTGTGTGTTGTATTTCTTTTGCTTTAATTTGCTTTTAAATTCTGCTACACGAATATCACAGGGCGCCACAGGCAAAGTAACTGTAAATGCTTCTTTTTTTTTTTGCTTTTATTTTTTGGGCAACAAACACTTTTCACCTCTTAACAACAATAACAAAAACCGCGATGCTGCTGGCCCTCAGCAAAAAGAACAACAACGTCGATGACTACGACAACAGGAATCAGATGTGCAGCAACAATAACAAACGCGCGAGCAGCAGCAGTGCCTACAGCAACAAAAACAGCTACGACTGGCCAATTGACAGCCGACGAGGGCAGCGTCCGCGGCCTGGTTGTCCCTGCTGGACGACATCCCGTGGCCAACTGAGCAAGAAAGCGCGCCCAAAAACAGGCTACGGTTCTTGCTCAGCAACTACCGCGCATACTTGCGCGCAATTGAAAGTGCTTATATGAAGCGCTCTTTTGCATTGCTCTCTTAAGCAATGGGTCTGTATTGTCTGTGCTTTATTTATACCTATTTTGTATGGTTGGTGACCAGGCTTTTGGGACACAATCAACTTGCTATAAAATTAGCAACTGGTTCACAGCTTGGCTAACGGATGTGGATTTTAAGGTCGTCGTTAACTCCACACTTAACGAGTTTACAAAAGGTTAACGAATATTCTTAACAGTCGTCCACTCAACGAAATGTTATTTAAAAGTCAGTTATTTAGACACACACATTAGCAAGGACATGAACCATAACACACGTTTTTTAAATTAAATTTTTTGATCGATTTTTGTTATTTTAAATTTACATTAAATAATCTTTATTATATATAGAATTATGATAAGTATCGACTTGGTAATTCAGACTATAATTAAATAATAAATGTATTGTTATATATGTACGTACATGTGTATGTATATACATTAAAGAAGAATCCGGAGGATCATCAGCATGGCCACAGGGTGAGTTAAATGAATTAAAATATATAAATATTATAGCTATAGAATAAATTATGATAGCTATAGCATAACTATATGAGCTATGCTGAGCATATACAGGGCGACTCACGTACATTTCTATAGCACACTTTTATGGGCACAGCTTAGAAAAGGTGTAAGCAGAGATCCTCACGTACAGGGTCACTCATGTGCGCGGTTTGTGCTACTGGTTTGCAAAGAGCAGAAGCTTAGCTGAAACGTGAGTCACCCCATGACGATTATTGAGTAAAAATCGTTTTATATGCTAAATACTTATTTTTATTGAAGAGGATTTACTTAGTTCTCGTTATGGTATGTCTATATGTATGTATATATTTTCGTGTGATTGTGTGTTTATGTCTGTGTGCGTAACTGCAATCAACTGTGTTCAATAAAATAGAATTCCCAAATGCAAAAATTTCGCTTTGTTTAGTTTTATTTTTTGTTTTGTCGTGGATTTAGAGGCAGCAACAAAAACAACGACAACGACAACGACAACGACAACAATAAGAACATAATGCGAAGCAATTGAAACAAATTTGTATAATTCGAGTGGCTGTCCGAAAAGTTGAAGAGTCAAAGTAAATAAATTGCGCAAATCCAAATTGTGCGAATAAAGCGAGCCGAAATAATAACACAAAACACAATAATAGTAAATGGCGAGTGGGGAATGGCGAATGAAGGGAATGCGGCGAATGGGGAAATGGCAAATTATTTCAATGCAATTTCAATTGAATTTCTGGCAACGCCCAGCACCTCTCCTTCTTCACTCCTTTTTAAGGCTAACTTTTTAAACTCAATTAGGGCTGGCAGCTCCGGTTCAATTTCATGCATAAGTTCCACTGTTTATTCCATTTCTATTGGCTTATTTTTTTATTAGTTCAACTGAACGCTCATTCGTTCTGAACTGAACAGCATAATAAAACGGTTCGTTCAATAGAAGAATTAATTTCGTCTTTTATGAACGATATTCATCAAGCCAACACCAGCTAGTTGTTCATTTGAGTGAGCAGCTCAATTGAACTGCACAGCTCAGCTTGAATGCATATCAATTTATGGTCAAATTTTGATACACAGAGAAAATTGTTTTGGAAATGCAGCTGAATTTACATTGAAATTTGTTTGCAATTGCGGACAGCGGACGCCAAAGTTTTAACTGAGTGGGAATTTCGTACAAATTATTCGCATTATTATTGCACACAGGGAATGTGTTAGTGGCACACGAAGGGGAACGAGGAGTAGGAGAATGGAAATGGGGATGGACATGGACATGGAAAGTTGAAGGGGAACGGAAAGGAGAAGTGGTGGAGGTATTCCAACTGCTGTTTGCTGCCAATTAAGGAAACTGCAACTGCAAACCGAAATGTGGGAATAGCCCTAATGAATCCAATGAATGCCAGCTAATTACAATTGTAATTATGAATATGCCATTCAAAATACTAGCTTCAGTAGCATGTGCCTTCTGCCAGAAAGTGAGAGTGATAGAGACAAAGATAAATAAAGATAGTTTTCTGTAAGATTTATACGTATATTATACATATGTATTTATAATTATACATATGTATGTATGTTATACATATATCTATATATTTACTATTAGTGGGATCGCAGTTAGCACCCTGTGATGCAATAAGCAAAGTGGCAACGCCTCCAAGAAAGACATAGACTAGAATAAAAATGTCTATATAGCGAAGCATGAAAACAAAATAATGCAGCAAATTCCAAGTAACATTTCAGCTACACATTCACACATGTAAGCACATTCAAACTTACCCACTCTATCTCTCTCAAACACTGACTCAATAAAGTTTAGCATAGTTATTAAAATCCACAGCAATAAATTAGCATGCTTTGCGTTTTATCGTATCAACAGAAATGCCAACAACAACACAGTGCTCTATGTGTGTGTAGGTAGCAGTGGAGAAGAGGAAGTAAGAACAGCAACACATAGACAAGTCACACTGTGCCTGTGTGTGTGTGTGTGTGTGTGTGTGTGTGTGTGTGTGTGTGTGTGTGTGTGTGTGTGTGCGTGCGTGTGTGTGAGTGTGTGTGTGTGTGTGTGTGTTTGTGTGTGTGTCTCTGTCTGAGCAAATATAGACAGCTAAGCCTACACGTGCTCTGTCTATTTCCTTCTCGCTCGTCTCTCTCAGTGCAGCAATAGACGAAGACATAAATAGCAACAACAACAGCAAAGCTGATCGCATTTTTGGGCCAAAACACAAAATGCACATAAATCAGGGCAAAAGCAAAGAGAGCTCGAGCCAAGACCCAAAAGCTAGTTGCACACCCACCCAGCCCCAAAACAATTTGGCTGATGACGGACTGAGCAATGGCCGAATACAAATACATACATACATAAATATAAAATGACAATTTTTAGTAGATTCTTGCGTTTCACACGAAATTTATGCAAAATAATTGTCAACAATGTTGCAGAGCGCGTGTGGTCCGAAAGAGAGAGAGAGAAATAGAGAGAGAGAGAGAGAGAGAGAGAAAGAGAGACCGAGACAGATAGCTGCAAAAATAAGTCGAGCCCAAACTTTGACCCAGCGCGATAGTTTACATAGAGATGAGCACATTCTGAGACGACATGTGAACACAACGAAAAGCATACGCACGAAAATTTATTAATTATTTTTTTAATATGACCTATTAATTATAAAAATACGAATTATTCTTAAATCTTTTTTAACTTAATTTTTAACAGTTGTATTTTGCTTATGCATGTTTATATGTGTGTGTTTAAACTTTAAAGTGAACGGATCATGTATGTGCCAGCTCTTATTTCTCTTCTCTCCTCTCTCCTGTCTCTCTCTCTCTCTCTATCTCTCTCTTTCTCTTTATCTCCCACTTTGACACTTGCTCCTTTGTGGCTGGTGCAGTGCAGCACAATGCGAATGCGATATTATCTTGACATTAATTGCATAATAAAGCACTTTTAATTAGGTTTTGCACAGTGCGCGAGCTCCCCCACAGTGTAGAAGGGTCAACGTAATGGAACATGAATAAGGGGGCGGCCGACACGCCCATGCGTAAAAGCGCCAAAATACGGTCTGGACTGTTGAATTCGCTGAAGCTGTAGCTGAAGCCGAAAATTGCAGCAAAGCAGAAGAAAGTCATTTTAAACAAATACTCGTCACGGCTGATCGACTGCCTGATACCCTGCACACATCTTGCTCTATTATAGCGAGCTTCAAATCTCAATGCAGTTGGTCTAAAATTTTAATTTAATTTTTAAGGATTATATTAATACAATAGTTGTAAAGTTTTTTTTTTTTCAATTCGCCTAACTAACTAGAAATCACTTCACTTGGAATATTTATAAATGTATGTACATATATGGCGGCATACAAATATACATATGCGCAACATACAGAGTGTTCAAAACTCCCCATTACTCTTAGCTCTTTGTTTAAAGAGTATTCAAAATTATCTCCCAAAAAGAATCGCTTCAATAGATGGGGGCAGCCACAAACTTTGGCATTTCGCATTTCGTTGTTATTGTTGTTCTTGTTGGTATTGGCGAACAGTTCGGCAGAACGTTTTTGCCTTAATGCGCAACTGTCGACCAAAACTTGAAGCAGCAAAAATTTTGGATGCACCGAATCCCCGACACCCGACCCCAACCTTCCTCTATCTCTTCATGCCCGTATCCCATCCAACATCCCTCTCAACTCACACATTGTTTTGCCCGGCTCTGGCGTATACGCAATGTCATGTCGGTTGGGCGACCTTCAGCAGCCACAGCCGCAGCCGCAGCCGGAGCCGGAGCTGCAGCCACAGGACAAGCAGTGAGGCAGTCAGAGCGCAGTTTGTGCTTCAATTATGCCAAAAATGCGCACTGACACGTAAAAATAATGCATACTTCAAGGCGGTGGGCGGTGGGCGAGAGGCGGTGTTTGATAGGCGTGGTACTGCCACAATAGAGGCAGCCACAGTCGCCGAGTTGACAATGCCAGTCGAAAGACGAAGCGCAGCCATGGGGCAATGGCAATGCATATAACATTTTAATTTCCTGCTTATTAGGCAACCCCCGCACACGAAAACACATACTCACACACACACACGCACACATACAAAGAGATGCGGCGAAGATACGTACGACGCGTGTTTGTGTGTGTGCTTGTCATTTTGCCTTGGCGACAGGCAGTTTCGCCTGTTCTCAACTTTCGCCCCCATGGGCAACCCTTGCACATCTTTCGGGCCATGCGCAGTTTTTCATTACACGGCTGCTGCTGTCCATTGCAGCGGAATTTGGACGCGCCTGCTCCTGTGCCTTGGCCTGCGTCTGCTTCACATATGTATATAAATCACCAGCACACACACACGCACGCATGCATTGGCGAGCGAAAACACTTGACGAAAAGTTCAATGCGTTAAGAAACAAACATTGCCAGATCTGCAAAAATCTAAATTATTCTTTGGCTAGTATATAAATATTAAAATTGCTATTATAATCCCCTTGAGTCAACCAAATATATAATTATGTTATTTGATATTATATCAGAAATTACCAAAGCTATAAGATATTTCTCTTTACAATGTACAACGTTTTTCTTCAAGTGCATGTGCACACACGCACACACAGAGTAGGCCCCAGGAGTCGAGTGACCACAGCAGTTGGAAGCGGAGGCATTGGAAATTTTGATAATTGAATTTACACGTGAATGATCACATCTTTAAGCCTTTGCTCTGGTTTATTGCATTGGCTGCAGATGGAGCCCATAAGCTGCATTGTTTGCCTTGTGGACGCTCTGGCCAGATTGAAATTGTTCGATTCGTGAATTGCGCCAAAGGCCAAAAGGCGGATGACCAAAACCAAAGCCATGTAATTATGATCACAAATTGATTAGGGCGCATTGGGAACGAGCTGCAGCCTCTGTTGTGCTGCTGCTGCTGCTGCTGTTGGTATTACATATTGAGACAATTGGGTCATATTGCCACATATACAACATTATGGTCACGTACAATGTAGTAGTAATACTTTATTCGTATACATATATATACACATATGTCTGTAGGTATGTATGTGTGTATGTATGAGTCCCAGACAAGTAGTGCAAAAAATATTAAGAATAACCGTAATGTGTGTTATTAACCTGAGAACGGTCGAATATAATATACTCTGCAGCCAGTCACTCACAATTAGTTCCATGCATACATATACAGCTCCTATTTTGCTCCTTTTAAATATGCAAGTATCAAAAGCATGACAGAGAGAGGGAGACAAAGTTGTAAGTCACGATCGCTTGCACGATGCAGAGCGAGATGGCGAATCTTTTGGTTGATCATGTGTAACCCTTTCTCACTCTAGTGCGAGTTGAATGCGCTGCAGTTAACATGTCTATTAATTTGCCTAAAATGTAGTACAGCTCTTTGCGTGAACAAAAACAACCGCAACTTGTGATTGATGACACAATCAAAGCCGAGCCACCTGCAGGAAGCCACAGCCATCTGCTTGAGAGGCGGCAACAACAGCAACAGCAGAAAACGGATGAGGAAACGAGCAAAACGGCAGAATATATATATATATATATATATATATATATATATATATATAGAGAGAGAGAGAGAGAAAGATAGAGAGAGAGAATGTGGAGGGGACAACAGCATGAATAAAACAGAGCGCATATGTAAGACATCTGGCAGCCCGAATGCAGCTGTGGGAAAGACCGAGATGGGGACAGTAGTCAGCTTTGCCAAATAGAAAATGGATTTCGCTATTAATTTCGCTGACAAGACGAAGCAGAAGAAGCAGGGCGAGGACACGGGCAAGTTGACAGCATCAAAAGTAAGGAAATGCTACTGACAGAAGCACGTTCTAGTCCTGGTTGCAGTCTATATATATATACAAACATACATATATATGAAGGTATATATATACATATATATATGTATTATATGTACGCCTGCAATGCGCTGCAACAAAAATGGCGCCCAAGCATGTCAGCGTTGCCGGCTTTCACTTTTATGGCGGACACACCTATTTATAAAAGGGATTTGCGGCATTTGTGGCTAAGCAAAAGTGAAATTGAAAAAAAGAAACGACAACTTGGTCTTTGTTGCGGTTTTTTTTATGTTTCATGCATACTAAAAAAAATAGAGTACAGTGAAAGCTGCTAAAACATAAATAATGTTCGTAAATGTTATATTTAGTTTAATTTAATCATTAATATAATTTTAATGAGTCTTAGTTCTATATTACAATGTTACTATTTAAGCATGTTATTATTATTATTGATAACTGTTTCTATTATGCTTAAGAATATAAAACGTATTGTACATTTTTTAATTTTAAATTTTCAGTTTTTTATTTTATTTTTAAGTGTTACTTATTGCTCATTTTGTATTTTAGCTTTTACATATAGAAAGTATTCACTGTATCGCTGTCCTCTTTCCAGTCTTTCCACAGCTATGCAAAATATTTAGACAAAGCAAGCGCAAAGGCACATTTATGCACACATATACACAAACATGCAAGTAAATACATATGTATATATGTTTTGTTTAAAATTTGCATAAGAAACCAACTCGAGGAACAGCAGTCAGCATTTACGCGACCTACAAAATTGCAGAAGCAAGGATCTGGGATCTGGGATCAGGGATTAACCGCATCTCGCCTGTTTGCGTTTATGATAGCGCGCTACAGCATTATCAAATGCCTCCCCAACAGTTCGCTTACGCCAAATGTAACTGCGATCAATTGGCTTTCGGACAACTGTCTCCATATCTGTTTCCTTGATAGTACTATCGGCGGTTTCCTCTGTAGGCGGCGGCTGTTCTTGCTGCGGTTTGGACTCTGTTTCTAGAGCAGGCTGCTTATCTTTGACTGTGACGTCTGTCGCTGGCTTTAACTGGCGTTCCTCGTTGTTGCTGGTTGGCTTCGTTTTTGCTTGCTCATCTTCGTCACTGGAGTCGTCAATGCTGAAGTCTGAGTCGGCATCTATATTGTTGGCTAAATGAGCTTTTACTGTTCCAGCCTTGTTGTCAGCTCCGGGAGTAGTCGCTGCAGTTTCGTCATCGTCGTCTTCAAGCGAAGAACATTGCTTTCTATAGCTGCGCTGTTTAGTCGATGTGGTTGCTTGTCCTTCTCGCTTGATTGGCTTATAGGTCACTTCCTCTGTGCTAGGCGCCGTCTTGGGCTTAATGACTGTCTGCTGTGTGCCCAGTTTCTGTTCATATATATGCCGGTAGAAACCATCCAGATCTTTCTGCTTGGTCACATCGCCAATGGCTTCTAGATACTCGTCACGTGCATCCTGCTCTTGCAGCTGCCGTATAGATTCGAGCTTCTTACGATAAGTTGCAGTCACATATGTATCCTTGTCCTTATACATTTCGCCCTCAGCTTCACGATCCTTTTGCACTTGTCGCTCGATGCGCAGTTCGTTCTCCAGCTTACGCCGCTCTGCATGTTCCAGCAGGCGGCCAATGTATTTGGCCTTTCGTGGCTCCTGCTTTTTTGTCGCTTTGGCTTCCTCGCGCTTGTTGTCCATGTCATCGTATAGCTCGTCATACTGGAATATAGTGGGATCCTCGGCCAGGGCCTTATCCTGAATGTTTCTGGCCACACGACGCTCCATTAGACTGGGTCCACTAACCACGCCAGCTTTGCCGGTGGGCCGTTTTTGTGGACCTGCATCACTGTCTGAACTGTTGCTGCTCTCATCGAAGATGGACGGCTTGGTTGGTGGCCTTGGCGGCCTTACCGGTTGCTTCTTCTCTTGTCCAGGTATGATCAAACCGAACCTATAAGAAAATAAATAAATTAATATATTTATATTTTTGATAAATATAAATATTTACTGTTTCGACATATTTTTATTACAGTTGCGGTGTTGACAAATGTTCAAATTAAAATCGGTGTTGCTAAATGCTTACAGTTTACCTAAAGCAACCATGCACTATTAGCAACCCTGTGTTAGTATCCACCACTGACAGCTGCAGCTGTCAAATGCGGCAAGATGGACTTCCTCTTTTCCGATACGTTCGCGGTCGTGTAAATTTGTGTTGAAAAACCACAAAATTCAATCTTAGGTAATCTACGTAAAATTTTTAAAGATTTCTTGTTAGAAACAGAGAAAATATTGCAAAATTATCGCCTGCTTAACATGCGCTATAGATTTTGTGCGCGTGCCTTGAAATTTATGTGCAAAAAACTCTGACATTACATTTTTTTATTGTGTATGAAACGAAAGTTATGTGTTGACAGCGTCAGTACGCCGCCATGGGTTGGCTAAATGTAGAAAACTGAAAACATTATCTGTGCATATGAAAACAATTCCATGCAGAACGCCGAAACATTTTTTTATTCATTTTTTTTCTGTTTTGTGAAGAAATGTACAAAGAGCCGCCTTTGGCGGTCATGTTTGGCAGCATCAGCTGTGTTATTGTTGTTGCTGTTATTCTTGTTCATGCTACTACTACTTTGACGGTAACTAGGATATATTAGTGCAATGGCAAACGTTGCAGACAAATGCTGCCGGCAGCACGTGAATAATGTGCAAGCCAACTGTCAAAAATTGGCATTGTTGTTGTTTACATAGCTGGACACAGTTTGTCAATGAAATGGTACAAACCCAACTCATACTTTATTGAGTGGATGACGGGGTATAGAGAGGAGACGTTATTGACGCACACGACATATTTTCAAGGCGCCGTATTTGCACGTGTTTTCTTTTTCATACCAATTCTTTTTTTTTTTTTTTTTTTTGTGTAAAGAGGAAACTAATTTGTTTTTAATTGCAGCCATGGTGCGTATGAACGTATTGGCCGATGCCCTGAAGTGCATTAACAACGCCGAGAAGCGCGGCAAGCGTCAGGTGCTTCTACGCCCCTGCTCCAAGGTCATCATTAAGTTCCTTACTGTGATGATGAAGCATGGCTACATCGGTGAATTTGAGATTGTCGACGATCATCGCTCTGGCAAGATCGTAGTCAATCTGACCGGACGTCTGAACAAATGCGGCGTCATCTCGCCACGCTTCGATGTGCCCATCAACGACATCGAGAAGTGGACCAACAACCTGTTGCCCTCTCGTCAGTTTGGCTATGTCGTTCTGACCACATCCGGAGGCATTATGGATCACGAAGAGGCCAGGAGAAAACATCTTGGTGGCAAAATCCTTGGTTTCTTCTTCTAAATGCGGAGCAGTAGAACGAGCCAACAACATCTAAAGCTATATTTGTGTGTGTGGGGAGTTAAAATATGTAAAAGTTGTTTTATTTCCTCGTCGCGATAAATGATAATAGAAATTACGTTTCACGTTCATTTGAACAAAAAATACCAACAACGTTCATTCTAGACAGAAGAATGTTTCAATAAGAAAACGCGAAATAAAATGATGAACACATAATTTTTAATAACAATCCATTTTTGTTTCATATAAGCTTACGATCTTAGGTAAATTGCATTAAATTTCTCTGTAAACAATCTATGATCAAGTATTTGGGATTAGCTGCGCGTGTGCACGTGCGGAGAGCTGAAAAGATGTATTAAAGCTTCTATTTGAAGTTATAGAATATGTTTATAATAATACAATATAAACAAGCAGGAATAGCAAGAACCAAAAATTGGCAAATAGTCGGAAAATCGATGTCCTTTCATACATGTTTTGTAATTGGGAAGTTATGAATTATTTCAATATTAAGCCGGCGTTGCCACCAGTAATCTGAGCAGCTGCTTAATTTGGCAATATCAATTATCATAAGCGATACTTAAATTATCTCCCATACATCTCTAGTTAGAAAAGAAGAATGAGTTGATGGGGGCCCTGCGAATATTCTGAGTTCCAATGACAACCGTAAACAAATAGTAATAAGACGACTAGTCTGTATATAAACATATAAATATAGCAATAAAAAAATCCATACATTTATTATTTATTTAAATGCATTTAAGTCAAGTTGGCAGCTCGCTAAATAATTGGCCATTTGTGAATTAAAGTATTGCACACTTTCAGGCACTATCACTTATCGATAATCAACCAATCGGTATTGGCTCTAATTAAAAGTTGTTACTTTTTCAATGCAAAAGAAAAATGAAAAAAAAAACTGATGATTAGTTGGTACACGCAAAGGACTCCAATCAATAGTCAATTTACAGTAATTAAATAGGGATTAGGCAGGCAAAAAAAAAAACTTCGTCATCGTCGCCATTGCGTGTTGTACAGAAATAGTTATCTAGATTGATTTCTATCAATTAGCTAGGTTTATCAATAATATCTAGCGGTAGCACCCGCCTAACGGTATTTAACATCTTGTCGAAGCGTGAGCACAGTTAAGTAGACCATATGTACGTGTACGAATACCCATATTTAATTGAAATGATACGCCAAAGATTAGGGACTCAAAATGGCAGACCCAGAATGTATGCTTACATGCTTATAAATATATAAATGTATTTCATACTTATGCACGCCTTTCCACACGGAATTCAAATGGTGACTGACTGCCTTTTCTTATCAGTACCTGACTATATACATATATATGAGTGTGTTGTATCTGCATGTACATGGACATGTACACACACTTGTACACATTATATCAAAGCAACCCATAAAACTGCGGCAACAAAACTAATAATTTATATTACCCGGCGTATTTAACAGCACTATCAATACACATACACATACATACATATCTTTATCTGTGTGTGTTTGTGTGCATGTACAGGGGCTTGTTATTGCAATGTCATTTCATGTAATGCACTCAAGCTGTCAATTATGCCTGATTTGCTTTTTTCTTCCAGAGAATCCCATTGGAAACTGTCTTCAAATCGCTGTTGTGACGCAACTTGCCCCGAGACGACCATTTCAATAATTATGATGACTCTGATGAATTTTTATAGAACTGTTTTTGGTTTACCTTTCACAGCAAAAGATAATTGAAATTGTTATACGCCAGCATTGGAAATATATTGGCAATGATTCAAGCGCACCGCAACCATTAATATAATTGTTTTAACAAATCTTCTCATTGTCATGATTGTGCGCTATCTGTAAAAAAGCTTTACAGCAAATTTGTGATTTGCGGCTTAGAGCAGATCAAGAAACGACCTCATGTATGTGTGTGTATATGTAAAAGCTATAAGAATATACATACATACATATGTATGTATGTATGCTTTCAATACACGTGCACACACAGGCACACACACACGCACACACACACACACACACACATGTAAGGCAGCAACTTTTTTCCAGCAGCTGTTGCTTCATTAGCGCTGTTAAAATATGTACATAAAACATGCATATAAATATACATACATACATAGGTACAAATGTATAGGTATACACGTGTGTGTTTGTGTGTGTATTTATCAATAGCAACACAGCCGGCAAGCATTTGAAAGGGTTTTTGTTTCTGGTTGGTTCTACGAGATAGCAGCCAGCGTGCTCAAAGCTTTGCGAGAACATGCGCCTGTCTCTTCGGTCTTTGTGTCTGTGTGAGTGTTGTGTAAAAACGAGTTTTGTCAAAGAGACGGGGACGTAGACCTTGTCTTAAATGGCACAACGCGTGATGCGCTAGAATCACAACAGTAACAAAAACAACAGCAACACCAAGAGCAAAGAGCACCAAGTCAATCTCAAAAGTTTGCTGACGCATGCTTTCATGGTGGAAGCTAGCTCGAAGCGAACACCGGGCGACAGCACTGCCAACACTTGAACAGCTAAAAGCGCAAAATGTTATTTCTAATTACAATATGCAACGATCTTCTTGAACAGATCAGTGTTAGGTTTAGCCTGGCATAAATTTGCCCATATGCATATTGCATAACCTTGAATAAGCTGGAAATCTGAATATCAATATCACTAAATAAAGCTAGATCTGGCGGGAAGTTAGTGGAAGCGGCAGCAATGCTGCTACAGCTGTTGCTGCACAGTTGCAGGCAATGAAATGAAGAACGAGAAAACGGGAATTGCACTTGGGCAGTAGGCCAAATGGGCTAACGTCGCTTGCACACGTCTAGTACGTAGACTAACTTTAACGGGAAGCAGTTGAAGAGTTCCATAATCGTTATCACAACCAGACCGTCGCTCGTTCAGTTAATTCATGAGCTGGCGCACAGAGTCGAAAGATAGGCCAAAGTCGAAGTCGAATTTGAAGTCGACATAGCCGGCAACAGCGGATAGCGGTCAACGGCTAAACCTGAGCAGATAAAAAATAAATTATATGCGAGCCAGCAGCCCACGTGATTAATTACGATTACTACTACGATTCAATGCGGCTTTATTGTTGCAAGTAGTAGAACAGAACTTGTTAAGACTTTCTGCTTAAATTACATGTATACATTTACGTTTGTGTGTGTTTGTTTGGGGGGAAGAGGGCGGGGTTAGTTAGTACTTGGTACATATATGTAGTGCGAACTAGCGCTAGATTATCATTATATTATAATATATGTATAGGTGCGTGTGTGTGTTTGTGTGTGTATGTGAGCAGCCTCTATTTGATGCAAGTGCGACGCAGTTTGTTTCTGCTTCTTTCTCTCCCTCCGCTTGCCTTGCAGTCAATGGAAGAATGTCGCAACGCATCGAAATTGGGCGAATATATGTATATATATATATGTGTTTAGCTTAGGATGTGGTGGCAAAGTACTCCTTGGACTTGGTGGGGTCGGCCACCATGGTCTTCTGGCCGGGCTTCCAGTTGGCTGGGCACACCTCGCCGTACTTGTCGGTGTACTGGAAGGCCTGCACCAGACGCAGGGTCTCCTCCACGCTGCGACCTACTGGCAAGTCGTTGATCGTTATCTGGCGCAGATTCTGCTGGTCATCGATGATGAACAGGCCGCGGAACGGAATGCCAGTTGCCTCATCCAGCACACCGTAATCGCGAGCCACCTTCATCGACTTGTCGGCCAGCAATGGAATATCCATGTTGCCTAGACCACCCTGTTTGCGTGGTGTATTGATCCAAGCCAGATGGGTGAACTGGCTGTCCGTGGAGCAACCGATCACTTCGCAATTGATCTTGCGGAACTCGGCCGCATGTTCGGAGAACGCAATTATCTCGGTGGGGCAGACAAAGGTGAAGTCGAGTGGATAGAAGAAGAGCACCAAATATTTGCCTTTATAGTCGCTCAGCTTGATGTCCTTGAATGCGCCGTTGACAACGGCGGTGCCGGAGAAATCGGGTGCGGGCTTCTGAAGTTGTGGCATCTAGGAAAAGGTATTTAAATAAAAATTACGTTACGATTTCGGTTGTGCAATCGAGCGTACTCCAGTTCTGGTACAATTGTACCAGAAACCTATAAATCAAGACTTTTTTTTGGTACATTTTCACTAATTTCTTCAGAAAGGACCGTAAATGCATTTCTGCCAAACACAAAGGTACCAAGACGTAAAGTCCATTTTTAATAAGCTGGATGATCTTGGGAATATGCTTTTCAGTTAAACATCACTTTGACCCGGCAAACGCCAATGTCTTTGCCTTTTCAAAAAGCCCAAAGATGGCGAAACTTTATCAAAAAAAAAAAAAAATGGCGGACCACAAAATATTTCCAATTGTAGAAGATGAACGTAAAACGAAAAATGCAATAACTGGATGACTTGCAGACTCTTTCCCCTTTTTGACCTTTTCGAGTTCGAGAAATGTTTCGCTATGTGGCAAAATGGCACGAAATTGTGTACCACATTAAATATTAAATGTTTGCAATTACAAGATTATGTGCCCAATGTGAAATTACATACAATTTAATAAAAATGCTCAAATGATTGAATCGTTTCTACTGACGCTGCCATTGCCGCTATGACGTTGTTGCTACCGGCTAAAATTGCGAAAAAAAGCAACGGAAACGTCGGGAGCAGCATGAATGTATGTGTGAGTGCCAATAAAACTATGTACATATATACAGTCGTATGTATGTATATGTACATATAAATACGTAGACATTGTGCGCAAAACTTGTGAAATAATCTTCTTCACAACAATAACAAAAACAAGAACAAGAACAACGGCAATCATCATTTAGGCTTACGCTCAGCTGTAATTTCTCTTTGATTTTGTCAATGAGTTGTGAAATATTCATAATTCAGGAAAAGAAGAAATAAAATTGTTGCTCTCCTCTTTTTACTAATCAACTAGTCCGCAAGAAATAAAACGACTCACTTTTTTCTATTTAATATGTTAAAGTTAAACGACCAATTTTTTGGTTAATTAAGCGCGTTGATGCGGACCTTTACTTTTATATCTCGAGGAAAACCGGGACGTCTACTCGGCTCGACTATTTTATGCGAATTGTTACTCTATTTGAAAAGCATGCGAAAACGAGCCGTTCAAGCACCGATTGGAACAATCGAAATAGATTGAGCGAAAAGAGAGCGCAATTTACAGAACGAGCTTGCCAGTATTGCGGTTTACTAGAATAGAGAGAGCACAGAAATGCGTAAACAACATATGTCGACCTTTAGCTTAACATGTAGCAACAGGCTATGCTCGGAAAATAAAAAAAGCTTAAAAAAACTATATATATGTATAAGCTTATTTTTATGTAAATATGTCTTTTTAAATGTGTTATTGCATTTGATAAATATTTTAGTCTTGTTTTGTGTGCGATATGGCAACTCTGTGCAATTTGGCGCCAAAGCTTTCCCCAATTTCAGTTTCCATAGTGATATTTCGCTAATATGAATATGATTTAAGTTTTAAATAAAATGTAATTTTATTAACTTTTTTATATTTGAAGTACAGATATGCTTAAATGCAAAATATACTCATAATCCCATCTGCGACTGGTGAAGCTGTTCGTTATCACTGTTATTTCACTGCGTGTGCAACAGCTTTCCCAGCCGTTCGCGATGTTCGAGACATTGAACTGTTAGATAAATGTAAGCTAAAATTATATCACCTGCAAATCATTAGAGGGTATGGTGAAATTTTAATCTGATGTAATTCTTGCGTTAATCGCTGCAATATATGCATGTATGCAAATCTCAGCAGTGATTTTGTATAAGGAAATGTAAACGAGGGGTACAATTTATTTTTGGATAATGTTATTATAATACAAACAGAAAATACGAAATTTTGTACCACAATACAACTCTTACATAGCCAGATACCGACCAACATACAAAATTAAACTTAAACATTTGTCTATTACAATATACATACATACACATATGTATATCTGTAAGTACCGGCGGTTATTGGGGAACAATGGTGGGTGGGCGCGTTCTATTTGATATTTTAGCTTTGCTCTGGTCACCGCATCGGTACTTCATTACTGACGTTCATCCTGGTAAAATTCAACTGGAAACTGTACTTTATTTCTGCAGCTAACTGACGTTCTGACTCACAAACATGATTAACAACTATGATCAAAATCTTGCTAGATCGATTTAACTATGGAGATTGGATAGGTTGGTCTGTGACAATTCAGCTAGAGTTGCATTGTGCGTCTGAGTCTGTTGTAGTGTGTGTGGATGCATATATATATATATATATATATATATATATATATATTTATAAATATATATATATATAGAATTGTATATATTTGCGTATGAGTTCGCAGCTTATTAGGTTATGTCTAATCACAGGATCCATCTAACCAACCATCACGCCACCTTTCATTCACTTTGCTGCAATCGAACAGTGGTTTGCCAAGCTTGTCGTTGACTCGATTATGAAACTTGCACAGCCACATTGCAAGATCCTTTTGTGAATTAACATTTACTGGATTTACTTCAATGCTGCAGGGTATACAAAATAAAGAATATGGTCCATTTGGATTTTGGTATTTTCACTTTGCACTTACTCTGAGCGAAAGTCTTTGGCACAATACTCGCATGGATACAAACGTGAAAGGACTTCGAAAAATGTACGCATATCACGTTTCTCCGTGTCCGTGGGATTGTCGGAATAAAAAGCAGCCATAGTGTGCAGCAAGCCCCAAGTGGATATGCCGAGACGTACCTTGTCCAGTGGGCAATCTTCTCGGGGTGGTGCAACGCCAGCTGCATTTACAGTTAGTTTTTCGCTGGCGGCTATATGCTTTTCCTGTGAAGAAGACGGAGTGAGCGGGCGAGAGATATCATATCTAAGTGTATTCATGTCATCATAAAAAAAAAATGGACATACCTTTGCTGCTTGCGTATTTGAAATAAGACGTTGCTGTTTGGACCATGACTTAAAATCGTTGCATGTGCGGCAATTGCTATCAGGTTTTCCATTTCGATGCACATTGAATTGCGCACCATCTACCGGTGGCTCTGGATCGGCTGGCTTCTGCTGAAACGATGATTTTGACATCCTGAAATCGGGATCACGCAAAATTCGCAATACAGTTTTTTGTAGACGGCGTATAATCAATCGGGCGCCCTCGCGATTAGGAGCTACCTTACTTTGATAGCTGTGACGTCGTATGAATTCTTTCCACATGGGCAGTCAGCTGCTTACCGATAACGCAAATTTGAGTCGTTCTCTGTAATTTGTTGATTTTTAACAGCCCCAATTTGTGTGCTTCGATTAACGCAATATTGAGGCACTGTTAATGAACATCGCTGCAGGTTGATATTGCCAGCTGTCAACAGTCTGGCAGCACCACTAAATTGCCACAAATATTCTTCGATTAGGGTACGTTAATTCAAAACGCAGCTTAATCTTTTTTGAGTGTGATAAACTAAGACGATAATTCGAAATTACACAAAATAATTTTTTGATATTTTTTCCATTTCTCTATATGCGTGTAGATTTACAGTTATAAAACTCCATTTTCAATTGTCAAGGCACTTTTTATTTGTTGGTTTTAATACAATAAAAAATGTATATAAAATTCATTTAGTAACAACTACAGTTAACAAGCGTGTTAGATGCATACACACACGCACACATATACATACAAATACATTAAGATATAAATAGTTAGGCAAAGTTACATTGCATCTACATGCAAAAACATTAATTTATAACAAAAATGATTAGAAATTACGAGAAAAAAAGTAGTAAAGTAATTGGCGTTTAGGCAAATTCTTTGTAAGTGTTAAACAGGCTGTAAAGCACACGCAGCGTAGATTTTAAATCCATGTTGACAATATCTTCGGGCCTGGCCTTTGGCTTTGGTAGTCCCACATCCTGCATCAAATCGAAAGCAAATGCCACATTGCTGACCATTTGATCAACATCCTGCGGTGTTAAATGAAATTCGTGCAACGGCACAAAGAATCCACCTAGCAGCCCCATTAACAAACACAGATAAACGCCATCTCGAAAGTCCGTGTTCATATCGTTGATCTCAAAGTTGAGCTTTGCCAAATGTTTGTTGACAAATGTAATTAGAGATTTCTTTACGACGACCAACTTATCTGGTGCGCAATCGATTAATGTATCGAATGCATCCTTTTCGCAGCGCATACCCAAGTCATCGTATTCCGAGGTAATTTGCTCCTTGAATTTTCTGCAAGGCAAAGACAAAAAGAATAACATGCAATATGGGGCGGCAGACGGGCAAATCCTTCACTCACTGCGCATTCAGTCCGCTCGCGTTCTTCTCGGCTATGACCACGGTAACGAAGACGTTCTCCGGCAAACGCACTGGTGCACGAAAATGACGCACTAGAGCAACCAACAAATGCAATATGGCAACAATATTCTTTGAGTGAACGCTAGCCACAGACCATTTGGGTATTTTCTGGTGGAAGCCAAGTGTCTGCAAGCAATATATATTACTCGTGTATAAGCCAAGCTAACAGTTTTTGTTGTTTGCGGCATCCACTCACATGATTAACGGCCTTCAGCACAATATTTAGCTTTTCGTGCTGACCCTGCTCCGATTGTGTTACCTCCGGCACATCTAGTTTTTTACCCGTTAGCTTCTCCCACAGCTTGTGCAACACTTGGCCATCGTACATGTCCTCCTCCAATTTCTGGACAATTATACGCTGCTCCGCCAGCTCATCGTTAATCCAATCGATGAGAATTTGTTGCAGCTTTAACATTTCCGGATCATTGTTCGATTGCGGATCAATCACGGCACGTTGCTCATGTTCACCTAACGACCAAGATCATACAAGAATTGCATACATATTTCGAAAGTCGATAACTAATTTGATCACTTACGCAGCGCATAATCTTCGGGTGGTATATCGAACTGATTGGGCGAGCCAGGCGAATCGATTGCATATTTGCCTTCCTCTTGGAGCTTCTTAACTGTAAAATACATGTATTGGAAGAGTATGTATGAGTGAATAAGCAATAGAGCAAACGTAAACAATGGCTGGTGACGTCACAGAGGTGAGAATGCGAGCGACATCGTTAGAAATGGGCTCGTGGTACTTCATATATAAATTAATAGTAAGCGCCCCTATCGTTTCGATTTGACATTGGTTTTCAAAATATTTGAAGAAAAAATACAATCTTTGTATTGGTATTAGTTTACACGTACTAAATAAAAAAATTTAACTTTTATAAATTTTATAAGCGAATGCCGAAACTCCATTGAAAATACACACACACGCACACTCATGTATACACGTATAGCTTAAAAACCGATCAGTCTGCTTATTTGTATGCGTCACAAATGTAAATGACGCAATGTTTTTTTTTATTTAGCACACAGAGATAGAGCACATCTGTTAGCAGAAACTGATGGGATTGGCTGCTCCTTGGGTGCATCACAGCACTGATGGATAAATAGGTGTAATTACTTATTGAACACACTGATTCAGTTTATGTTGTCACCATATTTGGCCATATTCTGCAGATTTCACTGTGCTATTCCGCTTTGCGAAGATGGTGGGGCTAATCTATGGAATGGGGAATGGCGGGGGTTGATCTAGCTCACCTTCTCGTGTGCCGCGTTTGCGACCGAGAGTGCTGAATTTCTCCCAGATGCTATCCTCTTTTTCGCCCTTCTTAATGGTTGTAGGCGTGTGCGGAGATTTGGGCCGATTCAATGTCGACATTTCTGTGTGTGTGCGACGAAAACAAAATAAAAGCGAATAAAACAAAACGAACGCCGTCCGCTAGTGCAGCAAGACACTCGATTAACTGGCTTACCGATAGGTTTTATCTGCACTTCTGTTTGGTGTCATCGATACGTTACAGTGAAATCTTCATATATTACGATATTATTATATGGGTTGCAAAATAGAATGGACTCATTATAGAGTAACCGCCTGGTGTTGATTTCGATTTTTAGTTTTATTTTTATTATAGCTAAGCTATGTGCGACATATTATTCATCGAAATATGAATTATATATATTGGGGGTATTCTCAATGCAAGTAAATTGATTTGTGATCCCAGTTTAAATTGATAGTTGATGCTTAAATATCCTACGACTAATTATAAACGGATGATTTATATGTAAAACAGTCGCATGTATTTCATTTTTATAACGCTCCTATATTAAAATATATATAACTTATGATAGACATTTCAGTTGGATTTCATGTATATAAATATATAGTGTATGATTTCTATATAGAGTTGGGCAGCTGGCAAGCCCGCACTGCTACCAATTGGAGCAGCACAAAAATTGGTGAGAAAACTTCACTGTACTCGAGGCCCGTTTTGCCAGATAACTTAAGACATAACAAATATTTGAATATTGCAATAAGTACAAGGAAATATGTGCTCCACATGAATCGATGCAACGCCTTCCGCTTGTTATCAGAATCCAAGTACATGCGTATGCCAACAATAACGCAAAAATAGGCATTGCAAATATCGATAAAGAATAATGGACTGAATATGCTAAACCAATCGCACATCAGCTCCGGCAAAACATTATTCAATGTGCCAGAGATCTTGAAGGCGAGTGAAATGGTGAAGACGAGCAGCCCGCATAGATTAACCAAAATCTCGAATTCCGTTAAGCCAAGCCAGCGCACCAGCTCTGATAGTTTAAACATGATTATTTACTTCTGTTTCTTCTGTGACTTCTTGCAGTTCGCTTCAGTGTAGCTCGTCTGCGCTGGCAGCTTAGGTACCACAATATCGAACAGATTGTTGTTAAAGATCTTTATGTGCAGTGCGGAATTGTTGCGTTGTCTGTAGGTTAAATCGTCCTCATCACAAAGTGGGTGCAGTTCATCCACCAGCTTGATGGTGGATGTGTTTATTGCGTAGCTCAGGGCACCGTCAGAGTTTTCGATAAGTCGCAATGCCAAATTGAGGCCACGTGTTATCGAATAGCCCATACAATGCAAAAAAATTTCCTTAGTGCCCGCATTCAACAGATCTTCGCATCGCTTTTGCTGTGCCTGTGCACAAATGAAGGTGGTTAAAGATTTATATGTACAGCGAAATGTATTATTTACCTTAAAATCCGATTTGCTTGTAATGTAAATATTATTTTGCGTGTCGTACGCTGCACGCGGCGGAACTTTTCGCACAACGCGTTGGTTTTGTTGTTTGTTGCGATTGATTTTTGGCTTTGCACCGCGTTCCGATGGATTGCAGTCCATTATCGACAGCCACAGCGAAACAACAATCAGTTGGCCATGCTTTGTGAGCGTGCACAAAACATTAAATTATTAAACTTGTCTTGAAATCTATAACAAATGCTAAACACGTCTAGCAATAGGGATAACGATAACGATATGTCCATATTTACTGCTCATGAAATTATATCCATAAACTATACGGAAGGTGGCGCTTGTAACTTTTGATCTGGCAACCTGCTGTAACTGCTAAATCATATGGGAGCGAATCAGCAGTGTTTGTTAAAAAGTATTGCATTTTGATATATTTCGCGGCAGATGGCGCTATAATCTCGCAGCCCTGCTATAGCTGTCAGTTTTTCTTTTGACATTTAGTCGATATTTGTATCAAAAACTTTTTTCGTTCATCTCACATACTATCGTCGATTGGTTCGTGCTCGTAACACAGCTAGAATTATCCAGCAGTTGAAAATTTTCGTTGTAATTTCCGTAATAACAAAGGTATGTTTTTTTTTTTTGCAACAAGCACAACAACAAAATCGTATCATCAAATCGCAACTAATACAATTGTAAAACAGTGTCTCCAAATACTGAATTTATGCAACAACACACACACGCAAACAAATACTTGTCATAAGTTCACAAATACACACCCACACATACACATTTTTTACGCCGCTGGCTGCAAAGGCTTGGGCAGCAGGCAAAGAAAAAAATTACATAACTCCTAATTAATTTGTACTACACACAATTTGCTGAGTTTTAATATTTTGGCATAAGAGTAACATAACCATATAAGCTAAAAAAGATAAACAGTCGTAAGTTCTTTAGCTGTTAGTTACATAAGTTCGGATTGTATGTTGAAACGCAATTTTCGATGCTGCTCCGTTAAGTATCTCGTATCTGTATTCTAACCACAAACGAATGTAGATAAAAAAAGTAAGAAAAAGAAAAGGAAAGTAATGAGAAATTGAAGTAATTATTATAAACAAACTACTTGCACAGCGCATTTGATCCAAGTAACGTTTTGTATTCATGCGTTCAAGTTCATTTTTCCATGCAGGACAAACAATAAACCGCTCCCAACCGATTTCAGTTAAAGAGTTGCAAACAGCAGCAAAGCAAGCACAAAATAATACTTATTAATCGCACGCGACCCAACGCACCAGATCGCGCGAACTACCTTTCAAGCTCCAGCTGCAGCCAGAAAAAAGTGTGGCAATACTTCGCGGATATCTACAACAAGAACAACAAACATCAAAACATCACGGCGAGAACTGCGGCGTCAACGGCAAACGTGGGATAAATCATACAAGTAAATTTTACAATTCCTTATTACCAAAAAAAGAAACAAAAAAGAAAAATACAAACAAGTTTATTGCAATTGCATAAGCTTGTGAATTTCGGCTCCACATTATTCTAATTGCCTTAGATCTTAGAGTGACCATATATGTCGTCTTCATCGACATCAAAGCTGAGCCTGTGTGTGTGATTTTTTGTGGTCCGCTTGCAGCTAAACCAGCTGCACCATATAGACAGACACACACATACACTGCCATGTTCTTTATGTGTTCCTAGTGATTGCACAAAATGAAAGTTTGCCGCGACTCTGTATGGCAACTCTGTCATCAGTAAAAGAGATTGCGAATTGTGTGTGCGTGTTGCCAATCTTCTAGTACAATAGCACATGCATAATGCATGAGATAAAATAAGGAATACAAATATGGTCACCCAGACGAACTCAAGCAGGCAAATTGTAAAAAATTAAATCAAAGCAACATGAAAACGAATCTATCGATTGAATGCAAACCTACATATATATGTTTATGAAATAGTTGACGACAGAGCAAGAAGGCGTCGCCATAACAAAAATCGTTTCAGCTATTATATTGTTATAGGTATAACGATAAAACTGAAATTGTTTGAATTTAACGCGGCACAGTTTGAATTGCAGATCGTCAGACGTCGCTTTCGCCGAACGGAAATGTCTGCGGCACGTTTACCCTATTACCAACAGCAGCATCAATCAGGAGAGCATCAGCAGCGGCGTGGCGGCGGACAACGTTGCACTGGCTATCAGGATCGCAATAGCAGTCGTCGCAACGAACGTCGTTATAGTCGCAGTCGCAGTCGCAGTCGTAGTCGCAGTCGCAGTCGTAGTCATAGTCGCAGCCGCAGCCGTAGTCGAAGCCGCAGTCGCAGTCGCTCCTTGGAGCGTCATCGTCGTCGTTATCATTATCATTCTCATTCGCAACAACATCAGCAACATCGTCATCATAAAGATTCACGTGATCGTCAAAAGGATTGGGAGAGGGATAGGGATAGGGACTACTCCAGACGCAGCTATTATCAGCGGGAGAGTCGAACGCCTAGCCCACCATCTTATTCTTCGTCCTCTACCTCAACAGGAGCCGGAGCAGTAGGAGGAGCCGGATCAGGAGTAGGAACACCACGTCGTGTGCATGGCAATGGAGGCAACAAAATGAACGCTGTGGTTAATTCGAAACCTATTGGCGTCTATTACAATCTCGATACACAGCAGCCATTCGACAAGGAGCGTATACATCGCGAAATCGAAGCAAAACTACGGGAGACTCTCGCACGCGAGGGCAAAGTATATCCGCCACCCAAGCCGGAGGCATCGCATCCTGTTTTCGCCAATGATGGCTCCTTCATGGAGCTTTTCAAAAAGATGCAGAGTCAACAAGAAAAGCAGCAGCAACAGCAGCCAAAGGCAGATATAGCTGTATCAGCAACAGCAGCCACTTCAACTGTGGCAGCAGCTAATGCAACAACAGTAGCAGCAGCAGCAGTTCTTCGTGATCAACCACAGCCGCTCTTGCTGCTGGAGCCCAAGCCAGTTATCAGTCCATTTGGCGTTTTGCCAGCGATTGCTGCAGGCGCAGCTAGCACACCAGCTGCGCCATATATAGCCGCAGCAGCAGCCGGCAAATCGGCACCGCCGCCACCAATGGTTGGACGCCGTCGTGGTGGCAAGATCTTGAAAACGGGCGTCGTTGCCAAATTGAAGACGCCCACCGAGGCAGAAGTGGATCCAAAGGACTTTTGGTCATTGTATTTGGCCGAAGTGAATAAGTACAAGAGTAATGCTTGCGATACGGACAATGGCAAGAGACCGTTGGTCAAATAGTCCACGAAATATATCCACACCTCGTACGCCCACTCCTACAGCAACATCTATATCTACATTTACATCTCCATCTACACATACACTCCTGTATACACATACACATACAAACACACATACAGATATTTGTGCGCACAAGAAACGAAAAATTAACTTGAACGCAAAAGGCAAAACTAAACTATTTGGCATAGAAAAATACAATCAGCTATACATATATATATCTATATACAGTTAAGAGTTGGATACGAAACGGAAAGCAAATCTTATTTGCTATATGGAATATATATTCGAAAATATATGCAACTAACTGACTTTGTAAGCAACTTGTTCAAACATCTACATATGTGGGGAGTCTGAAAGAAATCTAATATAATGATAAGAAATATAAAAAATACAGTATAATCTTATATATATACTTATATATTTTAATTAAGCAATAGTATGTACAGATTTCTACATTTAAATACCATATATCGATATATACATATATATCTCCAGACATACATAGCTCAGCACATAGTGTGTGTACTTACTTATAAAGCAAACAAAAAACGGAATTTAGTATATATGTATGCATATACCTCTCTCTCTCTTTCTCTTTTATCTCTTTCTATTTGACGCGCGCAATTTGTATAAAATTCGACCTGAATTTAATTGCAATTTCGTTTATAATTATTAATTAATTATTATTGCTATTTATTTTTGTATACTTCATTTACGTTTAACCAATTGCTATAACATCATTACACTTATCCCATATCATTTGCATCTTAATCTTTGTCTTCCTCTCTCTATTCCTCTCTGTTCCTTATTATTCTCTTCGTATTATGCCACCCACATATTTCAATATGAATCTCTTTCTTTATCGACATGGAATCGCTCTTTGTCTGTGATATTTGCTTTTTTTGTTCATGTCGACCATCGTCGTTCATGTCTGTGATATCTGAATCGTCCATGTTGACTGACTATATAAATAAATCTCTCGCTATCTGTCTAACTATATCCCTTACTGTAAAATTACTATTACATACAACACTTAACTTTATTAACTTAACTTAAACAATTATCGATTCTTTTTTTCAACCCTCTCTTTCTTTCCTTTTCTATCTCTTTTTCTATCCCTTTTCCTACTGCTCTGTCAAATATCCCTTCTTCCGTTCTTTATTTTTTTTTCCTTTACCATTCAATTCATCACTTTTTGTTCGCTTTCCATTCGTTGTTCTACCATATTTGGTTTTCTTTTTGTTTTGGTTAATTATCAAAGTTCGTTTATGCAATTTTTCATGTCGAAATCGAAAAACAGCGATAAATCAACAACAGTTGACACGATGTCCGCCTACAAGTTGGAGACCGCCCCGTTTGATCCACGTTTCCCCAATCAGAACGTGACCAGATATTGCTATCAATCCTATTTGGATTTCCATCGCTGTCAGAAGAAGCGCGGCGAGAACTTTGCGCCATGCAACTACTTCAAGAAGGTCTACAAGTCGATGTGCCCCAACGCCTGGGTGGAGAAGTGGGACGATCAGCGCGAGAGCGGTACCTTCCCCGGTCGCATCTAAGTAATATATATATATATATTTATATATATATAGGAAGTTACACTCTACCTACCCAACAACCAACAACTGCAACCTGATCCTACACAATAACAATAATAACAACAACAGCTAAATTATGCTAGTTAAACAAAAAAGAACAACAAAACGTTTAGGAAAAGGCAACAAAATACAAATTGTTACAATTTAATTCAACTAGTCGGTCGTTTGTTTCTTCTTCTGTACACACACATACATCTTACTATATAGTATTGCAATCAATGCTATATAGTCCGATACACGATAACAACAACAACAACGAAACATGCAGACAAATGAAGTGTATTTGATCAATAAAATGCAAAATACATTGACGATAACAAAGGAACGAACTATACGTAGATATATATATCCGATATCAGGCGATTATGAGCACTGCCTCAATTGCTTGTGGTTGCTTCTGTTGCAGGCAAAAGAAAGTTTGAAGAATAGAGAATGCTTATGAAGTCTATTAATCATGCTTATGAATCCTATTAATCTATATATTGAGTAGTATCTACTAGATCAGCTAAGTATAACATGAGATATTTATGTTCTACTATAGGGATATAATAGAATAGAACTTTACGTTCCACTGTTTGGAGCAGGCGATTGATTATGCGATTCCAGAGTTTTGCTAAACCGAACTCCACTATTGGTATCCTTGATGCAAAGGTAGTTCGAGGTACGCCACTTATCTTCCGACAATTGGTTTTCCTATACAGTTACAGTTACAGATCTGGTCAACTGGAATGGAATAGGTTATGATTAGCCTGTATGGTAAGCTATATTTGAGGCCAATATAATAGTCGGTTTATAGGTCACAGGTGAGTTACCTAGGATATATTTGGAGCGATTCTTTGTAAGCTTAACAAGTATTCGTACTTCAAATTTGATGCAATTATGGCTCAAGAGACCTTGGAGCAAGATTCTATTTGGCTTAGGTTTGAATTTGAGTTGCAGTCTACATATATGTTAAAGGCTTTATTTAGCTGCAACAAATCATGTTTACAGGGTATTTAAACGTTAAGTATTTATTTACTTTGCTGCAATGGATTTTTGTTTTTGTTTTTTTATCTTTATTAGAAACTTGTGCTTAGCCAATGCTAGATACATATATATATATATATATATTTATATATTTATATACATATTTGTATATTTACTTTTAATTTTATAAATTTTTCTTTTAATTTTTAATTATATTAATGCTTTTGTTTTCATTCAACTTTATTTATTTTAATTTTTTATTTAATTCTTTCCTTTTTGCTTGATTTTTTTGCTACTTAGTTTTCCATATAAAATGGATTTTCTTTAAAAATAATATTAACTATTTATCGATTTTTTTCGCAACTCTTGTTAGACAACAGTTTCATTTTTTAGATTTTGTTAAATATTTTTATTTTTATTGGCTTGTTTTTAAATGCTTAGATATTGTTTAGGGCTTGAAAAAGAATGAAAAACAATTTTTTAAAATATTAAATTAAATAAAAATAAGTAATAAAATTACATTTTATTTGCATAATTGTCCAAAACTTGTTAACAAATTGCGGACGGCAGCAAATTTTGTTGTTTTGGCTTTTGCATTTGACATGCGCTTTAACATGCATGTTCAGCCGCATGCTAAGTCGACTGACAGTGCCCCAATTGTTGCTCAAACGAGTCCTTTTGCGTTTTTGTACTGCGAATCTTAAGCTTAAAACTAATCTTAACTCTCTAATCAAAGTTAAAATTGCATTTTATATCAAATTTCTTCTCATTTTTTCTCTTTGCCTATTCTTAGTAAGTTTCTCGACCTCAAATTTAGTTTATTTACTTATTATACCCTGAACCCATTGAAAATGGGAATTCAGGGTATAATGTTTTTGTGAAAATGTATGTAACAGGCAGAAGGAAACGTCGCAGACCCCATAAAGTATATATATTCTTGATCAGCACAAAAAAATAAGTTGATATAGCCCTGTCCGTCTGTCCGTCCGTCCGTCCGTCCGTCCGTCCGTCCGTCCGTCCGTCCGTCCGTCCGTCTGTCCGTCCGTCCGTATGAACGTCGAGATTTCGGAAACTACAAAAGCTAGAGAGCTGAAATTTTACATGAATACTCGTATCTTAGTTACGCAGTACAAGTTTATTTTGTTTTTTCGATAACTCATCCCATTCCTTAATTATCGATAAAAAATCGAAAATTCGTTTACGTTTTTTAGGTTTTTTGAGCATAACTTCTACACCGTTTTAGCTAGAGACTTCAAATTTATATATTTAGATAGATATTATGGATACGCAGATTATGTAATTTTCAGATTTTGGATGCCACGCCCCCTTCGCCCCCAATTCGAAAAAAACGTATTTCAAATACTAGAGACTTGTAATTTGGCAAATGGACAGATTTGAATGCTATTAATATATTCTGAAAGTTTCATGAAGATAGTCCATCTAGAAACGGAGTTATAAGCGTTCAAAGTACAACCCATCCCACCCCCAACCGCCGGCAGCAACTGCGCGGTTAGCAGAGGGCGGGTAATATATACGTGCGTAAAGAAGAAGAATAATAATTTCTTTGCAGGGTTCAGGGTATCTCGTAGTCGAGCCGTCTCGACTAGAGCCTTCTTACTTGTTTTTAACATGTGGTTTATTTATTTTGCAATTAATTTATTGTTTAGTGAATTTTTTACTCTAAGTCCAATATATGGCATTTATTTTTATTTTTATTATTCTTATTTATTTTTAGCTACTTAATTCTTTTTTTTTTTGTGAAATATGTTTTCTCTTGGCTCAGTAGCCTCTCAATTTAAATTTATATATTATTATATTTTTTCTTTTTATAAATCCATCTTTTTTGTTTTGCAAAATGCATTTTTAAAAATTTATTTTTTTGTTACCTATATTATTATTTTTTAATATCTCTAAGTAAACTCCAAACTCAAATTTGACTTAGCTTTTATTTTATATATTTCTTGCTGTTTTATTTTTATTGACATTTATTTATTTTTTATTTTTTGGCTTACTCTTAGTAAGTTTCCAACTTAAATATGCTTTTTATTTTATTTTGTTTGTTAATATTATTTTTGATATTTAAACTTGTTGTTACTGAATTAACTTTTGGCTTACTCTGAGTAAATTTGCCATCAACTCTTGTATACCCTGACCCATGGAAAGTGGGGAATCAGGGTATATTGGTTTTGCTTTCATTCAATTTTGTAAGTTTAAAATTTGGAGAGCTGTTTTTTTTGGACATAATTGATTGTACTTAATAGGTATATAACTAGATATAATTACGGATTACTTGATCAAAAATCGAAGGAAACATCAGTTGTTGAATAGTAAATGCCATATACTTAATATACTTTATATGTATCCATATCTATAGATATTTTAATAGTTTTTTAAATTGGAAAAACTTGTGAAAACTTTGATATATATATATATATATATGTGTTTATACACACATATCTGGCTATATATATATGTGTGATATACAAGTTAATTAAATGCATTTTAGTATAATTATAACACAGATATATAAAAATCATTAGTAAAATTTTTTTGTTTTAGTTTCCAGTTTCCAGTTTCCAGTTTAAAGAGAGCACACAAGGAATACGCAAAACTTAGCTTAAGATCTGTATAATATGCACTTTTGATATTTGTATATATCTACCATATATGGCTTAGTGTGAAGAGAAACAATGCTTTATTCGAACTGGACCAACCATTATGTTTCCATATAACCTTACGATCACGTACTTATATTTCTATTTGAAGAGCTCTTTCTCTTTCAATATACATATATGTATGTATATATATATACATATGTATGTAGTGCAATTCCGACCCGATCGGTAATCTTATATATATATATATTCTTCACTATTCTAGACTCGTATAGCTGCTAGTAACATCTTATTTTTTTTTTCTTTCTGGAGAACAAACATATTATGTAGTTTATACCTAACGATCAAAGAAGATCGTAATAGATCAAAGAGAATCAATATATGTAGATCTCTATAGACCGCGCCCTCTAAGAGCTATACAATGCAAAAGCCAGAGCTGAAGTATAAAGCGATTCTGTCTCTGGAAACTATAGCTAGTTATTATATATCGGAATGTTTCGCGAATTTAACGGGAACTTGTCATAAAGAGTACGTTCATCAAAACTATATGTAGATCTGACTAGACAAATGCTGACTAGGTATATTTCGAAGGGATAAATTTTCCGTAGAATTCTTTGAGCTCATTCAGGCATTCAGCTGATGTACTATTTGCATATCTCGCTATTTAGTTTTAAAATGTAGGTTAAGAAATTCAGCTATTCAGCGGGGATTTTCACTGTGTTACTCAGCTTTTCAGCT
This sequence comes from Drosophila stalkeri, assembly GCA_035047405.1. NCBI lineage: Eukaryota > Metazoa > Arthropoda > Insecta > Diptera > Drosophilidae > Drosophila > Drosophila stalkeri. Next base: position 28,437,970 of record JAWNPR010000061.1, read on the forward strand.
AATGCATTTTTTGAATACTCAACTCTTCAACTAATGACTTCCAAATCACTTTTTCACTTTGGTTTCTCATCTGAAATCTTTCCGATTCTTCTCGATATTCATATATTCAGCTAAAATTGAGTAATTGAGCTTTTTCTTTATAGTATTCAGCTATAGTTTCCAAGCATACTTCATTGACTTTTCAGCTCTGTACTCCCTCGATTTATGTATTATATATATTATTTCAATAGTTATGCCATTTTTTAATTGTGCGTTTTTTAACTTCAATCAAGCAAATTTATTTCCAATCGAGATATTTTTGAAATATCTTCTAACCAAAAACAAGTTTCATAACCCAGATCAACTCTATCTTCCGTCTCCCTCTCTCTCTTCCACTCTTTTCTCCTCTCTTTCTTCCTGTTTTAGTTAAAGCTTGTCCAAAATGTTGTCTTGATCCAATTATATTTCTTCATCCTCTTAGCTACATGTTTCCGTTATCCCTAACCGTAAGTTCTGCTCCAGCTCTTGCCCTCGGCTCACCCCTTTCCCCCGACCCATTTCCAACTTGCCACGCCCCTCGCTACCGCCCCCCCCTTACGGATATAGTTACATATAGCTATTGCTTGTTTGTTATCCAATGTCGCGCACGATCTCGATTTTGTCGCACAATTCCGGATCGTGAATGGTCGTAAAGTGGGTGCGATCGCTCCGGAAGGTGTTTCGCTCATTGGAACTAGTTTTGATTGAACGCTCCGATGGCGTCTCCGTACCGCTCAGCTGAATGCGCTTCTGCAAAGCCGACACAAAGTTCTGAAAGAAGTTGGAGATCAAATCGCTGAAACCGAATTGACCGACTGCACGATACCCTGTTCACAACTGTTGCACTATCTCTGTTGACATTACTGCTTAAAGGAGTTCTACAACTGACCTGAAGTCGACTCTTCACATGGTCGGTGTATGCTCGTCTTCGAACTGTGAACAGAGTATCGATTCTACTCACCTGTGAGATGATGTCGCCACGTGCCGTTCGCACCTGATACAGATAACGGAACTTGCGCTGCCTGGCTTCCTCGCGGGTCTCGCGCGTGCGCGACTGAGATCGACGCATTGGCACATGGGGATTGCCCACGCCCGCTGCACCCGGTGCCGGCTGGCCAAGGGGCAGATGGTGATTGCCGTGCGGATGCTGTTGATGGTGCCGCATATAGAGACGCTTGCGATGATCCACACGCCAAGCGGTAATGAAGCACTGCACCATGATGCTGATCACAATGGTCAACGGCCAGGCGGTAATCAAGAGACCGCCATAGCAAGGCGGCGGCAACGGGTGCGGCTTCATGCTTAATATCCAGTTAATTGTCTCCAAGCTGTGCATGAAGAAGTCTATGGCGCCAATCACCATGGCCGTGCCCACAATGCTCGACGTCAAGATCGTAACATATTTGACGCAGCAAAGCGTCAGCACCGAGCAGATGACGGCGCCACCAACCACAGCCACATAGATCTCGCGATACTGGAAAGGATGCAAAGTAGTGACAGAGAGAGAAAGAGAGAGAGAGAGAGAGAGAGAGAGGAAGTTAGGAGACAGAGAAGGGGAGAATAAGAATTAAATATATTTTTCAGAGAGTGGGATAGGAGGGAGATATATATTGAGCAATATATAGAGAGAAGAAGATGAAAAGAGATAGAAAGAGAGATGTGAAAGGTGTGGAGACAAAGACAGAGGGAGAGAGAGAGAGAGATAGAGATAGAGAGAGAGAGAGAGAAAGAGAATGAGAAATAGAATAGGAAATACAGAGTAATATTAAGTATTACATTAGATTAATTTTATATAAAGACTTTACAATGAAGAAGAAAGAGAGAGAGAGAGAGACAGAGGGGGCGTAAGACTCACTCCGAACTCGTTGTCCGGCATTGTGGCCACACAAACGGCCATTGCAGCGCCCGAGAGCAAAGCGCCAGCAAAGGCGCTGATCAGTACAGAGGCAACAGGATACGTTGAGCCGAGCACAGCGCCTAGGAGTCCGGCCACAATGGCCAGCGCAGAGTCAGCCGGCTTGCCCAGCCAGGTAATTTGGAAGTCCTGCAGTATGAATATCCCATTGGCGCCCACCATCAGCCCACTCAGAAAGCCAACAGCGCGCAGGCAGCGATAGCCCAGCAGGGCGTAGACGATGCCAAACACGGCGATGATGGCCCACAGCAGAGCCGGAAGGGTATCCGGTGTGGTTGGCGCACATGTTTGTCTGTTCTCCAGGATTCCCTAGAGGTAGCGAAAAAGGAAGAGATGAAAAAGTATACAAAACAGCTACATCAAAACAGTCAACCAAATATCTCTAATTAGTTCATTAAGTTTCAAGTCTATTAAGGGTTTTCTTAACTAAATTTGTTTTTGCATTTCAGAAGATTTCATACGATTTTACGACCAACATTTCAATATTATCTAGAAATTCTAAGTGCACTTTACTTATGTATCATTTGCGTAGCTGAATCTCCACATAACCTCATTTTAACTTAGTGTAAATATACTTAAATATTTTTACCTATGCATATCTATCTGCAATAATAACTAGAGATATATGTACCTACCTATCTATGCTAGCATATCAGCAGTTTTAATAGTATTAGTATTGACATAACCCCACTTTTATTATATTTGTAATCTAAAAGTACTTAGAATGCCATGCTAAGGATTCTAATTCATATTGTAAACCATTGTCAGCTATGACAACTTAATTAAAGTGCATTATTCAAACTATCAAATTTATATAGCTAAGCTCTTAAGGGACTTTATCCTTATTATATTTATTTGTTTGCTTTATACATTACAATATTTGATTTATCTAGTAGTTATATCTTTGCAAACTAACCTCACTTTTAGTACATTTTAGCAAGTTAACCTAAAATTTTTACAAATATTTGTTTTATTATTAGTTTTTGTCAAGATGCTGATACATACATATATATTAGTTTTAAGAATTTAAACTAACAGTATAATCCGAAATGTAAACGTATATAGTCCATTAATTCACTATATAGTATTTCTCTTTAGTCTTAGCGCAATGTCATATATTTGTTTTCATCTTCTTCTTCTGCTTTCACTCTCTTCCTCTCTGAAGTGAAGCTGTAAACATGTCAAGCATCTCATATCGCATGCACGCAGACAACCCTTGAGCCACGCCCCGTGCCACACGCCTCCTGCCCCGCGTGCACTGTAATTCGATCAAGGACGAGTGCAGGCACTGACACAGTTGCTACTCTGTCCACTTGGCAGCCTGCTTGTTGTCTGGATGAGTCAATTGTTGACACACTCTCAAAACACTCACACACACATAGGTATATATATGTATATACATATACAGAGATGACATACCTTTATCAAAAATGGCCAATCCATATGTGAAACGCTTTGCATATCATCTGAATGCTCCTGTCCAGCATCATAGATCACATCGTAACTGTCCAAGGAGTGAAGAGCCGCTGCCGCAGCCGCCGGGGCAGCTGAAGCCACTCCACTGCCATTGCCCGCCGTCTCAGTCATTGTTCGAAATGTAAGCCCCAAATTTCGATGGCTTTATATGTATGCAAAGCCCGGAATCGGGCTGTGCCACATGTTTGGTTTGGGCCCAAAACAAAAAATTGTTTGGGCGCAGAATTCGCCTTTTGCTTCAATTTATTGCATGAAATCAAGTATTTATTGTATTTTCAATTTATTTCTATATACTTTTCCCCTATTTTCTTTCTATTGTGTATCACTTATTTGGCTGCAGGAATATTTCGTCCTTTCTATCGGGGCCAAGATAAATTTACTTGTGGTACAACAAAGCAGCGCGATTCGCGCTGAACAGGGACAACAGCACAATGCAAACGCCTTTACATACGGAGCGACGGATCGAGAGGGAGCGAGATAGCTATAGCTCTGGGCAGCAACCCTTAAGCAAGAGCTTAAAAGCCCTTAAAGCTAAAGGCTGTTTGAGCTTTTCTGTTGGAGGGAGCAGCTTTTGCAGGTTAATGTGAGCACAGGTGAATGTGTGGGTAGATGGCTAATCGATGTATACCCTGTAAGTATGTGCATAAACAAATAAAGGAGCAAGGTACAGAATACCCTGTTATATGGATAGATCCATGGGTGGGTTAGAAATCCTGTAAATGCGAATGAAAAGGATAATATATCTTAGTATATTTATATATAGACGAAGGTATACTAAAGCGAAAGCATAGACCCTCGTATACACTCTAGACTTGAAATGATTATCGGCCCTATTCCCTGGATACTTGGCGGATGAATATATGCAGATAATGACAAAGAAAACGGAATAAAACATAATCCAAAATATATTTATATACTATAGATATACCAAGAGTCCGAAAACAGATGCAAAATACAGTTAAGGATAAGTCCCGAAAGGATATGCCATACAACTGAATACTATGTATCCTTGCTAAGATATTTAGAAGACATGGAACCATCTAATCTAAACATGTAATACCGATTTATACATATGATGTGAAACATCAAAGATCTATAAAAAATAAAGGAAATCTGGGCTAAAAAATATTTAAACAAATCTAAAACGAATTTTCCAACTTTTACAACTAAAGTACATATATTTCTTATGTAATCATAACATGAAATAAGAAAAAAATACAGGGTATCTGCATGTAGAGTTGATAGTGTGTGTATGATAAACATATATTTTAGCTTGTGTGGAGTTGCAAATTATTGGATGATACGTTATAGCCCCTCTACAAATGGAATGCCTTCCAACATCGATTGGATCGAGTCGAGTTCAATATATATTCGTATATATATATATATATATATGTAATTGTATTAGGTAATAGGATAATATAATATAATAATAATACGCCTCAATAAGCTAAAGCTTGAGGCTCTTTTCTCTTCCTTCGTTTTTAACAGTTTTCTTTTATCAACGCGTAATATTCAGATATTTCAGTTATATGTCGAGACATATAACTAACAATAATAGATTGTATATAATTTCATAATTGTTGTTGTGGTTCAATCTGTTTAAGGTGACCGTATAATGGCCTCGTAGGCAGCGAAAATAATGTTGGCCACCTCCACGGAGCGAGATTTGAGACTGAGCGTCGCATCGGGATTGCCCGGCTGAAGCTTCAACTCGAGCAGGACCCAAATGTTATTTGTCAACTTCAGGGATTGATAGAGCATATCCTGGCCCTCAACATTACGCTTGGCAATGGTGAAGATATTGTTGGTGGTCATCTTGGAGGCAATGCCGTCGGTGGTGCCAATGACACCGCTCAGGCTGTATTGCAGCTCATTGGCAGCGGGTATTTCCTTCCACGTGTTGAGGAAGACACGCTTGTCCAGCTGCCCGTCCTCGGCGAACAGTACATTGCCGTGCACCAAGCAGGCGAAGTAGAAGATGTCAATGTTGTTCTTGACGGCCACTTGAAGATTGTTTAATGGTTCCATACGCTGAATTGGTCCGCTGGTGCCCAATGCCAAGCTGACCTCTGTGGACTGGTTGGGTGGTAGCGGTGGTGCCTGCAGCGGCGAGGCGGGCACCAGACCGAAGCTGTTCTTGTTCAGCTGTATGGCAAAGTTGGTCATTGGCTGCATTGCTTTGTTGGTGAAGGTCATGTCCATGTAGATTTCGCCGTTGCGTCGCGAGAAGGTGCCCTGGATCTCTAGGCCTTTACCCTTTTCGGCAGGCAGCCAAGTGACCTTAGGTATTTGCACGCCCACCGACAGGGAGGTGCCGGCCAGGCCGAAGATGTCACCCAGCAGGCTGGTGGCCCCACCGGCAGGAACACCAGAATCTGCAGTTGCCGGTGGACCACCCAGTAGTATGTCCAATCCACCACCAAGTAGATCCACATTGCTGGTTGTCGAAGCCGGTGCTGCGGGCATGGCAGGCGCATTGATATCCATGGAGAGTAGATCGCCGATTAGTGAATCTTGATTGGGTATGACCATAGACTCGGATCCTTGGCCAGCATCGCCTGACTGGTCAGCATTTGCATTGCCAGAGCCGGCGGCACGGTTTGGCAAAGATTTGCGTACGCCAGCGCCGCGACCTTCAACAAAGGCCGTTGGGGGCTTATGATAGACACTGGCAAGCGAGCTAATGTGACAGATGAGCTCGTCCAAAAGGGTTGGCTCAAGCAGATCCGTTTCCTCCGAGATGAGCGGCTTGTCGGCAAGAACCACCTCCTTGGCAGCAGCCGGATCGGTAGAGAGTAGACGCCAATAGATGAAGCCACGATCACGCAAATCTGGATTGTCTGAGTCCTGGGTGGCAAGCGACAAGACATGCTGCACCAGCTCCTGAGTGTCCGATGGACGCTTGAGAAACAGTTTGACCACAGCTGTTAGCAATTGCAGCTGCACCTGAGCATTCTCATCCTGGAAGCCCTCCAGGAAGCTGTCGAGCAGCTCGTCTGCGTTGTCAATGCGTTCGGCATATTCGCCAATGATCCAGACCATCGAGGCACGTGCCTCTGGCTCATCCAAAGTATCCAGATTCTCGCACAGTGTACTAATGATGCTCTCATATTTATTGGGATACTTGCGGAAGATATCCTTGATGACGACAATGGCCTCCTGAACAACATAGTTGACCTTGGTCTGAATGAGGTCCAACAAAGTGGAAACACAGCGCTCGGCCGACGGTTCCACCTTAATAGCGCAGCGTCCAATTGCACGCACAGCCTTGCGAACAAAGTCCACATCCACCTCAGTGGCATATTCCTTCAGTTCACTCAATACCTGGGCAATGTTGCTCTGGTTGGCCAAACGAATCATAATGTCCAATTTCTCAAGCTTCACATAAATGGGATCGTTGTATTTCACGAAGAACACCTTCATCTCATGCTTAAGGATGTCCGGACGTTTCTGCACAATCAAATTGATGTTGCGCAGAGCAACATATTGCACCTCCGGTTCTGAGGAGAGCAGTGTAACCAGTGGAGGGGCCAATTTCTTGGTCAGCGTGGCACAGAAATCGCTATCGCTCGACAACATCTCCAGCAGCTTCATCAGCACCTTGACGGCGCTGAGCACAACAGCAGCATTGGCATGGGCCAAACGGGGCGTGATTCTCTCACAGATCGATTGTGCCTCTCGTTCATCCTTGGGACTGTAGTTGGCCAGCGAGTCCAAGATGAAGACCTGTCCCCATTCGGTGCACTCATTGAGCGCCGTCAATAGTTTATTAATTGTCACTGAATTCATCTCGACGAGCGGCTGACCCGACTGACTGGCCTCGTTGATTTCGCTTAGCGCCGCAACAGCGTTGGCCACCACCATGGGATTCGAGTCGGACAACAGATCCTTCAACTGGTCCAGGAATCCCTGATCCTCCACCATTGTTGCCGAGATGTCATATAGTTTGGCAACACAAACGGCTGCTGTTTTGCGCACATAGGGATCCTCGTCCTTCAGGCATTTGCGCAACGGTTCGCATAGATATTCCGTTATCTTATCAACGCGTATGCAACCCATAGTCCTTACGGCTAGAGCGCGAATCAAGGGATTCGAATCCTCACAATCCTTGACAAATGTATTCACTGCCATAATCGCCATATCCGGCTGTGATTTGGCATAGTTCATCAAATACAAATAAACGAGTTTCTTCAGCTCTAGATTATCCGTTTGCATGCAGTTGACAACATCCGGAAACAAGGCAGAGACATCCTTGCCAACGGTCATGCTGGCTATCACCTTCTTGACGGCCTCCTTCTTCTTCTCCTTTTTGTCATTGTTCAGCTCCGATTTGAGCTCGAAAATTTCGCCCTTTTTAGTGGTCGTGAAATACTTTGAATCGGTCATCGTGCAGTTCTCTCTCTCTCACTAGTGCTCGCTCTTGCTCTCTTATGCTTGGGAACTTGCTGCTAGAATGAATGGAAAGAACTTTGTATTAGAAATTTTGGAAAGAGCATTTCAAATTGAAATATGATCAAATTTCACTTAATCAAGTCTGGCAACACAGTTAAGATTGCAATTTCATTTAATTAAGCTCGAAACCCTATGCAAAGAGCTTATCAGCTGTAAAATGCATTTTATATTTTGTTACTTTGCTAAAATACTCTTTAATAGAGCACGGCCGGGTCGCGCAATACCCAACACATTTCACATATATGACTTAAATTATGAAATTTACAACTGTATGCAAATATCTTCAATATTGATTAGAATGCTAGGGGCAACTTCCTCTTAAGGGGCGTATCAGCCCCATAAGAGGCACCCACACAAATACACATACACACATATTTATATACATACGGCAAGCGTTTACTCATATGACGGCTTGAACCACGTCTCACACTTTTATTTATTCGATTTTACCAATGAGATATCCCGCTATAGAGAGTTACTTGAATTTACCAACTTTCTATATAAACTGAACAGCTATTTGAAATTAAATACAATTACTTTAATGATTATATTTACCTTAAAATGAGCTTTTCAAAGAATTTTGTTTGCGTTTTTTCCTTCTGCTCTCTTGCTGCTGCTGCCCTGCTTCTTTAGTGTGTGCCTGTGAGTGGATACTCGATAGTGTATATGTTTAACCAGTGCTGCTAAGTGACATATCGGTAGACAAGTAAATATCGATTATTATTCAAATGAAGTGCACTTGGCTGCATTTGAAAAAAAAAAGAAATTATGGATTTGTGTAAGACTGAGCAGTGTTGCTTAGCGGTATCGATGGCGATATGGATATCGATTATATTATTCAAATTATACGTACTGCATATGAAAAAGAGAAAATATCCATGTACGGAAAATGCATAGCAAAGGAGAAACAAATTTTTAATTGCTCACGTTTTCGTGTCATTGCGTAAGACATGCAATTTGAGATGGACTACTTGCAAGCACATATAAAATGTAATAACACAAATACAAATAAGCCTATGTATGGTTATGTACCCGTAAAGACTTACGTATTGCTTGCATAAATATTTATTTATTTATTTATTTATTTATAGTATTTCACTTGATGCCTTGCACAATTTCCAACATATTTCCGTTGACTGACTTTTGTTGTCGATGTCTTCCGTCTGTGCGAAAAAGAAACGCAAAGAAGTTTTCGTATAACAATAAACAAAAGTTACAGGGAAATAAAAACAATGCAAAAGCTGTGAATTCGACGAATATCTAACGAAAGCAAAGTGCAGATAGCATAGCTATGCTTTCAGACGAATTGTTAAATGCGCTGCAATAATCAAATTATAGCAAAACAGAGCTTTTGAGGTGTAATTGTAGCGCATCAACTCTCGAAGAAACAAGAAGTATCCGACTAGAATATACTCTGACAAACAGATGATATTAGCATCTGCAAAAGAATACCTATTGTTTGTATATAATTTACAATAATTAATTAATAAATTCGATCAATGTAGGTCGTATAATATATGATGAGTATTCAAATAAGGAAATCTAAACAATGAACCCTAATGTCGATTCTACGTATCAAATTTCACCTACCTAGCTTCTATAGTTCTTATACACTAACTGCCAAAGTTATCGATGAAGAAGAATCTATCGAAGGATCCACTCAGCAAATTTGAAATTTCAAGCTCTTTATGCTAAAAGTCTTATATTATATATGTATATTGGCATATAGAACGAGAAAGTTAAATTGACTCGTTTCGTTTAATGATACTGACTAATCAAATATATGCAATAAGTTCATGATAGTTAGCGGCCATGTTACATACCTTTCAATAAGAGCAATATGCCCTGTTTACCCATTTTCTGTCTGCTTAGAGTATCAAAAGAAAATCCACCCACAATTCATATCATACAAAATAAAATTTATATTTATATATGTATGCACATACAAAATCCACGGAAGTAAAAATCTGAAACTCAACGCCGCATTCCAAAATCGTGTTATAAAATAATTTGGCAGCGCTTGGGCAGCAATCATTCGAAATCGAGCCAGTCGAGCGAGCACATCGCAGCTAAAATTTTTTTTTTTTAATCTTCATTCACTCTAAGCATAATGGATAATCGACATGCGGTAAGATATATGAAAAACATTGAAATATGTCAAGGACTTCAATTCTTTATGTTTTTGCAGCTGCTGAAGTTCTCGTTTTTGACGCTTCTCGTGCTACTTTTTGTTTGTGTGCAGGCAACAAGTGCGGGGTATAATCTCTACATAGATATATAACTATAACAATTATCCTAATCATACGTATATTTATATCAATCAGGAGTCAGCAGAAGAAGAAAAAAATTGTTATACATGTACCCATTCACAAGAAGATCGAGAAACATGTTCATACGATTATCAAGCATGTTCATCATCATCACAAGCCGATTGTGCTAAAGGAGGAGAAAAAGATTATACATGAGGAGCATCATCCGATACAAATTCATCAGACCAAAGAGCATATACATCACCATGAGAAGCACGATCATGCCCATCATGATCATCATGAGCATCACGAGCATCATCATCCCATTGAACAGGCGCCGTCCATAGAGGAGGAGGAGGAGGAGCATATACATCATCATCATAATTATGAGCACAAAGATGGTTATCTCGGCAGCAGTGATTCAGATGCCAGCAGTAGAAGCAGCAGCAGCAGCATCACCAGCAGTGAGGAACGTTGATGTAAGACTAAACCTAAAAACTAAAAACCAAAAACCAAGAAAAGAAATTAGCACAAAAAACCACTTATGTTAATTTTATGTGATGTATTATTTAGATTTACGTATACACAGTTTTTTTTTTATACATATATAGATTTTTTTTTTATATGTAATGTATGTAAATAACTTAAGAACGGGTTATCGCATAAATGAACTGGTTAAAATAAATATTTGTTCTGTTACTTGGCCAACTAACCTGAATTTGAATGCGCGCCAAGCAATCGAGATACTTGTCCCGTTTACAGTACTGGCACATAAACAAATCAGCTGATATAATACTTAAGCCAAACCAAGAGCGCAACAGTTCAAACGTAACTAAAAAATAAACTATTTGGCTGATTTTAAGTGTTGTTTCTTTTTCATTTTTCTTTTTACCATATAATATAAGTAAGTATCCCATGGCTTCACTCAAGTGTCTTAAAGAAAATAAATTTTGACAACCACCATTTGAATGCGCACTAAGCAATCGTTGGGCCTGCAACGGTTTCCAACACTGCCGCGATAAGACGTTTTTCGATAAGTTTGACATAGCGACGGCACACACACCGCAGCGAAGACAAGGCAAAAATAAAAGAAAAGCATATGAAACGAGGGAGCGTAGGGAGTGAGTGTTACTTTGCAAAAAAAAAGAAAAAAAAAAAAAACGAAAACGAAAAAGAAAAGAGAAAAGCAGAACAAAAAAGCCACACAAATAAAGAAAAGAGTTTGCAACAAAATTATTAGCTAGAGAGCAGCGAAAGCACAAGATGTTCTTGTTTTGGTGTTGATAACAAACAAAAATGACAACAGCAACAGCAACAAAAACAACAACAAACACAGCAGCAACCAGCAAAAAAAAAAAATCAACACGTTCCAACTGCAACCACGAAGACAGCAACAGCAACAACAGCAGCAGCAGCAACAACATCAAATCGATGTGAAATCAAATCGTATTGCAGCGCAAGTGCAACAAATTGTCAATAGTTTTTGATTTGCAAGTGGCTGCATTGTTTTTTCCTTTTTTTTTTGTTGTTTTTTTTTTTTTTTTTTTTTTTTGTTGCCAAAATTCCAGTCTCCCGTTTGTGCCAATTCACACATACACGCACACGCACATTCACACAAACACGCCTACACTTTTGCGCGCTCCTCTTCCTTCTCCTCTTCCTACACTCCTACACTCCAACACTTCCCTTTCTTTACCTCTTCCCGGGTCCCTACTCACTTCCCTCCCTCCTTCATCCTCTCTCTTAATCTTTCTTATTGTAAGCAAGCATTCCCACTCAAATTTCAACTCCGCTTTTGAGCTTTAAGCTCCTCTCCAAACACCCCACCCCAAAGCCTGCAAATTAAGCGATAACAAATTGATAATTGAGTGAAAAAATTAAAAATACAAATAATATTAAGTTGATAAAGCAACAGCGCCAAGGCGAGAATCCTGTGAGTGCATTTAAGAGCGATGCAGTATAGGCCACCATGGGTTCACAAACCTTGGAGATACTGCGCCAAGGCGTGTGGGCCTCGCTGACCGGCGGCTACTTCTACGATCCGCATCAAGGCGTATTTTGCAATGTTGTCCATTTGTATTTATGGCTTTATCTGCTCTGTTCGCCCTTTGTTGCCTATCTGGTGAGTGTCGAATTACGTTTGTCGATGCCGAAGCTGAAATTTCATCTTTTTCGTCTCTTACCTCTTGCAGTATTTTCCCAGCACATGGCTAACTTGGTGTTTGTATTGCGTGTTAACCAGCTGTACAATATTGCTGGTGAAGCTGGCGAATTTGGCATTGCATCGCCTCTACGATCGGGCTCAAACTATGTCCGAGGTGAATCTGAAGAGCCACTTCTTCAAGGTCACCAAGGAGATGGAGGCACGCGAACCGGACGAAGAGAATGGCATCGAAATGAAAGTAATGCGAGCCTTGGAACAGCCAATCAATGAAGCCAGCGAGGAGAACAGCATCATGTCCATAGACAACGCCAATAGCATTATAGGTAGACAAAGCACACAGCTTATATATAACGTTTATAGTGAACATTCAATTAATCCTCCTGAATTTTGTAGATCTCAAAGTTGATGTGCATCGCAAGAATAGCTCCGAATCCATTGAGTTAATGTTTTACGCCCCATCTATGCTATCTGGCGGCAGTCAACAGGATCAGCAATCGCTTGCGGGGTCTGCTAGCGTTAGCAAATCCATAAGATCAGCAGCTGCAACAAATCCTGGTTATGCCAATGAACTATATAGCAAATACCTGACTGTTTATCCTGAGCTTGTGGAGCTTGTGGTACCTGCCAATACGGACGATAGCGAAGAGGCAACTGCGACTGGAGGATCGACTGTAGCAGCAGCAGCAACGAGTACAGCAACATCAACTGGAACAGCTGGTGGAACTGGGTCTGGAACAGTAGCTGTAGCCGGAGCTGGTCGCACGGGACGTCATTTGTTCAGTCGTCGACACCGGCGTCAGCTGGAGCGACAGGCGAGCCTAGATGCCAGCAGTGCTCTAGATGATATGCTAAACACGGAGCTAATGCGAAATCAATCCGATACAATAGCCACAACAAGATCAGCAGCATCAGCAGCGGCTGCAGCAGCAGCTGCTGCGTCACCCAGTTTTTTGCATACGAAAGCGGTGAGACCTGGTCATAATTCGCGTCAACTTTTCATGGTTAGCCCAGCAGGAGGAGCATCAGCGACAGCTTCGAGTGCAACTGGAACAGGCGCTGGTACTGGAACTGCAGCTGGATCTGGAAGTGGAGCTGGAGCTGGGGCTAGCAACGATGGCTGCTCTGCATCGTCTTCCTCATCGGTGTTGCTTGTCCAACAGCCACAAACACGTTCCTTGCGATTGCAGCGACATCGCAGCTCTGAAACTCACGAAGAGCGACTGAAACATCAAAGCCGCATTGGATTATTTCAATCGATGCAGCAAACATTGCTGCAACATCAGCAACAACATTTCCAGCAGCAACAGCAAAAACAGCTGCTCAAGCAACAGCAAAAGTTGCAGCATCAACAGCAGCTGCAACAGTTGCAGCTCGAACAGCAGCAACATGCTGCCGAACAGCAGCAACAACAACAGCACCAGCAGCATCAGCAGCAACAACAAAATGTCGATGTTGACGACATGGATATGGACCTGGCATTGGCGCTGAGGCGCATATCGATATTGGGTATAACAATCGGATGCACGATAGAGTTATACAATATTAACCAACTTTTGTTTTCTAGATTCTTCTTCGGATGTGTACCTGGAGGATGACAGCTATACCAAATCAGACTTAGGCATTGAGCAGCAGTCGTTACACCAGGCGACATTTCGTGCCCAGCAGCCGCACTTGCACCACCATCATCATCATCATCACCATCACCATCATCAGCAGCTGCACAATCACCATTTGGTACGCAAGGATCGAAATAGCACAATGTCAGCTCTGCAGCTCTGCAATTCGACTCAATTGACGGAAACGAATCGATCGGCGAATGCAATGAAGCGGCGTAGACATTCCAATGCCACAAGCTATCAAAAACAGAGCAACAATCCTAACTCCAGCTCCAAGACCACGTTGTTGAATTCCTCGTCGATCAATCAAGGTGGCGGCGGAGGAGTGCGTCGCATTAAGAGCGCCGCCCTGGAGGTTCTCTGTACTCAGCCATCTGTCTCGAATTTAAGTCCGCATCCGAATAGCGTCGAGGCGATTAGCGGGCAGCAGCAGTTGCGAAATCCACTGCCGCCGCCCAGCAAAAGTCTTGTGCGCAATCAACATCTGAATCTAAGACTTGACCAGAACTATGCAGAGAGTGCAACTGGCGGACCTGGAGCTATTGGCAGCTGCAGCAGCGTCATTTTTGGCAGCTCCAGCGTCTGTGGCTCAACCACCGCACTAATCGAACCACCTGTTTATCCCATTGTTGAGCATTTGGATGAGAAAATGAACGATGAGCCAAAGCTGCAAATGGACTACGATGATGATGACGTGGAAGAGGAAGTGGATGAGGATGACACCGATCACCAGCTGGATGTCGATGATGATGAAGTGGATGATGTACCACTGAGGCGTCGCACGCGCGCCTTGGGATGCAGTCAAACGCATCGCAGTGCCGAATCCGATGTTGGCGGCATTTTGGCCGACGATGATGATGATGTCTTCAAGGATTTCGATGACAATCTGGAGCACATACTTAGTGAGCTGCAGCAGACGCAAAGCCAGCTGGACGATGTGCTCAAGAACTGTGAACTGAATGGCAGTGGACCAGGTGGGGCGGGGATAGGAGCAGCAGCAGGAACAACAAGCATACCAAATGCGTCAGCAGCTGCAGCAGCAACAATTGTTGCACTGCCATCGGACGATGAGGAGACAGACAACAACACAGGCTCACGTTCGCCTTTGCTCAGCAATCGACAGCAACAGCTCAGCGCACGGGAGCAAGCCGCCGAGCAGGCGTTACGCCAAGAGTTCACCCAGCCAAAGAAACTCCAACAGCAGCAGCAGCAGCAACAACAGCAGCCCTTGGAGATTCGCAGCCAGTTGATAGGCAGCGAAGCCGACTCGGGCTGTCCGTCCAGCGATTGCGAGCATGTGAGCGCTAGTTCCAAGGATCAGCTGTTGCTGCAGGATCACGAACCCGACCGGCATCAGGATCACGAGCTTGACGAGGAGCAGCCATGCACTTCTCGCATGGCTGCGCGCAGCCTGGGTGCCATACCCAAGGTAGCCAAGTATCGAGAAGTGGATGAGCTGCGTCGTCGGCGCGCTATAGGTGGCGGCGAATCGTCCAACAGTAACAATGAATTGGCCTTAGTCAAGCAACAGCAAAAGCTGGCCATGTTGCCAGCGTGTTCACGCAATTCCTCATCCTCGAACTCGACGCACAGCATCAGCCTGACGGACAGCCTCACGGCTGATATACACAAGATGCTGTGGCTAATGCATGGCGGTGCTGTGGACGATCGTGGCCGACCTATAGCCGCCATCCTGCCCGATGGCACAACGGTGCCAGCTAATCCAACAATCGTGCCACCGAATATGTCCAGTGCTCATTTCCAATTCTATCAGGATGCTATACAGGCACTGCACGGCAGCTATCCCGCATCCATGGATGCGAAATTAGTTTGCGAACAGCTGGCAGCATCGGCAGCTGCTGCTGAGGCGCACAACGCAGCGAATGGACTGACAGCGCCGCCAGCTTCGTTAATTAGCTGCAGGATGATGAGCAATAGTGGGAATAGATCAGGAGGAGCAGCAGCAGCTGGAGGAGGAGGTGGAACAGCAGCAGCTGCAGCGGCAGGAAGTGGAGCAGGAGGAACAGGATCAGTTGCAGCAGGAAGCAGCACGGCAGCAAGTGCGGCACGCTCTTCATTTCAAGGAATGTTCAATATGATGCAAATAGCACGCCAGGAAGCGCTGCAGCAGCAGTTCAACGAAGCTGCAGCAGCAGCAGCGAATGCAAATTCGAATGCGAATGTTGGTGACTCTGCAGTTCGACAGCAATCAAATCAACAGCAGCAGCAACAACAACAACAGCAGCAACAGCAGCAGCAGCAGCAGCAGCAACAGCAGCAACAGCAGCAACAGCAACAACAACAGCAGCAACAGCAGCAACAACAGCAGCAACAGCAGCAGCTCAGTCAACCAATGCTGCACGTGGATGGACATTTCGCGCCTTACTGTGATTATTGGCGTCCTGCCACCTGTCTGCTCTCTGCCGAGAAGCCCCTGGCACCCAAGAGCTTCTACAAATATCGCTTCAAGTGGTGCGGGCAGGAACATGAGTTCAAGATAGCCATGGATCGCTTGGAACTGCTTGCACTCTTCGATCGCGACCTGCACTGGTTGCACGTGCTCTTGGCCTGTGTCTTGTGCACTTTGGTGGCCTGCCTGGGCTCTGCGATACTTCAGCATAACTACTACAAGGATCTGTGTGTTCTGCTCTTCTGCTCGGTTATAGCCGGTGCCCAATACTCGCTGGTGAAGAGCGTCCAGCCGGATGCAGCATCACCGGTTCACGGTTTTAACAAAATCGTTGCCTACTCGCGTGCCATTTACTTCTGTCTGTGCGGCGGCCTTCTGCTGCTGCTCAAGCATTTGGATACGGCTTATCGGGAGAGGCCACCGGAGACGTTTATTTTCTTTGGCATACGCTATTCGCCGGCTCACGTGGTTGCTACGCTTTTGCAGTGCCTCTATGTCATGCTCCTCTGCTTTCCCATCATGTTCTCGGTTGGCCTGTGTCCGCAGTTCAATACGTTTCTCATGTACCTGCTCGAACAGCTCGATATGCATCTCTTTGGCGGCAATGCGGCGAGCAGCTTGTTAGGTAAGTGAAGAGTGAAAATGTGAGAGCTAATCCTGCCCAGCTTCTGTCTAGCAATTGAGAATGACAACATTTAGAGATTCGAAATTTGTGGAGATTCTGTGACAGTATTAGTATCAGCAGAGTATAATAGCTAGAGATTACCTAAGCGGAGTAGAAGATAGGGAATAACTAGTAACAGTCCAGCTATATAGATGAAGATCTAATTATATCACCTAAAGACTAGTTAGTATAAGTCCATCTATTCGCATGAATGTATTAGAGTATCAGGTTAGACAAGCTAGATATAAACTCTTTCTACTATACATTTGTTCATCTGTCCGTCAGCAGATGAGAGAGAGATAGAGAAAGAGCGATTAATTAATTAACTACATATTCGATCAAGGTCAACATCTCGCACGGAGTACTCCAGTTCTGGAATGCCTTTATGCCCTTTTCAGTTGTGGATTGAAGCTAGCGCTAGGTTTAGGGTATTCGCCAGTCGTACATATATAATATATAATCCCATTATTATTTTGTAGGCTCTTTCCTTTGCCTGCTGCGCTCCGTTATGGCTGTCCTGCTGCTCTATGGTCCCTTGTATGCTGCCCTGGATGAGCATCGAGGCACTCAGTACATCTTGTTCTCCATATTCTGTGCAATGCTGATACCCTTGGGCTATCACATGTCGAGGTCGGCTAGCGATTTTAGCCACTTGTGGCGCATCATCAAGACGTGCATTGTGAGCAGCTATCGCGATGATGAGGACGAGTGCAGGCAGCACTCGTACAAGAGTCGCAACCAGGTGAGCCAGCAAAGGGAGCTGGATCACAGGGAGCAGCAACAGCAACAGCATCAGCGTCAGCTGAGTAAACGCCAATCAACGGAGCCCAGCTCAACAGCGCAGCCAACGCCGCTAGCACAGCGAGTGGCGCGGCAAGCAGAGCTCAATTCCCGGTCCAATAGCAATGAGCACATCGAACTTAGCTCGCTGGGGAAGCACGAACAGCACCCAGAGCAGGAGCAGGAGCAGGAGCAGGAGCAAGAGCGGGAACAGGAGCTGGAACAGGAACTGCAGTTGGAGCAGCTGCATAGCAAATCGAAAGCTTCATCTCTGGGCAGCAATCAAACGTTGGCTAAGAGCCATAAACGTGGCCTAACAGCCTCCAGCTCGTATGCTTCGATAGCAACTGGCCAAGATGCAAGTGGAGTAGGTGCAGCTGGCACAGCTGCAAACGTAAACGGAACTGTTGCAGCAGCTGCCGTCAAAACAACCCGCAGTGCCGAGAATCTGTATGCAGCAACCATAACTGAGACCAAGTCGCCAACGGAGGATCCACAAGATGACAAAATCTCTAGTTCGTCGACAACAAATCCCGGGGATATGTCTACGCTGACAGCTGGCGCTAATACAGCCAATACGGACATAGATGCCACAGATGCCCTCGACCCAGAGCCAGGGCTGAGCAATCAACAAGCAGCGCTCGATTTGGACGGCAGTGAGTTGGAGAACGAACTGCCGGATCCATTGCCTCGCAAACTTCAGGCAACGGTCACAACTCGCTTGAAGAACGATTTCGTTGTGATGACCCTGCTGGCTGTCTCAGTCCTGGTGTTGCATTGCAGCACAGTGTTCACAGTGCTCCAGCCGGATCTCAATGTGGTGCTCTATGTCTTCATCGGCACCCTGGGCGTGCTCCTGCACTATGCGGTGCCACAGATGCGCAAGCATATGCCCTGGCTATGCTTTGCTCGTCCGCTGCTCCGGCAAAAGGAATTCGGACAGTTCGAGGTACTGAATGCCCCGCAGATCATGTGGTTTGAGAAGTTATACATCTATTTGAGTGTCCTCGAGCGCAATGTGCTGTTTCCCCTGCTGGCCATCTCATCGCTGACAGCGGACGCGCAATCGATTGCGGACAAGTTTGGCGTTCCATGGGGCACGCTCATCGTGGCCGTTTGTGCGCTCAAATGTAAGTTTCTCTTTTACCAATATCTGTCTCCTTTCTATTCTTTCTTGAGAACTAATACTCTATAGGCTTATTAAGAGTTCGTATCCAATAATTGTGAAGCTCTAGTTCTATGGCAGAAACTTTACATACCAAATTCGTTAGCTGTAGTTTTTGTAGTTATTGAGTTCAATGCGGTTATCCATATATGATTTGTAATATTTCGTGGGAGTTATTCAATTATATCCAATTTTTGATCTCTTTGCACTGAGACTTCACACAACAAATATCTCAACTGTAGCTCTTGTAGTTCCCGAGTTGTGAGGAAACTTTTGTATAAACTGTGTATTGTCGACTAAAGAGCTAAGAGTACAATGGAACTGAATAAATATGATCAGGTGTTATGGGTAGATTAATCATCTT
Organism: Drosophila stalkeri; assembly: GCA_035047405.1. Classification (NCBI taxonomy): domain Eukaryota; kingdom Metazoa; phylum Arthropoda; class Insecta; order Diptera; family Drosophilidae; genus Drosophila; species Drosophila stalkeri. Next base: position 28,457,246 of record JAWNPR010000061.1, read on the forward strand.
ATAATTTGCAGACTGTCTGCTGCTCAGTCAACTCTTGTTCATCATTCATTTCTTTCTCTTTTGCAGTTGTGCGTAATGCCTATTCGGATCCAACCAATCAATATTTGATCATTATATTCACCGTCTTGCTCTTTCGCATTGATTTCGCGATGGCAACGGAGAGCTTTATCATCGATTACTTTTTCGTATCGCTCGCGTTTCGCAAGTGTTGCGACTTTTTGCTCAAGGTAAGTTCTGATTTCCATATATGTACATACGAATAAGTTTGGGTATACGAGACTCGATGGTTGATGATTATGCATTGAACTAGTTCCATTATTGAATGGGTCAATGTAACTAAGCGGGTCTGACGAATGCTCTTCTGTAGACAGTTTGAGTTAATAGTTTTACCTTGTTTCCTTTTGCAGTTGCAATTCATCGTTACGTACATCGCTCCCTGGCAGATAACATGGGGATCGGCGTTCCATGCGTTCGCTCAGCCCTTCAGTGTGCCCCATTCGGCGATGCTATTCCTGCAGGCGGGCATCTCGGCTTTGCTATCGACACCGCTGAATCCCTTCCTGGGCAGCGCCATCTTCCTAACCTCGTATGTGCGTCCGGTAAAGTTCTGGGAACGAGACTACAATACGCGACGCATCGATCACTCGAACACGCGACTCAGTTCACAGCTTGAACGAGATTTGGGTGCCGATGACAACAATTTGAATAGCATCTTCTACGAGCATCTCACACGATCGCTGCAGCATTCGCTCTGCGGCGATCTTCTAATGGGTCGCTGGGGCAATGTCAATCAGGGCGATTGCTTTGGTGAGTCGAAGGAATTCATGAATCTTTTCTCTATTTTCGATTAACGATCTTCGATTTGCCTCTTTCAGTTCTTGCCTCGGATGACTTGAACTGCTTGGTGCACATCATTGAGCTGGGGAACGGGCTGTGCACGTTTCAGATGCGTGGCTTGGAGTTCCGCGGCACCTATTGCCAGCAGCGCGAAGTGGAGGCCATCACCGAGGATGTGGAGGACAATGATGGCTGCTGTTGCTGCGATCCAGGCCATTTGCCGCGTCTGCTCAGCGCGAATGCCATGTTCTCAACACGGTGGCTTGCCTGGCAGGTCGTCGCCGCCCAATATGTCATCGAGGGCTATTCCATCTCTGACAACCTGGCCAGTGCCACCTTACAGGTGTTCGAGTATCGCAAGGTTCTCATCACCTACTACATCAAGGTATGTATTCAGGTTTTAGCACTTATTTTAAGTTGAATTACTCAATTTGTTGAATCTCCTGCTTATCTTTTACCTCTCACAGAGCATCATCTACTATGTGGTGCGCAATCCAAAGCTGGAGCAATGGCTTGCGGCTGGACCCATTCAGGATGCACTGCAGCATACGCTGAGTCGTCAATTTGTTGATCTCGATCCCATATTCAATTTCAATTTGGATGAGGACTTTGACTTTCGCGCCGTGGGCATAACACGCTCCAGCTTCTGTTATGTGTATCTAAAGTGGATCAACTATTGCGTGGACAAGCGCAAAGAGGTGCACACTGCCAAGGAGCCGCCAGCAGCTGCAGCTGCAGCGCCAACTGTTATCGCAACTGCACCAACGGCTACATCCACAGTTGCTGCTGCAGCGGCAGCAACTCCCGTTACCACTGCCTCCGTTTCCGCCTCGGCTCCAGCTTCAGCTGCAATCATTGCGCCCGCCTCGACCAGCGGCTCGATTACGACAACTGCTCCGGCCGTTCCAGCTGCTGTGCCCATTGGACAGCTCGCCAGCAATCAGGTTTCAGCGAACAACACGCCCGCTCACAACGACTCGAAGAGCACGCCGAATCTGTCCGCCCATAACGCCTCGACCACACCTCAATCTAAATCTCAGTCGCAGCAACAGCTGCGCAGCGTGCGGCCGCAGAAGAGCGCCACGATGAGCGCAACGCCTGGAGTGGTCCAGGAGAGCCGCGACGTGCTCGCCGGCCTCGATCAGCTGAGCAGTTCGCATAGTTTCGCTAACATCTCACGTCAGACGTCGGAGAGTGCGCCCGGCTTGAGTGGCTACGTCGCCTACATGGATCAGAATGTCTTCGTCAAGTTGGCGAAGACGACGCCGGGCAAAAAGGATTCGCCTCGGTTGCAACAGCCCGTCGGAGCCGCCGCTGCAGCTGCTGCGGCCCTGGCACAACAGGATGGCAATCTGACCACGATATTGCCAAGCACCGTGCCGCCGATACCGCCGAAGCGACCCGCCATCAAGCTGAAGGCGCCTAGCGTCTCAAAGGATGCGCCGTTGGTGTCGCTGTGCTTGGCTTTGGGTCTGCTTGCACGGCGCTCCTTGGCCACGGCCTCGCATAGCTCGCTGACGGGCGTGGAGTTCTTTCTGCACGGCCTGCACGCCCTGTTCAAGGGCGACTTCCGCATCACCTCGCCAAGGGACGAGTGGGTCTTTGCCGACATGGAGCTGCTCCATTCGGTGGTGGCGCCTGCTGTCAAAATGGCCTTGAAGCTGCAGCAGGATCACATAACGAATCCGGATGAGTTCCTCGATCCGCAAGCCTTGTACGAGGCCATCGACAGCTGTTCCAAGGAGTTGGTCATCTCGCACGAGGCAGATCCGCAGTGGCGCAGCGCTGTGCTACGTGGCGCACCCAATTTGTTGGCACTGCGCCATGTCATGGAGGACGGATCGGATGAGTATCGCATCATAAGGCTGACGAAGCGATTCCTTAGCTTTCGTGTCATCAAACTCAATCGGGAATGTGTGCGTGGCCTTTGGGCCGGACAACAGCAGGAGCTAATCTACCTCAGAAATCGCAATCCGGAGCGAGGCAGCATACAGAACGCCAAGCAAGCGCTGAGAAACATTATCAACTCCAGCTGCGATCAGCCCATTGGCTATCCCATCTACGTTTCGCCACTAACCACCTCGTATGCGGATACCAATGCACAGCTGTGCCAGGTGATTGGTGGTGCCATTACATTGGATACGATCCGGCAGACGGTGCTCGATTGGTGGCATCGCATACGGGAACGCTGTCGCCAGGGCTGCAGCTCGGGATCGGCCATGGAGGCATCTATGCAGCAATTGGGCAATTGTAACTTTGGCAGCGGTGGCAGTGTGGTTGGATCCACAGCCGGATCGGCGAGTGCGGGAGCAGGAGCTGGAGGAGGAGGAGGAGCTGGAGTGGGAGCGGGAACAGGAGCAGGAGGTGTAACAACGGCAGGAGTCGGAACTGGAGCTGGAGGAACCATCGCAACAGGCAGTGCTCCCGGCACTGCCAGCAGCACGGGTGGTGACTCCTCAGACCTAGCACCTGTCTTCATCTCAGCTCCATTGTACAATACTCTAACGGTCAACAGCTATTATGGCGTACGCTCCGGCAATGTTACGGGCTTGGCTGGCAGCTATGTGGGCGATACTCTGGCCGTGGTACGCGGCGGCCTGGCCGTGATGCCTGTGAAGCCAACGTCGACTACGCTCATCGCTGGACTATTAAATCGTGAAAGAGAGCTGGATGGAACGGCCTCCACATCGGCGCCCGGCTCCACGCTGCGCGCCAGCTGTAGCAGCAGCAGCGCTCCAAGCGCAAGTGGACAGCGTACCCGAAGTGGCATTAGTCTGCAGAGCAGCGCCCGACGCGCCACCCTGCCCATTGCCAGCGGTGCTGCCGCAGACATTGAGGTGCTGCCACCGACGCATACAACACATCTGGAGCTGAGCGAACAGGAAATCAGTCCGCGCTCCAACAAGCTGTCCTCCTCCTCCACGGGCAGCTTGGGCTTGAGCAATATCATTACCACGCCCGGTGACTATCCACGCAAGACCAAGGGACCCATTTGCCTCATGGCCAATGAACCCTCATCAGCTGGCACGTGTGTCGGAACACCTACCGTTGGCTCTGGAACTGCAGCATCTACGGCCTCAGCAGCTCAGCTAACGCCGCGCAAGCCGCGCATTGAGATCTACCGAAAAGTCATCATTGTGGACGATTCGGGGGTGAGTGAACCGAGCTGACAAATTAGCTTAATTGATAATTAGTTCCACAACTTTTAATTCTGATCTCTTCAATTTGATGAACCAGTTCATAATTTGTATACATTTCAAACAATTTTAGTAGATGGTTTATTCATTTTATTTAATTCCCTTATCTTAGAGGTGGAACTTTAATTTAGTTAATCTATTAGATCATGAACTAGTTCATTAATTCTCTGACTCTCCCCCTCTAATAGATCTATGACTGCCTGGATATTATAGACGCCGTCGTGTGGCCCACCGATCATATGCGCGCAAATGGCGGTCGTCTTAGCTGGAAGGACTGGGAACCGAGTACCGGAATGGTGGGCCATGTTGTCCACGTGTGGGTGCCCAATCATAAGGATGAACTGTTTCGCTCCCATGTCAATCGATGTGTCTATCTGATCGAGATTGGGGAGCACTACGTGCCCGTGGAGGAGCTGGGCTTGCGTGAATATAATCAAATCTTGGGCAGCAGCACCGAGGAGGTGGCCACGTCTAGGCGCAGTTCCGTCCAACTGGATTTCAACGAGTACTCTAGGCAGGTGATGTTGGCCAGGCAGACGACAGGGACAACAGCGTCGACGTCGTCGTCCAACAAGCTTACACACAAGCCACAAATTCGTGCTGTGAGCAGCAGCAGCAGCGAGGATGAGGATGAGATTATGGTAGATAATGACCCAGCTGCCAGTGGATCGACAGCTGCAGCTGCAGCTGCAACTGCAGTTGGAACTGGTGAAGATGCCTTGGCTCTGCCACCTGGTGTCAATTTCAATACACTGCTCAGCATGTGGAAACTGATTGCCGATAAGAAGAAGCAGGCGATCAACATAGATACGACAGAACCGTTTGCTGCCATCGACTATACGGGTGAGCTGCCGCCGGAGCTGATGCGCCAGCTGGAGGAGAGTCGCATGGCCAAGCAGCAACTGCTTGAGGAGCAACAAGAAGAGGAGTTGCGCAAGCATTTGCAAGAGCTGGAGGATGAGGCGAATGCCTTGGCTGCCGAGCAGGCACTACATCCCATTACGATAGAGACACCGCCATCCAATGATGAGGAGTTATCGCTGGAAGTGAGCGGAACACCGACGCCCATCAGCACAGGTTCAGGAACGACGCCAACACCACCAGCAGAGGGAGAGCAAGAGGAGAAAGAGCTGCAGCAAGTGGAGCAGCATGAAGAGGGGCAGCGAGAGCAGGAAATAAAGGTAGAGGCAGACGAGGAAGCGGAGGAGGAGGACAGAAAGATAGCAGAGCAGCCAGCTGGAGAAGAACAGCCAGCTCAGCTAGATAAAGATGAGCCTAAGGAGCGGCCAGACACGGTCAGCGATCAGGTGGATGGAGGACATGGACAACCAGAAGGAGATGAAGATTATGGAGTTGCTTGCTAAAGGCAGGAACCCACCAGTACCAGGAGCAGGCGAAGACAGAAACAGTACTTGGCCAGCGCACAGTAGGAAATGGTCTGGGATATTAAAGAATAGGCGCGGACGATGGATGATTAGATGGGAGAATGGGAGGAACGAAAGGAGGATAAACAACGAAGAAAGAAGGAGGAGGTAGAGGCAAAGTAATCAAAGTGCACAGGAGCTGCAGCAGCCAAACAGGTGGCAGAGGCAGAGCAAGGCAGCTGGAGCAGCTCTTGGTCAGCGGATAGTCTAAAGCGCAAACAGACAGAGACCACAACAACAACAACAAACACACACATGCATACACATATATACGCTGTAAATGTGTGCATATGTAAATATCATATAAAGAACAAATGAAAATCGAAGCAAAGCAAATGAAACAAACAACAAAGTAAAAATACTTCCAAAATGTTATCAAAATAAACTTTAAAACCCAAAAAAAAGAAAAACCCCAAAAAAAAAAACCTATGACTGCAAAATGGATAAATGTAAATAACAAATATACAAACTATATATGTATACTATAGATAACTATATATATTATATATACACTATATACTGTATGATATATACTACAATACTATATACATCATCTCCGCTATATAGAAATTTGTTAAACTTATGCGCATGTACATATATAGCAAAAAGAGAAGAGAAGATAAGAGACAAGAGAAAGGTATGCCCATAAAACGTTAGATTTTTCACTCAAAAATTCTAGACTAAACTAAAACTATTTAAAAAACAACTATTAAACAAATTATATACATATATAGCGAAAGTTTACCACATATATATTAACTATATAATACATTTATATATCGTGAAATATATATATATATATTTAAACAAAAAATTACACTTTTTGCGTTAGTATTAAAAAAAAGGAAAAAAAATTTATTAAAAATAAATTATATTAAAATTATTGTAAAATGTACGAGAAAACATAACAAACTCAACCAAAATGCTTTTCATTAATTTTACTAAAAAAAATGATTTTTTTAAAAATACTTTTACTCTTAACTAATTTTTAAACTATATCAATTGCTTACCTAGCCAATAAAAAAGAAAACAAAACAAATTGTTAAGCAACAAAGAATTTATATTATATATATATATATATATATATATATATATATATATATATATATATATATATATATATATATATATATATATATATATATATATATATATATAAATATATAAAACAAAAAGAAAACAAAACATACCAAAATTTAATTTGTAAAAAATAATATAAAAATAATAATAAAACCTATATAAAGTCTAATTAAGCAAAAAGTCTATAAACAGAAATGTTCAAATATATATATATATATATATATATATATATATATATATATATATATATATATATATATATATATATATATATAAACATATTGAGCATGTCATATATAGTATGTTGAATGAATATGAATATGCAAAGCTCTCACGTTGCCTTAATACATTAGACTGATTTTTTCTACACACACACACATACAACAACTAAAAAAATATATAAAAAGTAAAAAAAGAACACACACATACTTACATTCACTTGACATATGCATCGTAGATATATATATATATATATATATATATATATATATATATATATATATATATATATATATATATATATATATATATATAATATAAATGAAATCATATATATACAAAGTATAAGATAAAAAATATATGTTCAAATTAAAAACAATTCACTTTAAAAAAAATGAATTAAATTAATTGGATGGATGGATTGGAATATGAAACATATAATATATAAATACAAATATCATTAATCACCATATATTAAAAAAAAATGAATAAAATTCCCTAAAAATACCCTGTAAAATATGAAAGAATTTAAAGCAGCCACAAAACAAAACAAAATACACAAGCCAATTAAAAATGTCTAAATAAAACTCCCAAATACAAAATAAAAAAAACAAATGGAAAAAAAAAACTATACAATGTAAATTAAAAAGCAAAATGTTGAAATGTTTCAGCCGATGCATATGTACAGTTATAAAAATTCACAGTTAAAAGCATAAAGTTAGCCAAAACCTAAATCAAAAATAAAAAATAATGTAATGTAAAAAAAAACTTAAAAATAATTTTTAAAACAAAATACTGGTACAACACAGGCAAATCTAAAAAATATAAATATATATATATATATATATATATATATATATATATATATATATATATATATATATATATATATATGTAAATATACATATATTCAAAATATATTACATTCGTACGTCTAACGAAACTTTAAAAAAAATTTCGAGTCAAGATTCTTTTGCGAAACTTTTTTATTTGTTTTCCTTCTGATTTTTTATGGAGTTTTTAGTTCCATTTACAAAATACCAATTCAAATATTTATAAAATATATATGTGTATATATTTATAAATATATTTAAAAAGTATATATGTAACATTTGAAAATACAAATAAAACAAAATTGAAAATTGTTATACAAAAATAAATTATTAATTGTTTTCTTTTGCGCTATAGATATATTTGTGTACTGTTTATAGATATATGTATGATTTGGTATACCCTGTACCCATGAAGAAGGTGTGGCAGCACCTCACCAGCAACAGTTGATCTAGCCAAGTCTGTCTGTTTCTTCTAGTCTCTCGTAGTACTTTCGCACTTACCTATTATGAAACTTCACTCTGAAGCTCTGCCACAACTTCGATATATTAGCAACTATATCATATAGCCCGGTTCTTATGCTGATTGATTGATTGATTGATTAATTACTTAGCTAACTACGGATACATACAACGCAATTAAAATTTAATTTACAATTCTAATTAAAATAATCTTAGATTAATATAGCAGTTTATCATATATTATTATTGAATTCTTGTTATCACATATTGTAATTATATATTCAAATATATATTATTTTTTATATATTATATGAGTTAATCGTCATTGCCAATCGGTGGCCAAATGGACGTCAATTCGCTGAGCGCCACATCATAGAGAAGCTGATGATACTCCTCCAAGAGATCTGAAAGGTGAGCAGAAATTAAATATATATAGAAATATTAATAAGTACATATGTATATGTATGATGTCTTACAATCGGGTTGGGTCTCCCATTGAGCAAAGAGCAATTTTCTCGAGTGGATTCCCTTGTTGATCAAAGCACGCTTGAAGCGCAGCACCTTGTTATTCAGATCCGACCAGCTCCTGATGAGCGAGGAGGGCGCCGACTTCAACTTCGGCTTAAAGGCAGCCAAAGGCGGGCAGACCACTCCATCTAGCAGGTACATTCCAAAGTAGCTGAAACAGAAAGAGTGAAGTCCACAAAATCAATATATATCTGAGCAAGAGGCGTATACGCTTGATCTCTATGAATGCATTAGAGTTTCGGAGTAGAAGACTACGGGGTGTAACAGTTTCAGCTATATAAGAGTATTCAAGTATAAGAGTATAGACAATAGCTATTTAACTAGGAATTCCGACTTAAGTGACTGTATAAGCGTGCCTCTATGAATGTATAGAGCTGCTCCACATGGGGTTTACAGTAGCTTCTAATCGTGCACTCCCACTACCCACTACCCACTACCTACTACCCACTCTATCATTCATCTGTAGCTAATACTATATAGAATATAGTAGATGTTCAACCTACCAGCAGGCCTTTTCACTCGCAGGCATTTCATACTCGCTCAGAGGCAGCTCCCAGCCTGCCTTGCCGTATGTGACTTTCAGATGACAATAGATGCATCCTTTTTCTTGAACATAACGGGGCGCGGGTTCCTCGCATACCTCGTGCACATTGCACAGGAGCGGTACATAGGTTAACAACCATTCCGGCTCAATGGCCGTAATGCCCATTAAGAACATCTTTTGGCTATCACCGTGTTGTATTTCGACGGCCTCCTGGTAAACGATCCAATCGGGTATTTCTTGCTTCAGCTCCGATGACTTGTGCATAAATGCCGGCTGCTCCATATCGGCAAGGTTGTAGGCATATCTAAGCCGGAGTTTCTCCTCCCTGTCGCTAATCTCATTAAGCGGCACTTTGCGTGCCACTCTATCGCCCATTCCGGCGAGTATTATTTGACGTAAGAATCGAGCTTTTTCGGAACACGGAGGCCTCATTTCCGGATCTACGCACAAGTTTGAATTTGGTACATGCATATTGATATCATTGCTCAGCTGAACGCGTAGTTTGCGCACCTCAACAATAGCGTTAAAGCGTATCTTGTTGCCGTCACAGAACTGTTTCAGTTGTCCACGTCTGCCAAAGAATTCGGAAGCACAGATAGCACGCATCAGCACCATCGGATCACCCAACAGTTTGTATTGTCCGTGGCCTCGAAACGGAAAGCCTGTGCGATTTTCGTTTTCGTTATTGGTGAACACCTCCGTCACAGAGAACGCAGCAACTAGGCAAACTGTGTAGGGCATCAGTCCGTATTGACTGGATAAGGCTATCATCTTGCCATAACGTGGAGCAACTGGAAAGCATGAGATGGTCTTGCCCAGAGAGGTAAGAGATGGCGGATTATTCGGATCTGTCGCTGGCTTTAATGCGCCCAGCACAATCAGTCGTTGTTCGGCCGCCTTCAGTTGCTCTCGATCTGGCGGCGAGGGGAAGGGAAAATTAATTATGCGATCGATGCCCATGCAACGCATTTTTAACATCAAATCGTCGACGGGTTTTTGTAGTATATCCGGTTGACTGAATTCCGAGAAGATGTCATTGTAAACGGCACTCGAATAGAGGCGATAACAATGCCCAGCACTTATGCGACCAGCGCGTCCAGCTCTCTGATCCGCCGATGCTTTCGACGTGTACGTCACCATAAACTTGCTGACTCCAGTTATCTTGTCGTAAAATCTTGTCTTCTGTCTGCCGCAATCCACAACATATTTGACATGGGGTATGGTCAGAGATGTCTCCGCTATATTGGTGGCCACCACACAGAGGCGACAGCCATCGGGCACTGGCTTAAAGATCCGCTGCTGCTTCTCCGACGACAGCAGCGAGTATAGGGGCAGCACCCACAGAGGTTGCTTGGTTGCTGCACTCTGTAGATTGGCCAAATCGTCAAAATCTCGTTCGTCTTCCTCTACTTCTTCTATAGGTCTCACCACCTGTAGAGCCGACTGCTCGTACATATCTGCGTCGGTATCTTCGCCGGCCAGCTTATAATCATCCAAATTAATATTCGGTAATGAAATACTTGTTTGTGTGTGTTTGCCCTTCTTTTTACGTGATTTTTGTTTTGGGCGCTTCTCATCGAATTGTTCCTCCAGGTTCTCCTCCTGCTGCATCTCTGGTTGCTGCTCCTGCTCCTGCTCCTTCTGCTGCTCGTGCTCCTTTTGCACTGCCTGTTCCTGCTTCTGGTAGGGAAAAGCCTTACGCAAATTGCGTACCAACTGCAGCACCTCCTGCTGTCCTGTTACAAAGATCAAGATGCCCCCTTCTGGCAACTTTGCGTGAATTTTCAGAGTTTTTTTAAAAGCTTCCGCTACATAATCCTCCGGGGTATGCTTTTGAAAGTGTATGGTAACTGGATATTCCCTGGCTTCCACTTTGATCACTGGCGGCGGCACTTTGAACAGGTGATCGTTCTCCGTGAAATCGCTGACACGCAGTGTGGCCGACATAATTATTAGCTTGAGTTTATTTGCGCGTTTGTTACGCAGCGGCACAATACGCGAGAGCAGCCCGATCAATATATCTGTGTTCATGCTACGCTCGTGTGCCTCGTCGATTATAATCACGGAATATTTGCTCAAGAGAAAATCTGTTTCTATCTCCTTTAGGAGCACGCCATCGGTCATGAATTTGATGCGTGTTGCTGGCGTCACGTTGCCTTCGAAGCGCACTAGGTAGGAGACCTCGCTGCTGGGCAAATTCATTTCATGGGCCACACGCTTCGACATGGATATGGCAGCCACACGACGTGGTTCGGTAATGGCAATCATTTTATCCTTTGCATACCCGGCCTCGTATAGGAATTGAGGAATTTGAGTCGTCTTGCCAGAGCCGGTTTCGCCAGCGACTATAACAATGGGATGCTCATTGATTAGCTCCATCACCTGCTGCTCCTCGGCGAGTATAGGTAGACGTAGTCGGGCTGCCTGCACCTCAGCAGTACGATTCACTGGCACATAGACTGTCTTGTGAATAGATGTTGGTGCGGCAGCAGGAGCGGAGGATGATTTAAAATCAGCTTCAGGAATAGCCTTTAGTGTAGGTTTAGCTGGCTGCATTTTCAAAGCAACGTCCTCATTTGTAATCGATTGCTGTTGCTCACCCTTAGCCAACTGCTCAACCTGATTTTCCTGATCCTTATCCTTCTCCTCCTCTTCCTCTTGGACTATGTCTGTGTCTGTGTCGTTATCGTCGTCAGCGGTGTCATCGTCTTCTGATTCCTCTGCGTTAACTATATTCGGATTAATGCGTTTGGCTTCCAGATCTTCTCGCTCCTCCACAAGCAATTTGCGTTTGCTGCCCCTGAGCGCATTAACACGTTGTACGCCGCTCTTGTTTTGATCTTTTTCGATCTGTTGCTGAGCCTGACGCTCTTTTTTCTTGGCCAGATAATCGTCTAGCTTGGGCAAACGCTTTAGTCCAACAGTTTGCACCTGACTAACCGATGTATACTGCTTCAACTCAGTCTCAGGTATTTGCACAGCACCCAAATCTTTCAGCAATTGTTCGCGCTATAATAAAAATCAGCTTAGAAATGAGAGACTTCTCTGAATCAAATGTAGCTGAATGCAGCTACTTCACTTACACCCTCTTTCTTCTTTTTCTTATCGACAATGGATTGTAAATTTTTGCGCTGCTTTTTTGTAAGTATTTTCACAACTTTACGCTTCTCGACTTTGATTTTCGTTGCCCGCTTCTTGGAGGGCAAAGCCAAAGCATTAGCCTCGTCGTAGCCGGTGGGAATGGAGCCGTTGCCATGGACATCATCCAAGCCGTCGATTTTGATCTACATCCGAATCAAATGTACCAAATGTAATTTATTGAGGTGATAGCTCTATTTAACCATACTTACATTCTTTACAGCCGAATTGTCGACAATTGTTTCAGGATTAAGCCGTGCTTTGGCATTGTGCACCTTTTTACCCATTCTTGCAATTACTGTTAAATTCTGGCGCACATCTGACAGTAATAATATTTCTAACACACGTGCGGCTTTCAGCGATGTGATATTGATGCTATCGATTGTTTTCAAAACAAAAAAATCATCGCCTGTAAATCAATTTTGATATTTAGTACTAGTAGAGATGTGCATGACAACTTTGTTGAAAATATCGTCAAATATGGCATGTGTTTGAAATTATTTAATGAGTTTGAAAAAAGTGCTTTACAGATATCGCACAATAAACATGTTTAGACTTGTTTGTGCTCTGTTATTGTAGTAAGTGGATATATGTTAACATATTTTTTTTGAGCTCTTATATTAATCAATCTTTTAAATCATATGAACGATCATCTAGCATGTACAAATTAATGTGATGAGTCCAGACTTCCAAAGTCGCAAGTGGCTAGATGTATGAACAGTTTAGCAGTATGGCAACTCTATCAGAACTAAATGAGAGTGCGTAGGAGAGACAAACCGTGAGAGGATGCTCAGCAATTGGCAAGCCCGCGTACCCAAAAAGGCCTTGTGTGTTTTGTTGTTATTATTTTGTATGTGTTTTTGCATATTACTGTCCATTAAACCGTTAATTTGTGTTTTTAACATACACATACATTTACAAAAGCAAATGCAATGACGAGTAAGAGCGATTGTACTGTTCGCATTGTACTGGCAAATTTGATTGCCGAATCGCAGTAAGTGCAGAATGCTGAACAGATGCGCAGCTTATATATTTCTATTGTTTTTTTTCTTTTATTTTTTTTTTTCTCGGTTTTGAATCGTAAACTGTAACGAAATTATTTGCGTAGAACGCCATATACGCCGGACAAGATACTCCGTGAATTTCGTGCCACAGTTGATAAGCGTCTCTCGGATAAAGAGCTACTATTCCTGCTCGAATCCATCAGTTGCAAGCGTCCTAATTGTCGGGAAGTGCTCGATGAGATAAGCGACACACTTGAAAGGTTCGTATAGTGACATAAAATGAACTAGTTCATGATCGTCTACTGTTTTTTCTCCTTGTGTGCGTGTGTTTCTTATTTATTAGCAAGGATCCTATGTACGCTTTGCTGGTCTTTGCGGAACGAATAAACGACGATACAATGTGGCAGTCAAAATACAGCGGGTGCAACAGCTCGAATCTCAACTCCAATAAAAACCCCGAAATGCCAGCGCCTTTGCATGACTCGGAGCTGGGCAGTAGATCTGCACGCAAAGCATTGGATTTGTCAACATCCACACCAGTCAGTCGGCGCTTGCCCGACGATACGCCAGCATTGTCCACAATTACTGCTACGAGTGCGCCAACTACATACCTGCGTCGTCCTCTGCCAACTTTACACAATCCAAAAGACCATTTGGCACAACGTGGAGATCTAAGCATGGTGGGTGCCATGAAGCTAACAATATTTGTCCATTAATAGCCTTAAGTGCCTTTTCGTACGTAGATCAAGAAGCGTGTGCTAAACGCTGTTTCGAACAGCTCGGCTTTGACGGGTTCCATTGATCACCTGATCAATAGCAGCAACAGCAACAGCAACAAATTGAAAGCGCAAATCTCTACAGGAACAGTAGCTGTAATAGGATCTGGAGTTAGTACTGGTATTGAATCTGGCGGAGCAGCAAGTGTTGGCAGTCGATCTGCGATTGTGGAATCCAGTCCGGGCAGCAGTCCCAGCGCCAGTCATCGTTCTGGCATGAGCACTGCCATTAGCTCTGGCACAGGCACCGGCACTGGCATCAGCACTAGCCTCAGTACTGGTCTCAGCACTGGCATCGGTACAAGCGTCAGTACTGGCATTGGCACTGGAGTCAGCAATGGAAGTGGCAACAGCAATCGTGTGCTCAGTGCTGGACAGCAAAGCGCTTATCGATTAGCAATCGAACGCAGCCAGCAAGACATCAATAGCAAAAGCAGCGATTCCAACAACAAAAATGTTAATGAACTAAATGATGGCTTGCCGGATGAATATCGCACGCATTTGCTATGGGATTACTACAAAGTGGACTCACGAAATGGGACGCCGAAGACAGAGCTGACAGCATTGCCATTGGATGCGCAACAGCGTGTTTTGCTCACCGAAATCCTTTACTGTTTAAGTGGAGTGCACGGCACATATATTATACCAATGCCAAAAGATGACCAGGTGATGGGTTTGGCCAAGTATGAGACTCGGTTTAATCTGCATGTTCTATTGGATAAGTCGCTGGCCGAGATGGTGACCGAAATATTGCCATTGGCATCACATTTTATGGGCATTCAAAAGATCATCGCACTAACTGACGGGCATGGCCAGGTCAACAATGCCCTCAATGCGGCCTTGCAGATAATTACCCATGATTTCTATGTGAGTGCAGTTGGTATTTTTTAATCAGAATTGAATGCTTAAACTATTTGCTTCGGTTCCTTTGCAGTTGCTGTTGCAGCAGGCCGAGATGGAGCTGTTGAAGAATGCGTTAACAGTGCCGAAGCTGCTTTATTATCTACAGCCCACCATTTGGGTCATAGACGAGATTTGGACTACGTTAGCTGAAATTGATTTGGTAGCTTATTTACATATTCACACATCTATAGTTACTTACCGCGATTTCATATTGTTTAGCACAATTACCAAGGCGCTGCTGTACTAACCCATCTCTGCGATCGCATTAAGCATTTGGAAGGCGATAAATGTGCCCAGGAATTGATCATTGGGCTGACTCGGAAGGCTGCGGAGCCGTATATGCGCATGCTACAACTGTGGATACAGAAGGGCATCATTGTGGATAGCACTCACGAATTTCTGGTCGAAGATAATGAAGTCATCCACAAGGATGAACTACCCGAACATTATTCGGATGACTATTGGGAGAAGCGCTACACAGTTTGCTCCGAATGTATTCCAGCGTTTCTCGAAAAGCATGCAGACAAAATATTGCGCACTGGCAAATACCTAAATGTGATCAGGCAGTGTGGCAAGCGCGTGATGCCCACACAGCAAATGAATCTTGAATTTGATCCAACCAACGAGCGTCACGTTTTTGTGATCAATGATGCGTATTATTTTGCGGCACGCATGTTGCTCGATGTGCTGCTAACCGAGAACGATCTGATGGGACATCTGCAATCGGTGAAGCGTTATCTGTTGCTCAATCAAGGTGATTTCACCATGCAATTCATGGACGCCTGCGAGGATGAACTAGCTAAGAATGTGGATCTAGTGCTGCCAATGACGTTGGAGAATTTGCTAGGATTGACGTTACGGCTCTCGTCTGCACGCAGCGATCCCTATAAGGATGATCTCCACTGCGAGCTCCTCACCTACGATCTGGTCACTCAAATGTCCAAGATTATGAATCAGCAAGAGGGTAAGTAACAGCTGTAAATTGCATAGCAAGTTCAGTTAAGCTGTTCATTCGCACAAATGAATTAAAATATATATTAAAATATGTCGAATTCTAGAGTACTGGAAGACGACGGATCGCCTTGACTTGAGCGGCTTGGAATGCTTTGCCTTCACATACGAGGTGAAGTGGCCCGTTTCTTTGGTGCTCAACCATATAGCCATAACTAAGTATCAAATGCTCTTCCGCCAACTCTTTTACTGCAAACACGTGGAGCGTCAGCTATGCAAGTGAGTAACTGCCGTATATGTATATTCTATATTTTATATTTCTATTCATTTTATATTCGTTGCAGAATTTGGAAAGAGAATTCCATAGCCAAAAAGTTCTCGCCGCTTGCTGCGGAGCTCTATAGATCGGCCTTTACACTGAGGCAGCGCATGATGAACGCCGTTCAGAATCTGGAATACTATATGATGATCGAGATCATAGAGCCCAATTGGCATATATTTATTGAGAAGATGAAGAAGGTGGAGAATGTTGATATGGTGCTTAGTCTGCATCAGGACTTTCTCGATCTGTGCCTTAAGAATTGCATGTTAACTGAAACATCGCATCTGAATCGTGCCATATTCAAGCTATGCAAGATCTGTCTAAACTTCTGTGAATTCATCCAGGTAACATGACTATATTGTATTAAATATTACCCAATAGATATCTCTATATATACAATTGTATATCAAGTTAGAGCTTAATTGAATGTCTTGTCTTGTGCCTTGTTTCCCCTTCTCTCTCTCTCTCTCTCTTCCATAATCTTTCTCTCACTCTCTTCCATGCCTGTTTGAACATATCTAAAAAAAAAAAAAAATGTTATATATGTATATATATATACATATATATATATATATACATAAATACATATATTCCCAATCAAAATCAAGCGCTCGCAACGTCTCTTTCTCGATGCGGAGCTCAAGTCCATGGTCTGTGATAGCAGCGATGATAATACGGATCATTCCGACTATGAGCTAGATATGGCGGAACGGCTACAGGTATACACCATTTAAATGGTCAATGGACAATGGTCCCACAAATATTTACACATATTATTATTTCATATCGTTATCATTCGATCTTTGAATATATTCAAATTCATATACATATGCATGATAATGTTTCCATATGAATTTTGAGTTTATTCCTTAACTTAATCTGAATCAAGCATAAATTTTACTGCTCCTTGGGTTTTATTTGCATCTATATTAATTTTTTTGCGGATTATAAATCTATTGATTTTCTCTCTGTTTGTTTTTCAATGTTCATATTTGTATATATATATATATATATATATATATTTTCCAAGTTCTTGTTCATATTTCTAACACTGTCTCTCAATCAATCAATCCTACATAATTTTGATCCTTAAATCAAATTATATATTAATCCAATTATTTGTTGTTTCGTTGTATTTAGTTTTTATTTGTTGATTTTATTATAATTTTAGTTTTTGACTATATCTATATATGCAGCCATAGCTGTTTTTCACATCATCTAATTTTCTCTTTCTCTCTGTGTGCATAGGCGGAAACCCCTTTGGATGAGACGGATACGTTTGCTGAGCGCGTTAAACGCTTTGATTTGGAATTTACAGGCATGCTAATATCGTTTCTTAAACAAATTAACGATCTGGCCAAAGATAATACCGCCGATCGTTTCATGAATCTCGTGCATCGCATCAACTTCAATGGCTTCTACTCTGAGCAAATGGACAAGCTGTGCGTCCAGAATGCCATGGGCTAGGCGTAGGCCTCTCAATCCACTCCAACTCCAAGTCACGAAACACAAATTAAGCAAACAAAAAGACAACAAACTCTAGTATTATATCAGACGAATCGAATTTTAGAGAAAACCAAATTGGCATTGCCTTTCGTATGCCTGATATATATAGATATATATATTATAGATATGTGCATATATATGTTTGCATAGATCTATCAATATATATTTATAAATATGTATATATATGTATATCACGCATTTGAATCCATTAACTATCATTCCCGTTTATCCACTGCACTTATTTATAGCTCTAATTCCTTTAATTAATAAAGTCAAATGTTTTTAAAATATATTTTCCAAAAAACCAAACTTCCAAATTGTTGAGAATTTCAAACTGAGACAGCTCTACTCAACGGCAATGGAACCGAGTGGCTTTATGTAATGCTCGTTCCCAAAAGCGTAGAGTACAGCTGTTGCAGCTCAGAGCTGGTAGTTGGTTGCTGTTATCGATAACAGACATTCGCTTAACTGCAATCCAATAAGGAAACCCCACCCTCACTGCCATAGGTATCGTCTGCATATGACAGAGGAGAATCGAGTTCCAGCTTAGATGCCATCATCATTGTCGTTGCTATAATTATTGTTATCGTTATCGTTATTGAAATATATTAAATTATAAAACACTTGCTCAAGTTTTGTTTATTCGCATCATCGTATGATAGAGAAGACTCGATTTGCAGCATCGTTGTCATCATACAAATTCATAAAATGATAAGTATTGTCATAGTTATTAATATCGATAATTAGATCTGATTGTATGTTATCATTAACTTTCAATTCGATATCAAAATGGATCGATCGAAATACGTATTTTTATCGGAGTCGACAATCGGGTTCCTGCTTAGATGCGTTCATCTTCATCATAGATATAAGTGCTGTTATCGTTATGGTTATCGATCGATTTGTAGATAATTGTTCGCTGCGACTGCGACTTAGTGTAGTTATCGTTCGCACGACAGTAGAGACGAATTTTGTCTGCCATATTTAACTTCCAGAGATCTAGCATTGAAATCACTCATAATCGATATGTTAGTTATTGCCAACACTATCCTTATCGGCTGTGGTCGTTGTGCAATTACTCGTAACATGCTGTCACTGATGTGCCAAATAAAAATCAACGTACATTTTCTTACGAGGAGTACCCACTATTTGACACTTCAGGAACAGCTAGTCACCAGATGCGCGTGCCGTCCAGCGATATCCGTCCTCGGTGTTATCGATTTGAGTGCAACAGTTGGCTCTGCATATGAGCCAAAAGGCCCTTTCAGACTGTTATCTATGATTAATGAACAAAAAATGCACATAGCAATCGAAAAGGGCCTTCCGCTTCATACGCCGCTTTACCGAGATTAACTGAGATCTTCTGATACGATTCTATCGATAATTGATAATGCTGGACCCGAATTGTGGACTCTTGGCTGCTAAAGTGCCTTATTTTCTTAAGCATGACTAACACGTAAACACATTGTAAATATTGGCCACGTTAGCAACTAAGTACCCACCAAGTCGTAACCCTATCGAAATTATTATGGGCTCAGTCTTCTAATAAAGCTGAGAATTCCATTCGACGTTGCAATAACATGTTATACACTTTTTTCAATTATAGTAATTTTTGTTGTCTTTGTCGAGTCCATAATAGAGCTATACGTAGAGTAGAGTAGAGTAGTAATTCTAGAGTAGTTAAGGCGCATATAGTGTATCACGTATCCTGTATCCCGTACCCTGTATTTTGTATTTTGTATTTTGGATCTTGTATCTTGTATCTTGTATCTTGTATCTTGTATCTTGTATCTTGTATCTTGTATCTTGTATCTTGTATCTTGTATCTTGTATCTTGTATCTTGTATCTTGTATCTTGTATTTTGTATTTTGTATTTTGAATCTAGTATCTTGTATCTTGTATCTTGTATCTTGTATCTTGTATCTTGTATCTTGTATCTTGTATCTTGTATCTTGTATCTTGTATCTTGTATCTTGTATCTTGTATCTTGTATCTTGTATCTTGTATCTTGTATCTTGTATCTTGTATCTTGTATCTTGTATCTTGTATCTTGTATCTTGTATCTTGTATCTTGTATCTTGTATCTTGTATCTTGTATCTTGTATCTTGTATCTTGTATCTTGTATCTTGTATCTTGTATCTTGTATCTTGTATCTTGTATCTTGTATCTTGTATCTTGTATCTTGTATCTTGTATCTTGTATCTTGTATCTTGTATCTTGTATCTTGTATCCCGTATCTCGTATCTCGTATCTCGTATCTCGTATCTCGTATCCCATATCCCATATCCCGTATCCCGAATCGAATCTGAAATCCTGCTTACCACCTAACCTAACTACACAGCTATAGTTAACTAGCTCACGTACAGGCACGTACGCTTATTTGCCATTTAGCAACACTGGAAACACGCTTATCTAACGGCATTGCAGATCATTCAACCAATTTACATCACAACTTTCCGCAATTTCAACAACAACAGCCCAAAATGCGAACAACGAACCAAATTGATGGCTTTGTCTGCGAGTTTCTCATACATACATTTAGACCACTGAAAGACCCACAATCCCACTATTCCACTATCTCTACCCCCGCTGCACGCCACCCCAGTACCGCACCCCCTCTCTGTTGTCTGGTTGGAAAATGTGCCAATTTTAATTTGCCATGGATTTTCATCATGTTGCGCACTTTTTGCAATGGCCAACGGCCAACGGCCACAACTGCCCGTTAAGAGTTGCTGTCCAGACATAGGGACAACGACCCATACACACGCACACACACGCACACACACGCACACACAGATGCAAAAGCCAATTTGCCTTGCATATTCATAGCATTCATATAAAAACGCTAAAGGCGGGCTGATCGATTAATAAGTGACTTTGAGTGACAGCACTGAGCGCTCAAATTATAGTTCATCAACTATTCTACGAGCAAGCGTAATTGAAATATGTAAAATTTGCATCAATATCTAATGCTCATGGAAGAGTTACAGACGTCTGCATAGTTATCTGTTATCGATCAGCTGGATTTAATCGATATATGTACTTATTTGATAAATGAAATGGATTTTTAATTTCAATATAGATTATTTTCAAATTATGTTCAAATTTGTTTTGCTTGGCTCTAGAGAACCTCAACAATGGGAAATTAGATTACATATATGTATATCAAGAAAGCACAGAGGCTATTTAACTAAGTACAAGTCTGAGCTACGATTATGAGAACTTGAAGTACATGAGGTAGAGACAATGCGAAATTGTTCTACAAGAGAAGGTCTATTGTGAGCTGAGCTTATGTGAGATTTGCTTATGTAACCCGAGATCAGTTGTTGGATAGTAAGATAAGTAAGAGATACTATAGTTATTTGAGGTTAGATTAGCTTATGTGCATTGACATCCATTTAGCTCAACTATTGTAATCTGTATTTATAAATATCTTGGATTCAAGCAAGCCAAATAATACAAAATTCCTTCATTTGAATAACTTTTCATGCGACCCTCGCGCATGAGCCTGCGTATGTATATATGTATGCGTGTGTATGTCTGCCTGTGTATATGGTATGTTCATATATATTATATGTTTACCATTAGCTGACGTTGTTGTAGGCGGCGCGCCTACCAGCCAGCCAGCCAGCCAGCCACGCCTCCCTCCCATGCAGCCACCCAGCCCGCCCCATATTCAATTGGCAATTTAAGCTCGCATGAATTATCGACAATCAATTATGGTTGCTGGCCCATGAACATGGACAACGACATGCACACAGAGAGAGAGAGAATGAGAGAAAGAGAGAGAGAGAGATGGAGAGTGTATGTATGTGTCTGCCTGTGTGTGTGTGTGTGTATGTTAATTAATCAAAAGCCCATCCATCCATCGATTGGGCATTTACTGACAGACATATGCAAATTAAAAGCATACAAGCAGCTCATTAATGTGCACTTGAAAGGCCCAATGATGATGATGATGATGATGACAATGATAATGATCATGAGGACGATGATGATGTTGCTAAATTTTATACAGTCAACAAATCAGCCAGAGTCTTAGCCACAAATACGAAGATGTGTATAGAATATATATGTAGGGCTTATAGCTCTCCTTAAAAGGAATCATGACAATAAGAATGAGATGAAACGTTATCATGGGTCGAATAGATGACTTTTTAAGATGAGCTCTTAGGGCTACACTATTGAAAAATATTTATTTATATTTAACTGTTTAATATATAGACTATACAAACTGAAAACTATCAGGATCAGAGCAGATCAGTAAACATCCAACCAATCAAATTGTGCAAAACTTGTTCAAGTAGGAAATATACAAAGAGCGTCAGATCAGAGATCTTAGCTGCAACGCTATTGAACCAGTATTTGAAGGGCTTTGAACCAGTTTTGGTTTCGGGAAAGACTATCAGAGGAAGTGTGCACAATTTTGTAGTCAGTGCCGCTGTCGCAGTCTCGATAACGTGAATATCTCATCGGTTATCGAATGGTCAGACGATGAGATGTCCGCGCAATCGGAACCGGGCTGGGCCAGTACAGCGAACTGGTTCATTTGTAATTGTTGTAGTTGTTGTTGTTGTTGCTGATACAGCGCATCGACATCGATGAGAACTAATCCAATGTGAAATGCTCATTGGAGATGCTTTCATCAATCGCGAGGGGCTGCACCCGAAGCGTCGCTAACGATAACGATAACGATAACACTTTGGGCCAGTTGTCTGAGTGCGGCTATGTGGTTTGTGATTGCAGACACCCCATACATCTTGTATTTCATAAAAGTGTCGCACATACTGGATATAGGGAGTATCTATAATCAAAGACCATATCAAATGTTATTTTCAAGCCCAATATCGATATTAATCGAACCAAATTTGTCAATGTTGCTCCTGAATTATTACCTTTGAATTGGAATGCGAGACTCACTGTTATCGTTCTTTACATAACAGTTGAGTTTCGTGATTCCAAATCAACGGTAATTGTTATCGATAAACTAATCGATCGTTGATGATTCCTTCACAGATTATAGATAACAGATGATAGATGTAAATGATAATTAACGATAGATAAAGTGTAGGTGATAGATGATACATGGATAGATGGTTAGATGGATAGATAGACAGATGATAGCTTATATATGATATATGATGGAAGGATAGATAAATAAATCGATGGATTGATAATTAGATGGATAGATGTTAGACGGATAGATGGATATATGATAAATAATAGATGCCAGATGCTGCAGTACAATATATCAGATATTATATGTACTAATACTGCTTCAGTCTTTACACTCTCACAAACACACACACAAACACACACACACACAAGCGCAGACAATGAGCTGTAAATGATAATAATAGTGGGTGTTTACTTGACACCCAAATAGAGAGACATGAATATACATTCAATTAGACGCACCATACAAAATTGGCCTGACATACCCGTAAGCCCAACTCTCCGGCCTCTTCAATCCGTCCGCCCTCAGCTCCCAACCACCTTCCAACACTCTCCCACTGCTTGAGCTCGTCCTGCGTCCGCTTGGACAATAGGTCGAGTCGCGTGTGAGTCGCAAGTGAAATACAACAAACAATTCATTTAGCTGAAGCGCACACGAACAACCAAGGGGCGGCAACAGCCACGCCCACACACTCTGAAATGCGTGCCAAAAGTGGGAGAAAAAAAAAATGAAACGAAAAAAGCGGAAGAAAAGAAAAGGTAACAATTAATTGAACAAAGAAATATGAAATTGCCAGCAAAATAAAAAGTGAATGCGCCTTCAAGAAACTGCTCAGCGAGTTCGCTACCCTGTAATAACGAAGCAAGGCTCCAATGAAAGTCAATACGATTCAGATTTTCAGCATAATGTGAGGAACGCTTCTCATATAAGACCTGAGCGGTAATCGATTGATTTCAATCATTCAATCAGTCAGTTAATCAGTCAGTCAATCAATCAGTACTAATCAATCAAATAGTTACTAATCAGTTTATCAATCATGTGAATCAGTCAGTCAATCAATCAGTAAATCTGATCTGATTAATCAGTCAATCAAGACGTTGGTCAATCAGGCAATCATTTACTTCGTCAATCAATCAATTGGACAGTTAATAAACTTATCAATTGACTACTGATTGACTACCTAATTCAGTCAATCACTTAGCTAGACTATCAAAAGCTTTGTCTCGTATCAATGGCTTAATCAATTAACTAGCTAGAATATAGATTCAACTGCAGGTATTGCAGGAGCTCCTCCTGATTATAGGGTATATATGAATGTACATACATGTATGTATGTATATATGTTATGTAGGCATCAAATGCAATCAGATTGTATAACAGAGGGCGTGACCTACATAAACACATCCACACCCACACACACACACACACACACGCTCACGCACCCACGCACAGAGGCACAACAAACAAACGCAATGAAAATTGAAGCAAGTTTTTATGAACGAGATGAGGCAAAGGAGTTGAGCGGGTCGAGTGGCAAATAGAGGGCATCAAATTAGGCAGCTTCTGCATGCAGAGAGGCTGAGCTGACAAAATTAACACACACACACACACACACAGGCACACTCACTCATATATACACACACACACACACACACGCGTGTCGACACGTGGCCTGATTTTTGACTTCTTTCAGTCAGCTTTAAGCTTGTTGTTGTTGCTTCAAGTGTCGGCACGTGTCTCAATCAATTGGCTGCAGTTTGGCTAAATGAGTCGCCGGCTTGCGGATGCAAATGCGGATGTGTACACACAATGGTTGCGAATTGTTGCCACCTGCCGCATGCCACATGACACACGCACGACCTAATGCCCACAGATCTCCCTCACCTCTCTCTCTCTCTCTCTCTCTGTACTCGATTTGATTTAGCTATCTATATATGACCAGCTGATTAGCCTGCCTATCGAATCAATCTGTGAGAGCCTCACACGGAAGATGGCAAGAAATCAACTCTAGAAAGAGCTGCTGATCACACGATTAGCGATAATGATAATGAGAATGCTAATGAGAATGGTAATGCAAGATGAGATGAGAGCAAAAGTTCATCAATGACGAACAACTGATGCTGATGCTGAGGCTGATGACAGTGATAATGACAATGAGATTGAATATTCCCTAATGACGAACAAATAATGCTAATGACAATGACAACGTTAATGTCTAGCAACTAATTCTAATGACAAATTGCAATAGCAATGGCAATGCCAATATCAATGATATTGTTGTTAGTATAATTCCAATCACCATGATCAAATGTCTTTTACGTTAATGACTATTTCGAGTATTGCTAATATGTAGACCTTTTCTAATGGGATAATGCATTAGAGCTATGCATATCAAATCAAATTATTAGCATATGATTTGCTATGATGAATAGACTTTATAACTTTTCTTTGTTTGTCAATTTCTATTATTGCTATTGCTCATTGAAGACACAATTCTTAACCAAGAATTGAGTATGAGAAGGAACTGGTAACGCCGAGTCCAGAGACAGAATCAGCGTCAGCATCGGCGTCAACATCGACGTCAGCGTCTGGCGTCAGAGCGAAACGGAACACATGGACAAATTGATTTCAAATTTTGTGGCATAATTCGCACAATTCATTTGATCCTCGAGTTTCGTGTTGTTGTTGTTGTTGTTGTTTTTACAGTTGTTGGTCCTTGGTTGCTTATTTCAATTTTCAGAGGGCAGACCCCAGAGTCCAAAAATCGTTTGCCTACTCGAATTACAAAGCCCATCGACACATTTGGTGAGTGTAACCAGAAGACGGGGGTGGAGTGAGGATTGCCATAGCCAGTGCACTCAACCCTCTCCTGCCTCTCTCTCTCTCTCTCACACACACAGTGTCACTCTGTCTCTCTCTCTCTCTTTGTCTAGCTGTCTCACCCTGTCGTAAGCAAAACATTTGGAATTTCAGTTGTTTTGCAACTCTGCTTTACGCAGTTGTCCATCAGCCTCCTTTCTAAATCCCACCTCTCTCTCTCCCCCTCTCTCTCTCTCTCTCTCTCTCTTTCAGTCACTCTGTGCTGATGTGCAACAACTGTGCGCTTTAGTGCGACACCCCGAGGTGTTGACAGTCACTCGGAATGACGAGCTGCCTCTTTGTCAGACCCACAAATTGAGCATATGCGCATTTGGATTAATTCTGAATAGTTTTCGTTTTTCCTGCCCCACTACATTCTCGTATTACTTCCAAACTAATGGACTTGTCTCGAATTCGGCCAAGTGCATGAAATACTTGTAGAGCTTTGCCTTGTTAGAGCTCAGCTTTATGCCATAATCTAGGAACTAATAACAATGATAATGTTAATGAACAAATATCTGTATTATTGACAAAGAGGTACATCATATGGAAATCCATTTACTTTCATGCCTCATGATCAGTATCACAATCGTTATGATTGTCATTAGCAATGTAATATAATTAGTGTTTCATTATTATAATCATTCACATTGTTATTGTCATTATCATTTGTCATTTGTCATTGTCAGTGTCAATAAAATTATGATTCTCAGTTTCATTGTCATTATCACGATTATTATGATTGTCATTATTATTGAGATTCGTATTCTCATTGCTATTCTCAATACAATCATCATTATCATTGTGTTTGCCATGGTTTGTATCACTCATAGTGAGATTTCATTGGTATTATCATTTTCATTAGTTAATTATCATCATAATTGTTATTCTTACTCTCATTGTCATCATTGTCGTTATGACTTTTATTATGAGTATCCATGTAATTATTATGCTCATTGTCATTATTCATTAGTATGATTCATAATCGTTACGCATATCATTGTCATTATTGTCATCATTGTCACTTTCATTGGGAGCATCTATGTACTTCTCATTCTCATTATCATTATTCATATATCATTATTCATTAGCGTGACTCATTATTATATTGCTGCTCGTGTGCTCCATGATTTTGCACAAAGACGGTTGCTAGGATTATCAAATACATCCGATAGCTACCGTTCAATGTACAAAATGATATAAGCACCGCTCTCCTCGCTTCTCAAGAGTAGTTAAATGCATTTTGCGTGAATGGAACTTGTTAGTTGCAGTTGAATGAGCTTCTATGCAGCTGAGACATTTACAAATTACATTTTATGGAAATTTCCTATGTTACAGGGCCGCTGGGGCAATCGAACAATTGGAGTTGAACAGCTTTAGATACTTAATTATGATAATGGATTGGTGTAGAGCATCGAGGAGTCGTGCATAGCCGCTTGACTTGCACTTCACTTGAAAACCTGCTGAATTATTTGCTCAATTGTCATGCACTTGTGTTTAGCGCCGCTGGACAAATGCTGACAGCGCAGAGGCAGAGGCAGAGCCAACAAATGGACCACCATGTGAGCCACCACCACCACAAAGGAACACCACCAGGAGCAGGGAACGGGTAGCAGGGAGCAGGAGCAACAAGAGTCCTGCTTCATCATTTGCAATTATTTAGGCAATAATTACTATTGTGTCTTATGCTTACATTTTGTTCAAGTCGCATTGAGGGGCTTTCGGCAGGGTGGTTTTATTGGTTTGGGTGGTTGGACTTATGGGCACATAAGGCATGCAACACGCCCTCCCCTGCCCTATACGCCCAGATCATTTGAATGTCTCTCTCTCTCTCTGTCGCTCTCGCTCTCTTTGTCTGTGTGTGTGTGTGTGTGTGTGTGTCAACCCCCCTCTTGACTTAATGAGGCCTTTTTGTGCTCTTGATGGATTTTAAATTGTTGTCATCATCGCTATTTGTGTTGCCCCTCACCCTCCCTTCCACGGTCCTCATCCTCCCCTCCCCTGCCCTTCTGGCAGACTACGCACTAAGTACATCGTCTAATCCGTCCCAGTGCATTTTGTGCGGCAGACTTTTGACGCTCAAAGCGCATTTACTGCAAATTAAATGATTAGCCGCAAAGTCCCTCACAGTTCAGGCACAAAAGAATGCACTATAGATACTATAACAGGCTAAGGGCTGTTGCATATCCTGCTT
The DNA here is from genome assembly GCA_035047405.1 of Drosophila stalkeri. Classification (NCBI taxonomy): domain Eukaryota; kingdom Metazoa; phylum Arthropoda; class Insecta; order Diptera; family Drosophilidae; genus Drosophila; species Drosophila stalkeri. The sequence continues at coordinate 28,484,979 of JAWNPR010000061.1, forward strand.
GTTCAATTGGAATTTTTAAATAAATTTCTTGTTAGAGCCAAAGATTTATCATCATCAGACTTCCTTTGATGCAACGAATAAGTTTCTAAACTCCAGCTACACGACTAAGCTTGTCATAACACACAGAGACTGTAGCTCAGTCGGGTGTGCACGACTAGCAGATACGCTTTCTTTAATATACACAGACACAAACAACTTGTCAATGTCTAAGCGATTATTATTGAAAGTTAAACTTTAAACTTAGCTCGCTTCCATTTTCCTTTCACTTAGTGGATTTAACTCATTTGCGTTTTCATCTATTTATAGCACATCGATAACAGCCATGAAAAGGCATTGCTCAGTTTTTTGTTAATTGCATTAGGTGTCCAGCTCCATCTCCCCTCAGCGCCGCCCTACCAGTGCTCCTCATTTAAAAATGGGTCTTTCTGATTAGCATTAGCATACGCTTAAAAGTCTTTTGTCTTTGCCTGTGCCAGAGCGAGAGCGCGCGCATTAAACATTTAACAACCTGTCTTCGTCTCATTGACTTTACCGCATTGCTGCAAACAGGAATATGCCTTCCCTCTCCCACTCTCTATCACTCGCCCTCTCTCTCGCTCTCGCTCTCGCTCACGAGCTGGCTGGCAACCCTTGGCTTTGGCATTGAGCTTGCGATTGGGTCGCAGTTTCGAGGCTTTCCCACCTCCTGCTCGCCCCCCCCCCCCGCCTCCCCCTCTCTCACTCTTTTGCAGTTGCAAATTACATTCAAATTATACGATTTTGATAAGAGGGACATTCAAAAGTTTCCAATTTCAAGTTGTGCCGCTCTTCAAGCGCGCTCTCCATCTCCTCGTCTTCTTTCACTACTCTGCTCGCCCTCCTCTCTCTCTCTCTCGCTCTCACTCTCTTTCTTCCCCTTTTGCTTTGCTCTGTTGCTTCTGCCAAAACTTCTCTACTAAAGTTGTTGCTCACACACACACACACACACACACACACACACACATATGTACATATATAAGCAGAGAGTGTGTGTGCTAGGCACAACGCTCTAGTAGCAGCTGCCCAGCTATCAAATACCCTGTGAGTGGCAACAACATTGTATAGATAGGTTTTATCTACGTTAAGTATCTATCAGAAAATCAATTTTGTCTAACTTTTTCGATTATCTATGCATATAAAATCGATAATAAATCGATATATTTATCGATCTACTATAGTTGGCCATAGGCCTGGTAGTCTCATGCACAACTTGTGATGATTACAGGGTATACACAAGCATGCAGCAAGCAGCAAGCAGCGGGCAACGGGCGCGCGGGCAACAGTCAGTGCAAAAAGTTGACATATGTGCGCCCCGAGCACTTTTCCGGAAACAGCAGGGCGACATTTTTTCCCATTTTTATTTTCTGTTTTTTTTTTCTTTCGTATTTTGTATTTCGTGAATTTTATTTTAGTTTTTTTTTTTTTTTTTTCGTTCGCTGTCGCTGAGTTTTGAGTGTAGCCTCGGCATCAAGGGACATGCACTTGATTTTAGTTTCGCTTCTTCTTGCTAGAACTGTTGTTGCTGTTGTTGTTGCTAACGGCATATCTGTCGGAACGGTTGCTCGGTCGAGCACGGGCTTGTATGATTGAAAAATTAATGGGCATGACCAGAGCAAGAGCTACGCAAGAGCTACAGCAAAAGTAACTGGCAGTGGGAGAGGGAGAGGGAGAAGTGTGGTAGTTAGATTGAGGAGAGATAGGGACAGGAAATCAACTATTTGACTGTGGTTCACAGTTAAAGTTGACAAGCAAATACAGTTAGATACGTAACGAAACGCCATTTTACGCACAAAAATAGACGTGAGACTAGCCAATGTATTGCTCTCTCGCTCTCACTCTCGCTCTCGCTCCCGCTTTCGTTTTCGCTTTCACTCACGCCCCTTGACACGCTCTTCCCCAGCCTATCTATTGCCCACTCACTCGCATTGTAATAATCTAGCAAAATGCAAAATGAAATTGAATTTTTTAAAATGATGCTAATTAAATCGAAAGATTTAAATCGTTTAAATGTCACGAGGGGAACCAAACTCACACACAAACACACACGCACACAGTTCAGAGATATCTTTTCCAAATGTATAAGATGGACACATATATACATATATTTGTGTATAGTAGCCGATATAAGCCGGCTTTGCTCGGCTCAATGATTTAATGGCATGAATAAGCAAGCTTTTATTTCAGTTACTTTAAAGCTTAATTTCCTCTTACAAAAACTTTTAATTCTTTTCTTGTTTCAAATCAATTATTGATTAATTTATATTGTTTTAAGCAATAGCTACAATTGACATTTTAGCTGAGATGAGTACTCATTTAGCTGATTAAAGGCCAAATAGTCAGTCAATCTTTCAATCAACTATCTGATCAGTCAATCATTCCCTTAATTTTCATTAAAAAGAAAAATATAATATAAGTGTTATAATATCTATATATTATTCAATTAGATTACAGCTACAATTATCAACTATCAACTGCCTAGCTTGTTGCTCAGCTGTCAGGGCGTCTCTCTGACGGTCAATCAATCAATCAATGTTTTAGTAGATAACGTGGCAATACCTCACAGCAAACCAAAAAAGTTTTATTTGATATCAAATGCACACAAATAATACTTCTCTGCTCGCTCGGAGGGAATGCCTAGATTCTCATTTCTAGCTAAGACTGCAGAGTTACTGATCTCTACTACTATTCAGATCTCCTAAATAATACATATAGGTTCATATGAAAAGTATAATATATAAGAGTCTATTAAACCAAATTTTGAGACTTGTATACATTTATGTTGGATTTCTATTCTTTTGCCTACGCTACCATATTCTTACACGCTTTTCCAGTTTTATACTCTTATACTCTGCACACTTATACTCTCAGAGCCGTAGACCTCTAGAGTCTTAGAATTTGTTTCCTCTGATATATATGCTCTTATACTCCTGTTCTCGTAAGCTTTTCTCTGATAATTCTATCAAATTATACATTACTAAAATTTGTATAAGACTATTCAAGTACTCGACAATTCGGTTGCATGAGCTGGTATAAGAGCTAGATGATAAATAGCTATGGCTTATGAAGACTTTAGCAGTATCTCTTCTTTATCACTCCTTCTCTCTCTCACACTCTCTCTCTCTCTCTCTATCTCTCTCTCTGTTTGTCTCTCTCTCACTTTGTAGAGCCTTCTGTATAGTTTATTTATAGACATAAACTTCTGGTGTCGAGGAATGAACAGATTTGTTTTAAATCAAAAATCCAGCTCAAACATCGAACACGAAAAGTGAAAGTCAAATGATGGACCCAAACCGACTTTCATAGATATATTTATATATCTAGCTATGAATTGTGATGTATGATATATGATTTACGATTTATGAAATTTCTATATGAGATCAAACTCAAATCAACATCAAGATCTCACATTCTCACTACATAAAAGTCTCGTCTCTTTTTAATCTTCCAATTTTTGATACAGCTTAAAAATTGTCTATGTCTTTTTGGTCATAAAGCAATTTTCTATTGAAATTTCCCTATATCTTCGATTTAAGAGCTATACAAATTATATATGGTATATAATATATATTCAATTTCAAAATCAGTTTTGAATAATTTATATTTATAATTGAAATTTTTACCAAATTTTGTACGTTGTGTGTATGTTTTTTTTAGGGTTGCTTTGCTTAGGCTAACGTTGACTTTCCATTAGGCATATTTAAAGCTTAAAGCAAGTTTGCTATAAGGCGAATGTGTATGTATATGTATGAGTGTGTGCGTATGTTTGTATGTGTGTGTAAAAGCATCTACTGGCTAATAGGCTAAATTAGACGACGACGACGACGAAAGACAGAACTGAAATGAAGGAAGCAAGCAGCTAGGCAGATCAACAGCAAGTGCGAGCGAGAGAGTGAGTGAGAGAGAGAGAGAGAGAGAGAGAGAGAGAGAGAGAGAGAGAGAGAGAGAGAGAGATATGGAGAGGGGCAGAAGGTGTAGAGCTAGCAGGGCAACAGCAAGAGGCAAAGCGAAAAGCCTTTAAAAGCGTTTAAGCGCAACATGAAGAGAATAAAAGTGCGTTTTGCAATCAAAGTAAAAATGCGAAAGCGCTGCAAAAAAAAAAAAAAAAAAAACATGGAAAATATATAGAAAATGTAGCAAAAAAAAAAAAGGAACCGTACGAGGCAAGAAGAAGACATGAGAGCAGCAAATAGAGATGCGGGAGTATGGGAGCAGCATAAGCTAAATGAGTTGAAGGACGACAAAGCGGGTAAAGCGTAAAGCAAATGGCTGAACGAAAGAAAAAGCAGCAGCAGCAGCAGCAGCGGAGGGGAGCGGGTGGCAAAGGGGCCTGGGATAGAGTAAGTGGAGTGAGTTAACGGGAAGCACAACTGCGAATATCAAAGCGTTGGCAAAATGGTGGCTCGCTGGCTGCCTGACTGCCTGGCAGAGTGACAGAGATAGCGACAGAGAGTGAGAGTAAGAGTGCGGGGCTAACGGTAAAGATGAGGGCTTGGCACTTTGCGGGAGCAGCCAACCATTTTTTGTTGTCTACGCTCGCAATTCGTCTCATTTTTTTTCCATTATTTTTTTCTTTTTTTTTTTTTTACTTTGTTGTTGTGTGCAGTTCTTACTCTTGTTGTTGTGTTGTTGTTGTTGCTGTGCGGCAGCTATTTGAAATTTTTTAAAAGATGCTTTTAGCGGTAAATAATGAAAAGTTAAAAAACCACATCAATGGGATACATTTTTGCTTTCTTAGAGGAGTTTTCTCTGATGGCAGAGAAAGACAAAAAGACAAAAAGAGAGAGAAAAAGGAGGAAGAGGAGAATGGCGATAGAAGCACTCTGCTCAACTTGGCATGTGTTATTATTATTATTCTCTTTTCTTCTTTATCAAATGCATTTGAGTCAGCCAAAAACTAAAAAAAAAGTATAACTAAAATAGAGTGCAATAGACGGATACGCACTGTTGGCTGATACCCTGTTAATTTTACCATTGGCAACAGCTCAATATAATATGGTTTACCTTATAGTCTGTACTACAACTATATGCATTGAGTATATATTTTTGTATATATAACTATAATCTATATAACGACTAACTGTTGTTGCAGTAGCTGGTATGTTACAGGGTATGAGCTGGTGTGAGAAATTTCAATAAAAAACATGCTTGGCATGCAGCTATTTTTTTTACAGAGTATCAGTTAAACGAACTGTTGAATAATAATTCTAAAAGTTATTTAGAAATTCAATTTCATAAACCTAAAAAAAAAAAAACATAAAATGCAGATAAGGAATAATTTGAAATACTCGTCATGTTTATATATAGGGTATACTCTAGTCGAACTGCTCTTGATATCACTGTTTAAGCATATTTCAAATTGCATATAGAGTACAGGGTAGTTGCTAGTCATACACGCCTAACTAACTAATTTAACTACACATTTTTTGTTTATTGTTTTGGCCTTGCAGAAATGATGAGCAAAAGATGTCCACTAGCCAAGCCAGGGCAAAGCCAGCTAGCCAACCAAGAAGTAAACTCTGTGTGCTCGTTGTTGCTGTTGTTGGTGGTCATAGTTGTTGTTGTAGTTGTTGCAGTAGTAGTTGTTGTTGTTGTTGTCCATTCGTTTGGTCGGCATTTTGAGGTTTTGGTTTTTCTTGTTTTTTTTTTTTTTTTTAACTTTGGCTTTGTTGGTTGAATAGATAGATGGAAGGCCCTAATTGATGTTATGATCATCATCATCAACAACAACAACAACAATCATCGCATCAACTCGTTGTTGTTGTGTTTTTGGGATATTGCATTTTGCGGTGCACACGGCGTATGAGCAACAAGGACAAGGGCCCAAAAAAAAGCCAAAAACGGCACAGAACGCAGCTAAATGGAATGGAACGGGCAAAATGACAGAGTGAGAGAGAGATAGAGAGAGTGAGCGAGAGTGAGCGAGAGAGAGAGAGACCAGTAGTGGGGGCAATCGTTTGGCAATGGCTGCCATTTTGCAATGCTTCGACATGGTAGAGGGATAGGGAGGAGCAGTGGTGCAGTGTAGTGTGGAGTAGAGAACGTGCTGTAGAGTGAGTGAAATGAGAGTGCGAGTTTGCAATGTTAACTCGACAAAATGGTTAACTGCAAACTGTAACTTTCAAGAGGGTTATATTAGGAGTGCATGTGTGTGTGTGTGTGTGTGTGTGTGTGTATGTAGATACAATTTGTAATGATACACAAATTAGTATCCTAAATGGATGCTTAATAGCCAAACTGGTTGTTTTCCAATTGCGACTACGAAATGCACACAAAACTGAGCGTCTGTGTGTGAGTAAGCTTTTGGTTATGAATATACACACATATGTACATACATACATACATATTTATGTATGTGTATGGGTGCTTGCACATGTGTGGCAAACAGGTTATTGCGGCCTTTTGATGTCGGCAATCGGGCAGCAGATTGAGAATTGGGATTGGAATTGGAATTGGTAATGCAGCTGTATATATTTATATATATGTGTGTGTGTATGTGTGTGTGTGTGTGTGTGTGTGTGTGTGTGTGTGTGTGTGTGTGTGAGTGCACTTAAAAGCAGTTTTAAAGCAAAATGCATTTTATAGATGCATAGGAAAAACGATTATGCTTGAGAAGCTTCAAAGAAAATGTTGAAGTAAAAGGTTAAAATTTTTAAAGTGAATCTGGTGGAAATTTCTGATGGAATGTAATTTAATTATCAATTAATTAAATCTGTGCAAAAATATTATTTAAATATATTGATATATTTCAAGTTAAAATGGAGCACAATATTGAGTTGATGCGAACATATAGTAGCATTCGGTTATACAGAAAATCTAGAAATGGGGCAAGCAAATTGTACTTGGATGAGAATGGAATCAATGAAGTGGCTAATAACAGCATGCAAGATGGATAAGCAGTGTTTAAAACTGCTTTATAAGTTACATTGATGGACGAATCGGAAATCGGAATTGATGAAGAATGATAGTATTAAAGATATAAGAGATTAGACAGAGATAATAGCATTGAAACAAACTTAAAAAATATTCAATTAGCAAAGAAAAGAAGAAGAAGAGTTCGAAGCTTGTCCCAGAAACCAAATATTTCGAATTCTTCTTCGAGCCAAGCTCGAATGTCAAGTCTCATGCCCATGAAACTGTCTAAATTGAAATGTCGAATAAGAACATGTATTCGAAATTCCAATTAGATACTTCTATAACAAGCGATATCGATATATTGTGAAATGTTCGCGCTGAGGTCACAGAAAGTTTGGCTTGCCCTTTTTATGCAATTTAAGCGGGCCTACTGACCAACAGGACGAGCCTTTAAGCCACACGTGTATGTGTGTGTATTAAACAAAGAGATGAAATCATTTCGAGCAAGCCAGAGCTCCAATAAGATAAAAAAAAAAAATAAACGAGCAAAAAATAGGGAAAAAAAAATGAAGAACAAACAAATGAGAAAAGTAAAAAGAAAATGATAATAATAAAAAAAAAATAAACGAAAAAGGAAAATAAAATACAAGCTGAGGCAGTGCTTCAAAGCGAAAGGCGAACGCAAAAGAGAACGAGGCTGCGAATGCGAATGGGAACAAGGACGAGGAAGAGAACGAGGATGAAGATGTGCGTCGTCGTCGTCGTCGTCATCGTCATGGCTGTCGTCGTTGTCGTTGTCGTTGTCGTCGGCAGCAGCAGCAGCAGCGGCAGCAGAGAGGACAAAGTCAGTCGGTTCAAAAGTATTGTTTTAAGGATTACAGCGAATGCGACGACGACGGCAAAGAAACTGCCAAAGAAATGTGGCAACAGCGCCAGCGCCAGTGTGCGACGGTGACGGCGACGTCGACATCGGCGTCAGCGTCGACGTCAACGTCTGCCACATTTAACGAACACTAATTCATTGCGCTGCCAGCGCAGCTGTGGCAGCAACAACAACAACAACAGCCACAGCCATTTTGCTGGCAACTACTGCGTTCTGATTGGTCAGAAGTTTTGGCGCATTGCCTGTATAAGGGCGCGCACGTTAGCCAGAGCGAGACAACTAGCTGGCACTCGTGTGCAATTTGCTGTCGCCATTGTCGCTGCCTTTGGCTGGGGCAACATTTTCATTTGATGCGCGTCGCTGGCAGCAGGCACAACACATTTGCCTCGCCGTGAACTTTACTACCAGCTCGGACTGTGTATGTCCTTGTATCTGTGTGTGTGTGTGTGTGTGTGTGTGTTTGTGTGTGTCTGTCTGTATGTGCGTTATGGTAGACTCTGTGGATTCCAATTGGCATTGCGGCAGCTTTTTAATGAGTAGGCACGCTATCTCGCTCTCCTTCTCGCCACTGCTGCTGCTGCTGTTGCTGCTGCTGATCGTTGTGGACAGTTTGAGAGGCACTGACAAACTGTGTCAAACTGTGCGACGCTGTTTCTTTCGCAATTAATTTGCGCACTTTCACTGCGCCGCAAGTTTTGCAAATTAGCCAGTTGCAGTTGTTGCCGACAAAAGGATGTGTGTCAGACAAGCAAAAGAACGCAAAACTTTGGCAAGTCTAATGGGATAAATGTTGTTTTATGCGTACGTGCGAGCGAGCGAGTCAGCAACACCAACAACAACAGCAACTACAGCATCGAGCCTTATTGGATCAACCAAAACATAGCATACATATGGACAGCTGCTCGCACACGCACATACACAAACACACAAACACACACACAAACACGCACACACAGACAAACGTCTGGGTAACTACTAACGAAATTAACCAAGCAAGTTAAAGCGAGACAACAGCAGCTGCAGCTGTCGTATACGTGCGAACAAGACAGCGAGCGGCCACTAGCTGCAACTGGCACAAAATGGCGCATGCTGTCGCACTCGACATGCACGCAGCGTTGCCAGACCAGCCGTCAACGGCAGCGACAGCAGCAGCGACGCCAGCGCAAGTTTCATTATTTTTCAAATTATTAGTACGACTAACGATTCGTGGTCTCACATACACACGCACACGCACACACACACACACATACACTAACCACCAATCGTTCGCGCGCAACCCGCAATGCTCCCACTGTTAGCAAAAAGCAACCCCCAGCAGCAGCAGCAGTGACAGTGGCAGCGTAGCAGCAGCAGCAGCGCAGCAGCATCAGCATCAGCATCAGCCGAGCAGCGCAGCGCAGCTTCGTGCAGAGCACATGATCCTTAATTTCGTTATAATTTTGTATGTTGGCTGAAATTGTATATCATTTTAAGTTTGATCGGCCGCGAATACGTACCGTTGTGCGTGCGACAACAACAACAACAACAGCAACAACAACAACAGCAACAGCAACAACGACAGCGTTCACAGCAACAATAGCCAAACAATTCACAATAGTTGCGACATTAGCCACACACACATAAACAAACACAACTCGCACACACACACAAACATACAGTTGCGTGCTTTTTCGTATTTGTTGTTGTTTCTTGTTGACTTTTTTTTTTGCTTCGTTCACCGTCGGCGTCGCCACTCTTTGCTTTAGCAGCAACAGCGACAACAAACCAACAAAACCAACAGTCGCTGCAACGGCTTTCGACATAACGGTGCCACACAACACGCGACGCAACGCCAATTGCAGATCCACAAACAACAACAATAGCAAATAACAACAATAATTAATAAACAAAATAAAACAGCTAAGCAACTCAACTGCTCGCAATTTTTTTCCAATAAGATTTTGTATTTTTTTCAAGTGCCCCAAAAAGCCGTCGCCATTTGCCAAAAATAAATAAATATAAAAATACAAAAAATAATAATAATTGAAAGTAGAAATATTTGTAATGTGCGCGCGTGTGTGTCTGTGAGTGCAAGGAGCACGGCAATAATAACAAATGCAAATGATTTGCATTGAGTGCGATTATCATAAGAGCAAGAGCAAGAGCAAAAGTAAGAGCAAGAGCAATAGCTATAGCTATAGCAAAAGTAACGGCAACTGAACAAAGCGCCGCTTCGAGGCGGGCCAATTAAAGACAAGGTGCCATATTAAAAGGCGCCATTTTTTTTTTTAAACACAACAATTTTGCAAGCTGAAGACAATGCGCCATTTTGCAACAACAATTTAGCGAATGACAAAACGGCAAAGCTTAGCTCAAACACACGCTTGAGCAGCAATAAGTGAGAGTAATCCGTGAGAAGCAAAAATAGAAAATAGAAAATAGAAAAAAAAAGTGTAGAAACAAATAAAAAACTCCAAACGATACAGGGTGACATTAGAAACACAAATAAAAACATTTTCATTACGCAAGCTATAGGAGCGAGTGGAGCTTAGTTAAGCTCAAACGAAATTTTATTTAGGTAACGAAGAACGCGCGCATCTTGCCGCGTCACAGCCTCCAGTTGGATTATTCAATAGATTTCTTCAAAACGTATATCGATACGCAGCGTTTTTACGCCGGCCACAAATTGGATTTCAAACATCAAAGTTGTGCCGGCGGCCCTGGTACCGGTGTAGGCGGCGTCGGATTGCCAGCTGGATTGGTAGGAGTCGTCGGCAACAGCAATACAAACAGTCAGCAACAGCAACAGCAACAGCAGCAACAACAACAGCAGCAGCAGCAACAACAGCAACAGCAAACGTTGCCCGCCAACGGCAGCACTAGCAGCCACGCCCATAGTCACGCACACGCCCTAGCAGCAGCACACGCACATCATCAGCAACAGCAACAGCAGCATCAGCAACAGCAGCAACAGCAGCAGCAGCAACAACAGCAGCAACAGTTGCCGGCGGGCTCAACGCCTCTGCAGCAGCAACAATTGCAGGTAGCTCAACAGCAGCAGCAGCAACAACAACAGCAACAGCAGCAACAGCAGCAGCAACAACAACAACAGTTAGATCAGTTGCACGGCACGCCCACACTCCTAATTGGCAACGGGCCAGGCTCGACGGGCCACTCGACGGGCCACTCGACGGTCACATCGACAGCGGCCGCCGCTGCTGCTGCTGCTGCTGCCGCCGCTGCAGCATCTGCCGCTGCCGCATCCGCTGCGGCCTCCGTTGTTGCCTCCTCATCATCATCCTCGGTGGCGGCGGTGCCGCACAGCCTGGGCCTGAGTCCGCAATCGAGCGCCGACTCGCAGCAGTTCAACATCTTTCCAGCCATATTTAGCAGGCAGCTCAACTTCTCAGCGGCTGGGGCGTGCGGTCAGGCGGCCAAGCTCAGCATGGATGAGCTGCGACCCAATTTGGTGGGCGGTTTGCTAGGCCTGCAGCAGGGTCTGCTCGAGGATCATGCGAGCATGCAGCATGCTGCGGCGGGCGTTGGCGTTGCCCAGGACACGAAGTTCATGTCCTTCCAGGATAATCGCCTGATGGGCATCGGCGGCGCGCACGAGAATCGTCTGCTTAGCCTGGCCAGCTCCGTGCAGGACACGCGCTCCCCAATCACCACGCTCGACAAGTCCTCCTCGTCCTCGCTCAATCATCAGCGCAAGTGCAGCAGCACGCCCGAGGACTTCAGTGCTCTCTATTCGGGCCTGCCGACGCCTGGCATGGACTCCTCCTCGCATCACCACACGCCAGCACATACGCCGCCCTCTCGACTCTCCGATCACACCATATCAGGTAAGCTCTATCACAGACCCCTCACTTCCCCGCCCCCTCTCCCTTCCTCTCTGTTGTTGTAGCTCTTTGGCCTTTGTCCTTTTGTTGTGTGTGGTGCAAGGATTAACGCCTGCTGTCAATAGTATCCCGACTGAACTGCTCACTTCGGGCATGTCCTTTGTCGCTTGTCTTTACGCTCTACTCCTTTATGCTAGTATATCCACATTTTGCCACATTTGCCTCGGCTTAATCGCAATTGTTGTGACAGCAAAGGACAAAAATCAGCTGCTAGCAACACACACTTCATGCTGTCTGTCCCTTGGCCTCAGGCTCGTGCTCTGGCTCTGTAATCCAAACTAATCATTGAATCCTTTCAATAGCTCAGCTTTTGTTCTCAACTAACTGATACAGCGAAGATTAAGGGCAAACAGAGAGGAGAGAAGGGAAGAAGAGAGTTGAAGAGTTGAAAGAGAGTATGGAAGAGCTACGATAAACGAAGAGTAGAGAGAAAAGTATAGATGAGGAAGGACAAGAGGGACACAAGACAACGAAAGGATCAGAGAAATGAAAAGAAATGAGTATCAAAGGAATGAATAAATGAAGAGAAGAGAAAATGAATGAGGCGATGGCAAGTAGAAAGATTACAAAAGAAAATCAAAGTAGAAAATATATGAGAATTGCAGACAATAAAAGGAAGTTTGATAAGAGAATGAATGAATGAGAAGAAGAGAGAAAGTAAGTGACAAAAGTAAGAAGAAAAGAGGAGAGTAGCAGAAGATAGAGAGAGAAGAAGACTAATGAAGACACTAGAAAACTGAGAAGGGAAAACAGTTACTCAGCAATCGTTGGGGCCTGGGCCATTGCCAAGATCAGCATTATCACGGACTGATCCAATGAATCAAGTAAACAATGAACTGGAATAAAATAGTAAATAGTATTTACTATATGCTAGTTATAGCACAGATCAGAGTTTGGATTTGATTTCACATGTTTCCAAAGATTGCATCAATCTGGCAGTTCTGATGCTTGAGAGCGAGAAAGATAGCAATAATAAGCCAAAGGGAGAGGGAGCGGAAGAGGGAAGGAAATGAATGAAATTGACGTAGAAAATATATAAAAATATTGAGAAATATTAAGAAAAACGAGAGAAAATAGAAAGAGAAAAAAGAAAGAGATAAAAGGAGAGAGAAAAAGGGTCTAGATGAAAAATATAGAAAGAAAGGTAAAGAGAAAGAGAGATAGAAAAATGAAAAGCGATAGATGGAGAGAAAGAGAGAGATAGAAATATATAGAGAGAAAAAAGAGAAAATATGACGAGAGAAAAGAGCGAAATGAATGATAACCTAGTGGGATACGATATAATGTATATATAATAGGAAAGTACAGAAAGAGAAGTCCAAAAGAATAAAAGTAAAATGAAAGCGAAAGCAAAATAGAAGCAAAGAGTAAATGTAGAAGAAATCGAACAGGATGCGAGAGATATCAAAATGAGCAAATAAAGTAGAAAGGGAGATAAAAGTAGAAGTAGATAAGGAAAAATTGAAGAAAGATCAGAGAAGAAAACTTGAGACGAGAGATAAAAAAAAAAGAGTTAAGCAAGAGAGAAGAAGAAAACGGCACAGAGAGAGGGAGAGAGAGAGACAGAGAGAGAAAGAGAGATAGGGAGAGACAGGGGAAGTGAAAAGTAAACATAATTAAAGATCATAGGCTCTCAGCAGACCAGGAAACGAATTACTCCATTATGACCTTGACAAGGTCAAGGGAGCTTGGCTAAGAGAAGAACGAGAGGGCGAGAGGGACAGAGCGACCGTGAGTTAGCATAAATAAATGCAGATAAAAGGTAGCGTTCGCCTTGTGTGTTATTCAATTAGTGCGAACGAAATGTTAAATGCAAACATAGTTGAAATTTTGTTAACGAGCTAAGCGGGCCAATTAAGCGCCCAAGCAGCAGCGAGCAGCGAGCTGAGAGCAGCAGCAGCAGCATAGGTCGGAGGTTAGAAGTTGGAGGATGGAGGTTGGAGGTTGGAGGTCAGAGGTCACATGGCAGGTGACAAGCTAAATGAATGAGGCTTAAGCCTTAGTCGCTCCCTACTTTGACCTTTGGCCCTGTAATTCGCCAGGTGAGCAACAGACAGAGAAACAGAGACACAGAAAGAGAAAGAGAGACAGAGAAAGAGAGAGAGAGAGAGCGAGAGCGAGCGACTACTCTGTCCGATTAATGTGCCGAGAAATTTGCATAAATTATCCCATATTGCATATTCATGGACCGAGCCGGAGAGGACGACGTGACCCGTGGCCCGTGGCCCCGTAGTCCGTGACCCGGAGACGTCCGCCGAAGTTCTTGTGGCCGCAACAAATTATGCAACAAACCGAAAGAGAGCACGAGGGAGAGAGCGGGATAGGCAGAGGGTCAGAGAGAGTGAGAGAGGCAGGGAGGTCGAGTTAGGGGTAGGGGTAGGTGTAGGGCGCGGGAGTTTTCATAAACGTTTGCTGCATATTAAAATTAAAATTAAATGCTAGTTGCCTCTGCTCTTTAATTTAAAACTATATCCCTCTCCCTCTCTCTCTCTCTCTCTCGTTATCTCTCTCTCTCCTTTTGCCTTACAGAGTGAAATCAAAGCTAATAAATATTTGCTGTGTTTTGATTCAGTTTTTGCTACTTTTTCATGAACTGCAACTGGTGCATTATGTCTGTCCGTCTATCATGTCCGTCTGTCTGTCAGTCTGTCTCTATATTTACTCCTTAGCCTTCTCGCTCATCTCTGACATCTCTGTCTTCTCGCCCAACTATATTTCTATCTTTACATCCTGCCTTTTATCTCATAGCCGGTCCGCTCTTCCGTTCATGCGTCTGTGTTTCGCTCTTGTTGTACGCCCTACCGCCCGACTGCTCATCATATTTATCCGTTCGTCGTTCCAGCTGCCTCTCTGTCCGTCTCTAAGCTATTCCGTTCGTCCGAATTTCTGCCTATCCGTCTTCCGCCCGTCCATCCGTCCGTCCGTACGTTTGCCTGTTTACCTGACGTCCTTCGTCTCTCTATCTGTCTGTCCGTTCACCTCTCAGTCCCAACATTTCAATCAATCAATCAGTCCGGTTTTCCGTTCTTCTCTGCATTTCGTAGTCAGTCTAAAGACTTCATTTGGAACTATATACATCATGGTTACCCACTTCGGATCAAGTTGTATGAGATCAGCTCAATTAGTAACTTAGCTATAAAAGAGCCATCTCTACAGATAGATCTATAAATTCTTATTGATCACTGACATCGAACGTGTTACATTCCCATAACAAAGGAATAAGTTATACGGTTGGAACACTCATACGGAGATGTCTCATGAATATTCGACAATGAATAGCAAATACTCCTTCCCTCTATATATAATGTTATGTTGTTATTTATTAATGTTGTTGGTTAAACTATATTTCTTCCTCACTGACCAACTCTCTTTATCTCTCTCTCTCTCTCTCTCTCTCTCTCTCTCTCGTTTCTAGCAGAGGGCGCTTTTAAGAAGCTCAAACCGGAACCAAATAGCGGAATGTCAACGGTTTCCGCTGGCATCACATCGCCCGGAAGTGGAATCTCATCATTGAGCCAACATGCCGGTCATACCCCAACCACAGCATCCTGCCCAACGCCAGCCAGACGAAGACATCGCACCACATTCACACAGGTCAGTTAACCATTCACATAGACTGAGAGAGAGACGGCATATGCATGTGCACCTACACGCACACACCTATAAAGGCATCTATATATATATATATATATATTAGGGGTATACCCTATTTGTAGCCTCCACTGTCCTCTCTTACAGCCCAGACGAGAGCAGCTCTGTTCAACTCAGCCACGTAGTGAGAAATTTTAATTAGATTTCGTGAAGGTTACGCTTGTAATTAAAACTTTTGGCATTTGCCAAAGTAAATGCCCAGCAACAACAACAACAACAACAACAACAACATCAACAACAACGACTCAGCTGTTAGTTAGAGCCTAAGCATCAAAATGTTATTTCAATCAGGGGCAAGGGCAATTCGTTAAGCAGTGTTGGAAAGTGTTGTGTTAAGTGTGTTAAGGAAGTGTGTTAAATAAGGTTTGAAGTTTGGACTGCTGTTAAATAAATAAAAAAAAAAAACAAGTGTTGGTAAACTCTTAGTAGCAAAAAGGAAAATAGTGTTGGCAAAAACCAGATGTTATGCAATTCAAGTTCGATTAAGTCGCCTCAGCTTAGCTACATGGAGTGTGTTGTGTGGAGCGCGTGGAATTGTCGTAAATAGTGTTGGAATGCGATCAATAGTGTAAGAAAAATATTAGAAATGTACATATGTATGCCTGCAAGTAAACAAGTGTTGCAAAGGCTCAGTTGATTTTCTGAAACAGTGTTGAAGAGTGTCCGTCGGCAGTTGCGCACTCTTATTTAAATGACACAAACAAGTGTTGCAAAACGTAAACTAGTGTTGCAGATGAACATGCATAACAAATGAAAAACAAGTGTTGCAAAGCATCAGCGTAAGCCAACATTCAGAAACAGACAGAGAGTTGGCCTATTGCAAGAGTTTTATGTGAGTCTGGCAGTGTGAATTCAAGTGTTGAATAATGCCTGACACAACATAAATACAATTAGCAAAGCTAAGAATAGTGTTGTAAAGCGTCAAATGGGCATTAATGTTGGAGAACGTCAGCTAGTATATTGTTAGAGTAACACACTTGGTATACGAAAAGTTAAAATCAAATCTTTAACAACAACTAAACCAAAATCGGGAATCGATTGCTGTAACGACTGACTTCAAGTGTTGGAAAGCGTCAGCTAAATCTTAAATTATTATAAATTATTATATATAATAATTGATAGCACTTTGCAGTGCTGTTAAACGTCTAGCTTTGACAGCTAGTTAAGTCCTCCATGTGCCAAGCAGCGACAGCTTTAAGCTAAACTTCATTACGCTCGCCTCGAATCTGCTTAAGCTGTTGTTGTTGTTGTTGTTGTTGTTGTTGTTGTTGTTTGTTTGGTCTGCTCTTTATTTGTGCTAGACTTTTCGCTGGTCACTTTACAACACTGCTTTCTAATGGAAATTTGATGTTAAACTTTTGACAAGTCCACCGAAGTGGGCAACACAATTTGCATTTGCCAAACTGAAACTGAGCCAATGGGAATACGAAAATTGTTTAGCTATGGACAAAACAGAGGGGCTGCAAGTGGCTGGCTGGCCGTGGTGGAGGTGGGCGTGGCACTAGCCATGTCGCCAGCAATTCAACCCAAGCCCCTTTCAAATTTTATTTTTTTTATCTCTCTATGCTGCTTATCAGAGAGATTTGCCTTCAATGAGCAAGTCGAGCAGAGAGACAGAGAGACAGAGAGAGAGGAAGAGAGAAAGAGAGAGTATATATATATATTTATATATGTGTATGCTGCTTATAGTCATATACATACATATATATTTATATATAACAACAAATTAGCCTAATTAAAATCCGCTTTATTTCAGGAACAATTAGCTGAACTGGAAGCGGCATTCGCCAAATCGCATTATCCGGATATTTACTGTCGCGAGGAGTTGGCGCGAACGACAAAGCTGAACGAGGCGCGAATTCAAGTGAGTAAACCCCATGGCTGGCACATGCCCATAACAAAACAAAAATAAATCCAAAATACCCTAGAAATTGTTCAATAGACAATTCATTTCGTATTCGCACAGCTGCTCAAGCAAGCTCAAGCAAGCTCAAGCAAGCAGAAGTGAAAGTTGATTCTCAAATGAATTTGTAGCTGTAGTTGGAACTAACTAATTGAACTAGTTCATATTCCATAAGTATACACTATAGAAAACATAATATTCAAAATAGAATCGTATAATTCTATGAGCTGAACTAGTTCAATTGCGTATGTTCAATAGAAAGCACTCATGCAATCGTATGACTTATAATTCTATGAACTTAACTACTTCAATTGCTCATGCAGGACTAAAATACTGCTATATTGAACATAGTATATAATATTTACATTTAAATGAACTTTCGTTCTGTTGTGTGATCTGAATCAGAATGTGAACCAGCTAGCTCTTGTGAGCCAGTTCAGCAAGTGAACAAATTTATAGGAATTTCCTGCATTGGGCTATCGATAACCATAATTAGCAAAGTTTATCGATAACTATGCGTGAACAGTTTATTACCGATTTCAAAACTACTGAAGAGCGCTTCAATTAGCACGTTATTATCTAACTATCTGCCTATCGATAGACGTAAATCGATTTATTGCTGGTCTTTCAATTTCCAATTTATTCCAACAGTTGTTTTCGCCTGCAGCGCTGTCAATTTGCGCACTGATGCGATTTAGGGCCATTTGCTTGGTTATAGAACTTGCCACAGACCACCCCCACCCCCATCCCCATCTCCATCTCCGCACTGCTAACTCTATATAGATGTCGCGCTGATCATCTGGGTTAGGCGATTAGTTCACGATTATTCCAATTGAATGCTTCGCTTTTGGGTGTCGCTCTAAAGTGCTCTCCGGGGCGACACGGCTTCAAAGCAACCAAAGCCACCCCCCACTAGGACACGCACTCACATATGCATGGCTCTCTCTCTATGTGTATGTGTATGTATGTGTGTGTGTGTGTCACCCCCTCACTCTGCACACCCTCCCGCCCTTACTGCTTTGCTGCGACTCTGTTGCGCTTTCAAGTGCGCCGCGGTAATAATTAATTTATAGTTTTTATCATGACTGCGAAACAAGTGAAGTGCAGCGGCTGCTCCTGTGGTTAGGGTAGCTCAGCCCTCAGCCCTCAACCCTCAGACTCAGCTACCCCGCCACTCTCCTCCCCTACTCCAGCACAGGCGCATTTCATTTGCCCATTTGAGGTATAGAATTACATGTCACAAAGGCGACGAACAGACGGAACTCGAAAAAAAAAAAACAAATAGAAAGAAAAATCTCTGATTTGTGCAAAGAGGTTCGTGAGCTGACAACCTGATAGAGTTATCTAAATAAACGTATACATATACATCATATACATCATATATATCTTATATATATATATATACAGCCTAAAGGCTCTCTTTGAGCTGCATTCTAATAACCAGATTTAAGCTTGCTGCGACATAGAAATGCAGTTAGCTTGCAATGTGTTCATGCATGATTTCATTTCAGTTTAGAGTGTTGTTAACAACACTAGCTAAATTTGATCGACGCATGTGCCACACAAACATACATAAGCCAGTCAGCCAGCTAGGAGCTGCTCTCAAGTTGAAACTTAACATAGAAGAGGCCAAGTCAGATGATAATGATAAGAGTATTGCTAATAACACTGTCTATAAGTTGACTGAGCACAGGGCAAGCCGAACATAAATAAATTAGGGGAGGAGAGTTGTTAGAGCCATATGACAGCAACTAGGCATATCAATCGATATGCTCAGAGTTGTCAGATATTTAGGCTATATACACTTTATATATACATTCGGAGCTATCAATGCCCGATCTTAAAATCAGATTCTACTGATAGCTTCAAGCACTTATTAGATAGCTTCAACCATAAAGCCAACTCTAATGCAATTTGTTTGATCTACAATATCATATAGATACATATAGATATGATCTATATATTAGATCTCAATGAGTTGTACTCGATGCCATGCGAACAGCACTCTGACACTCTTGCATAAGCAAATATGTATGTGAAATGCTTTTTAGATTTTTCAAACAGATGTAGCAGCCGCATAAACCCAACTCCAATTCCCGCCTACACCCGCCCACCTAGCCGTAATCCTCCGTCCGCTCGCCTCACGAGCTAAAGAAAATTTGCAATAAAATTCTATATGCGACAAATTTCGTCAACACCAAAATTATGTTGTAGACATGGTTGTTGCTGGTTGTTGTTGCTGCTTGTTGTTAAGTGAGTGCCAGAGTCAAGTTGTCGTCAAATTACCAAGCAAGAGAGACAGAGAGAGAGAGAGAGACAGAGAGCAGGGTAAACTCGATGCCTCATTATACGAGGGTTGCGGTTATTCAGCGGAGGGTTGTCTATATGAGTGTGTCAATGTGTGTGTGTGTGTAAATATTTGAACATTTGTAGAAAAATATGGTTTATGCTGTGCTAATAGCAGGGCATTTGCCTGTCATTTGATCACCAACAAATGTCCTGATTCGAGTCCTGCCCTGCCCTGCCCTGTCAACCCTCGCCCCCTTGCCGCATTTCGTTAGTCTTTCAATTTGCTTGTTTGTTCAGCTCAAATAATTATCAGATCAGAGTCGACATCTGTATAGACATATATATATATATATATATATATATATATATATATATATACATCGATATATATATATATATGTCATTGTTAGCCCTTTTCGCAATTTCATTATTCTCTAGAGCACAAATGCATTTTAAAGTAAAGTAAAAGCTTTTTGCTTGGCTGCGATGGTTATCTTCCTGTACAGCTAATTGAGATTAGATGAGGTTTAAGATGAGCAAAGATTGTAGTAAATACAATACGATCAAGGCAGACAGGGAGAGGAAGAGACGATGAGAGTGAGAGTGAGAGAGTGTGATAATGAGAGGGGAATAGGTAGAAGGTAGTCGACCATCTATTATTATCATCTCTTGATATCATTATCATGCTCATTATCATTCTAATTTGTCATAATCATCATTAAATTATCATCTATCATTATCATTATTATGATTATCTTTATCAATAGAATTAACATTATTATTAGTACTTGCATTAGCATTATGACTAAAATTAATCAATATCATTATCTTTAGCATTAGCATTAGCATTAGCATTAGCATTAGTATTAGTAATAGTGTTATTATTATCGTTATCATAATCATTATCATTATTGTTATCATTATCATTATCATTAATATTGGTATTAAAATTAGTATTAGAATTATCATTA
The DNA here is from genome assembly GCA_035047405.1 of Drosophila stalkeri. Lineage (NCBI taxonomy): Eukaryota > Metazoa > Arthropoda > Insecta > Diptera > Drosophilidae > Drosophila > Drosophila stalkeri. Next base: position 28,505,427 of record JAWNPR010000061.1, read on the forward strand.
TGATTAACATTATCGTTATCGTTATCATTATTATTATGATTATCATTATTTTTATTAATAAAATTCTCTTTATTATTAATATTTGTAATATTGTTATCATTATAATCATTAGCATTAGCATTAAAATTTGCGTTAGCACTAAAATTAGCATTAGCATTAGCATTAGCATTGTCATTATCATTATCATTATTGTTATCATATATATTCGATCAGTATCTCTTATCACTATCTTCTATCACTATCATTCCATACTTTGTTCATTCATTCAACACTCTTGACTCTAATTAATTATTCAGCTCTGATTGCCATAATTTCTTAAATACAGACTATTGTTTGTATACAGATGTGATATGCATACAAGTGCATAAGTTGTTATGGCAATCGAGTAAACATATCGAATGTCTATTTATGGCTAATTGAGTCGATTTCTTTTCATTTGTTCTGTAAACAAATGTCAAATGATTCGCATGACAATACCAAGAAATAATATATAATATATATATATATATATTCATAGGGACATTGAGTGAGAAAGGGAGGTAGGTAGAGGGCACAGACGGCGAATCGAGTTGCATAAATAAACGTGCGCCAATAAGTAGGCAATGAAAAAAGAAAAAACTGAAAAATGGCTGAAAGACGAGAAGAATTTTAATGAAATGAAATATATACATACGTACATAAAAACACATGTATTATATATATGTAAAAAGAGAGAGAAATAGAGAGAGAGAGAGAGAGAGAGAGAGAGAGCGCAAGTTTTCCAATTGGAATATGTATTTATTCAATAGCTGTTACTCTACCCCAATCGGTTTTTATTGAGATTAAACGAAAAAAATGGAAATGTAATTGGAGCTTGAGTGTTATTTAAAAATAAACAATGAGAACTAGTATATTCCAATTTGAATTCACATTCAAGGCAATAGTGAAGCAGTGCTACAATTTGTAATTTATTATTTGAAAAAGAATCCAATACGAATACATTCCAATTAGAGCGATGCTTTCGTGCAAGCGAATCGACATGTATTACATGTATTCTGTAGCTCATATAATGTAAATAAACTATTTCAATTAGATGCCAATTGGAAACAGTAAAGGCTAATTGGATTTCAGTTGAAGTAATTTGTCATCTGCCAATTAGTGTTAAACATTTTTAAGCATTTTTCCTTTCTTTTCTGCAAACCAATTTAATTCGAAGATACAAAAAACCTAGATAATCGCAATCCAATTGGAACATGATTAAGTAAATTATATAGATTAATTGGCCGTCAATTGGAATTATAAAAATCGTGCACAAAATCAAATCAAGCCAAAATGTGTCTTTGAGAGCGAGCAGAACGAAGCGCGCTCAAATGCAATTGAAATTGACATTTGAACTTTTTGGATCACTATTGAAATGTATGAAAATGGGGAAAAACAATGAATTTAGAGGCTTAAAGAATAAGCTCAATTAATTGGAATGGAAGCCAATTGGCAGGCACCAGCATATTTTCAAATTATAAATTATGTTTAAATGAAATGTGATAACAATTCGTTTAGCTGCTTGTTTTATTTATGTTTTGTTTATGGGTCACACACACACACACACACACAAACACACATACAACAATACAGTTGCATCTAAGTTCAGCCAACTCGAATTGAATAACAACAACAATGAAAATCCCTAAACGTTGCTGAATTGAAATAACCAAAAGCATGAAAAAAGCAAAGAGACTGAAAATGAAAAACATTGCAATGAAACGCTATGCGGGTCAAAATTTGATTAAATGTTGAAAGTAAATTCAATTTGAATACGTTTAATTTTCATATTTCCGTCGCGGTGTTTGTCTATGTCTGTGTGTGCATGTCTACATGTGTGTGTGTGTGTGTGTGTGTGTTGACATTACATTTCTGTGTTAGGCCTGGCTATTTGTAGTTTTAATTTACATTTATCTAATTATGCCCATTCAGAGAAACCAACAAATTAAAAGCAAAAAAAAAAAAAAAAAACATCGCAGACTAAATTTTAGTTACCTTTGCCAATTACCATAAAAATCAAATGAGAGCTCCGCACGTAACAAGTTATGCGATATAAAAACAAAAAAACATCGTCATTACATAGAGGCAACAGCTTTAAAAGGAAATCATGTTTTAAGATTTATTTAAACTCGCGCAATCTGTTAGATAAACTATTAAACAAAAAAAATTATAGAAAATACATCGTCATGACATCGCATAAAGTAACCAAGTTAATTTGTAGGAAAACAAAAACATCGCCTGGACATACCTATGGGATTTGTCATGAAAACTATATTCATTATAAACAGCTCAAGAGTTTGCCTAAAACTAAGATTTTTAGAAAAGCTGAAAAACATCGCCAACCTACATAGAATATAGAAAGTAACAACTGCAAGAATAATATTGGAATTACTATATAAGAAACATAAAAATGTATGAGAAAATATTCCAAAAAAATGACATAAAAGAGGTTTTGAAAAACATCGCACAATATAAGAAATAAGTATAAATTATTATATAATATATAAATATAATAATGATATATAAGGAATACACTAGTAAATTGTGCCTTGGCACTAGAATACCCCATGTCACTAAAACTATATAGGGTATAGCTCGATTTTACAATTTGTTGACTTGTTTTATTTTTCTTTCTTTTTTTTCTCATTTTCATTTTTATTTTTTCTTCATAGCCATTTTTTATGTACTGCATCTATATGTAGCACTGGCTGTGTGTGTGTGTGTGTGTGTGTGTGTGTGTGTGTGGGCGGAGTAACTCAATTAAGGATCCATTTGATGGCTGGCACACACACATACATATATATACATACATTCATATATACATATGTACATACATACAAACAGCAAGCTAGACAGACAGTCGAAGCAGCATAGAAGGCAGTTTACAACCCTCCAACAAATGGTTAAGAGCATTTTTACCCACACACACAGACACACACACAGGCACACACACACGCACACACACACACACACACACAGGCACACACACACACACATAAGCATGGGCTGGCATTTTTATGCTGGCAGCCAACCAAATGAAACCGAACGAGCCATCAAGTGGGCACAGAAAACAACCCCGAAAGCCAGCGAGCGAGCTGCAGGCCTGCTTGTATTTTTCATTAAAATATACACACACACACACACACACACAGAGTGAGAGATATACTCAGACCCTCACACACACACATAGCCATGGACAAAGATAATAATAATGATAAAATAAATAAAAGAAAAATGCCAAAGACATCCAAAGACGTAGCAAGCTCAAGTTGAAGACAACGACAAAAACCCACCACACCAACTCACACTCACACTCACACTCACACAGCAGTTACTCACACCCGCTGCATTCTCCCCACACACCGCACTCGCTCTCTGCCCATACCACACACAGTTCGCTTGCTCGCTCTCTCTCTCCCTCCCTCTCGCTTCAGTTGTCTGGGCCCGCGCCATTACAGGCGACTTGTAAGCAAGTCAAAGTAAGCTGAGGCGAGCGCAGCTTTCAAAATGTCGGAAATTTTTACACACAGCCCGACGCCCATCGCCCATCGCCTGTCTCTCTCCCTCTCCATTGCAGCAATGCCCACGCTAAGCCCACTGGCAACGTTGTCTATGCTGGGCGCGCGGCTTTCATCTTGGCAATTTCTTTTTGCCATCAGCAGCAGCAGTCGAGACCCCAGTCGCAATCGTGAGGACCATCTTTAATAATGTCTAAGCAGAAAGCCCCCCACACCCGCTGCTGCTGCTGCTGCTGTTGCTGATGCTGCTGCTGGCCCCACTCATTGCAAACAGCGTCGTCAACTTATTTTCAATTTCAATTTTGTAGATTTTTTCACTCATAAGACGTCGCCCGCAGTCTAAAGTGAAATGCTTGAGTGTATTCGTGTCTGTGTGTGTGTGTGTGTGTGCATGGATGGGGGCAGCCATGTTTTTTTCCGCCTTGCCTTTTTTCCATCATCCGCTTTGCGCTCGCTTTTTACTTTTTTTTACATTTTTTTCTTTTTTTTTTTATGGGCACAGCGTTGCCCAAGTGCTGCTGCTGCTGCTGCGGCTGGCATTGCTGGTTAATTTAGCAAACAACTTAAAGGTCTGGCAACGCTTTAATTGCTGTTAAATCATCTTTCTCCCTCTCTTTCTCTCTCTGTCTGTTGGGCAGGTTTGGTTTCAGAATCGACGCGCCAAGTATCGCAAACAGGAGAAGCAGCTGCAAAAGGCATTGGCACCATCTGTGATCCCGTCGTGCAACGGCATGATGCGGAACATTCAAGGCTATAGCGTCTCTCGCGGCTATCAGCCCTATCCACATCACAATACCATGAATCGTTATCCCCAGGTAAGGAAGGTCACACACACTCGCCCACTCGAACACCCACAGACCCGCTCGCACACGCTCACAAATTTATTATAATGAACATTTTTCTGGCACTTGCAGGATCTGTTCCAAATGGGCGCCTCCTCATATCCGGGCATGACGCAGCCGTTTTCAATGGCCCACAGCACAAATATGGGCTCGGTGGGCGTGCGTCAGGACTCGATGGGTGAGTACACAAAGCAAAATGCTATCGATAACAATATTCAAATTGATGGGCACTACTCACGCATTCCTTTCGTTTCCTTCCCTCGTCTCACTCCCACTCCCACTTCCACTCACGCCTCACCAACTCACTGTATTTAGCTTGCACTTTTGCTGCACTTGCTTCTTTGCTTCACGTGGAAGATGTTTCGACTCTTAGCCGTTCGTTCACTGACTAAAACTGTTCGCCTTCTGCTTTCGCCTTTTTCTAGCTGCTCGCTGCGATCGGCCGCTCGCAGCTTTTGCTTGAGCTTTTCGCTCTCTCGCGCCTCAAGCTGCGCTTTGCCTCAACGAGGTTGAACGCAAGTCTTGAGCGCTGCCACATCACAATGTGTGATTTAGACACAGACTTGATTGAGTATGTGTGTGTGTGTGTGTGTGTGTGTGTGTGAAGAGAGAGTCTATAAGGCATGCACATATATGTATCTATAACTATGAATACCTGTTGTATTCGTATCTTTAGCATATTTTAGAATACTTAAGATGAGTCCTCAATATAGTATTTAGATTCATATTTTGCAACAACTTCATATATTTCATACGAAAGCCTTATCTCAGTTTATATTACATATTTAGAGCACATTCGGTCGTACGAAAGTTGTGTTTACCTTTGAATAGCCCTGCTAGCAAATGCTCTCTACGATAAATGCTCAGAAAGCTTTGCTTACTCTCTCAAGTTCTGTGTCTCACATTTCTACTTCACCCTATCTTCCTTTCTCTTTTTATCATGCGCTCAGTGGATGTTTTAGCCCTAAAGATCCGTTCACTAAGAGAATCTTCAGCAATATCATAGATGTGTGCAGAAAGTTTAGTTTATCTGAAACTTAGATAGATAATAACTTAAGCATATATGTAGATAGATGAAGTACAATTGTAATACGCCATATATCTACTACATACAAATTATATGTGATTCTCGAGTTAGCGTAAATTTCCGCTCGTAGGCGGCTCCATTAATTCGAGCCATTTGTCCGAAGTATGAAATTTTTGTTTATTGAGGCGACGTCGCGACGCCTAATAAGAAAAGGGGAGCTGAAGAAATTGGAAGGTGGGAAGGGGATCTTTTGAGCCCGAAGCCATAAACAGAAAATTGAAAGATAAGCAGCGCAACTAAACAAAACTGTATATACGATTGACATTAGATACAGGGACGTAAAGCCACCATACAGAGTACGTTGCTAGTCAGAGGGGAGCGGGGAAACTACTTAACCGGATATTATTAACTAAAAGAGAGAGAGGAAGAAAGCGAGAGAGAGGGAGAGATAGAGAGTGGGTGAGAGAGGGAACGTGTAGTGCAAGGCAAAAGTCAAGGCGACGACAAATCTGCAAATGAATTTCCGGCCAAGGAAGACGAAGAAAAAAAACAAATATGAGAAAAAAGAGAAAAGAAGTCAAGACAAATTTCTCAAGTCCAGTTAGGCAGAGCATCCTGTGTCTGTGTGAGTGTGTCTGTGTGTGTGTTCGTCTCGGCACATTTTCCATTTACGTTGCGGAAATCTTGAATAATCATCGAAATATGTGCAGCTGATTCAACATAACCTCTCGCTTAATTCAACCTAACCTCATTGATTTTTGCATTTACGTAGCGGAAATCTTGAATAATCACATATATATATATATATATTTATATACATGTATATATATTGACATAACAACTTGTTGATTCAATCAACACTTGATTCAATCTTTAGCTTAATCTTGCCTATACGCCAATTTAACATAATTTTCATGCATTAAAAAGGCTTTGAATTTATATAATTTATATAGTATGAATTTATGCCAGCATTCTTTAGCTTTTTACTGAGCCAATACTCAGTCATCAGTGAATATCCTGAAATGCATTTGATACTATCTAATAGGTTAAACTTAAAGTTAACCCAACTTATCCGTAACATAACCTTACATTTTTCAAATTTCGACAATTTCATATAAATTTGTTTATAAATCAACTTTTAGAACTTTACTTTACTAACCCAAATTTTAAGCATCATAGCCTCAATGTTTTTTCTCTTCTTCTTTTCGTATTCTAGGCATGTCACCGGAGGACGAATGGTATAACAAAAGTCTATCCGCATTGCGCATGAATAGCTCGCATCATCCGAACTTATCGGCGCCTATGCTTCAATACCAAACATAATCAAAAACCTTTGACGACTTCTTTTAAAGGAATCTCTAAGATCGATTATCGATACTCGATACACGATTCGATTCCTTTAAGAGTGAGTGCGTCAAATGGACTAGAAATTAGACATATATATATAACTTTATCTAGAGTAACACTGAGTATATATATGTAATATGTATGTATGTATGAATATATATATATATATATATATATATATATATATATATATATATATATATATATATATATATATATATATATATTGTTATATATGTATACATATATACATACATATGTACATACATATATACATATATACAAAATATATAGTTGGGTTTAGCTATAAATCTGTATCTGTATGTAGAACTATTTAACTATTGAATGTCGTGCTCTAACTTTATGTACACTTACATATATCTATATACATATGCATATATACATTATACATCTATATAATTGGTAAGACTTGTTGATATTTTGTCTATGTAATTCCCATAAACATATATAAATATATATAAATATATATTAATTTTTTTTTTTTTTTTTTTTTGATATTGTAATAGGCTAACTAGTCATAGCAACTAAGCGAAATTGTGTAATTGAGATTTTAGCGTGGGATTATAGAAGATAAGATCGATCTACTAAAAACCAAAACAAACGAATTGATAAACGAAGAAAAACGTAAGAAAAGAAAACAAATATTGTATGATACTCATAAGCACTAACCTTAATGTATACTACACAAGATAAATCAGTTGCAAGGCAGATTGTTAATAGCAAGAATACAACTAGAACTAAATGTCACTCGTCGCTCGTAACATTCCCTTACCCTGCGATGTATGTAGTCGTTATTCGCCATTCGCCACTCGCCACTTGACAGCGACAATGTCTCGTTGCCATATGCTACTCGTTACTCGCTACTTCATTTTCAGTTTCTCTAGAGATGGTCAGTAGCATAGAGAGTTTGGGGTTACTCGCCACTCGTTATGCGTCACGAATCGCAGTATACGCCTCATTCGCTTCCTTTCAACCGCTACTTTATCTACAGTGACTCCAAAGGTGCTCAGATATATAAAGAGTTTCAGTTTACCCGTCACTCGTTACTCACTACTCGCTACATCATCTTCAGTCCTATTAAAGTGCTCTGATATATCGAGTTTCAAATCACTTGTTACTCGCTACTTGACAGATTAGCCCAATGCCACTCGCTACTTCATTTTTAGTCTCTCTTCAAATGCCCAGAGGCACTCACTCACCAAACTGGCTCAAGCATAACGAATCGAACTTCAGGTGCAATCTCTCCAGATATATATTCAGTCTCTACTACTTTTTTAGCGAATTATTTCGGCTCACTCGCTACTCTCTACACATTTACATCCCCAACTGAAGTGATATGAAGCGAAGACTAAAGCGAATTCCAACTATTTATCCCCCTATTCCCCTATTTCTCCTTTCCACTCGTCGCTCGTTACTATTCAGATAAGAAGTAGCGAGGGCTAGAACACAGCTATACAAAAGCAAAAAAATGTCATTCGAACTATTTAAACTTGTGTAAACTAATTGTAAGTGGATTTTTTTTAGCTAAGCAATGCATAAACGAGAGTTAAATTTAATAATTAAAATATAAAAACAAAAACTAAACTAGATAAAAAAAAAAACAAGAACTACAACCAAATACAACTACAAAAAAAAAAAAAAAAAAAAAAAAAAAAAAAAAAAACGAAATATACATAAACTATATATATTTAAATACGAAAAAGAAAATGAAATTGAAAACAAAAAAAAAAACATGTTTAACAATTTATGCCAAACAACAGCAAAATGAAACATAAATAAAAACTAAATAAAAGAAAAAAAAAAAAAAAACAAGAATTTACAATTCTTTTCATTTGTATACCCTGTTGCTATAGGAATGCGACTAAGCAGGGTATATAGTTTACCTTAGCCAGTATGTAAGATGACAGATGGAGAGCTACGTACGCTACAAAGGCAGCAGAGCAGAAGAACAGAAGTGTTTAAGAGTCTAAGTACATAAGGGTATAAGAGTATAAACAGCCGTAACAGCATATGCTTATAAGAAATAAAGATCATACGAATATAAGAGAACAATATACGAGTATCTTATCCTAGATCTTTAGATATTCATACGAATATAAGAGAACAATATACGAGTATCTTATCCTAGATCTATAGAGCACTAGAATGGAATATCCCACATGAGTAATTAGTATAAGAGTATATGAATAGAAAGTAAACGCATTAAAGAGTAAAATAGTATCATATGTTGACTAAGATTAAACGAGTGTATGAGAAGAGTAAAATAATTTGTGTTGAGTGGACGAGTAAAAGAGTGTTTGTAAATAGAAGTATATCAGAGTTTATTAGTATGAGTATAAGAGTGTATGTATCACAGTATATAAGTATAAGAGTTTAATTGTCTATAAGTGTGTATGAGTATATGAGGCTAATAGTATCAGAGTATGAAAATGAATCAGTATATAAAATGAAATAAAAATATAAAGTGTGAGGGGAATCCATATAAAAGTTAAGCCTTGAGGCATATAACTTCGATCAAAAACATCGCTCTACTGGATTTAGATATAGTACATGTGTATTTTAGAATTTTGCTGCTAGGGTATTTCGATTATATTTCCATCTTCTTTTTTGACCAAGCTGAATGCTGGGAATCACAATAAAAACAAAAATAAATATTAAAGGGGAGCTCGCGCTGACCATGTCAGCAAATTCTTTAATGGCGCCCAAATGTTGAGCGCATTGATTCATAAATATGACAGCATAGAAGTACATATGTACATATATATATGTATGTATCGAAATACTTCAACATATTCATATAGCACATACTTTGATAGTCTCATCGGTATTCTTTTAATTGTTAGGGGGGGTACATAAGTCGCTCAGTCAACAAAAATTGTCCAAGGCCAACTCGATTAGCCCTATGTATTTACATATGTATATCCAGCACAATCGTTAGTCATTCAATGAGAGCTACGAGTTGTTGTACATTTAATTTTTATTTGATATATTTTGTATAACTGGCCTATCAAAAAGTATTTCATCTGAGTATCGTTCAAAGTTACATAAATAAATAGTACATGTATACCAAAGATAGTCACTCGTTATTTCTTACTCGCTACTCACTGCCCGCTACTCGCCAAGGTTTCATCTTCTTCGTTCCAATAAAATTTAGCTTGAGCTTAAGATTTTGTATAAGAACAAAAGTAAAGCATAATAGTTAACATAGTTGTGTCAATTTCGTATGGTCACTCGTCATCCGCTACCCGTTACTCGTTACTTCTTACTCGCTACTTGTCACAATTTCAGTTAAAGAAACTTTCAAGAAAATTTAACTGACATAACTTACATAGGTCTAACAATAGAAACCAGTTTTGAGTACATTCAAACAACACATACATATAAAATTTAGCTGGTCACTCGCTACCTCTCACTCGCTTCTTTTCTATCGCTAAGCGACAATCAATCTATTCATCTATCAAGTTCAACTGGTGAACTTTACAACTTTTACACATATAGTAAACATAGATACGTACATTGATATTACATTAATATGTCATTCAGCATTACTCTTTACTCTTTACTCTTTACTTGTTACTTTCCACGCTTTCATCTCTTGAGTCTTACAATACCTTAAATTAGAGAACAGCTCAGACTATCTTAATGATTTTATACAGTTTATGAGAAGGTAATTGTGTATGATTCGTCTCTTTGTACTCGCTACAATTGAAACCCGGAGTTTTCTCCAAACAACCGTATCAAAAGCTACAACGGTATAACTGTCAAGATGTATGCAAACTATAAGTTTTACTCATCGCCCGTCACTCGTTATAGCCACAATTGACGTGTTACTCGTTACTTGCACTAACTGAAAACACTGAACAATTGTGAAACTAAAATTGTTAACATTTCGGTATATAAAATATAGCTTTCTCTCTCTTTCTATTCGTCAATCGCTACTCGCCAAAAAAAAAAAAATTGAATAACAACTTTCGTTTACAGGTACATTTATATCAGATTTAACACTCGGCTTCTAGTCGTTACTCGCTAATTATTACTCGGCACTCGTTACAATAACTTTACAAAGCATATCTGCTTACAGCTACATCTGTATGTTTATCACTCGTCGTTCCCCACTCTCTACGTGTCACTCGTCACTAGACACCAGCACTCGCTACTCGCCCGTTGCTGCTGCTCCTTACTTGTCAGTCATAACTCGTCTATTGCTACTCCTCAGTCGTTACTCGTCAATCGCCACTCTCAATCTTTATTGGCACTCGCCACTCGTTACTCAATGAATCTATAAAGGAAAAAAGTTAATGCCCAACTATTTATTCGGAATTGGATTGGATGATACTTGTTCTTGTTGTTGCTATAACTTATTGCCAAGACACATCAACGCAAAAACGAATTGAAGGAGTGAGTGTTATTTTGAGAATATGATAACTATTGAGCTGTCCACCCTCGCATCCCCGCTCCCGCCCCGCCCCCGCCTTCTGTTACCACCATCATCCTCTGCATCGACTGTCTACCCTTCGACATAGCCACGCCCACTTACATGGGTGTCAGCCAATCAGGGGGCAAGCAGCGCTCAAGGAATGGCACACAGCCAACGAAGTGTGCCAATCGATTGATCCAACCAGGAATCTGCCGGCCGCACAAAATCCGCGACATTGCATCCGAGAAGTGATTGCAGTTGTGGCTGGTCAGATGGTAGCTGTTGCCGGTGAACTGCCAGCCCAATTGCTCCACAATGCGACGCACCTCGTCGCGACTTAGGTGTGTATGGCCCAACTGGATGCTCTCGCGGAAGCGGAAGTTCTGTCCCAGCTCCTGCTGTGCACTGCGCGGCGCCAATTCAAAGATGCCCGTGTTGCTCAGGCAATGCCCGCCAAAGGTGTACTCCGTGCCATACACCTGAATGCCAGTGTGAAAGATGCCCAAGCCAAGTGGCGTTACATACTCGTTGATAGAAAACAAATCGTAGACATTCAAGATAACGGGCTCCTTACGCATCGCCCCATTCAGTGGCAACAGCTCCTCGCAGCTTTCGCTGTTGCCGCTAAAGCAGCTGAGCAGCGGCATTCGATTGAAGAACATGCTCATTTTGTTCATTAATTTTCCAAGGGTAAGTCGCCGTTGCAGCTACAAAAGCACAAGCACAAACACACACACACACACACACACACACACACACACACACACACACCCACGCACGCACGTACGCACGCACGCAAGCAGATATGCAAGCACACACACACACACACACGAACGCACAAGTACAAACACGCACGCTTACATGCACTCACTCACTCTCTCACACTCACACGAACGCACACTCATGCACTTGCACAATTGTTGCTGTTGCTGCTTGTTGCTTTATTCTTCCAGCTCCGCTGCTCGCTGCTCTCTGCCTGCTGCTCTCTGCTCTATGCTCTCTGCTATCTGCTCTCCTGCCTTAAATGGCCGTTGTTTTTGCTGTTGCAGTTGTTGCACTCTCTCTCTCTCTCTCACTCCAGTGTTCATTCGCTGTTGTTTTAATTGTCTTTATGTGCGTTTCTTTTACTTTTGTTTTTTTTTTTTGTCTTTGTGTTTGCCTTTGATGCCGCTGCCGTTGCCGTTACCGTTATCGTTTTCTCTGCCGCTGCTTCTGCCTTTGCCCTTTTGCCGACGCTAACGTTTGTATTCCTTTGCGTTTGCCCTGTTTTATTCTCAGTTCTTTTGCGTATATAATTTTGAATTTGATTTTACATTTATATAAGTAATTAACTGATATTCATTTTTTTTACGATTCTGATAAGAGTCAACACAATTTGTTGACATTCTTTTCGTTTACTCTATGTGTTTGTGCGTGTGGGAAGCAACAAATCAAAGCTTCGACTTGCTCCGCATCACAAAGCTGCGTCTCGCACTGTGAAAGCGAAAGCGAAAGCAAAAGCTTGGGCAAAGCTCGCTGCGCAGCCTGTTCCTGGTATGCAATATGAAAGGCCACTCAATATAGCCGACGTGTAGATACCCTTTAACTCTCTCTCTATCTCTCTCCCCCAGCTTTCTCTTTCACTGTATCTCATCTCACTCAGTCCCTATCTCTCATTCTCTCTCTCTATCTATCTCTCGTTGTTTCTCTAAAGTGCTCTCGCTGACCAGCCCCCATTATTTCAGCTTTATGTTGTATGCAATAATCGTTTAGTTCTCCTCTCTCTCTATCTCTATGCCTCGCCTTCTGCTCTACACACCAGTTGATCTATAACGAGCATAGCTTCATCTTACATCTTACATTCTAAGTCATATGTAAGTAAATCTCATTCATATTTCCACTCACTAGTTACAGTCACTCTTTACTTATTACACTTTACACTTTACTATGCATATATAGTAGATAGAAAATGGTGTCATTAATTTGGTTAATAGTTGGAACGAACTATATGACCTGTGGGTCAGCTAGCTTTCTTTTCATATGCCTGAACCCGGGCAAAAACTTTTGCATATATAGATGAGCTTTATGGCTCTCACGCAGCACACAAGTACGCAAGTGTGTCTGTGTGTCTGTGTATGTATGTGTGTACTCGAGTACATTGATTGGCATCCCCCAGATGCAATTGATTATGCTGCAAGAGCAAAGCAGAGCCAAAAGTTCTAAACATACTTTTAGGTGCTGCCTCTCTTTCTGCTTGACGAAGAGTATATCGAGTCGAGCAATTCGTTATCAATTATGTAACAATTATAGTTTTATAGCTCACTTAAGAAATGGAGAAAACCAAATGAAATTTTCACAGCCTTTACTCGTTAGTAGGTAGAGTAAATTATCTGATTGCTCCAGATGATTTATGTCAATATATAAAGAGACGAAAGCTCTTTGACAGACAGACAGTTCAAAGTTTCACTTCTGATCCGATCTATTCCAACTCGGGACTAAAGCGTATAGTAAATTGAAAATTGATTTTCATAAATAATATCCAATAACATAGTAAATTTCTCTTAAGATTTATTCAGATTCAGCCCAAGCTAACGTCACTCTTTGATTATTTTGACTTTTCCCATTCATTATTCATTTCATTATGAGATCTCACATCTATACCAACTCCTTACTGTAAGCCCAAAATCATCTCAAATATATGTAAATGCACAATTTGAATATTTACTTTATTTAATTTTAAATTATTTTACTTTATTTTTATTTTGAAAGTTCTTAAACGGGTTTTGTTTTCGCTTCTTGTATACAATTTGTTAGCAGGCTTGAGTATGTGCGTGCAAATGTGTGTGTGTGTGTGTGTGTGTGTGTGTGTGTGTGTGTGTGTGTGTGTGTGTGTGTGTGTGTGGGTCTGTGTGTGCACATATAATCCTAATCAGAAACCAAAATTAAAACCAAAATAAAAAAAAACTTACAAATTTGCTTATGCGTATAAAAAAAATATTTTATTTATAATAAAAATTGTACCATAACAAACACCTCGAATTGCTAACTGTGTTTAATGTGTTTGTTGTTCGTGTCTGTTATGTTGCTTGTAATTCGTCGTGTTGTTATTGTTGCTGTTCAATTGTCCTTCGCTATATAATGTTGTTGTTGTCCATGGTATGTCCGTATTATATTGTTCTCTCAGTGATGTTTTTGTCTCTTGTTGTTATTTATTTTATAGTGTGTTGTTGTTGTGTAATGTGTCGTTATACGTTGTATACAAGCATTCCTCGTAAAATGTTACCTACGCCTAAAATTACAGCACAAAAAAAAAAAGATTTGTATTTGTTTTACATCATTAATTATACAATATTCACGTTTCTTTTGTTTTCTTTTTGGATACATATATATATTTTGTTCTTTCTTTCTTTATTATTTCCTGTTTGTTTTTCTTTTTTTTATTTAGTATTAATTTTAATTTTAATAATTATTAAATACATAAATTGTAGTAGTAACTTTTCATTTTATTTTATTTTATTTTTTTTTTTATTTTTTGTCTACTGCTGTTGCTGTTGGCATTTTGCGTGTTCCTTTGTTGTAATTGTTGTTGTTGTTGTGCAATGTGTGTGTGTGTGTGTGTTTTATGTTTATGAATGCTTTAGTGGCAAACTCTTTAGCAGTCATCTAGCCAACCATTTACATCTCTCTTGTCTGCGTGTTTAGTAAAAGGAAGAAGGAAAGGGAAAACTTATCGATAGGCCGATCGATAAACGATGAAATGTGATCGCGAGGCCTTTATAAACGAACGATTTGATTGTTACAAAAAATACAATATATTTTATATACAAAATTAAATACGATTAAATAAGAATTTTGTAGAAGCAAAGCTTGAGCAGATCATCATCAAATGCATATAGCATATATTATATATAATATGCATATATAATATAATTCATATATAAAATTGATTGTGAAGCTCAACAGATATAAAAAAAAAAATAATAATAATAACTTAAATTTCATATAAAATTTTTAGGCTTATATATAGTAAAATTATATTTAAAAAAAAAAAAGATTAAATTAAGCAAATGATAAATCGTAAATGTATATGCATATGATATGGGGATGCGCTTCTCTGTGTATGTAACTTATATATATCAAATAAAAAGTTACTTTAGCTAAGTAGAACTCGACGAATTAGATATTTTAAACACATGCCAAAAAAAAAAAAAAACTTTGGGCTATACGATATATATCGAGATATACATGTACATATATACATATATCGTTCGTTATATATATATATGTGTGTATATATATATAGTGTCATATATATATATATATACATTCATATATGTATATATATCTATGTATGTTGCCTGCAGACCAGGCATCAGTAATCTTCCGACATCCATCGAGGGGGGCGTCTCTTTCTCTTCTTTGTAAATGGGCGCGAATCTCACTTGGCCAGAAACTCTACGGCGAGTGCCATTTTCTTGGCTGGCGGCAATTCGGCAGTGTTCTATAAAAAGAAATGAGAGACGAGCAAACTGATCATTAGCAAACTTCAAAGTGAGTAAAAATTTCAGAGTACACTTATAAAATATATGCACAATCGAGTACAAATTATAGCGAAAATAAAGTGAATAAACTAAATACACTAGCTTCTAATCGATCTTAATAGCAACGAGTAAAACTACAGCGAGTTGACCAGAACAACTACTAAGTAGTTGTTGAATGGTTTTCCACTTACCAATTCGGAATTGTCACGCTTAGCGGATGATACGTGACTTGATTTGAGCGTTAGAGGCAACTCCTCGCTGTCAGCTGATTCGTTGTGATTGTTGTTAATCGCTGCTGTCTTGGCGGGCACGGCGCTGCTGCTGCTGCTGCTGCTGCTGTTGTTGCTGCTGCTGTTGTTGTTATTATTATTATTGTTGTTGTTGTTGCTGCTGCTACTGTTGCTGTTGCTTGAGAGTGTTGAGGTGGAGACAGAATTGGCAACTATTTGAACTGCATCGCTGCCCGAGGAGTTGGTCGCCGTATCCGATTCGTCGACAATTGTTATAGTGGGCGTTGCTTTATTGATAGCAGCAGCAGCAGTAGCAGCAGCAGTTGCTGCAACGCCTGTTGCCGCGGCACCAGATGCAGCTGTGGCAGTCGCTGCTGCTGTCGAGCTGCTATCAGTGCTCAAATCCGACTTCTTCTTGCCTGCCTCATCCTTCTTCGAGAGCTGATGCTCTTCGCTTGGCTCACTGGAGGAGTTGGCAGCATTTGCTGCTGCTGCTGTTGCTGTTGCTGTAGCTCCTGCTGCTGATGCAGCTGCTGCCGCAGCCTCAGTGCCCTGCTCTAGGAGCAATGCCTCCTCTGTCCTGGCTTCATATTCCTTAACGATCTCGTCTAGATTATAGCGTCGTCGATTGCTAAAGTAGTAGCTGCGCACATGCGCCTCCGTCTTGGTGCCAACCACCTTGGCAATCCTCTGCATGGATTGAATAGTTATTGAATCGCTGCTCTACTGCGATCTCAGCACGCTCACTCACCTGAAAGTCTTTGCCATAGTCACGCAACGCAAGCAAAACTACTTTATTCTCATCACTTGTCCAACGTGATGAAATCCGTGCTGGTTGAGCAGTTGCCGCTGCGGCTGCTGCTGCTGCTGTTGGCATTGATTGCGCCGCTGCTGCTGTGCCTGCGGACGCCGACGATGACGTTGTCGTCGTTGTTGTTGCTGTCGTCTCTCCTCCTGCTGCTGCTGCGGCGCCTGCTGCTGGCGTTGCTTTAGCTGCATTGCTGCCGCCCTCCTCTGACTGTTGGCCATCGCTGCAGTCCTTTTCCAGCTGCTCCAATAGTTGCCTATTCTTTTGTATCTGTAAAATGGGCCACGGGGCATTAAAACCAAAAAAGTTCGGAAGGACAGAGCGTACGAGAGCGCGATAGAGTGACGTAGTGTAGTAGAAATATTAGTATGTCAGGTCTGTCTAGATCCTAAATACGGTCAAAGTCAAAGTCAAAGTCAAAGTCAATTCTGTATTTGTATGCGTGCGTGTGTGCGTAACATGAGCTGCTTTTGTATGTCTGTATTTGTGCTACGGTACGATGATACGATATGAGTGTACGATACGATATGGTATGCTAGCTGCAGGTGTATGCATGTATGTATATATACGTATGTGTGAATAAATGGCATAAAGCTCTTATGTAAGCCAAACACATCCAAAAGCTTTTACGACAACTGAGAAAGCTTTCGATACCCTAGAAATAGGATTCGGGGGCATGTGTTCATAATAGTTATGTCATCTGTTTCTAAGATACCCTAGATAGACCCTACTGCACTTAACGGATGTAGCTCAAGATACTCGACAGTTTATAGTTTCGAAAACATAAATCAAGAAAAAAAAGAAAATATTTCTACTACAAAACTATTTGAATACCTCGTACAAATTCTTTACTAAATAGAGTTGAACCAGTATTGCATCCCAGTAAAAGCTTTGCAATCAAATTAAAATTGACTACAATAAATCATCGACTCTTTTCCATTGCAGGAAGGTACATGACTTTCCAGTTGGCAAGCAAGTAAATTTATCTAACATTCCAGGTCGATTTGACTGGAATGTGATCAGACATTCCAGTTCAATTTGACTGGAATTAACTCGACGACAAAAGCTTCGACTGGAATGTTATTCCAAGCCCGTGCACTTCGTTTTATGGGACTGGAATGTATGTTTTACGATATATTATATAAAATATTGTGATCTATGTACATGACTGGAACGCATTTCATAGCTGTTTGCACTCTGGTTCTACATAAATAGAATGCTTTTCACATTCCATTGGACTGGAATGTCTTTAAGGTTTGCATTCCAGAGCAAGCCTTTTTATATGTCAGAAAGCATATATAAATTTAAATAAATATATATATGTATACATTTTCCAATACGCAAGGCTTCTACATTCGAAATAAATTAACGAAGCGGAACGAAAGTTCGTTTAGATTTATATACGTAAATATTTAAAATTAATCTTACTTCGGCCATGAGGGCGGCTATTTTACGATCGCCTTCGGCTAGATATTCGCACGGATTTTTGCAGCCGGCCAGGGCGGTGAGATCGTCGTGATTGATATACATGCCACGCGGCGGCTTTCGCTTGGAACGATCAGCCGCCGCGGCAGTGTTGTTGTTGTTGTTATTATTATTATTGCTGTTGGCATTGTTGTTGTTGTTGTTATTATTATTGTTATTATTATTATTGCTATTGCTATTGCTGTTGTTGTTGTTGTTGTGTGAGGAGCGTTTTGAGGATACAATGCTATCCGGACCAGAGATGGGACGCCGATTCCCAGTGCGTCTATCGCATGACCAAATCAACAACAAACAAAATATCGAATGCAAAATATGTGTACAGAAAGAGGCGGGAAAAGAGGCACAACATCAAACATGAATATGAATGAACGATTGAACGAGTGTGAGTGTGTGTTTGTGCGAATGTGTGTATGTGTGTATGAGTGTATGTGTGTGTGTGCGTGTGTGTGTGCGTGTGTGTGTGTGTGGGTGTAGGTCAACAAGTTATGCAACATTCAGTTTTTGTTCGAGTTCAAAGAGCGTTAGAATGGAAAGAGATAGAGAGAGATAGAGAGAGAGAGAGAGAGAGAGAGAGAGAGAGAGAGAGAGAGAGAGAGAAAGAGAGAGAAAACTTAGCATTAGCTTCGATTCTTACAACATTATTTAGCTATAGTTGGTTTTTTTTTTTTTTTTTTTTTTTTTTATGAGAATATCTACCTCCAGTGCGTGTGACAACTTTTGCACATGCGACCCAATGGCGAATCGAACAATATGTAGCAGACAACATTGCAATTTTTGCAAAAACCGCCCACAACGACGCGTCGGCCGATGCCGTTGCTGTTGCCAGTGTTGCCAGTATTGTGATTGTTGATATCGTTATCGAATTCGATGCCATTATCGATGGTCAGACCAAAGCCGGGCAGGCCGAAGCCAAGCATATCATCGCTCGTTGCATTCGTATAGATGCATAGCTGTTCGGCATCCAGTTCAATGCTGTTGTTGTTATTGCTATTGCTGCCAGTGCTTACGCCAACGCCGCTGCCGATACCGCTGCCACCGCTGCTGCCGCCGCCATTGTTATTTCCGTTATCCCCAGCTGTATTGCTGCTGTTGTTGTTGGCACTTCCATTGCTACCAGGCAAGCCGCCATTGTTGTTATGCGCCCTCTGCCGTTTTCGTTGTTGGTTTTTTTGCGATTGGGTTTATTTTACATAATTTTTTGTAATACCAACGCAGTCGCAAATAGCAGCAGCAGCGAGCGAATTTGAATTTCAATATCGTTTAGGGTTTTTAATAATTTAATTATTGATCGTACGTTATATTAATGGATCGTTGTTGGTTTTGTTTTCGGACAATGTTTTTTTTTTAATGTGTTTATGTTGGTTTATTTTGACAGTAAATGCAAAGAGAAGAGAAAAAACAATTTGTTGGTTTTTTGCTTTAGATCACTTGGTAACACTTAAAATGTAGTTTGTTGGTTTGTTGTTTGCTGCTAACTTAAATTCCAAAAATTAATCTAAGCTTGCGCACAAGCACCAATCTCCAGCAAAACCCCACCCCCACAACCACTTGAGGATCAACTCTTCGTTAAAAAAAAAAAAAATCAATAACAAGAAAAATAAAAAATGTTTTTAAGGAAAAAAGAAAAAACAAAAATTATGCACACAAAATTTGTAACTCTCTATGCGTGCTTCTTATTCCCCTTCATCCAAATGCTGCGGATCCTGTTTTTTTATTCTACTTTCCTGTCTTTTCTTTTTCATTCAAGCTCAATCTGCTGCTATATTTTTGACTGCGAAGCGCATGAGAATGTAAGCGTGTGTGTACATGCATGTGTATATGTGTATATGTGTGTGTAGTCAATTCTGTTCTGTCGACGTTTGTTTCGTCTACATCATATGGATTTCCAAAGTCTACTTTGGTGGTATTTTTCTTTTGTATTTTTAGAGTACTTTTGATCTTGATCCTTTTTGTGATTGGGACTTTTTTGTTTTGCTTTTGTTTTGGGTTTTGGTAGTGGAGGAACTAAAAGAAGCCGAATATGGCGCACTGCAAAAAATCGCTCAAATTCTAGTCTCACACATACACATACATGCAAGCAAATGGGGAATTTTCTCTCTTTCACATTCTCGCTGTCTTACCGATGTTGCGTTGACATTGCACGTGTGTGTGTGTGTGTATATATTGGTGTGTGTGTGTATATATTGGTGTGTGTGGGTGTGTGTGTGTGTATATTGGTGTGTGTGTGTGTGTGTGTGTATATTGGTGTGTGTGTGTGTATTGGTGTGTGTATATATATATTGGTGTGTGTATTTCTTTGTGTACAGGTGTTAAGATTTCAGCATAGCTCCAAGTAAAATACAAAAAATATTAACCTTTCGTTTAATTTAGTGAGATTTAATTTAGTTTTAGAGACTTCTTTGGAAAAGTGGAATAAATGAAAACGAGTGGAACGCAGTGCAAATGCAACAAGCAATGAGTAAACGCGGAACATGTGATGTTCCATTGTGAACGAAGAGCGCACAACGAATGGCGTTCCTTAAAGTGCATAACCGAGCTATTGTAAGAGGACGCGTTTTAAGGGGGCGGGGCCATATACCTTATACATACATCATATACTATATATATAGACATATATGTAATAAATATAGATACATAAGAAAGACAATTTAGTATAGTAAAACGAAGAAACTAAAAAGAAATAAATCTGCAATTCAATCGATCAATATAAAGCTTACAAATTAAACATGGAAACACATATGTATATCTATATAGCAATTATTAGTAGTAGTTGATAAGTCAATTAGCTACATTAAATACCAGGACAATCAGAGGGAAGGAGAAGATACGTGTGAATGAAATACAGATGATATCCATATATATTATATATAGACGTGTATGTGTGAGTGTGTGTGTAGACATGTGAGTGTAGGTATTACTAACTTATAACTTCACTTAATTCCAGCTCTTAAAACAAATAACTAGCTAAAGTTTTATAAGAGATCAATGAAATGAGAGAAGACCCCCATCTCCGATATAGACTACTAATAGGGTATATTGGAAATAGAACATCCTTTATCTGCGCATACAGATAGAACCAGAAATGCTCGAGCAAATAGGAAAACATTTTCAACATTTAGATAGTATAGTAGACAGACAGATGGAGAGCTGGTTAGATATATGTATAGATAGATATGTAATCGATTAAATCTCGCCCAGGCCTCTGAATATGGGAAAGAACTACGTCAACTATTTGCAATATTTATTTATTATTATTTTTTTTTTTAGATTTATATTTTCTATGATTTTGTTCAACATTGTTTTTTTTTTCTTTTTTTTTTTTTTATAAATAAGAAACACATGTAAATAGATTTGTTGTTTATTATTTTTTGTGGCATTTTGCTTTGTTTCTTTAATTTTAGCATTAACTTTAGCGATTATCATCAGCATTATCAATATCATTATCAACATTCATATGCGCTCAATAGCTCAATATATCTTTCTCTATATATAGATTTGTGTGTATGTAACTATTTGATTCATGTGTATATATTAAATTTTCAAATTAACTACATTCAATCTTTGTTGGTTCTTGTTTTAATACAAAATATATTTGTTATAAATTACTATGATATATAATAATATTATATATGTGCCTTACGTCTAAGTCAAGCGATTTTTGTTTTACTTAATTTCGAATGTTTAAACAAGTTTTTAATTATAAAAAAAAAAAAAACACACACTCTCATGTAGGTTAGTGTGAGTCTCAAAGGTGTTGGTCTCGTTTTGGCATAAAATACATACAAAAATAATGTACGTCTGTGTGAATGCTTGTGCGTAAGCGTGTATGTGTGTGCGGGTTTGTGTATGTGTGTGAAAGTTTTTATGAGACATATGCAGGCACGGCGATTATCTGAAAAAAGTAACGAACCATATTTATACGCTATGTCTATATAGAACGAAACCTAACTACCCTAAAGAAAGTTAGAAAAAACTGTAGGGTATACATAATACTATATATAAGAAAATATATATATGCACATAGTGGTATATACATATTATATCATCCTTGATATACCCCTGAGAGGAACGCAAAAGCAAATTATAGTGGAAGCAAGATTTATTCGTTGAACTAGTTCATTTACTACGTGCAGCACATATGGTCTATATGAAGCATACATAGATCTACATATAACTCCAACTTATACGAAACGAATGCAAACTGCATTATAGGTAATTTGGTGAACCAGTTCAATTGTTCATTTGCGTGAATTGTGAACTATGAATTTAAAATTATTGAAAGAAATATAATAATAGCTGTAATATTGACTGAAAGACTGAACCAATTAAGTTGCCCATTTTAAAGAGGTTTTTATATATATTTCATTACATGTAATATGATGTACAGATAAAAATGATTCAAGTGGTTCACATATTACGATTAGAAGGAATAAGCCAATGAAGTTTCGGTTTCAGTTTCCACAATTTTTAAACGAGTTTTTCACATTTGATTAGATTTTATTTTACCAACTTCTGCTTCCCATTTTCCCTATCCTCATCACAGCCGATAAAGACACAAAGATTTGCTGGGCTCTCATTCATTTCTTGGTTCATTTTCATTTCAATTAAAGCGGACCAGAAACACAAAAGTTATTCAATTAGATGTTTATCAAAGAAGCATGTATTTATATATATGTGTGTAATTCGTGTGGATGTACGTATACGTTTGTAACAGGGTATCTCTTAGCCGGAAACATTACATGAGTACTCGCTCTTTTATTTTTATCTATTTGAAATTACATATGTATTATTATTATTCTTAGATTTCTCAATTTATATAGTATATGTATATATATAACTCACTTATTTTGTTTATTTTATGCTTTGCTTTGTGCTTTATTTATTAAATTTTAATTCCATCTATATTTTGTATTAATTTTGGTTCACTCTAATGCCACGCCCCTTTCACACAAAAACACACGCACACTAGAGACATACACACTCACATCCAGACACACACGCATACACACACATATACACACACCTATACAGATACACAGTTTACATACAAGTTCACATTCCGTACGCAATGAGCATCTATTTTTTTTAGAAGCTGAATGCCTATCAATATACTTTATACTTCCTTCTGTCTATCTAGCTATATATCATTCTATCTATGTGTATCTAGACATCTATATATATCTATTCGTTTGTTTATCAATATCTACACATTATATATATATATATATATATATCCATATATTCCACTGAAGATAATATCGACCTAGCTATAACTTATTAATATATTTGCAATACTATATTTGATTACTTTCGTTTCTGTACATGATATAGTCCTAGTCTCTAAAAAAAATAAAAATAAATATAAACTCAGATTCCTTCTTCAGTCAATTTCCTCTGTATACAATAAATAAAATAACCATATATTCAGACTAACTAGAACTTAAACTTCGATTCATAATGTAACTATACAACAACACAAATACGTAGATATAAAATAGAAGAGAAAAGATGACCTAATTTGAAACTAGACAAATTGAGAAACTTCTTTGCATAGATTATTATATAGTAAATGTTTGATAAAAGATTGTTTATAGCATTTCAAAACAGCTTTAAAGAGCTGCGTGCGTGTGTATGTGTGCAACTCTGTATGTAGATGAGCGTGAATTAAGAAGAGATCTCTAGTAAGCTTATGCATGGGCACGAACTGATAATGGTATTTGTGTGTAGATGTTGAATGAATGTCTATATGATATGATATATTGATGTATGGTGGAATGTAGAAGAGTAGGATGATGTCTCGGATGAGTGGCAGAGTCTTGCTTATTGTCATTGTTTAGTTTTGAGATTTTTGGTTTTGTTTTTCTTTCGATTTATCGATCGAGTTTGTAAGTGCTAAGCGATAATTACCTTGTCGTTATCATTATCGGATTCCTCATTGCTGCCTAGCTCGCTGCCATTCTCGGAGCCGTCCTTGACAGCGGCCTTTAACATTTTTTCCTGTCGATCCATTGCGCTGCTGCGATGACGCGTCTTCTTCCACGAATAATAATACTTGACCAAACTGGCAATCGACTTGTCCGGCAGCTAGTAACAAGAAGACATTTGTTAGCTATATCTATTCACTACACAATATATATATATGAATATATATATATATATATAAATAAATGGGTGTAGAGAGAAAAAGGAATATTTGTCTACCATTTGGCGTATACGATGAAAGCTCTTGCCATGAAATTGAAAGGCTTGCTCGAACAGCACTTTATCCTCCATGGTCCATTCATCGGGAAAAGGCGTAAAGTTAGCCAAGTCCATGACAGCGCGTTCCAAATCATGTTTATGCCAGAATAGCATGCCCAAAGCCTGTTCACCATTATAACCGTACTTGTCCTTGGCCACCGAAATGTATTCCTCCACTGAACAAAGAAAAAAAAGTTGAAGAGAATTCCCTTGAAGGGGATAACGTTCAATTATTGCTTACGCTTCATGTCGGGTATCTCCTTTGTGGGCGACCAAACTAGCAAAGCACGCTCATTCATGAGCTCTGGACGACGATCCAGTTCAGGCACGAGTTGTGGACATACAGCCTGATAGTCGCGACCCACACGGATTTTCTCTGCAAGCATGGGAGAAATTGAATTATGAAATTGCTGAAGAGTTGAATGGGCATTACGAGTTGCTTACCTTCATATTCAGATTGCTTCGCCTTGGACTTTCCGTTACGCTTGGTTGCTACATGGAGATCAAGTTAGAGTAAAGAAGAAAGAAATTTTAATAAAAATGATGTGCACATATTTATATAGTCATCTATATACTCACAGTTATCATCGTCGGAGCTCTCTGGTGTGCCAGCTCCTGTGACAGCAGCCGCGGCCTTTTCATTGGTATTGCCTGAATTAACAGAGTTGCCACCTACTCCCAAGCCACCAGCATTGTGGCCATGTCCAGTCGCGGCGGCTGCGGCAGCAGTGGCAGCACTGCCACCGCCGCTCTGATGTGTATTGGGGCTGGGTCCACGTGAGCGACGGCCATTCCGGACTATGTCGCCGGTGTTGCGCTCAGCCAACACCATTTTGTCGCGTATGAGCTGTGAGCGTTTATTATGTTTCTCCAGCGTGCTGCGAATTATTTCCACTCCAACAACAAAGAAAACAAACAAACAATAGCACCAACAAGGAACAACTGCAAAAGGCAAATAATAATGGTTAATGTACAATTCTCTCTCTCTCTCTCTCTCCCTCTCTCTTTCTCTCTCTCTCTCTCTCAAAAAAATCAACTGCGACAAATTAAGCAAGCAAGCGACTAAGCTAAAGTAGGCAACAAAAAAAATTATGATATTAAATAGAAACTCAGAGTATTTCAAGCAAAGTAGGCAAGCTGGCTACGAGTCGCACTTTTACGGTAACAACCGTAGTGTGTAGTGTGCTGTCAAACAGTTATACATCTGTATTTGTGCGTGCGCTATACACATCTATATATGTATGCGCGTGTGTATTCACGCGTGTGCCTGTATGTGTGCGATGATTGCGAGTGTGTGCGTGATTAGGCCAAGCAGCTGAGATGCAATGCAAAGTGCACATTTTATACACGTATAAAGACACATATTAAATACACTTTCTTGCTTACCCTTAGCTGCTACCCGTTTGCAATAAACAAACAAAAATGCGAGAGAAGAAAAACTTAAACAATTTAAAGACGCGCGCCTCAAACAAACGCAGAGTATAAAATGCGGCTACTGCGACTGCTTTTGCTTATTTACACGATCAATAGTTTATCAAATTACAACGCGGAGCAGTATTATTGCTCATACAATGTACACATTTGGAATATGTTCGAGTTTTAGAATTGGAAACGCAGCGACTAAGGCGACGGGGTTGTTGCGCGCAGGTAACTAAAACCTAAACTGAACGCGAAAAAAAAATACTCGCGTATGACAAAATTCTGCATTGGCCGTTTCACAGCGTACTTTGCCAGTAACGACCGTAGCGTAGCTTTGTCTGTCGGTTTGATCGTTTAATTTTACTTGGTTGATTAATCAAATGGTTACGCGTCGCGCACGAACCATTTACTATATCAATGGCTAGTAATATCCGTAGGCGTTTAATTAAAACACAGATAATTAATTAAAATTGATTTTATATATAATACGGCGTATAATCTACGCAAGAGCCGAAATTAATTTAAACTGTGCCTGTAAGATACAACGTTGCAAAAGATAATATCGATATAGCTGGGATGTGATATTGATTCGATATTTGTTGGCTATACAGTGATGCCATCATTGTTAATCGTGCAACGAGCTATATATATTTAAAAACAAAAATTATAAATTCAAACCAACTTTCTATAATTAAGCTTTAAACCTATTATATGAATTAGATTGTAGATATCACTTTGTAAATACCACTTACCACTTTGTTTGTTTAATTGATATACTTAACGATGTCTCCGCCAAAGTAGTTCAGCGCAATAAATCTATGACACAAAATACTTTATATTGACAGATATATTGTTATTATTAATTTATTTCAATCAATAATTCATAAATCATATATACATTTTTTTTTATAAATAACATATACATACATATGTATAACTTGTTGTTTTTAAACATGTGACAATAAAATGGTGTGGCAACGCTAGCAAACACATGCTCGATAACCATTAACGCACGCATATCGGTCATGCTCTAGATTCGACAGTTTTTCCGCTAGGTGGCGATACGGCGGGCGCTAAGTAAAGTCTCAGACGTGCGAGTGGTCGAATTTTTTCTATACGTGAAAATAATCCAAGTGCAAATAACCCAAAAAACGCATCGCAATGGCTGCTAGATTTATACAGAAAATTGTAAGATCATAAGAGAGTTAAACAAACTATTATTAACAGCTTGCCGAATTAGTTAGGCAAACATTGTGTGTGCCGCGATTGTCAACCCTTTCGCAATTCTCCTTCGCCTTCGCCTACGCCTTCTCCTTCTCCCCCTCATGCACACACGCACAGAATATTGCCCATTTGTGATTACGTGCGCCCTTCCAGGGGGAAGAAACAAAAAGGAATAACTAATAATAATACAGCATAAACTAACTTTCTGATTTTGTTCTTAACTTAAACCCCCAACCAACGTGCAAACAACCACAACAACAACAACACATTACGCAAAACATATATTTGGCAGTTGAAGCAATTGGGTTTTCAGGCGGCGCCTGAGTCAACGTCCTTGGCCGGAGCAACACTTAAAGCCAAGGTGCGTGCACTTCTAACAGCAGGAACAACATCAGAACCAACTACCGTTGGCCAAAAAGTGGGAGCGTAAGAGAAACAAGCAACTGCTTGCTTGGTTTACATAACACACCGCGTGAATGAAGGAGGGGGACTGATAGGGGGGGTTTATAGACGATTGCCTACATTGTCTAAGACTTTAGATAGTTGCAAATCAAAAAAAAAAAAAAACTGATTTTCGATTTGATTCTAGTAATTTTGAAAAACGAACACCCTCATAAATTAAGTTAAGCTTATCAGTTTCAATATTTCGCACGGGTTGCATAAATAGCGATGGCAACGCTGCCGCCTGCCTGCCTGTCCGACGCGCGCTTAACCTCAACGATTGGTTGCAGCGTCGCTGCTGCTTCCGTTTGCATGCGCGAGATGTCGCTTATGTAACCAGACATATGGCAACCTGATAGATAGTTGCTATGGTTCTGCATATTGTGAACCCGTGTCGTTGTTGTTGTCAATTCTGATTGTGATCAATTTGAATTTACATTTGTTTGCTTGCAGGTCAACACAACGCCCGCTGCCACTCGCGGCTATGCGTCCGGGGCTAGAAAGGTAACACTCATACCCGGCGATGGAATCGGTCCCGAGATCTCTGCTGCCGTGCAAAAGATTTTCACTGCCGCCAGCGTTCCCATCGAGTGGGAAGCTGTTGATGTAACACCTGTGCGTGTAAGTATTAAATCATATGATTTTCCAGCAGTTTCTTTTTGAAAACGGCGCGCAAAAACTCGCTGGCAACACTTGCCAGTAATAATCGATTCATTCGAAAACTAACTAATTAACTTACTGGCAACACTTGTCAGTCATAGGCCCACCATATACATATAAATGGCAACGCCGCGAAAATTTGAATGTCATTTTAACATTTTTCTTTGCAGGGACCTGATGGCAAATTCGGCATACCCCAAGCAGCCATCGATTCGGTCAACACCAACAAGATTGGGCTCAAGGGACCCCTAATGACGCCCGTTGGCAAGGGACATCGTTCGCTTAACTTGGCATTGCGTAAAGAATTCAACTTGTATGCCAATGTGCGCCCCTGCCGCAGTCTGGAGGGTTACAAGACGCTCTACGATGATGTCGATGTAGTCACAATTCGTGAGAACACTGAGGGTGAATACTCTGGCATCGAGCATGAAATTGTGGATGGCGTCGTCCAGAGTATCAAACTGATTACGGAGGAAGCGTCAATGCGTGTGGCCGACTATGCCTTCCAATATGCCAAGAATAACAATCGCAAGAAGGTGACCGTGGTGCACAAGGCCAACATTATGTAAGTAGTGGAATTATTATCTAGATCTTCACCTGGATAAACATAAAATTAATGTATGTATGACATAGGCGTATGTCAGATGGTCTGTTCCTGCGTTGCGTGCGCGATACGGCGAAAAAATATCCGGAAATTCAATTCGAGGAACGCTACTTGGACACGGTCTGCCTTAACATGGTGCAAAATCCAGGCAAATACGATGTGCTGGTAAGTAGCACCAAATCGATCGATATCCCAATCGAAAGTCGGTAGTTTAATTTAAAATTGTTTAACTACATGGCCACACCTGTTAGTATGAAATCGATACTGCTACTTCGATAGTAGTTGATTTTTTAAATTGTTTAACTTGCTGGCAACACTTGTCAGTTGGCCGTCAGACATGGCAACACCCTGCACATTTGAATGTGAATTTTAAACTTGGTTAATTGATCTCTCTTTCCTTCCCAGGTCATGCCCAATTTGTATGGTGATATTTTATCTGATATGTGCGCCGGCTTGGTCGGTGGTCTTGGCCTCACGCCCTCGGGCAACATGGGCTTGAATGGTGCTCTGTTTGAATCTGTGCATGGCACAGCGCCCGATATCGCGGGTAAGGATTTGGCCAATCCAACAGCTCTGCTACTTTCGGCTGTGATGATGCTGCGTCACATGGAGCTGAATTCGTATGCTGACAAGATTGAACGCGCCGCATTCGAGACCATCAAGGAGAGCAAATATCTAACGGGTGATCTCGGCGGCAAGGCCAAGTGCTCGGAATTTACAAACGAGATTTGCGCCAAGCTCTAAATAGCCAAAAGTCTCCGTCGACAAACAACAACAACAACAACTATTTCGGTAGAGTGTTCAAGAATCAACAACAAGAAGGAGAAGTAGGAGAAGAAAAGGAAGTGGAGCTTAAAGCAATTAAGCACTCTCTGCTCAAACCAAATAGCAACATCAACAACTACAACAACATTAACAACAAACACTCAATCAATTATTGAAGCCAGACCGTTTCTAATATTCATTTTATTTAGTTAAATTTATATATTTATGCAACCCAAGTATTTTTTTTATGTTCGAATATTGCAAATTTTGTAATTAATATTCAAATCGAATCAGTTCAAAGCAAACAACAGCAACAACAACAACAACAATTTTGCATGTTTACAAAACAAATTTCAAGTATTTATTTGTTGCCCTCCAAAATGAAATATTCAATTATAATTTATATATATATACATATATATATATATAAATATGTTAATGTATATATGTATATCGGCCACGAAAGTAATTCTAATTAATTATTATTTATTGTGTTTAGACAACTTTTTTTTTTTAACTCTTTCCACGTGCGTCTTTTGTTATGTTTAAACAAATTGTAAAGAGAAAGAAACAATTAGAACCGAAGTCAAGCTGAAAGTTGAGTGAATAGAAAACAAAACAATAATATTAATATTGATAATAATATTATAATAAACGAGTAATTATAATTGAAAACCAATAAGAAGCAACAAATTATATAGCACATTGTTTATTCATTTGAATGCAATTGTTATTGTTTAATTGTTTAATCAGGCGTACAAACCGAATGTCATTCAATTTGTTGAAAACTCAATAAAAACTATATTAAAAAAATCAAAAATAAAACGAGAAATTTTCAATGTAGCAAAAAAAAAGGAATTGATATTGTAAAACGAGTATAACAGTGGCATAGTATGGCAATAGCAGAGTATAACAGTTGCACAATCTGACAGTATAACAATAGCAGAGTATAACACTATAACAGTAGCACAATAGGACAGTATAACAACTGTATAACATTGCCACAGAAATAGGGATAGAGCTAGACATGAGTGCGATAGAGACAAATTGAGATTTAAGGAGAGAGACTAAATGAAGGAGAGAGCAAGAGCAAGCCATTGAGATTGAGAGACTCCAATTCTATGAAATACGATGTAAAGATAAACGATATCGTATCTCTCTAAACTATGATATGAGATCGAGCTGTTCTCAAGATGCAAGCCTAATAGACTAATGGAGCCCAAGATTATTATGTTCATTATATTTAACTAGATATGTATATATAATACATATGCAAATACATATTACATATGTTTATCAAATGTGAGCAATCACAGTATTCAGTATTCCATCTTCAGTCTTCAGTATTCAGTCTTCTGTCTTTAGTTTTCTGTCGTCAATTCGAGTCTTCGATTCCCTAGCCCTCCCCTATTGCTCGTTAGACTCCCAGACATCGGAAATGGGATGTGGGGGAGAGTATGGAATGAGATCAATGTTATTGATGGGCAGGATGTGTTTGCCCAGTTCCGTGTTCTCGAACAGAGCGCGTCCGCTGAGAACGTAGATGCAGCTGCTGTTGGCATAGAAGTAGATGTTGACCTCCGGCTTGCGGGTCATCTCCAGAATCTGCTCGTTGGAGAGCACGATATCCGTAGTGCCAATGGTCATCGTGACGCAAGTCGGCTCACCAAAAATGTTGATGCCGCTGTGCTGCTGATTCTGCTGCAGCTGCTGCTCTATGGACAGGGTGTACGAGTGGAACTCTATTTCCACACGCTCGCGGCGACCGACGCACATAATGTTCCACTCAGCGTCCGGGATTAGCGCAATGCCCAGCTTGCAGTCGGCATTGTTCAACAGCTCTGGGACATCAGCACCCGACTCCTCCATGATCATTTGCTTCACGTGCTCCGCCAGAGCGCTGTACGGAAAGATGTGCACATAGCTATCAGTCAGCTGCAAGCCATCCGGCAGCTGTTCCTGTGGCTTGCCAGTCAACCCATTGATCACCAACGGCGGCCCAGCCAACGGCTGATAGCCCACATTGTTGATGGCGTCGTAGATGCGATACTCGTTGCCCGCGATGCGAGCGAAGCACAGACGCAGCACGTCCACCTCGGAGCTGGTGGTCAGTGGGGCAACCACTGTCCATGGGCTCGAAATGGCTCCCGACTGTGGCATGTCCAGCTGTTCACTCTGCTCCACCTCCTCCACATCATCGTCATCATCATCAGCACTCCCATCCAGACGAGCTAGCTCCACTTCAATGCTCACGTAAGACTCTTCGATTATAAGCATCTGTGGATCATTCTCTATCAAATTCTCTGGATTCGTTGAGATCCACCCAAGCTGCATTTCCAGTTGCTCTATCTCTGCTACCTGCTCCACCGGCTCCTCTGGAATTGGCTCCAGCTCCTCCAACTGCTGCAGCTGCTCTTCCATCGGCAGCTGTTCATCTTCAAGCACTTCCAATATATCCGCGCCCATATCCCAGCAGCTGCTGTCCCAGTTGCTCATATCACTTATGTCTAACATTAGATCAATAGCCGCATTGTCCTCATCATCGAAAGGTGTTAGATTCGAAGACATCTTCGCTCGCACACTGAAGCTATATCTCGCTAACTACAGGGTATACAGGGTATTTGACATGTGATGCTTCTTTAACTTGAACTAGCTCTTCCTCTTGCCTGCCCCCTCTCTCTTCTTTGGGCCCAAGAGTTTCCTTACAGGGTATATAGAGTACAGATAGACTTTATATAGCGGAACTTCTAAGAAGTTTTCGCTAGCTTTTCTTCTTTTCTTCTTTTTCTGTGTGCAGGGTATATATAGTTTATCGTGCAGAGTATTCATAGTTACCATACAAGTTACAGGGTATTCACTTCGTGCTCCCAGCTAACTGTTCAAGGCACTCTCACAGGATATATGCATATACGCTGCCTTTCAGCTATATCCCAGATCGGTTCCTTCTCTTGCGTTAGCTGCGCTTTCTATGGTACTTCACCAAATTCTTTTTTCTTTTCAATTCACTAAAATTATATTTTATTTTTGTTATTCACCTATATAGATCTTACTTACATATACTTTTATTATTATATGGCTGGCTCACACAAAGATATGTCAAGGCAACTTTGATTGATAGAAAATTTGATTAAATTTTAAGTGAAACGAACGGAATTGGCACACAGCTTTCAAGTCAAGCAGACGGCACTGGCACGCTGTCTTTCATACCTGAGCTTGTTCACGAACCAGTTTCATGATCCAGCTCACAAAACAGTTCAAGCACAATTTTTAAAAACTTTGTGCCTTCCATTAATAATTCTGAAAATCCCTTGAAACAGCAAACATGTCTTTTCTTTTTTTCTTTAACTTTAAAATATTTCATTTTTCTTTTAACTAAATAGATTTACATTTATTTATGTAAAAAAATAAAATAAAGTTTGTTTACATTTCATCGTTTTAGACTTTTGTTTTTACTATAGTAATTATTTGTGTATAGATATATATATATATATATATATATATATATATATATATTTATTTATTTTTTATTTTTATTTTTTAAGGTTATTAAAAAATAGGTTTTAACTCATTTAAGTTGCTTTGGTGCAGAATTAATTAAATTAAAATATTTTATATTCATTTATATAGCTTGCTCTCTTTCTCTCTTTCTCTCTCTCTCTTTCTCTGTTTGAAACTACTTCTATTTAGATACATTAATATGTACGTACATTATAAAATATATATACATGTATATATATATATATAGTTAGACATATACATGTATTTGCTTCACATATATGCATATTCGCGTATTTCTTTAATTAATACATTTATATTTATTTTAACATTTATATTCAGTTGCTTCTCAATTCTTAGGTATGCTAAATTCTGTGTTCTGTTCTCCGGCTCACACTTCTTAGTCTAAGCTTTGCTTTATAATCATGAAAAATAACGTAAACATAAAACAAAATAAAAAAAACGGTACATTCATTGCACACGCATTAGTCTATACATCAAGTATTCTAGTTTCTTCTTCTTTTCTGCTGCTGTCCTCTTCACTCACTTATGATTAGCCTAAGCCTAACGTCCATTTGCAATGTTAAAATTAGAATAGCTTATTATGCATAGCATGCATACTGACATAGCGACAGAGCGAGAGAACGAGAGTAGCTTTTAGTCCAGTTGTCGCTCTCACTTATTCTGCCTTAGCCTATCGTAAGTTTATAGTCATATAGTATTTAGTCAGCGAAAGCGAGAGCGCGTGACTTATAAGTAAACAGTACACAGTTAAAGTTTCTATTTCTATGCTGCTCGCTTCTACTTCTATTGGCTTAACCTAGGCATTGCTCTATATTTGCAATGCAATGCAAAAACAAAAACAAAAACAAACAAAAAAAAAAAAAAAAAACAAAACGTGCATTTCATGCAATGAGAGAGGAAGAGTGAGTGAGTGAGTGAGAGAGTGAGAGAGCGAAAGTGTTAGTATGTACATGAAATACTTTCTAGTTTCAAACACTTTGCTGCTTCTCTCCCTGCCTCCCTCCGCCTCTATACCTCTCTATCACTCTCACTCTACCTCTCTCGCTCCTCTTTTACTAAATACGTATGTGTAGTTCATTATTGGCTTGATTTTTGTTGCTTTTCTTTTTCTTTTCCTTGTTATTTTTTCATTCCGAGTCGAGACTATCCCAGCCATTGGATAGTTCATCTAACTGTAACAGCTACTGGAACGGCACATATTGCGTCATATCGGCAGCTGTGGAACGGGGCGCAATTGCTGGATTTGTTACCGTTATGGGCAGCTCCAAGGATGTGGGCACTCCGCTGCCGCTGCCATTGGTGACGCCAATCACAGCCAGGCTATCGTCCAGATTGCCCCCAATGGTATCCATAGACAGAGGCGAGACACGTCGCAAATGACCTTGCAGGGCCGAGGAGCTGTTGGTGCTGGAGCGTAGCTGAAGGGCAGCGGAAGCACTGGTGCTGGGTTGCTCCAAGGCGGACATAATGGGCGTCTGATCCAGCAGCGCATTTGTCTCATTCGTTCGGGCTGTGATCGGCGGCGTCAAATGGGATGCACTGACTGGCAACGTATGTGCCATGAACCCAACCACATCCTCTCCAGCACCAGCTCCGTCTGCTGCTGCCGGTGTTACTGGCGCTGCTCCTGCAGTTGCTGGCACTGCCGTCGCCGATTGTGTCTCAATGTGCAGGAGTCCGCCGATGCCCACATTGCTGCCGGCCAGCGCTGCAGCCAACAAATCGGGCACCAACAGAGGAATAGAGCCAACGCCGTGGCCGCAGCCGTGCAGGGTCAAATCCTCCAGATTGACCAGCTGCAAGTCTCGCTCTTGCAAGTAGTTCTTGGCCGCCTCCAATATATCAGATGCATGCAATAGCGCCTGGCCGCCACCTTCGATCTCAATGATGATGTCGTCCTGTTGCTCGGCTATATTCATGAGCACCTCGGTGGATATCTCTAGCTGATGGCCAGCGACATTCAGTTGGAGCACATTCGACTGCAGTTGATAAATCTCCTCGGCTGGCGATGGATCCTCGACTCCATCAGTGGCCTCCAGTTCGTTTTCAGCTGACTCCGGCCCCTCTTCCCCGTCGTCGTGGATTTCAATCAAGTGATTGGAAGGCGACAACATGCCTAATATAGCACCTGGCATCACTTCTCCGTCTACCTGTCCTTCTCCAGCTGCTGCAGCTCCTTCTCCTGCTGGCAGTTCTCCATCTGCTCCTTCCACATCCTCACCTTGC
Source organism: Drosophila stalkeri (assembly GCA_035047405.1). Classification (NCBI taxonomy): domain Eukaryota; kingdom Metazoa; phylum Arthropoda; class Insecta; order Diptera; family Drosophilidae; genus Drosophila; species Drosophila stalkeri. The sequence continues at coordinate 28,540,758 of JAWNPR010000061.1, forward strand.
TCGCCCTGCACCGCCTGTGCCACGGCCTCGCCATCCAGCAGAAAGACCGCGGACAATGGATGTCCTTCGGGTAGCCGTGGCGTCTCAGTTAATGCTTCCAACGGCACCGGCACCAAATGATTCTCATTATCCAAATACAGCGCCTCATTATTCAATGGGGTAAAGTTGTTGTTGGTGCTCAGAGAGCAGAGCATGAAGGTGTTGTTGTAGCCAGGAATGGGACGAGTCATCACAGCGCAAATCCTGGAATCTGGAGTCTCCTGGGTGGTTTCCTTCGACTCATCTGGATCGGAATTGTTGTCACCTGGTGGCGGACGGTTTTGTGAACGCGACGATGTCGCCGGCTGATCATCCAATGGATCATCAAATCTCTGTGCCTGTTGCCTCTGCTGTGACTGTGGTTGCATCTGCTGTTCCTGTCCCCGTTGTTCCAGTCCTTCCTGTTGTTGCCCCTGCTGTGGCAGAATCTGCTCTTGCTGCTGTCCTTTGGGCTGCTGCTGCTCCGACTGCTGTTGTTGTTGCTGTTGCTGTGCCTGCAGCTGCTCCTGCTGCGGCAGCTGATGTTGTTCAGTCACCATTTCCTCTTGCTCTTCTAGCACCGGAATAAGCTCCAGTTCCAGATCCTGCTCCAATTGTTCATGCTCCTGCTGCTCCAGTTCCAATTGTTCCACATCTTGCTCCAGCTCCAATAGTTCCTCTTCCTCGTGTTCATGCACCAATTCTTGCTGCTCCTGTATCTGCATTTGCATCTGCATCTGCATCTGCACCTCCTCCACCTCCTGCTCCACCTCTTCTTCCTCCTCCTGCTCTTCCTTTCCTCTCTTAGCATCCACTTCAGAATCTGAATCGCTACTTTGCCGCTTTCGCCTAGATCGAGCCTCGCGCAGCTGCTCCAACTGCCGTCTGGCAATTAGGAAATCCTGCTCAGTCATCGTAGACAAAGCTTGAAAGGATGCGCTATTCTGTAGCCTGCGGCTGCTGCTTGGCCCATCCACACTCATAGACTGCTCGCTAAGCGGTCTGCGACTGAGTCGTAGAGTGGGTTGCTCCTCCATTCGGAGCAGCAGCGCCTTGTCCTCGGCACTCGGTTTGTGCTGGCTGCGGGCACGAGCCCAGCGTTCCCTGGCAATGCGACTGATCTCTGCACTGCGTCCGCTGATCATGTCCGCCTCGTACTTGAGCAGCATCTCGCGTTCGCGCTTCTTCAGCTTCAGTTCGAAACGTCGACTGGTGGATGGAGTTGGTGACCAAGCCCCTGGCGATGCTGGCGAGGCAGCCCGAGAGGATTCGCGCATTGCGTAGGAGGCAAAGGCGCGTTGAGCTGCAGCTGATGTGGATGGTATTGGGGAGTCAGCACTTGGCGGCGATAAGGAGCCAGGAGATCCAATTGGTGGTGGAGGTGAATCCATTGCAACTGATTCATCTTGAGAGGATTCACCTGCGGGACTAATCATTTGCACCCGCTCGTCTTCATCGTCTTCCTCCTCTTCATCGTCCAACTGCAGCTGCTGCTGCTGCTGTTGCTGCTGCTGCTGCTGATGGTGAGTATTTTGAATATCTTCTTCTTCCTCCTCCTCCTCTTCGCCGAAGACAACTTCATTCTCCAGGTGCTGAAGGTTCGGCTGCTGTTGTTGATATATCATCGCTTGCACCTCGTCGTCATCTTCGTCCTCAATCTCCTCGTACTGCTGCTGCAGTTGCTTAACTTTCTCCTCTGCCACCAACTGTTGCTGTGTTTGATCTTCATGCTGCTCCTCCTTCTCTTCCAGCTGCTGTTTCTTTGCTTGCTGTTCTTCTGCCTTCAGATTCTCTTCTTCTTGTTTTTGCTCTTCTGGCTCATTTCCTGTTTGCCCTAGCAGCATCTGCTGCTGTACATCCTCTTCTTCTCTTTCCTTTTGTTTCTCTTCATAGTGCTCCTCTGCCCTCTCCTCTTGATTCTCTTCATCTTTACGCTCGCCTTCCTCTGCTCTCATTGGGCGCTTCACCTGGCTGCGAGCACTACCTCCGCTACTGCTGCTGCTGCTGCTACTGCTGCTGCTGCTACTACTACTGCTGCTACTGCTGCTGCTGCTGCTGTTGCTGCTTACGCTGATCCTCCGGTGACTGGTTCTACTGCTTCGGCTGGCTCGGCTGGCTTTACTGACTTTACTGGCTCTGCTAAGTCCACGACTTGGCCCACTTACGGTGCTCATATCGCTATTCACCGAATTGGGACGTATCTCGTAGAGATTGGGCAGCAGGATGTCCTCCAGTATGAGCACGCCACTCGATTCGGTGGCCGTGGTCGACTCCTCGACCAGTGCAGGAGCCGAGCGCTGCAGCTCACGCGCCTCCTCAGCCGAGATGACAGCCATGTTAGATAGAATGGAGCTGCTGTTGCTGTTGCTGCTGCTCGTCAGCTGCGAGGAGCTGTTGCTATTGGAGCTCATGTGGATATGGATGTGACTCAAGGCGGGCGAGGCCAAGCCGCTGAACTGCGACTGAATGGGATAGTTCATCTGGGTAGCAAAGTGCATTTGTGGTTGGAACTGCAATTGAGTTTGTTGCGTGTGCGATTGGATTTGCACTTGGGTTTGCACCGGCGACGAGCTGCTCAGCTCTTCGGATGTGGGCGTTGGCGTGGGCGGCGTTTGGGCCAGACTGAAACTGGACAGGACGTTTGATAGCGAATTGGCCTTAATGTCGCTATTGTCGGTGTTGTTGGGGTATTGCTTATCAATCTTCAGTGCAGTATTGGAGTCATTGCAGCCATTGGATAATGTGGGCAGAGGTGATGTTAGCACATGTTCCTCCTCCTCCTCTACTTCCTCCTCTTCACCATCTTCGCCATTTTCATCTTCACACACATCCTCTTCATCAGCTTCCTCTTCCTCCTGTTCCAGTGAAAGCTCTTCCTCCTGCTGAAATGTGTCTTCCCCATCCGCATCCTGCTCCTGTTCCCCTTCGTGCTCCTTCTCCTCTACCTGCTGCTCCTTCTCCTGCTCCTGCTCCTGCACTGGCTCCGGCTCCGGCTCCGGTTCCTTTTCCTCTTCGTGCTGCTCATGCTCCATTTGTTGTTCCTGCTCTTCGCGCTGCTTGTTGCGCGACTTGAAAATGCGTTTCTGTCGCTCTTTGATAGGCAGATTTGACTGCTCCGGATCCGCCTCCACACCTCCACCAGATTCCAATTCTGGATCCGGCTCCAATTCTTGCTGCTGCTGTTGTTGCTGCTGTTGCTGCTGCTGCTGCTGCTGCTGCTGTTGCTGCTGTTGCTGCTGTTGCTGCTGTTGCTGCTGCTGTTGCTGCTGCTGTTGTTGCTGCAGTTGTTGTTGCTGATGGTGTTCATTGAAATCCTTGAGGCTGTCATCATTGGATTTGGATGGAGACTGTTTACTAGACTGTCGCTCCTCGCCGCCATTGGGCAGAGAAGTGTTAGCTGTAGATGTTGATGGCGCTCCTGATGGCGGAGCTGAGGGTTTGGTGTGTCTTCTGTAGCTTAGACCATTTCCATTTCCCTCTGCGATGGGTGCATTCGTTTGCAATGCAGGCGACTCCAGCTGCTCGTCCTCTTCATCGAAATCAAAGCAGGAGACGGCACTCGGATTGGGGTTGAGATTAGCTGCTGGTGGTCGTATCGAGTCCTGCGGCTCGTCTGCATCGATAAAGACAACGCTCTCATTGGAGCTAGCATCGCTATCTTGAATTAGAATCGGTTCATCTGGCACGCAGCTGCTCTCGGCGCCAACATCGAACTCCTGCAGCACCACATCGCGTCGATCCTTCTTTGGTATGTTGCGTATGCGTCTAGATGACGACGAGCTCGACGAACAAGATGCCACGGCATTCATGGATGCATCATTGCATAGTGCATCATTTGTGGCTGGACTTGCCTCGGCATCGCCATCGGCATTGTCGTCTAGCTCCGGCGGCTGCGCCTGTTGCTCCACCTGTTGTGTCTGCCCGATTTGCTGTTCCTGTTCTACGTCCGTCTCCTCCTGCTCAAATTCTCTCCACTCAGCTAGTAATCTTTGCTGCAACTCCCGTGAATCACTCGAGATCTGATTTGGAGTGCTGCAGCGCATTGGCTCCTGCTGCTGCTGCTCCTCCTCCTCCTGCTCTTTCTCCAACTGTTCAGTCTCCTGCACTGTGTCAGCTTCCGCCGTCTCCTCTTCCTCCCTTTGCCTGCGCTGCCGGCCGCGCCTTGCAGCTGCTGCCACGGGCGGCGAGCCACGGCTTGGTCTGCCCCTCGGCTTTGCCCTGGACTTGGCCTTCGATATGCCATTGGACTGTGACTGAGACGTCGATGCTGGTGTCGTCTCTGGACTGGGCGTCACAGTCTGGGTCGCACGACTGGGCAACGCCAGCGAGAATGTCATCGGTAATAGAGAAGGCACTGGCGTCGGCGACGACATCATGGAGGCGCTGGTAATTGTGCAGTTTCTCTCACTGGGATGGAGCTGACGTTGTCTGGGTGTTGTATGAGCGAAGGTCATTATCGAAGAGGCGGATCTTCCTAGAGTTGGTGTTCTTGCTAGGATTCCAATTTCCCTCCTTCTTGCCCTAGTTCTGTATCTTTCTTCTTCATCATCATCTTCATCCTCATTATCTGATCCCATGCCATTCACATATGCTCTTCTCGCTGCTTCCCTTGTCGCTCCAAGTCCCCTTCTCCTTCCTACTCGCTCTGCACGTTCCGCTCTGGCTCGATCGCGCTGTGCATTTAAACTGAATGCACTCTCCTGCAGCCTGGCACTGGAACGCGTTAGTCTTCTATATTTCGACGGCGCCGCAGGCGATGGCGGCGTCAGCGGTGGCGGCACTGGCATCGTCGCTCTCAAGTAATGGCAACGTTTGCGTCTCGGATCCCTTAAGCTCATCTGCGTATTGCGACGCACCGGCCGACTGGAGCACTCACTGGACGACGATGCTTGGGGAACGGGCGACTTGACCACTCGTTCGATGCTCGCCAGCGTCAACTGGGCAATGCTCGCCACCTGCCTCTGCTCCTCATCATTGAGCGGCGCATCCACCACAATGGAGACATGCCGCGACTGGCAGCGCCACAGCGACGAGTAGGTCGCCAAGTCACGTGAGATCGATGTGTTGGCCCTGCGGGATGAACGCAATTTATTGGCCAAGCAATTGTTGCCACAGCCGCCGCCTGGCGTCGCCGTAGGTATGGGCATCTGGGCGCCGGTGCTCAAGCGACTGAGCTCCAAGTGAGTACGTCTATGTATAAGCAGAACGTTCATGCTGCTCGTATGGAAATCGCATAGATTGCACTCATAGCGCTGATCGTTGCGTCCCTCTGGTCGTGCATAAGCGGAAGCCGGTGCTCCAATGTCCATGATCCGAAACGATGAATCCAGCTAATCAGAGAGCGAGAGAGAGAGAGAGGAGAGAGGGAAAAATATTATTAAATGCCACATTGAAATCGATTAAGCCTGCCTAAACATGTAGTATAAGAGCTGTATATAGAGAATTATAAAGAAGACTCAACTGCCAATGCCTATAAAGATGTATGCCAAAGACTTTAGCCTGAGACTTAATAGAACTACGAGCTTAAATAGCAAAAATATAAGAGCTGCGAGATGTTATAAGAGATGAGAGATACGATCGAAGTAGTATACTATAACAGCTTTAAGTAAACCTTTAAATCAGGTATGAGCACATATAGTATAAGAGTGTAGTATAAGAGAGTGCAGCTGATATGCATTTACAGTCATATAGTATAAGAGATGCTTGCATTAAATGCTATAGCTCTTGCTCTTAGAAGTATAACACCTGTATGTATGTATATATACAATTTCGTAATTTATTCCAAGGCTAAATCATCTTTTCTTCTATTATATCTATATCCATAATATTACAAAAATTAATTATACACATTCTTCTTAAACAAAACTCACATTATCGTTGTTAAAGTTGTTGTTGTTGTTGTTATTGCTGTTGCTGTGGTTGTTGTTGTTGTTGTTGGCATGATTATTGTTTTGGGTGTGAGTGTTGTTATTGTTATTGTTGTTTGTGTTATTGTTGTTGGCATTGTTGTTGGTGGTGTTGTTGTAACGATTATTATTATTTAGATGATCATCCAGATTATCGTTGTTGCCGCTATTGCCATTGCTGCTGCTGCTGCTGCTGCTTCCATTGCTGTTGCCATTGCTGTTGCTGTTGTAGTTGCCATTGCTTTCAGCACTATTGTTGTTGTTGTTGTTGTTGCTGCTGCTGCTGCTATTAGTGTTGCCATTGCTGCTTCCACTGCCACTCCCACTGCTGCTGTTGTTGTTGTTGTTGTTGTTGTTGCAAGTGTTAGTGCCGACACTGACAGCTGTGTTGGTGGCAACGTTGGCGGGGGTCACGTTGTTGGATAGCAATGCCTTAATCAAGCTCTCATGTCTAGTCGCTGGCTCTACAATCGGCAAATTCCTTTCCCTCCAACGATTCTCGGCGTGTTTCACGTCCTCATTGAACTTCTCTCTCATATCGGATGCCACGGATTTTTCTGTAAAGCAAATTGGAATGTTGACAACATTATTATATATTACATGTGTATTCTCATATATATATATATGAATTGCATTCATGAAGATTTACTTCAACTTCTTTCTCTCCTTTCATCTCAATCTGACACTTTTTCCCCGCTGTCTATCTACCCCCTGCTCCTCTGCTCTCTTCAATTCCCACACCCTTCCCCCACTCACACTCTCACATTACCTTTCTTAACACTTTCTTTTTCCTATTCTCAGTTTCTTCCATTCTGATTTCTCTCACTCTCTCTCTCTCCCTCTGCCTCTCTCTGAGTTTCTCTGTGTGTGTTCTTTCTCACAATCTGTCAAACTTTCATTCTCTACTTCTCTCTGTCTCCTACTTTTCGTCTGTCACCTCATTAGGTCCCACATTTAAACTCATCTAGTAGTCGGGCAGTTTAATGTGCTCAGTTTTCCTTGGATCGGAACTACGTTAGTAAGTTTCACATTTATTTTATATCTTGTATTGTTCACATCGAGCAAACGAGCTCCTCAAAAATATATATTTATAGAAATTTATATTTTTTTTACTTTTTATCAAATAATATATAAAATTATATATTGTTTTGTATTTTTGTACGAATCGAGGCTAATTTGCGACAAATCAAGTCAAAGAGCAACAGCGAGTGACTAAGCCACAGAGGAAGAAAGCTTGTAAGCCAAACTAATATCAAGAGAAGATAAAAAGGAAAACCGATAAAGGACGAAAGTCGAAAGACGATAGACGATAGACGATAGACGAAAGCGGTAAGACGACAAAACATGCGTGTCGGTGGAGAGCCCTGCTGTTGCGGTAAGGGAATCATGGCCAACATCGTCGGTGTTGCCAACGCTGTCTCGCAGCTGCGACTGCAGACGATTCTCGATAACATGAAGCCATTGCAACAGGCGCTGGGCAGTCGTCAGAGCCGTCCCTTCATAGTGGGCGGTTTGGCTACGGGCGTGCTGCTCTACTATTGCGGCCATCGCTGGCTCAAGCAGAAGGGGGCTCTGGAGCAGCAGAAGCGCCATCGTTCAGATGCCTGGGGGAATGGGGACCCGGCTGGAGCTGAGCAGCTGCTGAAGAATTATGGAACAGGCGCTGGAGATGGCATTGTAACAGAAATTGTGGATGCCACTGACGGAGGTAAAGGTTCAGCTGATGCTGATGCTAATGCTAATGCTAATGCTAATGCTGAGGCCGAGGTTGTGTCTGATGCTGGAGATGATGCCAAGACTATATCTAATGCCGAGCTAACCACCTCCATCTCCTCCACCTCACTGGATATCCAGTTGGGCCACCACAACAATCCAAAAGAATCCATCATCAATCAAGTTACCAAAAATTAGGCAAGAGAGCACAAGCTCGAATCTCTGCCAATCAATACACAACTAAACACTCAAACAAGTCCCAAGTCGAAAATCTTCCTTGAATCCCTCTGAACCTAAAACTCAACCAGCAATTAAACAATCAATCTCGACATGAATTTTTCTTGAATCTCTCAATCGATCGTCCATTAACCAAACGAGTCTCACAAGCCAGCAAGCGCCCTCAACTAATCAATCAATCAATCAAGAGTTCCGAGTGAAACTACTTCCTCGAATCTTTGAATCAATCAACCCAGAGTTACGAAAGAAAACGCCTTTATCAAAACATTTAATTAATCATCAATCGAATTTAATTCAACCAATCACGAGTCTCGAATGAAAGATCAACCTCCCAACCACACTCAATCAATCAATCAATCAAACAAAAGTGTCCCAGAGAGAGCGAGAGAGTCAGAGAGCGGTGTTCCTCGAATCAAACATTAATCACAGAGTTCAATATGCATTCATATATATATTTAAATATAAACATTCAGTAATTAAATTGATCGAAAAGAGGTGTGTGCATATATTTCGGCCTATAAATCCCAAACGCCATTAACTAAAGTTCAGTTATATAAAGATAATTATAATGCGTGTATACAAATAAATAGATATGAGAAGAAGTAATATATAACAAGTCTTCTCAATTCAATTCATCAATTCATCTCAATTAGGAGCGATACGATGGTCAGTCAGTCATTCATTCATTTACTCTGGGGTTACTGGTTAGTCCATCTTGATATTGATTGATATTATGTGCCTAGGTCTTAACCGTTCTTCAATCAATAGCAACTTTTATTTAGATTGACATTCATTCAGTCAGTCAATATTACTCATCTTTCCCAGGTTCTTTCAGTTCTTCAACTGTACTTCAGTCGATACTATATGCATATATACTCACTGGAGCCCAGCTTGATGAACTCATTTTTATGCTCGCATTGAAATGGATAGATCATCTTAGCCGTGTTCACCTGCTCGCTATGGGAATAAATAATAAAGCAAAAAGAAATATATATACATATATATATAAATGAAATGTTTTAGATAAATCCCATATAGGAGATAGATATTACTTACAAGGTGCGTTCGTTGAAAAACTCAACAACGGCGAAGGGCCGTCGCGTGCTATTCACAAAGCGAAAATTCTGGGACGATGTCACCTCGCCGGGCCACCATATCTCGGAGTTATGGATCTTCACCCAGACGATGTCGCCATCTTTGTACTTCCGCTGCACCGCCTCATCGTTGCGAAAGCGCGGCATGCTTAAGCCGTTCTTTTTCTATATGTATATGGATAGAAGCTTTATAGATGTATAACTGTTATCCAAATTCGAAGTCCGAGTTCGTGTCGCCTCTGATCGTCTGTTCCTTATGTCTAAGTCCTGCTTCACTGCTTACATCGGGCCTGAATAGCTGCAAACATTTTGTAGGTTGTTTATTTCTTTGAGAGAGATTTTCATTACAATTGAAGTTTGGAATACATATATATATATATATATCCACATAAATATACCCATTTATAACCCTCTGCTAAAGACCTAATTCATATATATCTTAAATATATTTTCTTATAAATTAACAGTTCGAATATTTCATATTTAGTTTGTGATACAAATATTATATTAATAAATAATCTAAAATGAAAGGCATCTCTTGAGCGCTCGAGTCGGGAGTATCCGACTTGCAGTTAGCCATAGTCTCTGTGCCGTGCAATAATTATAATATATTCAGTTATCGTAGAAATTCAAAAGTTATAGATTATTTTATATCTGGATCAGCTTTCATTCTTCTTTGTAGCTCTAATAGTAAATTTATATTTAAATAGTTTTATTATACTAGACAACAGTTTCTAGTTCTTATACAATCTAGCTAGTCTCTAGTTCTTAGACAAAATAAACTCTTATACTATCTGTATAATTTTCAGCTCTTAAGCAGTTACTATCTAGCTATTGTATAAACTCTTATACTAAGTAGCTAGCAACTAGTCTCTAGCTCTTATCCTAACTCGCTAGTCTTTAGCTCTTATACCTATTATTCTATATATCAGCTTTACCAGCTCTTATACAAAATAACTTTGTCTCTAGCGCTTACATTAGCTACCTAGCTAGCCATTCTTTATATCTCAGTAATATCAATATTAATATCTTTCTCTCTCTTATAATATGTGTATAGTTTTAAGCTTTTATACTAGATAGTTAAGTCTCTTTTTATAACAGCTCTTATACAATTGTTCTAGTCTGAATCTCGTAAAGAATCTATATAATCTCAATTGTTGCTTTTTCTATATGACTATAACAAATCCTTTTGTTTCCTTGTTATATCGTAACAAATAAACAATATACCCTCTATAGGGTATATAAACAAGGAATTGGAAGAGAAATAAAAGTTTTTGCTTTGGTTTTTTGAATATCTTTTATTTATATTTTTCTTTATTCTGAGTAGTTTACAATATTTCATTATATATGTATATAAACTAATATTTATATATATATATATATATATATATATATATATAAATATATATATTTGTATAATTGTGTGTATATATAGATACATGAATAATAAGACGAGTGTAAAAAGAGGCATCCAATATTTTATAGACACACAAAAAAAAACACAGATGGAGAATGAAAAAGAAGCTCGAAAGTATTGTTGCTACAATTAAAGTGTTATCATTTATCGATTTTTATATCATTTATTTATTTTTATTTTTGTTCGCTTTGTATACAAAATATACGTAATAGAGATTTTACTTAAACTTGTATATAACATTGAATAGAAAATTGAAACATTTATTAAACATGAATAAAAATTGTAAAAAAAAATGTATTTTGCTTCTTTTTGATTTTTTTTAAGAAAATATGTTAAAAATATATATATGTTTCGTCTTAAGCTAATGCTAAGATTTAAGTTTTAAGTTTTGTTTAGTGATTCCTCATTTAAAAATGTGTGTGTAAAGTACATCGATATAACAGCGTCATTCCAATCACAATTTAGCATAAAGACAGAAAACTTACAAACATTGATTCAAAATAAGGAGAAAAAATTAAAAGTTTCGACAACAAACATCGAAATGTATATCGGTATATATTGATATACAGCTATAAATCTATATAAACACGAAAGGCAAACAGAGACATAATAGAGAGACATAAGAAATATATAGCTAGATAGAGAAAAAAGGAAGTATGGCAACTGTTAACTGTTAACAGTATGTTAACATTACATAAGTACAGAAGCGTTTACTATTACAGTTAACATTCATAAACACAGTCCACGTAAAGCAGTCTATAAACAATCTCTGTTTCTGTTGCTCTATGTAAGTACACTGTTAGAGACAATCTGTCAGCATAAGATATAACAGCAGCTGTTAAGCACGTTGTATTAAAACATTCATAAAGTTGAACTTTAAGTATTGTACAATCGGTTGATTGTTAAAGCTATTGAACAGCAGTTAACAGTAAATATATATGCAATTAGCAGTAAATGTTAAGTGCTATAACTTTACAGCATCTATTTCAGTGTTCAATTTGCTCTGCTGAATATTGAAGATTAACATTTCAACATTTATATGTTCGCGGTGTTACTGTTACGAGTCTGTAAACTACAACTGTTAAGTGTGATGTTCAAAATGCAAATTCAAGCTCTCTGTTACTCTAACATGTTAAGTATGCCATTACCGTACAAGGTGAGCCACTGTTAACTGCTATGTTAACAGCAAGTATTCAATCTAGAGTTAACGATTATGTTAAGGTCAGGTGCTGCAATTTAAAGCTGTTGTCATGTTAACATTTTCTCACTGCTATTGCAGTTTTCAATGTTAACGATGATCCCTGCTAACAGCAGTGGGTAAGTCTATGGTTAAGTCTACTGTTAAGCTTGGAGTTATTACATCTATCAACTTTACTGTTAACTGCAACTGTTACGCTTATGTTAACATTACAACGCCCGCGCTGTCTTTCTGTCTATGGCTGTGCATGTGCTAGTGAGAGGAAAATTTCTTTTCCACTTATAATCCAATGGGGGCGGGGTTCGGATTAGTCGATCGATTGGTGGGTGGGGATTGGGGGTTAACTCGGTTGCCTTGTTATTTTTTTTTATAATGTCTTGGATTTCATTGTCTTTGGAGGCTTGATGCAATGTCATTGGGTATTATCCGCACGGCTGCCGTTGCCATTGGTGGAGGCAGACGTTGCCGTAGCCACATCATCGCCCACGATGAGCACCTTGCCGACGCCATCGGGCGCAACCAGCTCACCGCTTAGACCGTCCAAACCGGGCTGGCTAACATCTCCAGGTATCTTTGGCTTTGGACGATGCGTATCGACAGCATCGATTGGCAATTTAATATGCTCCACCTTACAGCCATAGGCGACAGGTGTTAGCTTAATGACCGTATGCAATGGGACATACAAATAGGGCAGCTCATCCGCCGACTTGTCCAGGAAGTAAGCGAACAAACATCTCAAGACAGCCTGATGGGAGACAACGAGCACATTGCCCTGACGCTCCAATTCCATGATGACAGGCTCAAGTCGTGCCACCAGATCCTCGTAGCTCTCGCCGCGCGGATAACGATAGGCGAACTTGTTGACATCTCTCGCCTTGAACTCTTCGGGAAAACGTTCCTTGATCTGCTCATAGGTCATCTCCTCACAGTGTCCCGCATCGATCTCATTCAATGCCTTCCAACGTTCCTGGGGCGCTTTAACATCCGCTACCGTCTGTATGGCACGCTTCATCCATGAGGTCCACACGCGCAATCCATCGATCTGTTGCTGCGAAATGAATGAGGACAAGGCTCTGGCATATTGATGTCCACGTGGACTCAAATTCGAGTCGCCACCAATTAAACCGCTCAGATTATGTTCCGATTCACCGTGACGCGTTAAATAGATGGTGCGCGGCGTTATGTGAATGTTCATTAGATAGTAAACAATGCGCGATTCAACGTGGCCCTCGTTATTATAGACGACAACCTTTTTGCCGGCATTGTAGATCTTCATGAAGCTGAGATGTGATTCGGCGACTTCATCAATCGGCTGATATCGCTCCTCGTAGTGCTCGATGCGCTGCAAGAAATCTCGGACAACCAATTCGGTATTCATATTGATATAGTCCGGTGAGCTGACCTTCACTTCCAATATATTCTGCTCAATGATTTGCGGATCATCGCATATTGATTCCACAAAGAACAAACGGAAGCCGTGTTGCTTCACAACAATATCATAGATCAATTGACGACGATCGTGCGTCGAGTTCGTAGCATCAAAGACAGCAATGCTGCCGAGTCCGCTCAATAGCCAATCACATGAGTCGTGAAGGGCTTGGTTCGCACAACGGTTCCGAATAGCCATTGCCTCCTCATTATCGGCACGAAAGAATTCATGGGATTTATAGGCAGTCGTCGCATGACGCCGATACTCGCCCAAATTAAAGACACGCGTCGCAATGCCAATCCAATTGAGATAACGCGCCAGCTTCTTCGATATAAACGTCTTGCCCCTTGCGGGCAGACCAACCATTGCGATCACATGGGGGGTTGTACAATCGGCTATTGTACGCTCGCCCCGAATCGGAAACGGTTTGGTCATCACCGTTTCCGATGTGGGCGGCAACAGTTTACGCAATTCATCCGACATTACCGATGGACAGACATGCAATTCATTTTCGATTGCCAAATCGGCCGTCTTCTTCAATTGGTTCAATGAGGTGGTACGCACGCGTAACGACGGCGAGGTGTTATAGGGCATATCCATGATGCTGGTGGCTGTTACGGAACGTACTAGCTCTTTGGCGGCGGCAACTGCGGCGTGTTGTTGTATCAATTGTTGTTGTTGTTGCAAGAGATGAGCGCAACAACAATTGCAGGGCTTGGAGTTTGTTAATTCAGCTGCTGAGATGGATGATTCGGTGGTGGAGGCAGTGGAGGCAGTGGAGGTTGTGGTGGTTGTATTGGAGGCGGAAGAGGAAGAAGCGGAAGAGGTTGTTGTTCTCACAGAGGAATTGGTATTGTTATTATTATTATTATTATTGTTGTTGTTGTTGTTGTTGGTTGTTAACTTTTGCTGTAGCGTAGGCAACAATTTGTTAATTGTTGTTGTTGTTGTTGCTGTTGCTGCTGCTGCTGCTGCTGCTGTTGTTGTTGTTGTCGACAATGTTGTTTCCTCCTTGCTGTTGTTGTTGTTGTTAGCTGTAATGTAATTGAAATGTGTTGAATTGCTGTTGCTGTTGTTGTTGTTGCTACTGTTGCTGTTGTTGCTTTGCAATTGTTGCTGATGCTGCGATGTGGTTGTTGCTGTTGCTGCTGCTGCTGCTGCTGCATTGAGCAATTGTTGTTGTTGTTGCGTGAGACATGAAATTAGGCGAGTATTTGTTGTTTTAGTTGTATGTGTTGTTGTTTTTGTTGTGGGCAATGGGTTTGATGCAGTGTTTGTTGTGGTTGTGGTTGTTGTTGTTGTTGTTGCCGTGTGTCCCACATGAAGCAGCCCAACAATATTATTCATAAATATGTGCGTGTGTTAGTAATGTATATATGTGAATGAACCGTGCCAAAAATGAACACAAAAAATGTGAGTTAAGAATGGAAAATAACTAAAAACCAGTTAAAAAGAGCCCGTTAGAAGCAGACGCAATTAAAAAACAACAAAAAAAATAAAAATAAAAATTAAAATAAAGTAAAGTACAAAGAGAAACTCGTAATAATAAAGAAACTAGATAACTACATATACACACACTCACAACTCACACCCACATACACTCGTACATAAACATGATTTAGCTATATACATATGTACATATGTACCTACACAGATATATCTACCATATACATATATATTGTAGATATGTATATTTGACTTCTTTTTGCACTTGACGCACACGAAAACCGACGACTGACTGAATATTGAAGCGCGCAAGGAAAATTTGTGCGGAAAAGCAAATGAAAAGAATAAGAAGCAGAAGAAGCAGTAGCAGAAGAGCAAAAGAGAAACGTGCGTGGGTGACGCCAAGCGTTTTTATATGGAAACAAAAACAAAACAGCTGTTGGCTTATAAAATATTAAATTTAGGCATAGAAAGACGAGGGATGCGTGCGTGAGTGCGTGTCTGTCGGCTTTATTTATGACTTGTTATCGATAGTTCAGCCCTGGTCGTAATTAGCGATCGATTAGCAAATAAATGCTAAAATCGTATATTATAAACTGTTGTTGTTCTTGTTCTTGTTGTTGTTGTTGCTGTAGTGATCGTTGTTGTTGTTGTTGTTGTTGTTGCTCTTTCATGTTCTGCTTACAATTGCATTTTGAAAATATAATGCATATAAACTAAAAGAAAGAAGAAGACAGAAACAAAAGCAAAAGAAGAGAAAAACAAAATGAGATATTTGATAATTTATATAAACCAAAAAATAAATAAATGATTTAAAGAAGCAGTAGAGAAAGTCGAAGCACTAGTGCTAAACACATGCTCTCTGCATATTCATGCAAATATTTTTCTTTTTGTCAAATTGATTGCAGCTCAAGAAATTTCCATTTCCAAGGCAAAACGAACGAATGAGAGAGATAAGGAAAGGCCAATGGAATATTTGCAAGCAAACCAATGCTTTAGGTAGGTAAACAGTCAACGGTGAACAACAACAACTGCAAAAGAACTTTGCCTCTCTCTCTCTCTCTCACACTCCATATCTCTGTCAAGGTCAGCGTTGCCAGACAGGCCAAACTTTAACGAGCGTTTGCATGCAAGCATAAACACACACACACACACAATCGGACGCATACATAAACTCACATCAGATACGAGTACTTGCATGTGCTACGCGATCAGCTGTTGAGGTAGCAGCAACGGGTCAGTGCAGCCACGCACGACTTAAAGACGCTAAAACTAGCTGCATGACTTTTGGCTTTTTTTTTTTTTTTTTTTTTTTATAGAATATATATATTTAAGTTTACATAAACAAAATTCTGCATTTTTTTAAAGCATTTATTAATAATACATATTCTGACATTATTTCTAATAATCTGTATAATTAATATGCATTATATACATATATACATATCAATTTCTTTTTTTAAGTTTAACAATCTAGCTACTTTTACATGGAGATTGCAATCGATCATTTTATATCAAATAAATGCAAATGGTCGACTTTAAAACCTTGACTTTTTAAGTTTGCTATATATTTGCTATTTAAAAAAATATAAAGCGATCCATCCACTGAACGTTATACAGTATAACATAATATTATCTATTTTTGGCTTATAAAGTTGGCAGCACTGCTGCCGCGAAGTTTTGTTGTATATATGTGTGGGTAGGTGTGCAATTGTAACTAGAATGTAGCTGTATTTCTTTGGCATTATTTAGTAATCTGATAAATGATTTACAATTAAAATAAAAACAAGCAGACAGGTGATTTTCAATCAACTTATATAATGCAAATGCAAATGCTGCTGCTGCTGTACACTGGAAATGCGGCGACAATTAATTGTTAATGGCACATTAAGCCAATTGGATTCCAATTATAACAACTACAACAGCGACAGTTAGCAGCAGCAGCAAGAACTGCGCAATATATAAAAAAACAAGTAATTGAAGACTTTCGTAACAAACAGTTTGATAGCCAATCAAAAGCTGAATGATATGGTATGATTGAATCAGTGCATGAGTTAGTTAGTATGTGTGAGGGTGTGAGTGTGAGTGTGTGTGTGTGTGTGTGTGTGTGTGCAGTTGCAATTACCTGCGGCCAAGTTTAAAGTTGTGAAGCAGCGCGAGCGATCGAGCAAGCGAGATAGATGCACGCGCGCGCGATTGCAAAATTATAAGAAAAACAATAACAACAATAAAAACATTAAAGAAAAAAAACAAACGAAAAAAAAAGATGAAGTGAGAGAAAAAAAAATCTGTATAGCAGCAGCAGACACAACGCTCAATGCGGCGATACTAAAAATTGTGCACTAAATGCAAAAAGTTTGAAGCGAAGCGAAATTGTTACGCAGCGGCAGCACTGGCAGCTGCGCAGCCAGCAGCGCAGTATGTAACTGTAAACTTTTTGCTTGCTTGCTTGCTTGCTCGCCTGCTCGCTTGCCGGCAGCAGCAGAGGTCAACAAATCAAACGAAAAGCAACGCAAAAAACAACAGCAACAACGACAACGACAGCAACACACATAAAAAGTAGCTGTAAAACAAAAACTACGCAGAAAATACAAAATCGAATGGCGCGATTTTTCGCTTTGATTCTGATTGGCAGCAAATGTATCTGCGTGTGTCTGTCTGTGTGAACTAGTTCACAATTGTCTGTTTGCGCAAGATGCCAAACGTCTGGAAGGCGTTAGCGCAGGGCTAGGAGTGAGGAAGAGGGATAGAGATAGGGAGCGTGAGCGAGCGGAGGGGAGGGCGGTTCAACTTAACTGATTCTAAGTGCAATTGAACAATAAATAGCCACAAGAGCCGCAACTTGAGACACTTTGCATATGTATATCAATATTTGCATATGTACATTCATATGTATGTACATACTCGCATATATTTACATACATACATATTCTATAGGAATTTATTTATATGCATACATATGTACAATTGTAGACTTGTAGTGAATCTAGAGATTAGTTCTGCCTGAAGCAATACCAATACATATGCAAATAGAAATGCGTCACTAAAAATTCAAACTTGACCCGTGATTAGCGATTAGCAATCTGCGATTTGTGGAATGTGCAGAATGTGGAAAAAGAACAAGAAGAAGAACAACAAAACATTCGATTAGCAATCGCAGCACTTTCCAAAACTTTCCAGTGCTACTCTAATCTAGTTGCAATCCTATTCATCCAATACAATGAAATTATTCAATTGCAGTCAAATTGGTGTTATTTTGCTTTATGAATAGATCTTACAGCATTTACATTCACTTTTCCTCTTTCTCTCTCTCTCTGTCACTCTTTTTCATTCTCATCGTTAAGCAGAGCAAGAGCTATTCCAAATGAACATTAAATTGGATGATCCAATCCCATCCCCTTTTCTATTATTAAAGAGAGAATAACCTGTATTTACATTTAAGCATTCCAATTCAATTTCTTCTTCTTCATTCATAGCGCACATCCTTTCATCATCTTTGCTCTTTAAAAATGTAGCCATCTTAATTTGTCTGTCTCTCAACAACTGTTTTTCTTAAATTCTTTCATCTACTTCCTCTGTATCTCTCAGTTTATCTGCCTATGTGTCGCTTTTTCTCTTTCTGTTTCTCGTTCACTCTTCATATATTTCATTCCCTCTCTCCATACAACACACACACACTCTCTCTCTCTCTCTCTTCATACATCTCATTCTATCCTTCTTCATACATATTTTTCACATTCTTCCTCTTTCACCCTCTCTTAACACATATTACTGCAATTATTTCCCCCTCTCCCATCCCACACTCTTCTTAAACAATCATGCCACTTTTTGGCTATTTCAATTTATCTTTCTTTACTAACAGAACTCCGCTCTGTGGCTACTTTTCCTCCTTCTCTTCCTCTCTATCTGTTGCACTCACACTTACACTCTCTTGCAAATCTCTCTTATCATTGCCATCTACCACAGTTGTTGCTGTTGCTGGTGTCGCATTCATTCGCCTTGCACGTGGACAGTTTGCCTAACCACACACATGTTTAATATATCAGTGTTTATTTGTTGGTTCTTCCTGTTCTTCTTCTTCCTCTTCTGCTATTCGAGTGTTAACAGTATGTCGTTAATCAAAATGTATTTGGAATGATTTCCGATTGCGATTGATAAGAATATTTTGTATTTAATCAACAATTACAATTACAATTACAATCTTGACGAACTCTCATTAACCCTTTGGAACTATATGTATATACAAATATATATTAAAATTGCGAGGCAGAGCAACAAAAATAATAATAATTATTATAATCAGTACTCGAGCAGCTGACGCGTTCCTAATAAGATAATCAAAGCTTTGTTCGTAGCTTCCTCCCATCTACCCCTCCCCCCTGCTCTATTATCGAAAGTTAAAATATATGCAGACATATAGGGAGAGACGATAAGCAAAGGAGAAGAATAAACAGACGTGATCGACTGCAGATACCCTATGATTTTTACCATTTGACTGACAGCTAAGGCGCTTAGTGATGCATGAACAACTATCAGATACCTTAAATTTCTTACTATTTGGTATATGATACAATCATTGATCAATCTTTCATAGAGTTAATATATGATCAACTGGTAGATACTTTGTAAAGTTAAACAACCTCTGATCAACAAAGTAAAATATTTCAGCATTAATGAACGACTTGCTGCCCTACAATTTAACTCTGAAGCTTTAATCTCAATCAATCATAGATGTTAAGCTGTTTATGTATTTATTTATTTATATATAAGCAATCAGGAGTTCATGTCAACAGAAAAAAAGTGCCTCTGCGTTAAATATATTCAGTTATCTTCCATAAACATTATATCTATCTATCTCTCTCTCTCTACGTATATACATATCTACGTGTTAATTATAACACTAACACCAGTAATTTCGCACTGATAACTCGCATCAGACATTCAAAAGCCCAATGAAAAAAAAAAAAAAAAAAAAAAAAAAAAAAAAAAAAACAACGTCGAGATAAACAATATTTATTTATGTGATAAAAAAAATAAAAACAAGAAAACATTTTCATTTCTTTGAATTTGAATGTATATCTATATATACATATATTAATATATAGATATATGTATATGGATATATAAACGCCCACTTATACAATTCCATTACTCGTCCCTACACATATATCTATTAATTATATTAGTTAAAGAGATATCTTTGATTGCATTCACAGCATTCGCGAACAAGCATTGGGCAGTTTGCTATGCTTGATTCTTTATCTTTATAGCAAATAGACTTTTACTTTGCCTCAGCGACTTTCGCAACATTTGATTTAAATGCTTTTGCAACACTAAATGGCGTCAGTATTAATAATGGCGAAACTTGTGAGCATAGCTAGCTGATAAAGTTAAAGATCATTAACAAATGTTGTGATGGAGAAAGTTAAAAGTTAGCACATCAATCTAATCAGAAGAAAACAGTTATAAAAACCTGGTAGTACGTGAGCAAATGTCTAAAAGCAAACGATGATCGTATGGGGAGATTAGATTGAAACTGTTTACTATAGTAGTATCTGAGTAAATGCAATTGATATATTTATATAATATAATAGAAAATAATATCTTAATCAAAATTTACACAAATTATCCACTTTGCCCCACTGCGCAAGGCAACGTTTCCTCCTTTTCTATTTCTAGTGCGCCTCTGCCTCAGCAAGCAAATAAAACAAATATTCATTCACCTTGACATTGACGATTCCAATTACAATGTCGCCGCTTCCTCCGCTTCCACCTCTTCCCTTATACAATTATTTATAATATTTGCTTATAAAGTGCATTGTCTTATACAGCACTTTCGTTTTCGATTATGCTATTTTTTTTTTTAAATTTTTTTTATTTGTTTTTTGTTGCCTTTGCCTTTACCTTTGCATTTGCATTGGGCGCAGGGCTTAACAGCTTTGGCCAGCCATAAACGTGCCAAGTGTTTTATAACAAACGACAATGTCTTCCTCTCACTCTCGTTCTCTACATAAGCAAATATGCACACTATACTGTCTGGCTCCCTCTCTCGCCCACTCTTTGACATTACTCATCGAAAGTGCCGCTAAGGCTGGACTGACGACTGCAACTATGCGTTCGTTTACATTGATTTAATTCCTTTGAACTCCCTCCCTCTCGCTCACACTCTAGCTTGTTGCTCTTTGCCTGAGATCTTAGCGCTACATGTGTGTGTGTGTGTGTGCATGTATTAGCGTGAGTGAAGTAGCGAATTAGGATTTTCAGCTTTCACTCAATGGCGATGGCGATGGCAATGGCCACACACACATACACACGCACACAAACGATGGCAAATTCCATTTAAGCTTCTGGCCATTGTTTGCAAATTTTGCCAAAGAAAAATATATAAATTATAAAATGCTCAAGGCCAAAAAACATTCCCAATGTTTGTTAATTCACATAATAATTCCGGTTGACCAGACTAAATTCGCAAATTAAGAAAGTATATATATTAATGTAGATATACACATATCTACATTAATATATATCTACATTAATATATAAATATAATATAGATAGTATGTTTATGTCTCGTCTTTCTATACAGAATCTCATCAAACTAACAGAAACAGTAGAGAAAAGGAAAACACATCAAGTCTGAAGGCGGAAATTCACAAAAATAGAATAAAACAAAAACTACATAAAAAAAATAATTCTAATATATTCGAGAAAGAGCGAAAAAAAAAAAAAAAAACAAAACAAAACAATAACACAAAAACAAAAATAAATGCTTTCTGGTTTAGCTGTGTTTTTGTTTTGATGATTGCGAATGATCATATGATGATGAAGTTCAATAAGACAATGATGATCATCATGACAAATAGCTGTAAAGGCATAACAAAAAGCACAGCAACAACAACAACAGAAAATACCACAGCGAAGCTGCTGTCGCTGCATTCGAATGTGGTCTACCCATAATATAAGAGCGCAGCCAATAGCCACAGTGCGACCAATCATATAAGCACCGACACACCCACTGCATACACACACAGAACAAATATGTGCATGTCTGCAGCAATCGATAGGCAGACAGAGTAAAACAAAAGGAACAAAGTTAATAAACCCAAACGATATATGTAAAAATAATAATAAGTCATTAAACCTTATAGAAAATGGCAAAAAAAAAAAAAAAAAAAGACGAGACAAAATAAATCACGCGATTGTAGCCCAATGTGTGTCACGCAAAGCAGACGGGCGAAAAAGAGACCAAGAAGAAGTAGGAACAGCTTTTCAGAATAATTTTTTGACAACAACAACAACAACAATAATGAGAGTAGCAGTAAAAGAATGAAGCTCAAGTGCAAGTACATGTGTGAGCGTATGCATGTTGCGTGTCTGTGTGTGTGTGTATGTGGCTGTGTGGTGTGGTGTGGTGTGTATGAGAGTTTAGTGTGTTAAATACAGGGTGCTTTGAATTATACATACATAGCAATGCAGCAGCGGTCACCGGCGTCGCCTGACGGCCTGTGCTGCCACCAAATCGCGTGGACATTGTCGCTGTTGTTGTTGTCGTCTCACAGCATTGAGCCATTATTGCTGTTCTTGTTGTTGTTGTTATAGCGCTGCTACTGCAGCGCGCGTGCTGTTAGCGCTTCCTTTGATACTTTTGTGTTTTGCAAGCAAAGCTGGTACACCACACACACACACTCACACACCAATGTATATTGAAAAGACACAAAAGTGAAGAAAAAAAAAAGAAATAACACAAACACAGTTACACCACAGTTCACATATAGACACAGTTAGCTCGCATGTGTGCTTGTGTGTGTCTCGTCTGCATGTGTGTATATGTATAGATATATGTGTGTGTGTGCTTTAAGTCTGTTTGATCCGCGCTACGCACAAAAAGGTAAACGAAATTTGATCAGACAAAATTCCGTCGCGCGCAAATGCGTTCCGCACACGTCGCTTGTCAAAATAAGAATGAGCAAAACAGCAAAAAGCAGCGAAAAATGGCACGCGAACGATCGCTGCGACGGAGACGCTGGCGATGACGCGTCGTCACTATCAAGCAACAGCGCTAGTGAAGCGCACATAAAGCTAGAAAAAATGCTAATTTCGTTATGGTATGTTATGTTATATATTTATATGTATATAGATATATAAATATAATTAAATATATATATATATATATATATATATATATATATATATATATATCTATATAAATTTAAGTATACGTACTTATTTGACATAAAACATTTACACACATATATGGATTTAACATTTAGACATTTGTAGATAAAAACAGCCAAATTTGGCTCGATACAAAGTATAGCAATACAAATGAAAAATAGCCAATATGCGCAGCACTCTCTCGTGTCTTCTCTTGCAGTCAGTGCTGCGCCGCTGACCGCAGAGACAATGCGCATATGAGGAAAAGTCAGTTTCATTGCACATTTTTATATATAACAATTGCAGTATTCGACATGCCGAATTATTGCATAAAACATAGTCCCACACACATATACAAATATCTAAAGAAAAAAAAATTTGATATTTATATTTATTGTAAATAAAATAAAAAGAGCTAAAAAACTAGAAAGAAAAAAAGCTAATGTGCGCAGCACTTTGAAGTCGATTGCGTTGTCGAAAAAGTTGTTAATGCGTGGATTATGAACGGTAGCAGCAGTGCCAGCGATACCGTTATAAATGCGATAAGAATTCGCGCAACGCGTGTCCCATGACGAAAACAACGTCAATTGCACTTGCCACCCATACGAAGACAAAACTTTTGTATATATTTTCATTATGTATATTTCCTAATTTAATTAGCACATTTTTAGTACAGGTGACAAAAATGTTGTCTGTGTTGTTGTGATGGTTGTTGTTTTGCAAAACTAGTTCTCTCAAATATCGTGCTGCATAATGCAATTGTTATTCAAATATATACACATTTAAATATGTATATATTTTATTTAAATTTCTACCTCTGTGCGCAGTCTTTTATTTTTTCGTATTTTATTTGTTGCCAAATTACGCGAATCGATAATGAAAAATTATTATACAAAACGAAACGGATAGAGGAGAGCACAAAAAGGAGAGGAGAAGAAGTTGGGGAATTGTGCGCAACAATCTAATGAGAAATGCAAAGAGTGTGTGTGACCGAAAGGCAACTAGTGTGCAGAACTAGGCTTTAGCTCTTTCTCTCCCTTGCTCTCGATGTCGTTCTCGCTCTATCACTTGACTATATTGCAAAAGCATAACTTTTGCATGCAAGGCAAGACAAGACAAGGCAAGGCAAGGCAAGTTCGGCCATGTAAAGCAATGCAAGAGGAGCCCAACGAAACACAATGCAACATGTGTTAGACAAAGAGCAACAGTAGTGGCCTTGACAATGTTGTGCAGGTATAATAATAAATGAAAAGAGCATCGCATCGCACGCATCGAGAGCTGCAAACTGCGCTTTAGCTCCAGCTCCAGGTCCACCTCTAGCTCTCAGCTTCAGCTTCAGTTCCAGGTTGTCCTCATTCAATTTGCAAGCTCACGCTGCTGGGCAGCACTTTTTTTCTATAATCTGGGAACTTATGGTTCTCTGACGTCATTGACTGACAAACTAAGCAATGGCTGAAATTCGAATTCGAATTGAAATTGGATTGGAATATGACTTAAAAGAGAGATAAGAAAATTCTATGTTTACACTCGCGTCGATTGTTAAAAGCAAAATTCGAATTGAAATACCCAGAAGGAAATGTTTTCACTTGGAATTACTCAAGCATGCATGGAAGAAAACATGTGTTTATATATCATATTTATTACATTGCAATTAAATGCCATTTTAGAGCGAAATCAAACAGCCAACAACTGGCAATCAACACTTCTCTGGTAAGCTTTACATAACTAATTTGTTGTTAAAAAATATATTAAACTGGTTTGCGCGCTAAAAAATAAAAGTTCTTTTAATCAACAAACAGCGCGCAAAGCATTTGAATGGGCAAAAAGCACCAAAACACGCGCGCGCTCAAATGCAACTCTGCCAAAGCTTTTACTGTAAAATGTTCCTGTGTGTGTAAGAGAAAGAAAGAGACAGAGAGAAATGGC
Source organism: Drosophila stalkeri (assembly GCA_035047405.1). NCBI lineage: Eukaryota > Metazoa > Arthropoda > Insecta > Diptera > Drosophilidae > Drosophila > Drosophila stalkeri. Next base: position 28,565,296 of record JAWNPR010000061.1, read on the forward strand.
AGAGAGCACATAAGAGTCAAAATACGAAGCGAAAAGAGCGAAAGCTGAAAAGTGCAAAATGAAATGTCGCAAAATACTGAGAAAGAAGTAAAATAAAAAAATGGCATAAATACATACATATATACATAATTTAATGAACTAATAAATGTTACCAAAGATTTTAAATGAAAATTGAACGTAACAGAGCTTAACGTTAAAGAGAATGCAATAACAAAAACCAAAGAGCGCCGAATTATTCACATTTATTTACTCACTAAGCAGCAGCATGCAATCAATGAAATTTTTCCAACTTGTCAGTGTTTTTCTGTTGTGTGGGATGGTGTGCGTTTAGGTGTATGTATGTGTTTTAAAAGGAAAACATCCAAAATATCAACGAATTCGAGTGCATCTCTTACCTTTCTTACGCTGTGAAAAGCTTGTTGCTCAGAATGGTGGCTGGCTAGCCGAGTCTTAAAAACTTTCTCGCGTTCTAGCTCACTCGCTCGCTCTCACACACGTATATACGCTTGCACAAATACAGACACAAGCGCAGCAGCCACGCAGCGAGAGGCACAAGAAAAAAAACACACTTTTTGTTGTTGCGCACTTAACAAAAATATGAAATTAAATTGTTTTCTTAATTATTTGTGCTTATTTCTTTCAATTTAAGTAAGCTTCTTTTATTTTACTTCGTTTGCCGTTATATTTATTTGCGCGCTTTGACACTGCTAATGCTACTGATGATTCTGCCGCTGTTGCTGCTGCTTTGGCCAACACTTTTTTGGCGAATGTCTGCGATGAGAAGATATCGACTGAACGCAACTCGACGATGAAAACGACGGCGACGACGAAAACGCCGATGGCGATGGCGACAACGACAACGACCACGACGCCGACACCGAAGACGCAGGGGAAACGGCAGCAGCAAAAGTAACAGCAACAGCAACAGCAATAACAAAAACAACAACAACGGCAACAGCAGCAAACAACAATCATCACAAACTTATTCACTTGCACAGAACCATTAATAAATAATAAACAATTATATTCACTTATGCATCATTCAATTTGTATTTCATTGTATTCTTTCACATTCACTATTTAACAGATATTTTTTCATAGCGCACATTTTTGCAGCGAAGTGCACTTAATTATATGGTGATTGGTGTGCTGTAAAAAAGGCAAAAATTTAACAGTACCAATACGTAGGCACTGGAGACGTTGACGACCCACACACACACATATGTGTGTGTGTGTGCTTGTATACACTTATATTCATAAATATACTTATATCTATACAAATATGTAGATTTCCTGTGAATTATGAGAAATGTCCTAACTCATATTCGAACTTAAATCGTATTGGCTGCAACTATTTTCCCCTTTCTCCTTGCCTTCCACTCTATTACACGACTATTTGGGGAAATTTGTATGGACACACTTACCGCTATGCAAGTGCAGTCCGAATCCGCAAGAGTGTCAACATCACCATTTGTGTGTGTGAGAGAGAGCTGCGACAAGATGTGCTTTTGTTGCTGTTTTCGGTGCTTACTCGCTCGCTCACTCGCACACACACGCACACAGGAGCACTTCAGCAGCTAGAATTCTCAAAAAAAAAAAAAAAAAAAAAAAAAAAGTGCACACACGCACACAATATGGACATCTGTATTTGTGATATTACCGTTTTTTTGTTATATGCGAGATGGACGAAAAAATTGTGGCAAGTTTTTTATTCCCCGCAAACTGCACTGCGAGCCAACAAACATCAAATTTATCAACTCTTCCAAGAACTACAAAATAAACAACTATATATTGTCTTTATTCATATGTATATTTTTTTGTTCTTTTCGTAAGAAATGTACAATTCGCTGTTTTATTCAATTGTATTTGTATATTTAAAGTTCAACCGAACGATGCGCTATGTGCAGCACCACACACAGGCAAAGACCGACCGACACACACACGCACGTTCACCGACAAACACACACACGACGACAACGAAGTAAAAAGTATTTTTTTTCTTATTTGACGCAATTGGCGGATACTTTCAATTCGTTCGCTATTGTAATCGAGCCATTCATGGAGTTCTCGCTGCAGCAGCCACAATGGCTAATTCAAAGAGATTTTGCAATTCGACGATCAAATTACAATTACGACAAAAAAATAGTAATAGAGTAAAAAAAAAAAATCCCGCAGCGTATTAGAGACGTCGATGTATGGCTGACTAAAACTATCGATGAACTCTGTATCGGTTAGCGATATGTGCACTTGTTAAGCACACACACACACATATGTGCGTATGCACAACCACAATCGATTAGCAAGTTTTGTGCTACATGTTGCGATATTGCGATAAAAAACATCGCAAGCTCGGCCACACTTAACAAGGCACGTCACAGTATTTGTTTTTGTTTTCGTTTTTTAAGCTACGCACAACAAAATGGTAATTGCTTGTGTGATACATTAAATTAAATAATATAATATAAATAATATATATAACAACAATTATAACAATAATGTGTCTTGCAGAGTGCATTGTTCAATTTTCAAAGCTTATTGTCGGTCATATTGCTGCTAATATGCACCTGTGCCTATTTGCGTTCGCTATTCCCCAGCATCATTGATCGCAACAAAACGGGGTAAATACTTTAAATTAAAGCAATTTCAAAAATGTTAATTCAGTTGCATATTCAAATTCCAGCTTGCTTGGAACATTTTGGAAACTAGCGCGAATCGGTGAACGCAAGTCGCCTTGGGTTGGTGCCGCTTGCCTACTAATGGCATTCACCGTTCTCTTTTGGAGTTAAGTTTTAATAAATACATCATTTTGGATTGACATTCTGTAGTCTTTAAGTGCAACTTCTTCATTTGTATATTTTTTAAAATTCTATAATAATGGTAAAACAAATCGAAATTATCTTTGCAAGCTGCAAATTCTTGTTTAGTATTTGTGTTAGAGTGACCTTACTGCGCTAAATAACAAAATGTTCTGCTGCAAGATATACTATGTTGTATTTAATTAATATGATGAAGCAGAAAACACAATATTGGTAAAAATTGGCATAGTTTTTGATATTGTCATCTGCACTGCAGTTTTCGTCAGTGTGACCTTGTTGCGATAACAAACAATGCCAAAATGGACCATGCCGGTCACAAGTAATAGCGATTCTGAATCTAACCGTAACTCCCCAACTGAACGATTACCGCTAGCTAAATTTTGAAGACTAAATTGAAATTCCTCAAAATCAGCTCGCAGATTGCACTGGTTAGGTTTGAGCTGCTTAAATACAATTGGATTCACTCTGTGTCATTATTTAGTATTTCTGCAGTATGGTCTTGCTTTGGTTAGCGCGATAATGCCAAAATGCGCTTTTTTTCAGCAAACCAGCGGACAAGGATTCCAATTGCCAATTTCACAAATTCCAATTGAGATGTCTACTAAGCAGGATGCACTGCGTGTATTCGTAGCCAAGAGCAGAGCGCAACTGCATCAGCTATTGCAACGTCTCAATTGGACAGAGGAAGGCGTGCAGAAGGTAAGTGAAATAACAGTTCCATCAGCTGGAGCCTAATTCCAATTCGTTTGCTGCTCCAGTTGCATCGCCCGCTGCCCCAGCCAGATGCGATCGCCGTCGAACAAGTGCCCCATCCAGAGCAGCTGCCGCCAAGCTGCTGCACTGCAGCAGAGCACAGTGTGCAGCTAAATGCTGAACTGCTGCAGCAACTGCTGCCGGGCAAGCAGCTCGCTCCAATTGATTCTTTCGAGGATTTGCAATTGAACTACAGCGCAGAACAGAAGCTGATCCTCTACGAGCACGTGCTCAGCTGCACGCCACGACAGCCGCTCAGCTTCGAGCAGCAGGCAAATTTCGCTGAGCTTGTGGCAGAGACAAAGCGAGCGCATCAGAAAGCTAGAAGGCATCGGAAGAGTAAGATGACATTACTAGAGGAAATGCATCAGCTCGTGCATCTCCAAATGGAGGCGCTAACGCAACAGCAACAGCAGCAGCAGCGATTAACTAGCGGAGACCGAAAGGAACGTAGCAAAGCGGAGAAATATGATGGCAGACGGAGGAGCAGGAGCAGAAGCAGAAGTAGGGGTAGGAGTCGAAAGATGAAAAGAAGAAGCAGGAGCAGAAGTAATCAGAGGAGCATTCATAACTACAATAAGAACAGAAGCAGTTGGGGTCAAAGGGGCAGCCGGAGCCCAGACAGACGACGTGGAAGAAGTAAAAGTCCGCACCGAAAACGCAGTAGAAGTCGAAATTCGAAGCACAGCCGAAGACATGATCAAAACTCCAGTGCAAGTCGAAAAGGCAATCAGGAATCGAGACGCAGGTGCAGTCCCAGACGTGGCCAGATTCCACGTTGAAAAAGCAATCAAATGAGACGACATAAAGGAGCAATTGAAATCGCAGATGCAGTCCCAGTGAAAACGCAGGAATCTAAGAAACCAACCGAGCTAAAGGCATTAACATCAAATGGGAGATGCACCAAAGGATATGTTGAGATGTCTGAAACACAGGCTCTAGGCCAAGAGGACGCCAATGCGTGGTGAAAGTCGTGAGCCCTAGTAGGAAACACGGGATTAGCGGAATTCCAAGTGGATGCTGAAGAAGCAAGGAGTCCGAGTCGAGAGTCGAATATTGCCACCAAATCAAATGAATGCGTAAAGGATCGAGCTAACAAACAGCGCGGATAGAAACTGAGACAAAAGTCTGAATTGAGGCGAATCATTCCGGGTGGAAGCAGCACCACGAGTGCGGATTCAATGTCCGAGTAGATACAGCGTAGCCAGCCTCTCTGTGCTCTACCTGCTGCTCCGCAAGAAAATGAATTTGAATTGGACTTGTTAATAGTTTTAATAGCAATTAAATTATTTATAAAGCGACATTGTTCGCTGCCAGCGAGTGGAGCAAGTGCGTCGCATTTGTTTTGCTGGCGCCGCTTCACTTGGTGGAGACGCGCGTGCGCTTATTCCATGAGAAATTGATGCCGTAATTCTTGACGCGCTCCTTTTTGGGCTTCAGGTCGCCGTCGACGAACCAGCGCCAGCCGTTGCGCTCGCAATATGTGATGGCCTCCTCCTTGGAGCCAAACTTTACATTCATATTTGACAATGGGTCACCTCTGAAATGTGTGTGTGAGAGAGAGAGAGAGAGAGAGATTGATGAGAGAGTGACTGGAAAGAGATTCGCATTTCGCTTACGTTGAGGCCCAGCCCATGAGGGGATTTTCCCAGCGCTCGCGATTATCGAATTCGATTTGCCAAGTATTTATATTGTCCGTTCCACTTTGCATTGCATTCTTGGGTGGGATATGAATGCGAACGCGACGTTCCTTCAGTTGCTCCTCGGGCACGCCGGAAATGGGACCGAGATTGACTTCAACGGGCACGGTTATTTTGCCACTCAGCTTGTTGCGCTGCTCCAGCTCCTCGGGGCGTGCGAGCGCCGTGTTTGGATCGAGTGGTGTCACATCCTGCGAGGACGCCCAGCGGCGCGCCGTGCTGTCAAATGGAGAGAAAAACAGATTGGAGGCTCAGCAGCTGGATAGAAGCGGAGGGCGTAAGGCGCTGCTTGTGGACTTACAACTGCATTGTGGGCGCTGTGCGTGCCAATGCCTGACGGATTAGCGACATTTTGATTTGTTTTCCTCTTCACACAATATCGAGCTATCAACGGCAAATCACAATAGAAATTACGTAAAATTTTGGAACACAAGCGTTTTCTTGTTGTTGTTGTTGCTCTTGACAGCTGTTCAGTAGGCACAGCGACAACTGGCTGAGTGATACGTAACGCAATATATATCGATATTTATAGAGAATTGTTTTTCAATTCAAACGAAGCGATAACTTTAAATAATTGTGCTCATAAAAGCAGTTTCATCAATATATATATATATATATATACATATTTTCATATATATGATCATATTGATGAATGAATATTCATCCATAATATTATAATATTACGATAAAAGATCTCGTCCATAATATAAAAACACATTTGCCAAGGATCAACAGACAGCTGATTTGTGTGTCATTTTTAGGTCGTCACATTAAGTCATTTGTAGTGGCACAGTATTTTTGTTGGTATTTAGAAAGCGAATAATGGGCATTTAGGCGCATACAGACTGCAGTCACGCTGCATACAAACAAGTCGAAATTTTCTGTGCAGCACTAGACAGAAGAAGGAGGAAATTTGTTGCCATTATTGTTGCAAAAGACGTGGCGAGGACGCAATTAGGGACGCTTAGCGAATTTGACAACAGAGCAAAATATAGCCACAAAGATGGGTGTACCGAAGTTTTTCCGTTATATTAGTGAACGCTATCCCTGTCTCAGTGAATTGGCGCGTGAGCATAGCGTAAGTATTAGCATGCACACACACATGTGGACTCACAGATGCTCTTACGCGTATATGTATATGCATATCTACACACATATATGCATATATGGAGTATATGTGTAGGATAACAAATGGAGGTTAATTGCAACCTTGTTCTCTCGTTTAGATACCCGAATTCGACAATCTCTACCTGGATATGAATGGCATCGTCCACAATTGCTCACACCCGGACGATAATAATATCCATTTCCATTTGGAAGAGACGCAGATCTTTCAGGACATTTACAACTACATCGACAAGCTTTTCTACTTGATCAAACCACAGAAGCTCTTCTTCTTGGCCGTAGATGGCGTCGCACCGCGTGCCAAAATGAATCAACAGCGCTGTCGGCGTTTCCGCTCGGCCCGTGAGGCAGAGCAGCTGGAGGCAAAGGCACTGCTGCGTGGCGAGAAGCGTGAACACGAGCGATTCGATAGTAACTGCATTACGCCGGGCACAGAGTTTATGGTGCGGCTGCAAGCCGGTCTGCGCTGTTTTCTGCGCGCGAAGATCTCACAGGATCCACTCTGGCAGAAGTGCCGCGTCATACTCAGCGGCCAAGAGACTCCCGGAGAGGGCGAGCACAAAATCATGGACTACATACGCTACATGAAGGCCCAGCCCAACTTCGACCCCAACACACGGCACTGCCTCTACGGCCTGGATGCCGACTTGATCATCCTTGGCCTCTGCACTCACGAGCTGCATTTCATTGTACTGCGGGAGGAGGTGAAGTTTGGCCGGAACGTGAAGCGCACCTCCGTTGAGGAGACTCGTTTCTTCCTGCTCCATCTGGGCCTGTTGCGCGAGTATCTGGAGTTGGAGTTCCACGAGCTGTCCACACCGGAGCAGAAGCTGGACGTCGCTAATCTGATCGACGATTGGGTCTTGATGGGCTTCATGGTGGGCAACGACTTCATCCCGCACTTGCCTTGCCTTCACATCTCGTCGAATGCCTTGCCCTTGCTCTACAAGACATACATTCAGATCTACAAGCAGCTGGGAGGTAATATCAATGAGCATGGAAAGTTGAATTTGGATCGACTGCAGCAGTTCCTGAACGCTCTGAGCGAGGTGGAGCTTCAGCTGTTCGAGGAGCACAGCGACGATCTAAAGTACATGAATGCCAAGACGGAGGCGTTCGACGTGGACATTGATGAGATCAAGAATGGCAATGCCGAGGGCTACAATGAGGATCTGGCAGCGCTCATCGATCAGAGCATGAAGGTAATTCACAGATTTCCCATATTAATTTCCCTCCTTCCTCGAGGTTATTGCCCATATTAATTTCCCTTCACGTGGTTGTAATTCAGTGATCACATATTAATGTCACTTATTATGAGGGTAAATTAAAGATCGCACATTCATTTCGCTACACTCGAGGGCATTTCCCATTCAATCTTTCAATCATAATTTTCATATATATAGAATTCTATGTTAACAAATCCAATTAGTTATCCGAATCAATATCGATCATTGACCTACTACAGACACAAGTGAATGGAAGGGAAGCATTGCTCTCCCATTGCAAATAGCTGCAAATGGGCGCATTTGTGTGCGTAAGTGCAGCCCTGTAGGGAGAGTTATTGCTCTTACGGAACAAAGCGAGAATTGCCTATGCAATTTCCCTTGGGTAATGCAGCTGCAAGCGAGTGAACGAAATGGCTGTTCCAGCAGGAATTTCCTGCTTCGAATAGAATTTCCCTTTTCAATTGCAAATTGCCCCTTGTTTCGACATTAACTGCGCGCATTGACCATGTGCTATGCAATTCGTGCGTGTGCGCGAGCGAGAGCGAAAGCTTTTTGCATTTCATTGAAATGTGTAAGCGAGCTTTCTGCTATTGCAAGTGCGTGTGTGAGTGTGTGGGTGGCTGTCCAGTTAAGCTTTTGCCTGTGCATTGGCTGCGCTCGCCCAGGCAATGTGCGCGAAAGAGCGAACAGCATCTGCATGCTGATAGCTCTGCATTGGCTGATGGCAAATGCAGAGCTCCGATTGGAATCGTCTTCCGCAACAGTTGCTTTGATGCCCGAGTGCTCTGGAGGGGAATTGCGGGCCAATGGGAACTGACATCGAATTGTTGAAGCCTTCACTTACATACTATAGCATATTATAACTTCGTCTATTTGATTTTAACACCTCTCATATATGTCATGTGCAGCTCTACGACGACGACGATGATGATGTGGATCCGGAGGATGAGCAGGCAGTGCTGCGCAGTGAATTCCAGAACTATAAGCGCAATTACTATCGAAACAAGTTCAAGAACGAGATGCACGAGGATTTGATTGGCGAGCTGAGCTATCATTATATCAGTGCCGTGCAATGGGTGCTCGACTATTATTATCGGGGAGTGCAGAGCTGGGACTGGTATTACCCCTATCATTATGCGCCGTTCATTAGTGACCTGAACAACATCAAGAACACCAAAGTGAACTTTAAGCTGGGCAAACCCTTTTTGCCCTACCAGCAGGTAATTCCCTTCCCTCTGCACCAATCGAGCCTGCTCGACTGGTAGATGCCCTATTTGGTTTTAATAATGTCAAAAATCTATATCAATATTATTATTATATCTGATATATAAAGGTTATGTTAGGTTAGGTTAAAGAATAGGGTAGACTTTGTCATACTTTCCATTCGACTTATTCAGACCTAGCAGATAAGATTGTATCTCTTGAACGTTTCATCAACTCTTACGTAATATAGGCTAGCTAATATTTGTAATGTTTGTTAATACAAGTTGATAAGCCAATTGCTTAATATCATTTGCAGGGTATACATTAATCTTAACTGAGCTTCTTTAGCGGTCAAGCCGACATCAACTCCAATATCTCAACTCGTTTTTGATATTAGCTAGCGATGACTTTTTCAATGTCATATAGTTTTTAGGTTTTACAGGGTATTCCGTACTGATCATTTCTATCATTCATTCACAGCTGCTTGCTGTGCTGCCAGCGGCCAGTGTTAAGCTGCTGCCAGTGGCCTATCACGACCTGATGCTGAAGCCGAATAGTCCGCTGGCCGAGTTTTATCCCACGGAATTCGAGAGCGATCTCAATGGCAAGAAGCACGACTGGGAGGCTGTGGTGCTGATACCCTTCATCGAGGAGAAGCGCCTGCTGAGTGCCATGGCCGACTGTGAGTCGCAGCTGAGTGTCGAGGAGCGTGAGAGGAATCGCCATGGACCCATGTACCAATACGATTACAATGCACAGTCGCAGGGCCCCATGAAGGGCCTGGCACCGCTCAAGTCTCTGCAGAATGTCTACTGTACAGAGCAGGCCCGTTGGGCTAATGAGATTGCCCTCAACTTGCCAAAGACTGTGTGCGTGGAGCTGGACAATGCGGCTCGGCACGTCTTCTTCCCCGGTTTTCCCACGATGAAGCATTTGAAATTTGATGTAAGTTGGAATTTTATGCAAAGGAAATTACTCTTATTTAGCTTTCCTATCTTTCTCTCTCATTTCTCTTTTTCTCCTTTAGTTTTTGTTGCGCCACGACCGTGTCAGGGTCTTCGAGCAGCCGAGCCGCAATCAGAGCATGGTCTTGTTGCCATGCCAGCGCGAGTCCCAGGACACACTCGACTCGGTGGCCGCTCAGCACCTGGGACAGGTGGTACACATTGGCTGGCCGCACTTGATCAAGGCCAAGGTGGAGAGCGTTGCAACGCGCGACCAAGTGGTTGATCAAGATGGCATACGCTCCAATGAGCCGCGCCGCTTCGACTCCGACTGCAAGTCGCTCGAGGAACAGTTGAGTTATTGCATCTTTAGCCAGAGGCCCAACTGTTTCTAATCTCTGTATTGGCGTTTGCTTTTACAGCTTCAGCAACCGCATGGCCATCCAGTTCCCCAACTACCATGTCCTGGTCTACATACGCACCTATACCGGTAGCTCGGTGGAGTTTGGCCAGCGTGGCAATGTCTTCATGAAGGACTCTTGGAGCAGCGCCGTGACTGCCTACCCGGCCCAGGGCGTGGTGACCGACATCAAGGTGCGTGAAAACATGCACGCGCAGTTCCACAAGATCGAGCAGCTCTTTCCCACGGGCTCCACGGTCTTCTTCATTGGCAATCCATATGCGGGCAGCGAGGGCACTGTGCTGGATCCGATGCTCGTCTATACCTGTGGTCGCGTACAGGGTAAGTAACAAGTTCATATTTATTTATATATATATATATCTATTTGTTTTAAAACATATATTTAATCTAGTTTTCTATAATTGCCTGCAAAAATGTGCAATAAGCTTATGAAACTACTTCGATTCCGTTCGCCATTTTGTTCGTTTGCCTAGCATAGCCAAATAAAGGAAGTGAGAGAGAGAGAGAGACAAATAGTGTCTCTTCTTCTGCTTTGCTTTGCTTTGCTCTCAAGCTCAGGCTCTCAGCAGCGCCTATGTGCGCAGGTAGTCAAGTGCGCGCTGTGACGTCACAGCCATAACGGCAGTTTAGCAAATATGCATGCGCAGACTAAGCTTGAGCATTTATCAGACAGCAGTTAGCGAGTTGAACCATTCTGATCGACAGCTTATATATATTATATGTAGATAATATGCAGTTGTGTAAAAGAAATGACTGAATGCTGTGACTGGAGTGAACATTTGCATTCTTATTCATTTGGCAAAATCATTCAAATTATAATATATACATACATACATACATACATATATGCGTGTGCCTACGTGTGTGTGAGTGTGTGTGTTTATTCAGGCATACAATAGACGAATGTGGTTTAAGCATGCCTAGTCATACATACATACATACATATATACATACATACATACATATGCCAGCTGTTATGCCTGTCTCTTTTACGCTTGCATATGATACTAACGATGAGCCACAATTAGCGCAAGCTCACTGTAATAAGAAGAAGACAATGCAATGAGACTGCAATGCTATTTCCTGCAGCTACGCACTGCATTTGTCTCTTTCTCTCCTTCAAGTGTGCCGAGGTGAAGTTTTTGCAAATTGTAAATGGAGGATTCAGTAGGTTCTCTGTGAGGTGATGTGATGCAAGTGTCTGTAGAACATATGGAATTTTTGTTTGTTTTTTTTTTTTTTCTTTGAATAATTTTCCACTCACTGCTAGCAAGAAAATTAAACATGTTTCTTGATAAAGAATATACGAGTAGGTGTTGCAGGCTGATCCGAGTGAGCCACTAAGATGATATTAATCAACTTGCATTCCATTTACAGTTAACATTCGGGTGGGGCCCGAGCCGCAGCTGATGGCCGCACGGCGACTGCAGGAGCAGCGGGATCGCGATTACATGAACTCGTACAAGGTGTGCCGTGAGCTGAACGTGAGCAGCAAGTGCCTGGGACGTCTGACGGGCACCGTTTGGGTGGTGCTTGGGCCGCGACGTGAAAGAATGGAGAACGTGTCCAAGTACAACATTGGACTGCAGCTGAAGTATCCCCGTCTGAACGAGGAGCGCGCTGGCTATTGTCGTCGCATGAACAACCAGTGGTTCTACTCCACTCTGGCCGTCGATCTCGTGGAAAGCTACATCAAGAACTTTCCGGCCATTGTGCATTACTTTTCGAGCAGCAGCGATCGCGGCGAGTTCGTCTACGAGCAGGACATCTTCCCCAACGAAATGGGCCAGCACCACATTGAAGACGTGGCCAACTGGGTGCGCCAGCAGCCGCACATGAAGGTGGATCGCATCAGTTGCGGATCGCGCACCGTTTGCAAGGAGACCGTCGAGCTGCTGATCCAAGCTGTCGAGGATCTGCGCATGCTGCCCGTCAAGGATGTCAAGCTGCAGGTGAAGCCGCATCTGCTGGTCAAGCCGAACGTCACGCTGCCCGACGTCTACCGCAAGCCGGGTGCAGTGCGTCTCTTCGACCGCGTCGTGGTCGTGCGCACCATCTACATGGTGCCCGTGGGCATCACAGCCACTGTCATCGGCATACATCCGGTCACGGATCCCAATCCCGTGCGCTTGGAGTGCCTGAACGCAGTGGAAACCTTCTGTGAGCTGCTCTTCGACCGCCCAGTGGCCAACTGCGGCGACATTCACGGCATAGCCGACGAGCGGGTCTACAAGGTGCCGGAGAGCGCCTTGGTCATCATCAACTCCACTGGTGAGGCTCCAAGTCCAAGTGCTACTTGCTCGAGCAGCATATGCTTAACTCTCGTGCTTCCTCTTTCAGATAATAACGAGCAGCAGCAGCCAAGGCAGTCGGCAGCTGCAGCAGCTTCGCCGGCCAACAATCAGAACACGCAGCACTTGAAGAACCGCACGGAGGCCATGCGCCGCGACTGGCGCGAGCAGCAGCAGCAGCAGCGCTTTGTCACGGCTGCGAGCAGCAAGTACAATGCGATCACCATGAACACACGCATTGCCGACGAGTTTTATTTACCCAGCGATGCGCCAGCTACGAGCTCAACATCCGGTGCCTCGACTTCAGCTCAAGCAGCAGCAGCAGCAGCAGCAGCAGCGGGAGCAGCAACGACTGTTGCAGATAAGGAGGTAGCATCTACTAGCAGTGGCAGCAGGAAGGATTCGGTGCTCTCGCAGGACTGTAACAACATGTCCAAGCAGACGCCGCTGCAAGCTGCTCAGCTCGAACAGCAGCAGACGCGCAATCAAGGCGGCTCGGCCTCGCCACATGATCAAACGCAGGCGTTGAAGCTGCTGTTGGGCCTGAAGCCAGCGCCACAGAAGCAGCAGCAGCAACAGCAGCAGCAACAGCAACAGCAGAAACAGCAGCAGCAACAGCAGCAGCAACAGCATCAGCAGCAGCAACAACAGCAACGTTTGCAATTGCAATTGCAACAACAACGACAACAACAACTGCAGCAGCAGTTGGCATTCCAAATGCAATCTCAACTGGCTACGCAGCCTCAGTCAATGAATGTTCCGTCCACATCACAGCCTCAGCAGCAGCTGAAGCAACCGCCGCAGTCACTGCCACAGGCGCCACTGCCTAGTCAAATGCCTGTAAGATAACTGTCGATATTGACTCTTTCACATTGTCATCATAATATTGTTAACTTTTCCTTTCTGCCATAGAAACTGCCTCAGCCGCCGCTGTTCTGGCAACGCGAAGCTCAACAGCATCAGGCCAAGTTGCAATCGGAGCTAATGGGCGCTCAGCAATGGGATTTGTCAGCAGCGCCAAATGTGATGCGTTCTCAGCTGTTGAGACAACAGCCAAAGCAAGCAGTTCAGGCTTCACAGCAGCAACAGCAGCAGCCACAGCAGCAGCCACAGCAGCAGCCGCAACTGCTGCAACAAAATCGACAACAACTCGCCCATATAACTGGTCACGCACTCAGGTCAACACTACAGCAATCACAACAACAACAACAACAACATCTACAACAGAAACAGAAACAACACCACCAACAACAACAACAACAACAACAACAGCAAAAACACATGCAACAGCTGTGCTCTAAGCAACAATCACCGCCAGTTCCAGCATTGTTCCTGCCACAGACACCATCTAATGGCGGTGCCTATCACAAGGGCTATGCTCGCTACAACAACAGCAACAATAACAACAATGGCTCAACCTTCTTTGCCAATAACAGCAACAACAACAACCATAGCAACAGCAACTATGGCCAGAACAACAGCAGCAACAGTAATGGCAACAACAATCGACAACAATCGGCAGATGGCAACTTCTTTGGCAATGCGAGCCAACGGCGCACCTCGATCCAAGACTTTGTGCCCATACAGGCCTATCGTCCCAAGAAGACGCAACGTCCAGCTGCTGGACAGGCTCAAACTCAAGGTCAAGCTTCGACTTCAGCTTCAGCTTCAGCTCAAAGCGAGCAGCCAGCGGTATGATGGATCAATGATTGACTAATTGAGCATTTCATGATTGATGGACTGATAGAGTTTGACATAGTTTCACTGACCGATTGAGCAGTCTCTACATCAATCATTTTGCAGTTTATCTTGATTGATTGATAATGAGATTTCCATGTATATCTAAGGCTGTACTGTGGTCAAGTGATTGACTGATTGACGTGAAGACTTTCAACCAATATCATTTGATTGGTTGACCTAGAATCACATATAATAAGAGGACTGATTGACTGTGTGTGTGTGTGTGTATGTGTGTAGTGTGCATCAATCATGTATTTGTACTGTATTTCATTTATGATTGATTATGAATGCTTAAGTAACTCTGCTCCCCTTCTCTCCCAGCAGGATAAATTGGTAACGACCAACGACAGTGCCGTTGCCGATGCTCAACAAAGAGAGCAACAGGCCAACATCTCAACAGCTCCAGCAGCAACAACAGCAACAGTAACTATCGCTGTGCAGTCAACTGGGGATGAGGCCAGCTCAGAGCTGATGAGAACACTCAAAATATTGGTAAATATTTGAAAATAATTAATCAACTTATAGACGAGCTCGAGAAACTTAAGTAGAATGTAAAATGTAGTTGGTCCAAGGCCCAAGAAGCTGAAAAATATTTTGATAAATATGTTGAAATGTAAATTTCTAGCTTTTAAGCTTTCGTATTATGTTTAGCTATAGTGAGAATTGTATAAAACAGAGAGAGATAGACAGATAGACTGAAGGCTACAGCTAGATAGATAGAGAGAGAGGGATAGCGATATATAGATATTTGGGTTAGAAAAAATACACTGAAATCTCTTATATTTTTAGTAATTCCAGCTATTAGCATAAAGAAAATTTCACACAATTTTCTCTAATTAAAGTTTATAACAACTATTAATCTCTCATTCTCTTTTCCTTTCTTTGTAGCCTTCCAGTGCTGAGGCCAGCGCAAGTGGAGGCGCTGACAAGGAAGAGGATGCAGTTCCTGTAAAGGTAATATAGACGCTTCTAGCTAAATCGATTTATATAGTCATATTCATATATCTATCTTATCTATTCCACAGCCAAAGGTGATTCGCAAGCCGCGTATTCCGCGCATCGGAGCCAAATTTGATTTGGATTACATAATGCCCTAAATAGGACTATAACGTGGAAGGAATAAGACTAAATGAGAATTCTCGAAATAGACTTTTTTAGATTCGTTTTTTTTTCGTTTTAGTTTTTTTATGCATCCACATAATCCATCCACTTCGTCGAGTCATGTGACAAATTCAAAATTTCCCCATTTTTTTTCTAATTTTTTTTTTTTTTGTATTTTTTCTTTCCATTGATTTTAATTTTTGTGGAGCAGCGATAGCGACAGCTCCTTTCGACTGCTATGAATAGTCTTAGTATTATGTATAGTGCTATATAATTATGTACATATATATATGGATATATATATGGATATATATATGGATATATATATATATATAAATATATATATGATATATATATATATATATATATAAATATATATATGATATATATATATATATATAAATATATTTATATATAGATATATATATATATATATATATATATATATAGATATATATATATATATATATATATATATATATGAAATTCCTATGCACAAATATTTAAAAAAGTAGAAAATGAGAATTGAAATAAAAAAACAAAATTTGTTATTGAAAATAAAATACAAAATTTAATATACTATACTATAAGTGTGAAATCCCCTCCAAAAAACAAAGCAAACAAGACAAAGCGAAAGAGCTATAGAGAGAGAGAGAGAGAGAGTTAGATAAAGTGATCTTTCTTCAAGAAAAAAGTTTTATTAAAATTCCCTAATATTTAAGCTTCTGTACGTGAATAATAAAGGGAAAAGTTTGTTTTGTTATTCAGAAATTGTTTTAAATACAATTTATTCATTTCAAAAAAATGTCTTAACTAAATAAGCTATAAAAACCTTAGAGAAAACAAAGAGAGAGAGAGAGATAGAAAACAGCATATGTGTACCTATAAAACTCATTAAATCTCAAAAATCGTAAATGTAAATTGTTTTTTGTTTTTCCAACTTTTTCCAGAATTGAATTTATTAGCAACAATAGTTTACGTGTATCAATATGCGCGCCTGCACTGTAGTGAATGCAGCTAAGCGTCTATTGGTTTGTGTCCTAACTGAAGCATGCACGCAAATGTACAATTGCATGGTTTGTGTTTTGACTGAGACGTGCCTAAGTAGATTCAAGTCTACAGTACGGGCTCTAAATAGTGGGAATTGTATTTAATTGCCTAAAGAAGTCAAATAATTTGTTTTTATTTTAACAGGCTTATCAGACATTACTGTTAACAACCGAGTGTATTAATAGATTAGCCTGCACTGTAACAACTGAATTTACTTGCGTCCCACTGCTTGCTTGATACAGCCTTGTAGGAGTCGTGTTTACAGTGCTGGCCTATATTATTAGGTAGAGTTCATTTTTTTTGAGGAATCACTTGTCCTTCATGCAGCTGCGACGATGACGCAGTATATCGACATTTGATAGTTTCAGATGACGTCCACAGCTCTCGCAATGGTGATCGCTGCCACCACGTGAACTGCTCGTGGTCACTACAGTCGCTTCCCGCTCGTTGGGTACTCGTTGTCGTTGTGCCGTGCACTGTGTGCGATGCAGCAGCTGATCCAACACATCGAACTGCTCCAGCTCGTAGTCACAGCGGGGGCAATGCCAAGGCTGGTCTTGAAGTGCCGCCTCCATGGCCAGCGTCCAGGGCAGCTCGGCCAAGCAGCCATAGACCACATGCTCGGAAACGTTCAGCCCGCCCTTCTCCTCGTTCTCGCTGAGCGGAAAGTCGGCTGCAAAGGGATTCGAGGAGAGGGAAGCGAGTCGATAAGTTGGCGGCGAGCGTGTGTAGAGTGTCTTCTGGTCGGCAGGTAGCAGACGCTTAATGCTGTAGGCAACATCCAGACTCATATAGTCCAGCAGATCAGACCAGAGCGAATCGCTGCCAACGAGAGAAGCAGCAGCAGCAGCAGCAGCAGCAGCAGCAGCGGAGCTAGACTCGTTACACTTGCTGTTGAGCTCTGCAAGAGAAGTGAATGGTTTAGTTGGATGAGAGAGACTTGGGCCATTCGGCATTCGGTTACGCACCGTTGAGCTTGTCGTAGAGTCGACTGCTCCAACGTCTCCTCAGCTCGATGGCTTTGCTCAGCAGCTGCAGCCCGCTGCCCGGCTGGGGAAAGTCCAAGCCCAGCCAGCCATCGCACACGATGCGCGAGAGGCCCACATTCGTGTCGATGGCATAGCCAAAGAGCAGCAACGTCTGAGCTGCTGGCAAGCGGATGCAGTTCATCAAGTAGGGCTTCGCAGTTTCCAATAAAGACCTGGATGGGGGAATAACAGTTAATGATTACTAGATGACGAGGATATATGGATTAACTTCTCTCTTACTGATAACAGAGCAGCTGATGCCGCTCGCTAAACGGCTGCTTGGGCGTGTAGTAGAACGGCTTCTCCTGCAGATCGCTCTCTGTGAGCTTGAGCAGCTCGTAGTTTTTGGCAAAGTGCGAATTGGGATGCAGCGAGAGGAACGGCTTGAGCTGGGTGTGGAAAAACTGCTGGCTGCCACCCTTGCAGTAGTTGAACTCATCCGCAATGGCCAGCTGTGGATAGAAGCCGCTGACCAGGAGCAGCTTCAGCAGCACCACATCGCGATGACTTTCCAAGTGGGCGGAGCGAGCGAGCAGCGTTAACTGGCGATGATCGTGGCGCAGTCGAAAGTCCACGTCGCGCATATCCTCGCCCAGCTCGTCGTCATCCTCCTGCTTCGCATCATGGTGCTGGCGCTTGAGCAGTTTGCGCTGCCTGGGCTGCTCGTAGCGCTGGCGCCGTTTCAGCGCCTTCAACTGGCGCAGCTCGCCATGGCGACGCGCCCGCTCCTTGCTGTCCAGCTGCTCATTCCTGGGCGTGGCCATGCGACAGCTCTCGAGTATGCGCTGGAATTGCTGGCGCAGCTTGCACAGCTCGTAGAAGCGCTGCTCCTCGATGCCCAGCTTCTGGCACCACTTCCTGGTGTTTTCCCTGGACATCTTCAGCTCCAGCCATTGGTGGAAGGCACGCAGCAGAGTGAATAGATCGCCCTGATCCGTTTCGTATGGCTGCCGCTCACGCTCACAGCGTTGATCGGTGAAGGCGCGCGTCGTCAACGGATTCTGCACGCTCAACATTGCGGCCAAAGTCAGTAGCTGCTCCAGCTCGGGGAATACGCAGCCCATCAGCAGCATCTTGCCAATCGATAGCTCAACGGGCAAATGCGCCAGCGAGCTGCCCAGTGGCGTAATCTTCTCATCCACGCTTAAAGCGCACTGCACAGAGAGAGAAAGAGGGAGAGAGAGAGAGAGAGCTTGAGCGGATTAGAGATTGATTTTCAATTGCTGAGCAACTTCCATCTTACATGCTGCTTGAGTGAGAGAATGGTTTGCTCTATGCGCTCCGCGTCGGGCGCTTCTATAAAGGGAAAGGCGCGCACGTCTGGCAGGCCCATGGAAACCATTTGCAGCAGCATTGTGTCCAAGGGCACGCGGTAGATCTCTGGCAAAGGATATGCCTCGAAGGCATCGAATTGCTGCTGAGTGTAGAGTCTGAAGCAGACCTGAAAGAGACGGAGAGTCAACAATTGGCTGGAGATGCTGTGTGAGGCAATAGTTACTAACGCCTGGGCCTGTGCGTCCAGCACGACCTTTGCGCTGCTCCGCTGAGGATTTGGATACCCAAAACTCTTTGAGACGCTGTCCCTTGCAGCTGGCGTCGTAGCTCATCTCCTTCACCTTGCCCGAGTCGATGACAAAGCGAACGCCGTCGACAGTCAGCGATGTCTCGGCTATGTTTGTTGAGACGATGCACTTACGCATGCCGTCGGGCGCATAGTCAAAGACTTTATCCTGCTCCGCTAAGGCCAGGCCACTGTGCAATGGCAGCAGCAGCCAGTGGGTTTGCTCCTTGGCGTATTCCACGACGGCCTCGCAGACGGCATCGATTTCATTGACGCCGCTGACAAAGATCAGAACGTCGCCACGTTCACTGGCTGCAAAGGGAAGATCCTTTAGAATTGCACAAGACAGAAGGGGTGAAGGCTTCTCTTACTTGGGTATTGCTGGTCAATGAGGCTGAGAACTTGGATAAACGGCGCTGGGTCGAGTCGCGAGCTCTTTTCGCGCCTACTGCCGGCTGTGGCTTGTCCCGCCTTTAGCTCCAGCGCCGGAGGCGGCATGTACTTGAGCTTGATGGGAAACAAGCGCCCTGGAACTTGCAGCAGGCGAGCGCCCTCATCCTTAAAGTAGCCGTGGAACAGCTCCACATTGATTGTTGCCGACATCAGAATCAGCTTCAATTGCGGCTTGGCGCGCAGCAAACATTTCGTGACGCCCAGCAGAAAGTCACCGAAGAGATTGCGTTCATGGATCTCATCCAGAATGAGCACATCGTACTGCTCCAAATTGTCCGCCATTGCTAGCTGCCTCAGCAGCAAGCCCTCTGTGATGAACAAAATATGCGTCTGCTGTGTTCTGTTCCGCTCGAAGCGTATCTGAAAGCCCACTTTGCGACCATAGTCGTCCAGCAGCTCGTGGGCTACTCTCTTCGAGAGCGAGACGCAGGCCAAGCGACGCGGCTGGGTGCAGGCTAGAGAGCATTAGAGAACGATTAATGAGATGTATTGCAGTGACAGAGAGGTATGTAGGACGGAGTGGGATGACTAACGTTCACCAAATCTCTTTTTAAGATTGAGGGCAGGCTAAGCTGTAGAGGATTAGGTGGGGACGGTTGTTAACAGAGCTTACTGGCTCTGCCTGTACTTGCCTATGCTGCGATAACCAAATTCATAGAGATATTGCGGTACTTGCGTTGACTTTCCACAGCCCGTGTCGCCGGCCACGATGAGTACGCGGGTTGCCTCTAGCGAGCTACGCAAATCCTGCTTGAAGCGAGCAATGGGTAGCGCTTTTTGTGCTTCTCTCAGTTTCTTTATGCGGTTAAACTTCTCTTTTTGTTTAAAGTCCAAATAGACGAGCAGCAGTTGCTGGAATTGTGTTTGTAGCTCGTCGGCGCCGCATTCTTTGACCTGCTCCTCGTCTAGCTGCAGGGCTAGGTGCTTGCTCTTGTGATAGGGATGCGCCTGTTGGTGCTCTGAATCATCCAGCAGGAAAGGCAGCACCGGCTGTCCCATGTTACGCAGCATAGATTCATATTTGTTGACGAACTGCCAGAAATCGGAAACATTCTCCACGAGGCTGACTGGATGCCGGGTGCTCTTGGTGAGCAGGTGCGCACTTAGTGTTGATTTGTGATCCAAAAAGCTAAAATCTACTAAATTAAGAGGCTGCCGCGTGGAATTATGTCGTTTTTTGCTTGTTTTGCTTGATCTGCTGCTCATTTTCGGAAGTAAACAAATAGTGATGGTAATCTGTTATCGATGAGCGGCAAGAGTTTCTATCGAAATTGAGAGTAACAGCTGTGGAGGCAATTCAGTTACACTTGTTTTTTGTTTATATTTTATTACGTTTTATTTGTCTAGCTTTAAACGATGGTAAATGAAAGTATGTCTAAATGTTACCACATGGCACGCTGCACACCGGACAGCTTATTATAGTCGGCCAGGTGTCGCCACACAATGCGGCTAAGCCGATATTTGTGGACTACGCCGCGCGGCCGTGACGTAAGAGCGCAACGTTCTCGCACGCGAACCAGCGACGAATCCCTTGGAAATGCTGCAATCTCAGCATCCGCCACCTCACGGAGCTCAACGGGCAATATGTCATTCTTACGTAGTGAGTTTACACGCAAACGGTCCTTGGCATGCTCGCTGACACATTTGCGACGTTTGACATCGCGTATCATACGCCAGTCGGCATACTTGGTACGCACTTGCTGCAACTGTAGCAGAGATAAATATTAATCCATATTATTTGTTGACATATTTGTCACGACTTACGCCACAGCCAGCGATTTGCACACTTTGGCTAACGAAGCTACCGAGCTTGGCTAAGGAATTCATGTTATTTGCTTCACAATTGTTTCAAATGCCTCTCGAATTGCGTATATCGATATAAGCTAATTTATTGTAGATAGATATCGATGTATTCTGGCACTGACAGCTGTTGTTCCATTACATATTTGAATGTCAGTTTTTTTGGGAGTAAATTTAATGTGAATTTTATTGAAGTCTCGTAGTAGATGTTACAAAAAAATGTGTGTGGCTCTGTTAATAGCCTAGATATATATACTGACAACACTATACAAACGCATTACATTCATTTTTAGATAGAAATCGAACGTTTTATATAACAACACTGGGTAGCCCGCTCTTGATTCTTCTTCTTGCTATTGGAAGGTGTTGCACAGCTGTGATTCTTGTGCCAGTGTGAAACGGCACAAACGAATTGGAATTCCAATATTCGAAAACCAATTTGTGAGTATGTTTCTATTTTAATTTCGTAATATAAAAATTGATGTGGATTCTTCACTCGGTGCTTATATAAAAGAAAATCAAGTGCAAAATATAATGAATCGAATCGCCAACTTTTGCCATTCAAATTGATGCGCAAACACATGCTCTGCATGTGTATAGTGCGTTGATGTTTGCTGTCTCACCGTCAAGACGAAATTTTGCTCGTGGTCGCGGTGTATTTTACCCATAGAAATTTTTTAAATATATATTTTTAAACGTGGTGCGTGTGTGTTATTTTTTTTTTGTGCGTGTGCCTGGGCAAAAAAAAGGAAAAAAAATTATACACACGCTGTAACAACGTTTCAACAATAATAGATTACTCTACCCTTCATCAAATAGCGAAACGGAAGCATTTTTAATCCGGTGCAAAAGTAGCAGCTGAAGAAGAAGCAGCGCAGCAAAACGTCGAAGATGCCTTCCAGCGATCCACTGCCGCCCAAGGAGGCTGCACTCTTCCGTAAATTACTGGTAAGCCCAATACACATACATACATATATCTGCATATATTTGCATATGTATTAAAGCATGCATACATATGTATGCTGCTGAATCGCCGGCTACAATTCCAATTGCGGCTCTCATACACGACACACACAAATACACATACTCAGCCATACATATGCACGCACGCACACACACAGTTTATCATGTGCTTTTCCGTTGCGCCTATTTTTGGTGTTACAGAGAAAAACAAAAGCAATAAGAACAAAACTGATTACAAACATTTCCAATTGGATTTGTTAATATGTAGCTACTCTATTGGGAAAGTGCTGCCAATGCCAAACACTCCAACTACCTTTTATATGCATTGTTTTGGCACGTAGTTCGCAGCATAACCTCAAAAAATGGGGCGGGCTTTTGAAAAAATCTGATTAATAAGCCAAAGTATAAAAAGTTTAAGATGTAAATGCAAGTCCATGTTACTTTGGTCATATATGCACATATGTTTATATTAATTTATATAAATTTGGTTGTTTGCCATGCAGAAATGCTACGAAATGAAGCAGTACAAAAATGGCCTCAAGCTGGCCAAGCAAATTCTATCAAATCCGAAGTTCACGGAACATGGCGAAACGCTGGCCATGAAGGGCTTAACACTGAATGGACTTGGACGACGAGATGAGGCGTACAAGTATGTTCGAATGGGCCTGAGGAACGATTTGCGCTCTCACGTCTGCTGGCATGTCTATGGCCTGCTGCAGCGCAGCGACAAAAAGTATGACGAGGCAATCAAATGCTATCGCAATGCCCTCAAATGGGAAAAGGATAATTTGCAGATATTGAAAGATCTGTCGCTGCTGCAAATTCAAATGCGCGACTTGGAAGGCTACAAGGAAACGCGTCATCATCTGTTCACGTTGCGGCCATCGCAGCACGCCTCTTGGACTGGCTTTGCGATGAGCTATCATCTGCTGGGCGAGCATATGATGGCGAACAATATACTCGAGACGTTTAGTCAGTCGCAAACATCAATTGTAAGTGTGAGAATAATTAAACTAGATTATGTTTTTCATGTGTCTTCCTCTCTTTCTCCGCTGCTCCGTTTCCAATCACTTAGGAGGCCCACGATTATCGGCAGTCGGAGCTGTTGCTCTATCAGAATCAGATACTCATCGAAGCGTCGCAGTTGCAGCAGGCGCTCGATCATTTGCTTAAATTTGAGCCACAAATCGTGGACAAGTTGGCTGTGCGCGAGACTCTCGGCGATTTGTATATTAAGCTGAAGCAGGAGGATAAAGCGGTGCCCATATATGAAGCCCTGATCCAGCGGAATCCAGAGAATGTCCTTTACTATGAACAATACATGACGGCTCGATGCGTTAGCTCCCCAAGTGACATTGTTGCTGTTTATCGCGAATTTCAACAACAATATCCACGTGCGCTCTGTCCACGTCGCCTGCCTTTAAACATTGCCACCGGCGATGAATTTCGCCTTGTGGCCGATGAATATCTGCGACGTGGTCTGCGAAAGGGTATTCCTCCATTGTTTGTCAATGTGCGTTCATTGCACCAGCAGCCGGAAAAGGCGAACATCATCGAGTCGCTAACGCTGCAATATTTTGAGAATTTAACTCGTTCCGGTCACTTCTCACGCGAAGATGCTGACGCTGGTGTGCCGGTTGAGCCAGCCTCTGCCTTGGTCTGGACCGCACTGTTTCTTGCTCAGCATTATGATTACATGCGCGACACAGACCGTGCATTGGAATACATCAATGTCGCAATTGATCATACGCCAACACTGATTGAGTTGCTTATTACGAAGGGAAGGATCTTTAAGCATGCAGGCGATGCTGTTGAGGCCTACGTTTGGCTCGAGGAGGCCCAAAGCATGGACACAGCTGATCGGTACACTATAGATACTATATATTATATTTGTATACATATTCACAATTCCCATTTGCAGCTACATCAACTCCAAGTGCGCCAAGTACATGCTGCGTGCTAATATGATAACCGAAGCCGAGGAGATCTGTGCGAAATTCACACGTGAAGGCGTCTCGGCCATGGACAACTTGAATGAGATGCAATGCATGTGGTTCCAGACCGAATGCGCCTTGGCCTTTCAGCGTATGGGTCGATGGGGCGAGGCGCTAAAGAAATGCCACGAAGTCGATCGTCATTTTGCTGAGATCATTGAGGATCAGTTTGATTTTCATACCTATTGCATGCGCAAGATGACTTTGCGCGCTTACGTTGGACTATTGCGGTTGGAGGATGTCCTACGGCGTCATCCATTCTATTTTAAGGCGGCCAAGTGTGCGATTGAGGTCTATATGCGCCTCTACGATAAGCCACTCAAGTCGGAGACAACCATTGAGGAAATTGACATCGGTGCGGCAAGAGTATCCATCGCAAAATACATTAATTCTTTGCTGCATTTATAACAGTTTTTTAAAATGATTTTAAACGTAATCTATTGCAGAGAACCTGCCGCCATCGGAATTGAAGAAGCTGCGCAGTAAACAGCGCAAGGCCAAGAAGAAAGCCGAATTGGAGAGCGCACAGGCTGCCCAGGCGCAGGTGAAACGTGAACAGCACCAGAAATCTAAGCAGCAAGCCAATCAGGAAACCGATCCGGATGCACCGCAACTAGACGAGCTAATCCCCGAGAAACTGGAACGCACCGATGAGCCGCTGGAGAAGGCAATTGAGTTCTTGAAGCCGTTGCAGCAGTTTGCCAAAGAGCGAATCGAAACGCATTTATTGGCCTTCGAGGTGTACTATCGAAAGAATAAGCTGCTCCTCATGCTGCAATCGATACAGCGTGCGCGTGCTGTAAATCCTGAGCACCCCGTTCTGCATAGCTGTATCATTCGTTTTATGAAAGCATTGGCCAATGCCAAGAAACTGGAGCCGTTCAATGAGCATGTGCAGCGAGTGCTGGACAAGGCGACCAAAGAACTGATAGGCGCCAAGACGACACAGCAGTTGAATGACGAATTCATTGCCAAGCATCATGCTACTTCCATATTGCATTTATATGAGGGCGCCCGCGGTCTCTACGAGCTGGATGCTAGCAAAAAGCAAACAGCCATTAAACTGATCACCAGCTTCAATCTGAGCAAGATGCGATTAGAGGTATCATTCCATATCTTTGCTTACGTATATAGTATATAGTATATATATATATCTATATCTATATCTATATCTATATCTATATCTATATTTTTGTTTGCTTTTTGCTTTGCAGGAGGCCATTCAGGTTTATACGGCGTTGCGGGATGGCGATGTCTTTGGGGATTGCGAAAGCGAGGCGGATGAGTACAAGTTGTTGTGCCAGCAACGTTTCCAATATGCGCGCATCTTCCGCAACATTGAGGAGCTGGAGGCGCAGTTGCAAGAGAAG
Organism: Drosophila stalkeri; assembly: GCA_035047405.1. Classification (NCBI taxonomy): domain Eukaryota; kingdom Metazoa; phylum Arthropoda; class Insecta; order Diptera; family Drosophilidae; genus Drosophila; species Drosophila stalkeri. The sequence goes on from JAWNPR010000061.1 coordinate 28,590,835, forward strand.
GAGGCAGCCAAGCTGCGTGCCGAAGAGGAACAGCAGCAGCTCAATCATCTCGATTCAAATGAGATGTCTGTAACGTCGACGCCAGCGTCCATTGCAGCAGCATCTTAGAAGCTAAATTACGGCAACATCAACAACAATAACAATAACAACAGCAACAGCAACAACACCAACAGCAACATCAACAACCATTATAGCAATTGCAACAGACCTTACAGCAATATGAAGTACTGCAATAGGCCCAATTTTATCGACAACTGCAACAGCAACAGCAACATCAACAACAACAACAACAATAACAATAATAAAAGAAAACTATATTAACAAAACAAACAACAAAACTACAACAGATAGCGAGAGCGAACGCAACAACTAAATTGTTCAGTTAACTAGAATTGTGGGGGACGCTGCTGAGATGCTTGAATTTGTTTATTTTTTATTTTTATTTTTATTTTTTTATTTTATACACTCACACAAACACACGCATGCCTATGTGTATTGTGGAAGCGAGATGAGACTGTGTGACAGAGAAGGCAAAAGCTACACACCTACACCTACACACACACACACGCACACACACACACACACACACATACACCTACACCTACACACACCCACACACACATACATGCATACATATTACTTTATGTATAGTTAATAATGAAGAAGAGATGCTGAGGCAGCAGCAACCAAGAAGGCAACGTAAAAGAAAGTTTAAATAAATGAACAATAATAACAATAATTGCAAGAACAAAAAACAACAAAGCGAGTGAAGGAAAAAACAACAACAACAACAAAACAACTAACAAAAACTGTTATAGAACTTTTTACATTTTATAAATCATAAATTTTGACCGTTTTTCTTTTACTTTTACTTTGAAAAAAAAAAAACTGCTTTAAATGAAAAATTGCATTGAAATTAATGTAAAGAAAGAAACTAAATGAAACAGAAAGAGAAGGCGAGAAAGAGAGAGAGAGAGAGAGAGAGGAGTCCGATTATATATATATATGTTTTATTGTTTGTTCAGTTTTAGCTATATATTTAGTGTAGATATGGTTAAGAACTAAATGTAGCTTAACTTAATTCTAATACGTTTTCCATTTAGTTTAATACAAATCGAGTTTCATTTGAGCTTATATTAGAGTCAGCTAGAAATTGGAGCTGTGTGCCGATGTTATCTACATATGTATTACGCTCTATGCTATATAGTACAATATAGTAATGATAATAACAGCTGAGGAGCCTTTACTTGAGCTTTAAGAAAACTAGATTATATTAAGATTATAATCTGGCAGCGATCAATTTTTGAGTTGAGTCTCTTCCTTAACTGAGTGAATATGTTTTTCTGTCTATATATATGTTTCTAAATATATGTAAATATATATTTGGATGGAGCTGTTTTGTACGTGTGATTATCTCAAGTGAACTTCCTTAGGAATCGAATACATTGTTAATATAGATAAAACTTAGACACTATACTATGCTGTATATATATATATATATATCACTTAGATCGTAGAATAACTATTTCATTTCTGATCAGATCAAAGCAATTGAGAGTCACATAGATCGGTCGTCTACTACCATGTATTGTCTATCTTCTACACACACATATAATAAGCAGACACACACACAGACATACGCACACAGATGCACATTTGCTCTGTATATATATATAACTATCTATACTCTAGCAGTATATCTGGATGTTCGATGTTTCTAGTTTAGTTAAGTTTGCATTTATGTTGAATTGGTATAAACTTGCATCTTTACTTGTTAGCCATATTGACCCTTATCTACAGTTATGCGCTGATCCACAAGGACAATCAAGGTAAGTGTAGTGAGCTGCCTTGCATTGATGCTTGATTGATTGATGAGTTGCAGCAGCAGCCTGCTTGTTAGTCTATCACTCAGTCAATCAGGCTATCAATGAGTAAGTCAATCAGTTTAATCAATCAGCCAGTGAGTCTGTTGGGCTTTAAGTACATCAGTCAATCAATCAAATGACAAACGCAATAATCAGTTGAGCAATATGTCGGTCGTCAAGCCAGTCAATCAATCAATCATTAATCAGTTTATCAGAGAATTCGTTAGTCAATCAATCAACCAGTCAGTCATTCTGTCAATCAAACAGCTTACCGATCTGTCACTCAATCTATCTATCACGCATGTGCTTCAGTCGATCAATCAATTAGACATGTATATGACCTTTAGTCAATCAGTAAATAAATATGTCCGTCAGTCATTCACTTCATCAATCAGTCAGCTGACCAAACAGCCATAAAATAAGCTGCTAGCGAGTCAGCCATCGATAATTCTGTCAGTTAAGGCGACAGTCAATGCGTCCATCTATGGTTTACTCAAAGAGAGCCTGAACCGATCAGCCGGAATCAGCCATCAATCGGTTCATCTGTCTGTCAATCAGAGACTCTGCTGGCAAGTCAATTCATCCGTCCGTTCTTCGGCATGCCGGGCAATTAATCTGTATCATTCAGTCAATCAAACAGTCACGTCTTCAGGCCATAATTATAATTGTAATTAAAGGGGAAAAGCTACTTTCCATATTTGCATTCATCTCCATTGAGTGCAAATGTAAAATATGAAAATAAATTGGAAATATGAAAGCCTAGCGCCTTGCATTATGTTTGCAAGGCAGACACGGAGACAGCTGGGCAGCGATTGAACGGGGCGTGGCAGGAGCAGGAGCAGGGACAGGGGCAGTAGCAGGGGCAGGGGCAGGGGCACGGGTTGGTGGAGCAGGTGCTGCAATGCACAAAAGCATTTAAAAACATATGAAACACTAAATGATTCGCACACGTGCCAAAAAAAAAAGAAGGAGGAAAACAAAAACACACAGAGAACATAAAATGCAAAATAAATGCGAGAAGCGAGCGACATGCGCACAGTGGTGAAAAATTCATTTGCATGTGCTGTAAGTGAAGGATTTAAAACTTAAATTGTTTTATTTAATTTAAATTATAAATAAGCTTTAAGTCAAAGAGGAAATTAGTTAAATAGTCAATCAGACTATATGACAAACTGTCTCTCAACCTGTATCATATTATTCAATCAGTCAATCAATCAATTAGTCAGGTAATTAATTGATTTTTTAAACAGTCAATTAATCATTCAATCAAACTGGCAATATGTTAAAAAGCAGCCTATCAAACGCTCAGTCAACCTAGCAATTAGTTTGTCTATTGCTGAAGTAGTCAGTCAATAAATCAGTCATTCAATCAGTCACTCCATCAATCAGTCAGTCAATCAGTCAATCATTCAGTATCAATCAAACCTTCACTCAATCATAACAATCAATCGATGAGTTTGCACTTCATCAATCAATCAGCATATTTGCCTGAAATGTTGACCTCAGATTGTTTTCCACAATTTCAAGCCTAGTTTCAGCAGATCCACGGCAAACAGCCCTTGAACCACTGTGCTTGCTGTGCCGTCGCGTATCCTGGTCGCTGTCGCTGGATTTTAAATTATATAGTCGGCTGCCTGCGCGACAAGCGCCAAGTGCCACTCATTTTGCACCGCTGCCGCTGCCGCTGCCCCAACTCCAACTCCTGCTCCGACTGCTGCTCCGACTCCTGCTCCAACTGCTGTCGCATGCTGTGGCAACAGATTCAGTTCCAGCTCACACTAGCACCAACTTCAGTTCCGTTGCCATTGCCGTCTCCGGTCTGAGCTTAATCAGCTTTAAGCTGATGATAATTGTAAACCATCCGCAAGGGGTAGCTGGAAACTATTCCAGAGCCAAAAGTATTTGCAAGATACAAAAGCTCCAAGAGCTCCAGACATGAATGCTCATGAGAGACACCAAAGATAGCAATTCCGTTGCGGAAAAGTGTCGAAGAAATTTACAAAGTATCACTTGATATTTGGAAAGTATCTATGAGATACATAGAAAGTATATACAAGATTCAGAGATAGTATCTAACTGTCAATAAGAGAAATAAATGTATCTATAAGATACAGACAGGTTATAGTAGTAAAGTATCTTTAAGATCGAAAAGTATCTACAAGATAGATAACGATCAATTAGATACAAAAATATCTCTGCTATACGAAATTATGCGTATCGATACGAAAGTTGCTCATTTCCAATAAATATCAATGAATGCCAGCTCTGTACAGGGTATACGACATGTCTATCATTGACTCGCTTCTATTATATGCTGAATTCTTTTATTTTTCGGAATGCTTGCGGTTATTTCTTCTTTTTTTTTTCTGTCGAGCTTTTAATCATTTTTAAACAACAACTCAAGTGCCCGCGTCTGCACACACAAGTGTTAATGCGTGTGTGCGTGCGTGTGTGTGCGTGTGTGTGTGTGTGTGTGTGTCAAAAGCCAAAGAGCAGCTGCATATGTGTATGTGTATGTATGTATGCAAGTGCCACTCAACACACAAAACACACTCGCACACACACGAGCAGAGCAGAAGTTGCAAAATAAAAAAAATAAAAACAGAAAACCGAAAAAAAAGAAAAGAGAAAAGGGAATAAAAAGTGTTGCATATCCAAAAGGGGCCGCTGCTGATGTCGGCGTCAGCGTCGGCGTTGGCGTTCCAAGCAACACACCCACGCACGCATGCTCTATCCCTCTCGCTCTTTCTCTCTCCCTCTCTTTCTCTCTCTCCTTCACACACACATGCCAATTGCTGCAAAGCAGCCTAAAAAAAAGTGTTGCATACCCAAAAGGGACGGCGCTGTCGCTATCGCCGTCTGCGTCGCTGTCTGCGTCGGCGCTGACGCCTGCGCCGCCGTCGGCATTTGCCGGCACACAAAAGCACTTGAGAATTTATTTTTAACGCATAAAGTGCAACGAGTGCCCGTCTGACCAACCGAACCAAAGTTGAAGCCGCTTCTTCAGCTGAGCAACAAACCTCATCCGCTCCCTTGGCTCCCTCTCCTCCTCCTCATAGCACTTCCCACTTGGCTGTCCTTTTGCTACTGGCTTTTTCTCTTCTATTTTCTGCTTCTTGCCTTCCGCTGCACTTTTCATAATTTGGTTTAATTGACACCTTCAGTTGATTGTTGATTTCAAGTCTTGAAAATTATCTGCCTTGAGTTCATTTTGTGATTCCCATATTATACCATTTTAGATACCCTGCAGAATGTAGAATGTGACAAGGTTAATTAGGCATTGATCTACAAATTGATAGGGATAATCAATATCGATAGCCTAGGCGAGAGTCAACAAGTTTTTGTAGGTATTTCGACAGACTGGAAGGAAGGATGAATAGATAGGGAGAGTGCGAAGCAGGTGGAGAACGAAAAGATAGACATTTAGATAGGTTGATAGATAGATAGATAGATAGGAATATATATAGATGGATATATAGATAGATAGTTAGATAGTTAGATAGATATATAGATAGGTAAAAAGATAGATAGATAGATAGCTAAAAATATAGATGAGTATATAGATAGATTGGATAATATATAGATATATATATATATAGACAAAAGCATAGATAGAGAAAGAAATAAGAAAAGAAAGATCAACGCGGCAGAGAGATGACTGGAAACAAGGCTAGACGAAAGGACGCAAACTCTAGAGCTTAAAGAAAGACAGATCTATGGGAAAATAGTGAAATAGACACACAATATATGGTAAAACAGAAATATGAAGAAACAATAAATAATAAAAAGACAGCTGAAAAGTGATAGATAGACGTGAGATGAGAAACAGAGAACAGAAAGATCTGAAGCCTGAACCTTGATCAATATTTCTTCAGATAGATTTAGGTATCCATATATATACTGTATATATATATATATACTATATATATATATATATATATAGAGAGAGAGAGAGAGAGAGAAGTAATGCGTATTGCATTTGAGAGCTACTTAAGAAAACATTTCACTCGCTTTGTTCGTGGGGCAAACAGGAATCGTGTCTGGAATTGCATTGCGCTGCTTTGATTTTAAGCTCTGAGGCAGCTGCAGTTGCAGTTGCAGCTGTTGTTTCTCTTCTGCTTCTTCCACCACCTCTTCCTCTTGTCCCTCTCCTTCTTCTTCTTCTTGTTGCTGTTTGTTTCGCCATAAAAGTTGTAAATCTATGAAATGTGAACTATAAAAACTCTGGCAACTCTGACAAAACTCTGGCAACTCTCGTTTGCTTGTTGCTGCTGCTGTTGCTGCTGCTGTTGTTGTTCTTATTGTTGTTGTTGTTGTTATTGTTGTTGTTTACTTTTCGTTTTCATTTTTGGTTAGCGCTAGCAACACGAAAAGTTACGCTAGTTTATGAAAAAGTCTTTGAGCTGTCAAACTGTCCAATTTGTAGATAAAGTTGCCAAGCGAACGAAACCTCCCCCTGACCCCCTCCTCCTCCTCCTCCTCCTCCGTTCTACTCTGCCCCTTGGCTCCTCCTCTCTTCATCCACTTGCTGCCTGCTTCCTTCATATCGTTGCCTCTTTCACCTTGAGCTCTCTTTCTTTGTTGCTCATCATCTGCTGCTGCTGTTGTTGCTTTTTCTTTCTCATTTTCTTCTTCTTCGTTATTTTTGAGTTCTACTTTTGAGCTATACTAATAGCAGAGTATCTATGGGGTATATGCCCAACGGAGTAGCGATTGCCATGCTGATCAAGTCAACTCGGACATTATTTACAATTTTATCCGTCTGCCTATACATCTAGTTGTTTATCTTTGAATCTGTTATTCTAATTGTTTTACCTTCCAATCTGCTTATTTATACATTATATATATCCATATCGATATTGTATATTGTTTGTTCATTTCTGTTTATCTTCTAGTCTATTCGTTCTTCATCTTCTACTCTATTTGCTTATCTATATCTGTCTATAGATTTATCCAACTGTCTGTTCGCTTATCCGCTTATCCGTTTATCCAGTCGTGCATCTGCTTTACTAGGCCTACGAATATCGGCTTACATCTGCCGACTGACACATGAGTTTATTTGTCTCTCGGCTTATCCCTTAATTTGTCTATTTAGCTATGCGTCTGTTTTTTCGATAATCCGTTTATCCGATAAGCTCGTCAGATTATCCACATTATTGCCTGCTCATTTATATATACATGGGCTTAGCCTTTTGTCTTTCGTTTTGATTGCTTACGCGATTTTTCTCTCTTTACTCTCTCTGTTTAAATAAGCAGGGTATTTTTTAGTCGGGCAGTCTTGCTGGTTGTTGTGCTGCTGTTGCACTTAAAGTTTTTTTTTCGTCTTTAAGGCGAAATTCTCGTAAAACTTTTCGGGGGCAACATGTTGTCAAAAGCGACGCAGCCTGCTGCTGGCCGTGCGACCTCTCCCTATACACACACATACACACACACACACACGTACGCAGTCATAGGTTAACGTTAACATGTTGCTGTGTGTAAAAAGCTTGTCGAAAACTTGATTTCAATATAAGTTTTACATTTTGTCCTTTAAGTTGCATCTAATGAGGCATATCGAATGGGCAACTGAGACAGCTAGGGCGATGGAGACAGAGGGAGAGGAATACAGGGTGGGGGAGTCAAACTAATAGCTGTTGGCCATTAAACTCTCAAAGTTGATTAAACACGTCCAGGAGGCGAACAGGAAGCTTCATGGGAAGGGCGAAGGCGAAGGCGGGGGCGAGGACGTGGGCGTGGGTGTGGGCGGTGCGGAACCTCTGCAGTAGGAGGTTTGCAGCTATTAAAAGTTTTTGGCTGACTTGATCCAAAGTAGTTTTCCAAGTGTCGAGATTATTTCGTGTATCAAATTGATTGGCCAATACCATGCAACTGCCCCCCGCAGCCCCTGTCCCAGCTCTAGTTCACTTGATGATACCCTGCACTTGCTCTGCACTGCTCGATAACAAATCAATATTTGATTTTTAATCAATTTTTAAAGGCAAATCATGGACGAATGGACGAAGCACAGCTAAAATCTTGCTGATTTAATACAGGAAATACGTCGACTTACCTTCACATGGCGCTAACCTCAACTTAAGCATAACTTTTAAATTACCATAAATACATTAAATATATTTAATAATAATATATTAAATAATAATTTAATAATATTTATTTAAATGACTTTAACATGGCCTTAACACAGCTTTAGAATATCCTTCACATAGCAAAGCTTACTTTATATTTTACAGAATACAAAGCCTAGCCTTAGCTGGCTAACATTGTAAATATTCACTTTTAACTCGTTAACATTTTGTGGTTCGAGCTTTTATGTTATCTGGACATAGTCTTAACATATTAATATAAATATATAGAAATTAGTAGTTACGTAAACCTTTAGTAAACAGCTTCGAATTCCCTAAGAAAATAAACTGATAAACAACGTTAACATAGCATAGCATCGCTCATTACCTCAGCTTTAACAGAATGTTTACATAGCTACAGCAGCTGATTTATTGAAAAGTTAAAGTCCTATTTTGGGTAGGCCCTGTTAACAGTCGTTTAGTTGGGGATTTAGATGATCTTAATACGGCTTTAACATTGTATTAAGATATCTCATAGGCAGTCTTAACGAAGAAGTTTAACTTTAAATCGTATTTAGTTTAACCTTTTTTTTACGATCAGTTTGGACTGCAATCTGAACAATTCCTATTTAAAACTGACTAAATATATGTTTTACACTGACTTGACATATGTCTAGTTTTAGTTATATTTACATATTTGTATTGCGGATATTTTTTAACATAGACTTGACATAAATTGACTTCTAACTAGCTAAAAGCCTCTAGTTCCCTTAATTTCTCCTGATCTCAGTGCCTGCAGCTGGGGCAGCTCGCAGCACGATGCAATTAGAAAATGTGGCAGATGGGGAGAATGAGAAGAGGGGTGATGAGATGGGGGTCGGACTGGACAACATGGTCATAACGAGTCATAATACTCTTGACAAGCGTATTGGTAAAAAGTTTTTTGTTTAGCTCAAGTTTTGCGAGAAGCATTTTCAATAAAGTTGGCAGCAACAATTTTTGGTTTTCAGCCAAAACTTTTGCTGCTGCTGCTGCTGCTGCTGCTACTACTGCTACTGCAGCTTCTTCTTCTTCTTCGTGCTTAACTTTAATAATTTGCGCAGCGCCCGCAAAAGTAGGCAACACTCGATTTGCCCAGAAAGCCCTTGGCGATTGGCACAGTGGGACAAATGCCAAGATTGCGGTAATAGATATATTAATAAATATATTCGAAAAAATATATTGAAAGCACGAGTATTTCAACTTATGATTTTACTGTTGCTTAACAGAAATGTTAACCGAGCCACACAAGAACTGTTCAGTTAACAGCTGTTAAGCTGTTAAGCATGCCGAATTCGATGTTAGACTAACTTCGTCTTAAGGCTGCACACTGTGCAGAGAAAGAGCGAGATGGTTATTGTACGAGAGAGTGAGCTAGTGATAGAGATGGAGATGTAGATGGCGAGCAAGAGAGAGCGCGAAAGGCAGCGCTTTTAGCATATTTTGTAGCTTTTTCTTTTAGCTCGCTTAACTTGGGCTCAAGTTTTGAATAAAACTTGCATCATTTCATAATTATACATTCATATGTGTGTGTATAAATATGTATATATAAATATATATACTTATATATAGTGTGTGTAGTTGGGTATCTATCTAGCACAATGTAAATTCGAATATATATTTCTCTCTTTATATGAACATACAAACATATCAGTTCACATTAACACTGAAGAACACCCTGTGCACAGGGTGCTTGAGCTTGGACTTATGCTTGAGCACTCTCAGCTCAATCATCTATAAGTCAATCAGATATCAATATAGTTATCGTTATCCTTTTTTTCAGCTTAATCTAAAGTGTTCTTAAACTGCGCTTTTTCATTCGCTGAAATAAAAAATTCACCCACTAAATAGAAAACAGTTTATCTTTTTTTTCTTTTTTTGAATTCGTCTTTTTATTTATATATATATTTTTAATTTTATATTTTTAATTTTAATTGTAAATATTTTTATGTGTTAGGAAAAAACAATGCAAAAATTATATATGAAACTTATTTTTAAGAACTTTCGCTGCTCTTCTTCTTCTGTTCCTCTTCTGCTTCAGCTTCTGCTTCTTTCATTCTTCTCTCTGTATGCTTTTTCTTATTTTTAATCGTTCGTTTTTTGCTGACAACTTAAATTATTTTTTATTCTTTACTTCTATGCTTCTGTTTAAGTTAAAATTTGTTGTATATTTTTATTTTTATTTATTTTTTTTTTTTAACTTTATTTCTGTGCTTAACTTTTGTTTGTTTGTTTTTTTATTTTGTTTTTAATGCTGGCAAAGGAATCAATATATATATATGTACGTATATATATTATATATTTTTTTAGCATTGTCGAGATCCTTTCAAAAAAAAAAAAATAAAATAAAAATAAAAAAACATATTAAGTGTAAGAAATTTAAAATTTAAATTAATATATAAAAATTGTTTATAAAATATTTAATACTTGTTTTTTTTTTATTAATTTTTATGAAGTTGGTTAGGCGGCGTGTGGGCGTGGCAAGCAGTTGGCCAACAAAATGAAATACACTAAAAAAATGTAATTTAACTTTTTTTAGTTAAACTATATAGTGTCATTTTTTAAATAAAAAATAAAAATATATAAATATATATATATATTTTTTTTTTATATTAGATGCGTGTATATATGTATATAGGATCAAAATTAACTGAGCTGTCGTAAAAATGTGTCTCAAAAATAATTCTTAAAAAAATATTTTTAAAAAATTACATAAAAAACTCAGCAAATGTTAAAAAAAAAAATTAAATTAATGTTAAAAAAAAATTGAATGTTAAATGCATGCGATTTGAGTTTTGTAAGAAACTTAACACTATGTTATGTTATAACAATGTTAAGTTCATTTTAGCAGCACGTTATTACCATTGAAAATGCACGTAAGCAACATGTTATTGCAATGTAAAGACAATTTAACAGCATGTTAATTGTATGTTAAGATTGCATTTAAGTAAATATTAAAGACATGCTAAAGAAATGTAAACTCAATGTTAAGTGAAATTGGACTTTAAGTTAAAAAAAGGGTTTTAAATTGAATGTTAAGACAATGTTTAACTTAATGTTAAAACAAAATGCACCAATGTTAAGAATATGTGAAAGGTGATGAGGGAAGATGGGGTAGGCGCACAAGCACAGGGTGTTTCGTGCCAGCCACTTAACTACGTTTAGCTATGCATATTTTTGTTTAACTATTTAGATTTTTTCTTTTTCATCCTTTTTTTTTCTTTCTTTCTCTTTAACTTTTACATTTGACAATTTGCGCATATATTGAAATTGTTTTTATATATAATTTTTAGTTATACTGTTGCAGTGTTGTACAGCGCTATAGTAGTGTTGTGTAACGTGGTAATTCGACATACATATATATATTCGACATATATATATATTTTGATTAACATTTAAATTGTGTTTTTTCTCATGATTTTTCTTGATTAATAATTCCTATATATATATTTCGACATACATACATATATGTGTATATATCTTGTTCTTTTTTTATTTATAATTCTGATTTTTTCTTTTCTTTATTTTCTTTTAGTTGCGATTGCAAAATAGTGAATTATACATTTATTACATAGAGCTTTAAACACTAATTTACTCTAAAATTACTTTTTTTTTACGTTTGTTTGATTTTTAATAAAAAAAAATCTTTAAAAAAATTTCCTCTGTATGCTATATATATATATATATATATATATATATATATATTTATATATATATATTTTAAGATTTACAATTTTATAAAATTTCTAAATTGGATTTCTTTTTTTGTTTTTTCTTTTTTTTTTAAGGTTGTTTTTAATTTAAAATTTATGTTTTTTTATATATATAATTTTATATATAATTTTGCTTAGCTTTAAGTAAACGTTATTCGTATATATATTTATATTTATATATATATGTATATTTAGCCTAGCAAAAAAAAAAATTGTTTTTGTTTTTAAGAGAGAATTTTTCGTAGGTTAATGTTAATTTATTATTAAAATGGGATTTTTACATACTCTTGTGCTAATATGTATTTTATGTAGTTGTTTTTTATTTTTGTATTTCTTGTTTTTTTTTTCTTTTTTATTTATTTATTTTTTTACGTACTGTCCTTTTTTTTTTTTTGTTTAATATTTATTTGCCTGGTTCATAACGGCATAATAGCGCTCACAGCTGTTGCTGCTTGCGTCGCTGCTGCAGTTGGTGTGGCTGCTGCTGCTGCTGCTGCTAGCGCTTTACATGATGTTCGTCTTGTTTGATTTGCTGTTGCTTTTGTGTGTGTTTGTGTTTCGTATCGTTTCTCGTTTTAATTACTAAATTCTACATCAGTCGGTTTGGCACACAAGTCACGCGCTTAGCGGCACGTGCGATAGACAGAGACAGCGTGTGGATCAGAGAGTGAGTGAGACACAGAGAGTGCGTGCGTGTGTGTGTGTGTGTAATAGGACAGACAGGCAGAGCAGGATAGCCTGCTGTCACTCCTGTAGCTCTAACAGTGCATGAGCTTCTGCTGTTGTGTGATCGCCACCTGTCGGCCATTTTGTTTTCTTGCCATTTGCTCTCTCTCGCTCTCTCTCGCTCCCTCTCTGTTATTTTCTTCACAATCTGCTGCTGTGGCTGTTGCTTGAAGGCAATTGGAAATGAATTTGCTTTCTACTTAAGGGGAAGGGGAAGGACTTGAGGGATAGAGAGAGAGAGATGGAGGAGGAGTGGGTTATTAAGGGGGGCATCTGTCTGTGTGTTTTCATTTTTGCCAAATTAAACCTCGGTGCCGTCTTCGCCCTCGTCATCGAACAGCTGACTTGTGCTGCCTTGGCCGCTGCGCGTCGCCGTGACGGACATTTTCTTCTTGGGCTTTGGCGGCGGCCTGGGCGGTATTTTTGCCATTTTGGGCGAATCGCCGCCTGGCATCGCCGTACCCATTGCCATTGGGGCAGCTGCCGCAGCAGCAGCAGCAGCGCCAGGCGAATTCAAGCCAGCGCCGCTAATGCTCGAGCCGGGCATTATCGTAATACCGTAATGACGTCCGCCATATAAAGGTTCCGTATCCGAATTGTATAAATGTTGCTGCTGTTGTTGCTGCTGTTGCTGTTGTTGCTGTTGCTGTTGCTGCTGTGCCTGCTGTTGGATTAGCTCGTGTATGGGCTCGTAGATCTTGCTAGCTGTGGCCGATGCCACCGATGTCAAGCTGGGCGTGGCCGGCAATGGGCGATCTCGCATTGTATATTGTTGTTGTTGCTGTTGCTGTTGTTGTTGCTGTGCACCCTGTGAAGCGGCACCCTGTGCCTTGTGCAAATTCAATGTCGAATTGCCGCCCGCCGTTGTGCGTAATCCCAAATTGTCGTAGACCGGTTCCGCTTGCAGTTCCACAGTTGTAGCCGTGCCCGTTTCGCTGGGGTTCGGCGAGGTGGGGGATTGGAATTCGCCGAGCTGATGCTGAGCGGCGGCGGCAGCAGCAGCAGCAGCAGCAGCCGCTGCGGCAGCCGCATTCGATGTGCTTGGCGCCCAGCTGGGCACACGCGGCTTGCGTGGAATGGTCATGTAGCCCTGCTTCATCACGACGGCGCTGGAGGCGGGCGAGTAGACAACGGGCGCTGGCAAGAAGGGCGAGGCGGAAGAGGAGCCGGATTGCTGGTGATGCAGTGCAGCAGCCAGATGCTGCTGCTGCTGCTGCTGCTGCTGATGGCGACTGTTGGCGGTGGCGATGAGGGCGAGATTACGTGACTTGGGATGCTGCAGGGTCATGAAGCCGTTGTGGGCGGCCATCGTGGTCGTGGTGGTGCCGTAGATGCCGTGGGGCGTCATGTGCGCGTAGACGGGACTGGTCAGCGGTGGGGGTGGGGAGCGTATGCCGTAGATCACCTGATCGGGTATGTTCGACTGCGAGGACTGCATCGAGGGCGAGGTGGGTGGCACACGGGCCGGAAAGGCCAACAGATCCGGTGGCAAGCTATTACCGTATGCATCGTCCACGTAGGCGTGTCGCGAACGGGGCGTGGTCGTCGTATCTGACAATGCCACCGAGTGCGTTTCGTCGTCGCGAGTGTGGTTGGCTAAGGCGATAAAGAGAAAGAGCAAAAGAAAGAGAACGAAAAGAAGAGAAAAGAAGAGAAGAGAAGAGAAGAGATTATTTGATTAGTTGGCGAATCAAATTGAAGCAAATTCTGTAAAATCTACATTTTAGCTAGGGGACAATTATTGGAGGGACTTTTTCTATATGGCACGAGGGGAGTTTGACAACTTATGGCACTAACTTTACATATATGTATATATAAATATATATATATATATATATATATATATATATATAATATATTTATTCTTATTCATTATACAGATCTATCTATTCTCATTTATTTTTCTCTATGCTTAGCTTTTTCCTTATCTCTCAATAAACCTATCGATATTTTTATATATATTGATATTTCTAAAAGTCTTTCAGTTTTTATCTTTATCTGCATTTAGATATTAATTTCTTTATCTTTTTTACTTTGCTATTGCACAAAAATAAAACATTCAAAGCCATCTCTCTTGCCCACCCTTTCTTTGTCTCTCGCTCCAGCTCTTTATCTTTCTATCTTGTTGTTTCCTTGTTCGTCTTTTTCTTTATCCGCTGTCTGCTCTGCTTTCTACTCTATCTCTTTCTCTTTTCCATTCATTATGCACTTTTTGCAATATTATTATTAAATAATACAATATAGAAATGAAATAAAATTCTAGGGTATTTGAACGTCTTCTAATTGTTGTTGTTGTTGTTGTTGTTGTTGTTGATCTAAGCCCACAGCAATAAAACTAAACTGAACTAAACTAAACTAAACTAAATGAAAAACTAAATGAATTTTTGGTTTATTCATGCTTTGTAGATACCTTTTGGTTTTTGCTGTCTTTGCTTGCTCTACTTTGTTGTCGACCTCTAAATATGATTCAATTCTGAAAATAAAAATTTCTCAATTCTTATATTCAGCTAATGAAAGCTATGAAAATTGTCGATACATATACATAAAATATACCTCAACTGAGCCAAAATCAAATAACTTGAATGAAGCACCTGATTTAGGTTATCAAACGTTTTTTTGTTAAAGAAAATATATTTAAAAGTTTCTTAATATCCAGCTATATAACTTTATATAGTTTAAGGGAATACCCTTACTTTACTGAACACTTCCCATACTTTGATGCCAACAAATTCTTTTATTCAGATAAATGATATAAATGACATTTCATGGTTTTCTTTGATCTGAGACATTTGGATCTATGGATCTATTCAATAATATCGAATACAATCTCAGTTGTTGCACTTCGCATACAAGTCCAGACTTAATCATTTTACTATTTAGCTAAAATTCGAAATCTAATATCTCAATATATAAATATATATCTATTTCATATACTATATATTATTGTACTTATATTGTTTGCCCTATGCACATTTTTCCCTAACATTTGCAGCAGCAGTGAGCTAGTATAACAAACGTTTTTTTTTTTTTTTTTTTTTTTTTTGGGCAGTGTATCAATTGCATTCAATTTGGCTTTTGCGTTTGTCAATTGCAATTCAATTGGCAATTGCAAAAATTTTAAAGCAAACATCCGCTAAAAAGTTGTTGTTGTTGTTGTTGTTGTTGCATTTGTTGGTTGTCTGTCTGTTTGTTTGTTTGTTTGTTTGCAGTTGTGTTGTACAGAGCTGGCTGGCAATGTGTTGCCAAATGCGGCGGAAGTAATAGATACAAATGTATCTCAAATGTGAATTCAACACACAGACATATGTATGTGTGTGTGTGTGTGTGCGTGCGTGTTGTTGTTGCATAATAAAAAGAAATGCAAGCCAAATTGTCGAGCGAACTGCTCTGCACTCAACTGGAAATATTCGACAAATAGATCAAATGTGCAATTGCCAAAAGCCAGCAGGAGGCGCAGGAGGCGAACATCAAAGGGCGCGAGCTGGCATGCAAGCCGAAAGAGTGCAAGGAGTACAGCTATATTGTTGAACAGGCAACACACGTTGTTCAATTGGTTGTGACAAGAACAAAAGCGATTGAAAGGCGAATGCCATTTGCAATTTTAATCTCCCCCTTCCCACACACACTCCCCCCCCCCTCCCTCTGTCTCTCTCTCTCTCACTTTCTCATCTGACTTGATGCAATATCACTTGTCCTGCACTTCTCTCTCTTCCATCCGCCATTTTGTATGACAAGCTGACGCCATTTGCAATATCATTTGTTTCGCCATGCTGACTGCCTGCTATCGCTATCTCTTTCCAGCCCTGCCTTGTGGTAGTCACTTAGGTTACATTCTACTATTCATTCAATTGCACTCACCGTATGCCGTTTCGTCGAGCAGGGTCTTCTTGATCTCATGTCCATCGTCTCCACCATCGACACTCTCGATATCGGTGCGTCGCGGTGGCTTCTCAACGGGATTCACCTCGTTGAGGAGGCTCTTCTGCATCTCCATGATCACAGATCCCTCCAGCATGGAGCTGTTGTGTGTCTTGTCCAGCTTGCAGGAGATTAAGCCATCGCCGCTCATCATTGTGTTGTCCTTCTGGTAGGTCTTCACCCGGCGACAGTACCAGAAGAGCACCAGCACCACGCAGATGAGCACCACGAGAAGTGTCGTCACAATCACACAGATCACCAGGATGATGCTCGTCTGTGGGTCGCTGGTCGAGGCGCCAATGGCGCCACTGATGCCAGCCAAGCCATCGGAGGCAGCCGCTGCTCCCAGATAGTCGCCATTCACCAGCAGCTGGAACTCGGCCTCCGCTTTCCCTCCGCGATTGTCCGCGATGCAGATGTAGGCGCCCTTGTCCGAGTTCCTCACGCCATAGATGCGCAGCTCAGAGGTCAACACCTGCACCGGTGGCTGCTGTCCGTTGACCTGTTCGCCCACCGAGTTGAGGATGCGCAGATGCTGATCGTTGGGGTTGGGGTTCAGTTGACGCTTGTTGTAGATCCAGGTGACGTTGGGCCGAGGGGTGCCGACGATGCGGCAGGGCAGCGTGATATTGTCATGGTTGGCCTCGACGAAGGAGCGCACTGAGCCGAGTATGCGAGGGCGGCAAGCAAAGTTCTCTGACGGCACCTCGCTCCACAGCTTGCCGCGCAGCTGAGGCGGCTCCCGGCAGTCGGTGGGCGGTGTATAGAGGCGCTTGGCTATGGCAAAGTCACGGAACTCCTGCAGCTCGCAGCTGCAGTTCCACGCGTTGCCCTGCAGCGAGAGATACATTAGCTTGGGCAGATTGGCGAAGGTTTCCTTGTTCAAGTGCGTCAGCTGATTCTGCTCCAGTGAAATGGAGCTCAGCGGGCCCCCAAAAACGTTCAGCTGCACCTGCTTCAAGCGATTGTTGTTGAACTCGACCCGCGACAGATATGGCAAATTGGTGAACAGGCGACTCTCGAGGACTTCGATCTCGTTGTTGTTGATGTTGACAATGCGCAGCTTCTCCAGCCCCTCGAATGTGCTCGGATGCAGCTGCTTGATGTGATTGCTGGACAGGTCCAGTTCGATCAGTATGGGCAGCCCCTTGAACGCGTCGCGGTTCACCTCCTGTATCGTGCAGTTGCGCAAGTAGATCTTATGCAAATTCTGTAGTCCAGCCACCTGGAACTCCTCGCGTCGCAGCTCGGGTATTTGGTTCTGCGAGAAGTCGACCACCTGCATCTCGTTGCTCATGTCCTGCGGTATCTTTGTCAGCTTCTTGCCCTTGCAGTCGGCGCTCTTCTTGCCCGAATTCCAATGGCAATGGCAATTGCTGCAGTTCTGCATCCAATCTCTGTGACCCTGCGATACCGTTGCTAGCGTTAGCAGCAGCACGACTCCTATCAGCATATCCAACGGCAGATGTAATCGCGATCGTGTTAACATTCTGTTAATTATTATATTTTAGAGTTTGGTTAAATTTCTTATAGTTGACAGACCAATCAATGAGTCTTATACTGTCTGGCGTATAAGTTGAGCTCGTGTCTCTTGAGTCTTATACTATCTAGAGTATAAGAGAATTGTGTAAAATTTGGAGCTAATTTGCTTAATGTCACTTTCTTATGGTTGTTATTACGTCTTATACGTATAAGTGTTTAAACAAGCATATAAGCTAGCTCTGCTTGGCTGCTCTAATACTCTCTTCTGTGTCTTCTGTCTTCTGTCTTCTACTTTCGCTTATAACTGTAAGCTGCGCGCGTTCACCCAGCCAGGCGCGCTCTTATTGGCTGGCCTCCACACTCTATGTGCTGCTATCTCTTTCGCACTCGTTTATTTTCAATTCCTGCAGCGCTTTACTTTCTTGTTGTTGTCGCTGCTCGCAACAGACCTAACTGTGATTAATTAAGGCGCCCTTTTTATTTTTTTTTTCCTTTGTTCTGCTGTTGTTTTTGCTCTTCTTAGCACTTGGTCTTGGTTTTCACCTCCTCCTCCTGCTGCTGCTGCTGCTGCTGCTGCTCCTTCGCTTTGTTCCTGCTACTGCGGGTTGGCTCTAAACTCTCGCAATTAGCAGTGCAGTTGCCAGCTGTAAAGAAAACAAAAAAAAAAAAAAGAAAGAAGAAAAGTCGGCGGATTAGTAAAGGTTGCTAGACAAGGAAGGGATGGGGGCAAGACTAAGTGAAAGACTGACTCAGAGGGAGAAGGCCGTTCCAAGCCATAAAGATGTAGATTAAAAGTGCGTAAGCGCCGCAGCGGCTGGCTTAACGGTACCACCTGCTCAAGTCAACAAAGGGAAAACAATGAAAACAATGAAAATCGCTGCAGTTGCGACTACGGGATACCCTGTAGCCAGCGAATCACACTCGAAATGATGTTTATCAATTACTTAGCATACATTTCTGCTCAAATCTCAATGTTTGCAGACTATATTATCTGCTGAGCAACGTAGTGAATTCCTTATCCTTATCACATTTTGTTGCCTAATGCGTATTTGAAAAACAAATGCATAAGTAAGTCTTACGTAATTTGTGTATGCCCCTCGTCACGTGGGTAAGTAGCTTAAGTATGTTTAACGTAACTTTATAAGATCTTGCGTGATTTAAGTATATCTTACGTATTAAACGAAGGTCCTTCGTAGTTAACGTAGGTCTTACGTAATTTATATATATCTTACGTAACATGTATATGAAAGTAGGTAATTTAAATATTAGGTATGCCTTACGTACCTTTGGTATGTCTTACGTAATTTGAGTAGGTCATGTAAGTGGTTAATTAAGTATTCTTTAACTTGATTATACGGTATGTAAGGTAACTTGTATGCCTTACGTAACTTGGCAATGTCTTACGCAATTTAATTATGTCTTACGTGTTTTAAATAACTCTTACGTAATTTAGGTATTGGCTTACGTAGCTTGGGTATTCATGGTAAGTATCTGCGTAGTCTTACGTTCGATAGGTAAGACTTGCGCCATTTGTAGTCTTACATAACTTTAGTCTTCAGCAACGTCCGTATTTCTTACATAATGCAGATATGTCATTCGTAAGCTGAGTTTGTTTTACGTAAGTTAAGTATTGCATACATATATGCTAAGTATGTCTTATTATCTTAAACATTTTTTGATAATTCAATTTTCTAGCTAAGTGAAGGATAGCAAGCTGTTACGTTACAATAGCACGTCACATTGAATTACGCATTTGGTATGCCGTACGATCAATATGCAAATGTCTATTCAATTCTGTTCTGATTTTTGTAGAGCAATGAATAACTAAATGCTACACGTCTTTAATTTTATGCCATCTGCAGTGGCGTCACGCATCGCAAGTACGTCGTTCACCTTGTTACGTCACACGGAGCATACGGAGCACAGCAGAGGACACCAGAGCACAGCGTGCATAATTCAAGGCATTTCCAATTGTTTGTTTCGCACCTTCTTTCGCCTGTGATTAATTGTGACAACTGTCATTAAGACAGTTTACGTGCTTCATTACGTTATTCATTACGTTATTCAATTAATGTCACATGCGGCGCAGCCAGCCAGACAGACAGACAAACTGAGATGGAGACAGCGGCAAACAGTGAGCGGGAGAGCGGTCGGTGAGGGGCGGAGAGGGAGGGTGTGTCATGACAAGGCAAAAGGCGAGAAAAACCGCGTAAAAAAGAAAACCCAGAAAGAAAGGTGGAGAAACGAAAAGTAAAAGTAAAAGGCGAGACAAAGGATAAATTTTTGCTGTTGTTGTGGTTAGAAGGATTTGCGAGTGGCCAGTGGAGTGGGCCGATGGGACGGTGGGACGGTGGGACGGTGGGACGACAATGGGCGGGGGGGGGGGGGTCAACTTGATTAATGAAAATGCCGTTAGAGTGTGACACTTTGCGTTTTGCCTAAATGTACCGGGCCACGCCCACCTGCTGGGCACTAAAGGGCGGCACTTTGCGAAGTTTAACCTTCAAATTGAGTGGGCGGACGGCTGACGTACATAGTAAGTAAATAGTCCACTTCCCGTGCCACCCCTATGCTTGAGGTCAAAGTGTGAACGTGAACAAGACAACAAAGCAAACTGCGAGCGGTTGTTACCGCACCCCCCCCCCCCTTCCCCTCTCTCTTCTGGCGTCTTTTTGGTTTTTGTATTCATTAAACAGTGAAGCAAAGTCCGAAACCAGGTTGCAAATTATTTATGAACTATTTTTAATAAGCAGCAGCAGCAGCAGCAGCAGCAACAATTAGTAACAGTAAAGTGCAAATTAGTGCTGAAATAAGAGCAGCCAACAACAATGGCCACAAAGGCAGCAACAACAACAACAACAACAACAAATGCAAATGGCGCATATTTCGGTACTTCATACGCAGTCCATCTCATTCACTCTTGCTCTCAGCCCTCGGTCGGGCAGAGAGCTGCTTCAAGCATGTGTGCATGTGCTGCAGTGTGAGAGGGGGACGGCAAGAGAGTCCAGCGCAAAAACCTCAAAACAAATTAAATATGCAAATAAAAGCGAGAGAGCAAAAAAAAAAAAAAAGAAAAAAAAGGGAATTCTGCAATTTTGCGCTTTGTTAAATATTTGCTCAATGGGTTTACGCTTTAAATGTTTCATCTCCGCCTGCTCTCTTTTACTTTTTCGCGTTTTATTATGGCATTTGCATTGCTTACAGCGCGCCTCCATCCAATCCGCCTCTTCTACACACGCCTCGGGCTCAGCTGCTGCGCAGCAAAAACAATCAAATGATATCTCAAAGCATTCTGCGAGTGAGGGAGTAGGCAACAGAGCGTGTGCATTCGCCCCACTCTCTCTCTCTCTCTCTCTCTCACACACACACTCTGTGGCCATCTTTAAATATTTACTTAATTCGTGTGCCATTTTTTGTTGTTGTTGTTGTTTCAAATGGCTTCGAATAATATCTGGCTACATTAAAGCCGCACCTTGCACTCTCTCCCTCTCCCTCACTTCACTACCTTCCTCTCTCTCTCTCTGTCTCTGCCCGCATCTTATCCTGAGCACAGTTTATATTCGAGAATTTGTGCTCTGCCGTCGTTTGGCCCCTCTTAATTGTAGCGACAATTTGCGATAACGATTTTTGGGTTTGAGACAGTTGCTAATGTCCCAATTTGTGTATTGTTTGTGGCGCCCTCTAGCGGCCAGCCAGTTCGACTCGATCCCGTTTCTAGCATGTGCGCACACAGCTCATTCCCTCTCTCCCTATCCTCTTCTCTTGCCGTACCGCTTGCGACAGTTGCGGGCTATTTTCAGTTGTAACGGTTGTTACATTTTACTCTCTGTCATTTTATTGCCATTTGCGGTTGTAATTGCTGTGTATAGAGTGTGTCACGCCCATACGCCTCCAATTGCTTCGAATAGGGTATGCTATTGCTGCTGCTGCTGCTGCTGCTGTCTATTGTCAGCTTAAATCGATTTGAACAAATTTAATTGCTTTGGTTTTGGGTTTTGGTTTTGCCTTTGTCTCTTTGGGCATTTTTTAGGTACTTTTTTTTTTTTTTGGTACTTTATTTGCATTTGTCAGTTGTTGTTGTTGTTGTTGTTGTTGCTGTTTTTTTTCCTATTGGGTTTCGCTTTATTTTTACTCCAATTGGCAATAGGCGATTGCTTTTTAAGTGTCCATCTCTAGCCATCTCGCTCGCTCACACGCTTTTTGCTCTATGTCAAGAGTTGTTGAACCGTCAAAAAATGTGCGCGAACAGCAACAACAACAACAGCAAGAAGAAGAATAGCAAAATGAACAAAATGAACAAAAACAATGCAATTTCCCATTGACCGGAGCCGTCACAACAAATTTGTTGCCAAATGAAGCGAATTTCTTTTTCACAATTTTTCCGCTTTTTCTCTTTTTTATTTTTTTTTTTTTTTCCGTTTGTTTTAATACTTTTTATGGCTGTCCAACATAAATATTTAACAATGCGTAGAATATGGTTATTGCTTTTTATAAAACAGCCGAAAGCTGACCTCCTCCTCCTACCCCCCCTCCCATGCATTCGCAGTCGTAACAGTAAACCGACAAATAAACAAGAGAGAACGAAAGATATAGAGAGCGAGAGAGAGAGAGAGTTGGTGAGAAGAGGACAAAACACATAACTGTAAGCTAAAAGCCTATTTGCAAATTGTTTCATGTTACATTTGGCCCCTTCTTCTTCGTCTTCGTTTTCGTCTTCTTCTTCTTCTTCTTCTACTCCTCAGTTGCGCTTGACCAATATGTAATGCAATATATTCGTCGTCATTGTGGATGGGGTATTGCGGCGTATTCCAAATTCATTGCACGCTAAATTATTTTGCAAGGCAATCGAGTCGGGCATTGAAATTCGATATGTTATTTGTCAGCCAATGAGCGGAAAAATGAATTGAATACTTGGTTAATTTAATACGAAAAAGAGGAAGAGGAAGAGGAAGAGGAAGAAGAAGAGAGCGAACGATTGATAGAGCTCTAATTTCTGTACTTTATACATATGATCTATATTTGTATTTATTTTGTCTTGTTTACATTGTATTCACTCTTTCAGTTCATATCAACTTGAAGCAATGCAAACATCGAACGCTTAAACCAGTTGCGAATTACAAATGAATGTGAACTGTGATGCTAATCCAAATAGATTTGCAGCTATCATGGAGTCAGCAAAGGAAGCAGACAACAGCTTAAATCTAGGCCACAAAAAAAGAAAAAAAAAAAAACGGCAAACAACAAAGCAACATTCTATCGTCACTCTCTCCCCTTCTCCCTCCCTCACTTCCTCTCTCTCTCTCTCTCTCGCTCTCTCTCTCTAGCTCTGTGTCAGACACTCTGGCAGCGAGTTGTCAAACTGGATTTGCATGTGCATTTGCATCTGCAGCAGGCAGCTAGAGCGACATGAACTTCTTGCCAATTCCAATCATTGGCGCATCATGTTGCTACCCTTTTCCAATCATGCACCCTGGCCCGGCATCCTCCTGCGTTTGCATCGGATTGGCAACTCTGTGTGCTGGGCTGGGCCTCTGGGAATTGCTTATTCGAGCGCCAGCATCTAATCAAATATTCAATTTCTTGGCAACTGCTGTCAGGGTTACCATAGCAGCGTTAGAGTTGTCCTCTTTTGTTGGTTTTCCCATTTTGCCGGTCGAATGGCAACTCTGGCAAGAAGTAATCGAAAGTTAATTGAGTGTAAGCAGAGTAAACGACTAACAGTTGCTCTGTAAATATTTATTTCTCAATGAAAACTATCGAAGATACCCTGTAATACAATCCATCTAGTTGTGCAACACCCTGTAACCTTAGCATGTTGCTTTTTAGAGCAAAATCAAGAAGTATCTATTAGTCCATCAGAGTTGCAGTGTAATATCGAACAATATAGATGCATCACAATTGATTGTAGTGTATGTGATATATACTGTTAGTTGTGCTCATCCTATTAATATGCAAACATAATAGGGTATACACGACGAAAAAGAAACGTATGTGGCTGTATGAGTCAAGAAAAACTTTTGTTTTCGCCAGAGCAACAGGAAAATGGAATAAACAGAACTCACTTCTCAGATAAAGCATCGTACATGGAGAAGGGAAAGAGTGGGAGGGGGGGGGGGGTACATCTCGGCTAAAGAAGGGGAGGTTTTGTAGTTTCTGGTGGCCAGCAACTTATTTATAGCGTAAATTTCATTTGAGGCAAGTTCGCGCGTCCAGTGATTGAGCAGCCACAGAGCCGCAGGCACGCAAAATGTAACTGCAGACAAGGTAAAGAACCGGGAGGAAGAGCAGGACGAGGAGCAGGAGGAGTAGATGCAGGCGAAGCAAGAACTGGGCCCGTTGGCTGGGCAAACTTTGAATTTAATTTGGCGCTCGTCTAGACAAAACGGGTTGCGGCTGCGTTTGCTTTATGTTCCATGTTATTCTAAGTCTAAGACTACGTGGCTCGACTTGATTGGAATTTCGTAGTCCAGCCAACGGCCAATGGGACGGCCGGACAACATGACAGCGGGATAACTGGACTTGTGTGGAAGATGATCTGATTGCGACTATTTATGATGCGGCTTAATGGAGTGCAAAACTTTATTGTTGGGAGAGTGAGCGAGGCAGAAGAAGAAGGAGAGCGAGCGAGAGAGCGTGAGAGTAAAAAAAGAAGGGAGTAAGGAAGATAAAAGTGTCAATGGTAGAGGCAAAAGGTGCAAATGAGTGAGAACGGGAGAGAGAGAAAGACAGAGGTTAGATACAAAGAGAGAGAGAGAGAGAGAGTCAGCCTGAAGGTGACAAAAAGATGAAAATCACAATACATACAAATAGAGATAGAGATAGAGAGAGAGAGAGAGAGAGGGAGAAGAGATCTGGCATCGCGTGTAGAGGAACATAAATCTAATAATAGCATAATAATTCACTTGAGTCGATATACCATTATCCTATCCCACTGGGGTAAAGTGAGCGACCGGCTCGAATGCACCTGGTAGGCGAGCTGGTTGGTATTTTGATTGACTGAGCGAATGATTGATTGATGGACTTGGTCTTGATGGCTTGGCCAATTCGCTTGCTCGCTGGCAACTTCATCTTTTTATCATTTGAGCAGCGCGAGTGGCCCAGCATTATGATGTGCCTGTGGCACGCCCACTCGCCCACTCGCCCACTCGCCCTCTCGGTCGTCCACAAGGTTGAGCTATATACACACGCACTTCTTCTGCTGCTTCCTCTTGCTTTCGGCTCTTGTCCACTTGCCCTCTTGTCGCTGCTTTAATTTGCGCAGCTGGCGTCCTTTATGGCGTATACTTAATATTGCGCATACGTCATGTGCGCCCAAAAGAGACGTCGAATGGACGGATTGGGGGCGTGGCAGATGAGCTAACATGTCATGACAAGCGCTTAATATGCATAATAATAAAAACTGTTGAAAGTGATGGAGCACAGTTGGACAGTCCCCCACGACACACAGAGAGAGAGAGAGAGAGAGTGTCAGAGTGCCGCCACTCCGAAGCGAGCCCCGCCATAAAAGAGCAAAAGCTACGCACGTATCACACCCACACACACACACATACACACACGCAGGTTTCTATATACATATATGTATATATCACATAAAGTTCATCAATCATATCAGAGAGATATATATTTGTGTGGGCAAACGGACAGCAGCATTTCGTATGCGAATTGCCTTTGACCACAGGGCGAAAAGCCTATGAATTTATTTATTAAACATGTCTCTCACTCTCTCTCTCTCTCTCTCTCTGTCACACTCTACCTCTCTCACTCTCTTTCTATGTTCAATATTTATAATATAGATATGCCGGTCCGAATCGAATGTTCTGCACGTTCGCTAAGTGCTTGACCATCATATAGAAAGGGAGAGTGAGAGAGAGAGAGAGAGAGATGGAGCTGGCAGCGACAGAGATAGAATGAGAGAATTACATAAATTTCGCTGCTGCCAAATGTTTGTTTTTACAACATTTTTTGCATGCGACATGTTAATCACATTTGTGGAGCTTCTTAATCAAATAAGTTGGGAGTGGACAATGCTAAAGTGAGCCTGATTGAGGCAGAGAGGGTGGAGGGTGAGAGCGAAGCGACCTCTAGCGTGTAAGTCAAGTGTGTTTATAGCTAGTGTACTAGTATGGAGAGAGAATGTCTCTACCACTACCACTACCCCTTACCTCATACCTCGACCTCTATCTCTATCTCTACCTCTACCTCTACCTCTACCTCTACCTCTACCTCTACCTCTACCTCTACCTCTACCTCTACCTCTACCTCTACCTCTACCTCTAACTCTACCTCTACCACTACCACTACCTCTACCTCTACCTCTACCTCTATCTCTACCTCTACCCCTTTCAGTTAGTTTGTCTCGTAGTCTAGTAAATCTGTTAACTTCTAAAAGTAAGGTAGTATATATGCCCCAAGTCTACTTTATTTCTATCTATTTGATTCGCGCTCAGTGCAAGTCTTTCACAATTTCTGCTCTCACTAGCAAATTGTAACAAATTGTTGTCTACATTTTCAATTTATTTCATTTTCATTTTGGTTAGCCTGACACTGGCCATAAATTAGGCTAAGGTAGAGCCGGAGTTGAGGCAGTCGAGAACAGTTAATACAATATGCAACCATCTGCATTCAGCTCGAGTCTTTGCTCTGTTGCCTTACACACACACATATATATGTATATATATATATAAATATGTATGTATATATAAATTAGTGGGTCAGCGGCTTCCCCTCTTATCTCTTGCAATCTCTTAATTTCCGCCAAATAAAGTATAAGAAAATGCATTTCTTTTTCATTGCTGAGAAAGAAAGCGAAACAGGGAAGGAGAGTGTAAGAGAGAGAGAGAGAGAGAGCAAGACTACAAATTGATATTAATATCTGATTGCTAGAAAATTTCCCATTAACATTTTTCGTTCTATTCTAGTTGGCCTAGAGAATTTAGGCCAAAGGATATAATTTTAGCTTAACTAATATTAATTTGAATTTAAATTGAAATCAGTGTAAAATAATTGGAACCGTTGTTCCTCTCTCACTCCCTCTTACACTTTCTCTCTCTCTCTCTCTCTCTCTATCTCTATTTCTGGATTTTTTCCTCGATTAAAAAAGTCTCCCTTTCTTATCCTATCTTCTTCTTCCTATCTTTCTTCCTCTCATCCCATTTAGCTCTCTCTTTCTCACTTTCTCTGTCATTCTGAAAACGTTTCACACTACTTCTACTCCAACAATACACAACTCTTCTGCATTTCTCATTATAAACTCCGACTGAAACTTCCACTCAAGTTCTATTCAAAGCATATTCAATTCTTTCACAGTTTTTTTCTCAACTTTCTGCTTTTGTTGCTCTGCTGCTTCGGCTTTGTGTCATATTCTCAAACGTGGCTTTGTCTACAGAGAAAGGAAGGGAGTTTGCATTCCTTGAGCTCGGCGAAAAACGTTTAAGTATCTAAATAACTGTTGCAGTCGCATTACCAACTAAATGCCTCACAAACTAAAAGTGGACAATACAATGGGAAATATATATATATATATATACATATCTCTCTCTCTCTCTCTCTCTCTCTCTCTCTCTTTCTATCTATCTATATATATACTAGGTATAACTGCCAGGGCATCTCAGTAGCTTTCGCTGTTCGCTTTGTTCTCGGCTCTCAGCTGGCGCCAATAAACAATTCAATTGCTATTTTCCACGTCTGCGGCTCTTAAAAGACTTTTTTTTTACTCTCACAAATTAAGACTGCATTTAACGTTACGTGCCATAGGGGGCGGCTGTGGGCGTGTCTTTTGAAATGGCCTTTGTTGTCTAAGACAGACTAAGCCAAGCAGCCGTGCATCGAAGCATTTAGTCAAGACAGCTTCATGGGAGAGGGAGAGAGAGAGAGAGATAGTGAGAGAAATAGCTCTATTAACAAATACAACAGCACAGAGTAAACTGAGCTCCTCTATTCACTGTGCTCTAAATATAAATAATTGATTGATTGATTGATTGACAAACTGTATTCTAAGTAATAAGGGAAACTTCATGTTGTAGAGATATTGATTGATTGATGAAAACTACAAAATGAAATATTTAATGATTGATTGTCTGAAAGAATATTTGAATCATGGCTGATCAATTGATGGATTGAAAGATATAATAAATAAGAGTCTATGATTGTCTACGGGTTGGATTGATGGATTGAATGAATATTTGAGTGACTCATGACTGATTGATTAGTTGACTGTATGACTGATTGATTGACTCACTCATACAATGTTTGATTGACTGATTGATAGACTTATGCCAGGCATAAGTATTTACATATATTGTCTCTTTGACTGACTGACACAGCTAATATGCCCCACACATGCTTAGACTAAAGATTCAACTAAACATTTCACTTCAGTCAAAATTTCGCACTTGGCGAGTTAATGCCCAACATAAGATTAAAGTAGAGTTTGATTGAGCACAAGCAAAGTGCGAAGACAATGCGCTGAGGCAGAGTTTTACACTTTACCGAATGGATTTTTACAGATTGTTCAGCTCAGCTCGTTTTGAAGACAAAAAAGAGAGAGAGAGAAAAAAAAAGCGAAGCGCCATTCAGACGCGACAAATGGCTGCATTGGGCGCCCGCTCTCTCCCTCTCTCTTTATCTCAATCTCTACAGCACTTGGGTGTATGTATGTATGTGTGTGTGTGTGTATGCGCGCTTGTCTATGTGTGCTAGTTATAAAGGCCTCCCCAAGCAGCTGTAAAAAAGAAGTGCTTAGCAAACATTGCAATTTACTTTTGTTCCATAAACGCCAGACAAGCAGCAGCAGCAGCAGAAGTTAAAGAAAAAAAATATATATATATGTATATATATATATATATATATATATATATATATATATATTTATGTATGTATGTGGATCTATAAAAATGGAACTAAAACTTTATGCCATTCAAAATTATTGTTCCGAGATTTTGCCCAAAAACAGGGAAAAATAAAAAAACAACTGAGAACCTTGCAGTCGAGGCGATTACGATTGCTGACTGCCCAATGCACGTTCACTCATCAAGGCCTGGCCACGCCCACCAGAATAGGTTCAACTTGAGTCCAGTTGAAACAGCAGCAAAAGTAGCGAAAGATATAATTATTTCTGATCTAAAAACTGTGTTAGCTAAAACTTTATTCTTAGAAGTGGAGCAAACAGGAGTATAGCTATGGCAAATATCTTAGACAGCAACTTGATGTTGGGAAGGGCAGAAGAGATAAGCATAAGGAAGCAAACAACAAGAGAGAAACTAATATGCTCGCTTCTCTCACTGGCCCGAATAGAGTATAAATGCTCTGCAGCAATTGAACTGGCAAAATGCAAAATGGCAAGCAGCAAAGCATAAATGGAGATTTACTCAATGGAAAGCGACGATTCAAGCAATTTATATAGAGGTGAGAAAAAGACTAAGAGAGTGAGAGAAAGAGAGGGGCAGAGAGTGAAGGGGGGGGGGGGAGTGTATTGGCAAGATTGTCTTTTGGCAGCGAGCCAAGAGTTTCACGTTAAACGTTTTATCAAAATAATTTCATTAAAATGAACTTAAATAAAATGACGACCAGGCGAGACAGAGCCGCAGACATCGGTCACAGTGCATTGACCAACCCAACAGAGGAGGAGGAGACAGTGAAACAGAGATAGACATAAAGAGAGAGAGAGAGAGAAAGAGACAGAGAGATATGCGCACTGTAAATTCAGTTCAGTTTGCTTAACTGCTTGTTGCTCTGGCCAAACTATGCCGAAAGCCACAAAATTGTGGCCGAAACTTGAGCCTGGGAGCCCTCTCCAAGGACTCTTCAAGAAATCCGAGTCCATTTGTAACTCCCTAGTCCTAGGAGAGCAATTAGGAAAGCCACAAGCACACAAAGTTAACTAAATAGGCTATTTGTCTGTATCTCTCTCTCCCTCTCTCTCCCACTCTCTCTCTCTCTCTCTCTCTCACTCTTGTATTCTATTGTGAAGGGCATAGTCGGTAAGGCATAGATACAATTAATTAATTTTGAAAGCTTCAAATACCCTGTAAATTGCATACTTGAATATCCTATAGGCAGCTATTGTAGAAATGTTTTACTGACAATTGAATACCCTGGAAAGAAAGCGAAACACCAATTTCTATACTCGGTAAACATACTCTTCAAGAAAAAATAGCCATAGCTCCATAACGTCTATGAACGTCACGTTGCTCAACTATTGAATACCCTGTAAATACAAACGCAGTTGTTGTTGCCTAAATTAACCCTGTAATACTTAGACTAGCTGTTCTAAATGACTTTTGTTGTACAAATTCGTATACCCTGTGAAAATTGATATGGCTAAAGAATTATATAGAAAAGTATATGCTACGACGTGCCTATATTGATTGCTTCAAATCAGAACGTATATATGTATACCCTGTAACTACACAAGTTGCCAAATTGAATGCCTTGTAGAATCTTTATTACTAGTATTTCAAATAATTGAATATGTAGAGTTGCTGTAAGCACACAAATACCCTGTAAATACTAGACAATTGAATACCCTGTACTACATTTCACATAGTGATTTAGCTTGGGGCAGAGCTAAGTTGAAGCCATCGCAGAGAGCAACAAATCTCTCAACTTGCTCAACAACTGGAATACCCTGTAGGCAGTTGCTTCTCGGCCAGCTCGGCTGGCTAGCGGCAATTCGTAACGGTTGCCCCCTACGCTCACTAACTGTAAATAAGACGCCCTCGAGTGCTGTTAAGACAAACACAAAGTGAAGGCTGTCCGAAAGTCAACAGGCGGGCATCCTGTTGCGTCTTCATTGTTCTTCATCTTTATCATCGCCTCCATCGTCAGCATCTTCGCATCGATGTGTCTTCTACTCGTGTTGTTAATTTATTTTTGATGCTCGCTAACTTTGATTGCGTCACAAATTGTTTGGGTGCCGCCCATTTGACTGCTGCATGGGAAATTCTTTCTAATTTTGTTGATAGAATTTTTCTCGTTTCTTTATCTTTGGCATTTTTGTCATTTTTTGATAAGCTCGTCACTCATTGAAAATGCGGCGATGAACAGGGTATATTAGTTGCTATGGAAATGTGTTAGAATATAAGAGTGAGTGCGAAAGAGACCAAATGAGTAGATCTACTTATAAGAGTAGAAGAGCATACGAGTATAATATATATAAAATGTCAAGTATAAGAGTTCTAATTCGAAATGTGTTAGAATATAAGAGTGAATTCGAAGGAGACCAAATGAGTATAAAAATGTAAAAGAGATATATAAGAGTCAAAGAGTATAAGAGTACTAGATCTACTCTAAGAGTAGAAGAGCATACGAGCATAATATATATAAAATGCCAAGTATAAGAGTTCTAATTCGATTTTTAGAAGTTAACGAATGTACAAGTATAAAAATATAAGAGTTTTATAAGAGTACCAAAGTCATTAGTAATAGCAGGGTATCTCGCTGTCGAACACTCTTGCCTCACTCTTAATCTCACTTGTTTTGATTAGAAATTGTTGTCTGGACAACACCCCAGACAAGAAATTGTTTTTTTTTTGTTGCTTTTCTTGGGCTGTCGATGTGGCATGAGTCCCTTTTCCGCACGGCCTTTGGCGATACACATCAGACAGAGACAGAAGAACGAGAGATATTATGCCCACGCATAATATTGTCAAATTTGTAGATACATTGTGATGGATAGTCCATCCACATAGATAATAGCTGGATAGAGATTAAGAGGCGATGTTTCTGTTTTCACAGTTCTTTTCACTTCGTCACTCTTTCAAATCTGAAATATCTGCTTGCAATCCATTTGTCTCCTGTGGGCACAGTCGGTGCTAAAGCATATTGATTACGTTTCTCTTCAAAGCTTTTAGGTAATTAAAAATGGATGAGTCGTAAGATATTAAGAATTCTTTTTCAATATGAACTGCATGTACGGGGAATACATTTTTGTCATCTTGGACGAATGTCTTCTCTTTGAGTCTAATAAAAGTACTAGAAGAGAATTTATTCCACCTCATCTGAGGTATCTACGCCTTGGTCTATCAATCAATCAATAGATCATAGATCATGGATCAGTAATTCTGTGTTAATAATTCACTTTTTCATATGAGATGAAGTAAATATGCTCCATCCATAGCATAGTTTGTCTAACAATGAAATTCATAGAAATTCGCACACAATTGAGGAATTGAGAGAGCGGGATTGCCATCTCTCTCTCCCGTTCTATGTAACTCTATAATTTACTGGGTAACTGTGCTTTGGCAAGCGCTTCAAGTGCTTGACAATTGCGCCTGGCATTTGGACCCAAAGAGTTGGCTGTAAATTTATGTGCATATGCATTAACAGTTGGCCAAGACGAAGCACTAGGAAAAGTCGCAGAAGAAGAATTTGAAGTATGAGAGGCAGAAGCAAACGTCTGCCAGCAAAACTTAGCAAACGAGATGAGAGGGCGCTCGAAAGGGCAGAACTGAAGCAAGAAGTCTTGCCACTTAGAAAGAGAACAAGAGCCACAGAAAGTCAAATTTTGTATACTCTAGCAGATAGGGGATAAAAACTGGATAGGACTTTTAAAGAAGAACTCACCAGGGTTTCTTTGAGTGAAGAGAGTTGGAACCAAAAGAACAATAGACCCGTCTATTGAGCTATTTTTTTTTAAAGCTTAGCCTGAAATTTTCTTCCATAGACTTTTTCTATATTATGCGTTTTCCATGGAATTTGTTATAGATTAATTTAGATTAATTTAAAGACCTGATTCTTTCTATAGGTCAGCCGACTCTTCCTATGCGATCCTTTCGATGGATTTACCTTTACCGAGTTGGAACCTTTCCCTATTGTTTCACTCAATTGCTGAACATGCGAATTATTTATATAGGCATTGTTCACACCAATGAAAAACCGTAATACCCATATCGGAGAGTATTAAATTGGTAGTCTCAGCTACACTAAACAAATGGCAAACAGAATGAGAAGCGCTTCCAAAAAATAAAAATAAACAAGAAAAAGAAACGAAAAAGTTGCATATAACAAATGTGGCAGGCACTCTATGGCAAACTTTTTATATGTTGCCAAAGCAGCTATCCGAATACGTAAGCCTCCCAGCCACGCCTCCTGCTACGCAGTACGCCTCTATGCAGGATAGTTAGGCAGCAGTTTGAGAGGCAGTTGGAAAAGTTCATTTGCCAAACATCGTGGCCCGAGGCTCAGAGCAAAGGCAACCAACAACAATGTGACTGCACTTCACTTTCTCTCTCTCTCTCTCTCTCTCTCTCTCTCTCTCTCTATTACTCTCTTTCTCTCTTTCGCCGTACTGCCATTGTTTGTCATTGTTCTTGAAGTGCTCAAACTCCTTTGACAGCGAAGCAGCAGGCTCGACGAGCTGGAAAATATATGACTCTGCTTACCCTGTGTGGCCTCTCGACGGTCAAGGGGGGCTAGAGAGAGAGAGAGAGAGAGAGAGGCAGAAAGAGAAAGAGAGAGAGCATAGTACAGGCAGTCACTATATATGCCTAGGCTTTGCTGTTTGGTGCTCTGTCATAGGCTATAATAAAATAGACTCCTTTGAAACTGGGAATTAGAGATGCCGGCGAGAGCGTGAGTGAGTCGTGTCACGAGGTCTGCCAAACGAAGTCAGTTTAATAAGAACATGCTTCAACTTAGGCAGGCTCTCTACACATATTTGACGAACTCTCTTGCAGATTCAAAAAATTCGCCTAAAAATCTTTAGAGCTTTGAGCAAACTTGAGCTGCATCGCCTTTGACTGCCTTTGAGTGAGGACTCACGACATTTGAATTTGGCTGTCAT
The DNA here is from genome assembly GCA_035047405.1 of Drosophila stalkeri. NCBI lineage: Eukaryota > Metazoa > Arthropoda > Insecta > Diptera > Drosophilidae > Drosophila > Drosophila stalkeri. The sequence goes on from JAWNPR010000061.1 coordinate 28,624,421, forward strand.
CTCATCTCTCGCATGTGCCACACACAATGCACTCAATGGCAAACTGAAGCGACAAATATATCCTTGGCGTGTGGCATGTGGCATGTGGCATGTGGCATGTGGCAGAGGCAGCGGCATAAATTCAATGCGTCAAGTGGATGCAACTCGAGTTGTGGGCCACAGATTGACGCCGACAAGCGATGCAATTAGTTGGCCACGCTTCGAGCCACAACGAGCAAACGTCCCTCGACCCTCGACCCACGACCCGATGACCAATGACCCAACGAGCACGCAGCGCAGACCGATGAGCGATGAGTGATGAGTGATGACAAAATGAGCAATGACAGCGACACGATTGAGTCGATTGTCACGTCGTATACCCTGTATATCCTGTATCTGTCCTCTGTTAAGTGTTATTTGTTATGTGTTACCTGTTATCTGTCCTCTGTTAAGTGTTATCTGTTATCTGTTATGTGTTACCTGTTATCTGTCCTCTGTCAAGTGTTATCTGTTATCTGTTCACTATTCTCTGTTCACTATTCTTTGTTCACTATTCTCTGTTATCTGTTATCTGTTATCTATATCTGTATCTGTATCTGTATCTGTATCTGTATCTGTATCTGTAACTATATCCGCATCTGTAACTCTCAACCTGCTGCCGACACACTAACCAAGTGGGCGGATAGGATAGGTAGCTGGTAGGCGTGGTGGTCGTGTGTCTAGCAACAATGCTTACGCATTGTTTACACGCATCTCGTTTAATATGCATGAGATTCAGGCACCTGCCCAGCTGCTCACCTGCCCAGCTGTCGACTGCACGTGCCCCTAAAATGAGTGGGCAGAGTGGGAGAGTTAAGAGGGCGTCTATTGCAGGTTCGTTAGGGGTCAGGGCTTTGGGGTTAACCAGCAGTCCAGCTCGTCACAGATTGCTGAAATTGTTAACGGGTCCAAAAGGCAATTCAATCAGCTGCCCGAATGGCTGCTGAAGTGTCAAATGACAGTGGCTGAAAGCACTGTTGTGTGTGGCGATTCAAAACCAGTGTTGGTTAACTGTCAACACCTAATTCACTCAAGTGAGCGAGAGAGATAGAGAGAGAGAGTGAGAAGGAAAGAGTGTTGTATAATACGTAAGTTTTTGAGTTGCCTTGCCTTGAACTTACTATTAAAGCTCGATTAGAGCTTGAATATGCATGGAACTAATGCAACTATTTATTTGTCGAGTTAACAAATTGTTGCAAATTCTTTGCAGTCTTTAAGCCCTGGGGGCAGGCGACTAATACGACAATTTTTCGTCATTGTTTGTTTAGCAAACAGAAGGAAAAACAGTTCAAATTCGATTTGTAGTTCAGCTTACAAAGGCAGAGGCAACAACAAGATATATACATGTACATATATATGTGTGTGTGTGTGTGTGTGTGTGTGTGTTTGTATATAATATATTATATGATGACTGAATGTACACTGAGAGAAATGAGGGAAGCAAGTGCAATGATATTTTCTTGTGCCAATTATATTTGCTTTGCTTTGTCATCGTCTGAAGTCTTCGAGTTTGCGTCAAGTGTATGCATATTTGCTCTTGAGAACTATTTACATAACAATAAGTTATGCAATGCGTAACGCAAATATACAGGGTATCTGGAGGGCGGCGGGTGGCGAACGAGCAATATGCTTGCAATTTCTTATGCATAAATATCAATAGAAATGAAAGAAAAGCCTTTGATATGTTTGATTTGATTTGATTTGATTACATTTGATTTATATTAGTTGTGAGCCTAGCAATTGATGAGAGGCTTTAGTTAATGGTGTAGAGCGGGAAAGAGCCAGAAAGAAGACAGAGAAGAGAGTGAGCGGAAAAGGGAAACAATCCTTATGCAGAAATGCAGCCTCATGACTGCACATAATGTGCGACACACACACACATATACAACTATATATATATATGTATATATTTATATGTATATGTCAAATACAGTGCATGCTAGAAGTATGCAAATCGAGTGCAATTTGCATGCAAAGTAGCTTCAAGAGCCAAACTGAAGCACGAGCCAGAGGCGTGCCATAAAAAAAGGTGCAAAGAGGGGGCTTATGGGAGGCGGAGAGGGGGTTTTGGGGGGTTGTTAGCAGCTTGTGCGAAAGAAGAGTTTTGCGCTTAGTCGAGGTAGCGCTTAGCTTGACTAGCTCATTAGGAATGCCCGCAGCCAGCAAACTGAAATTGTGACTGTGAATGCGAACGTGTGTGTGTGTGTGTGTGTGTGAATGCATGTGTGTGTGTGTGTGTATGCATGTGTGTGTGTGTGTGTATGCATGTGTGTGTGTGTGTGTATGCATGTGTGTGTGTGTGTGTGTGTGTTATTTTGATGTTAGTTAGTTAGCTTCGAGTTTTGATTTGAGCAACATGTTTTGCTTTCGGCATACGCTGCATTCTACTATTCAGGGGCATTACGACTAAGACACACATTATGCAACATAGTTGGAGTCTTTAATGTGGAAAAGTCTTCAAAATATAGAAGGATATATGTTTCCTTTCTTTACAGATATATAGTTAGATAGCAGACCTGGAGAGAGCTTCCTTATTACTTCTTACTTTTATATTTAAGATAGACTGAGTCTCCTTAACATCTCTATTTATCCATGTGCTAATCAGAGTAATGGGCGTTACTTAAACACTTCTTTAAGCTATAGCAATATATATTTGATATTTACAATTTACATTGAACAGTTGCCTAAGCTCAATTATTACTTTAAACATAGAGAGCTCTCTTCATACGTACTTCATTGCATCTCTCTCTCTCATCATTCAATTCAATTCTTGTTCTATCGATTTGCTGATGTTTCATTGATTTCCACAAATTCAAAATTCGAAATATGAATGGCATCAACTTTAAGCATATTTTGTACATTTTGAAATGAAGCAAAAATGCCTTGAGACTCTCAAGTGTCGAGAGTTGACCGACAGACAGACATGTTAATAGCTTCACACTTTAATTTTACAGCTTGCGAAGAGGAAAAAACACTGCAAAAGAGCAATTTTCAGAAATTTCCTTCATTTTTTCTCATTCTGCTCAAGTAAATGCACTTTGCCAGAATGTTTAGAATGCCACAAGATGATGTGTGAAATGGAAAGAAATGCAGAAAAATAAAGTGGAAAGAGACTTTAACGAGCCAACACTGAATTCGTCTAGAGTGCGCCCTATTGAAGTGTTTGGGAAATGTGTTGGAACACAAAACGAACAAAAATTTCTGTTTGAAAATATTGTGGAAATGTGAAAAGGTAAAAGATAAGCGCAAAATGAAAAGACTTGAGTAGTTTCCGTATTACAAATACAATTTCGACTTTTGTTTCAACAATTGCATATAGCAAATTCCTTTAGCATTAGCTATTAAAGGTCTTGAGTTCATTTTGATATCATGTGAATTAATTATCATATTTTACTTTTAATAGTTTTCGAGTTAACATGATCATATATAACACTAACTAAAATAATTCTAAACTGTTTTATGTTGCATCAATTTCATAGCAATAGCTCGATTACACTCTTTCCTTCTCTTACGCACTTCAAATGGCTCCTTGACCAATTCAAGTTTTGTTCTACACAAAAGTTAAACACTTGAGAGTTTTCCGCTTAAAGTGCCACAAAGGGCACATTCAATGTAATCAATTATCATATAAATACATATATATACTTTATATAATCTTGAAATAAGCTTGAAAAATCTGGCAATCTATAGATTTTATTACTCAAACAATCAATTTCAATTGTTCAACGCCGGTTCTGTGAGTGAGACTGAGTGGAGGGACAGAGAGAGTGAGAGAGTGAGAGTGAGAGCGAGAGAGAGAGAGAGAGAGAGTACAAGGGCTTTTGGTCAGTCTTGAGGGCACTTTTAAGTATAAATCATGGTATAGTGCCCACTCTCTCGCTCTGGTCAGGCAACAATGGCAATACAATGGCGGACTTAAACATAATGCTAAATGCTCGATTAACGAGTTCTTTGAGCCATTCAATGCTGTGCACACCAACACCAACAGCAACAGCAACAGCAACAACAACAGCAGCAGCAACAGCAACCGTGAAATCAAAAACAACAACAGTAACAGCAGCAGAGCGCAGCATTAACAATGGCTGACCAACGGTACCTTACCCCATCCTCTTCTAGCGCTTGGTGTTAAGTGTGGTCAACTTACCCGTTCGGTGCGAGCAACATGTTAATCTGCAAATAAAGAGAGCGCAAAAAAGAAGAGAGTGAGTAAATGCGTGTGAGCGAGACAGCAAGTGTATGCGTGTGTGAGTGGCATTTACTCACACGCATGTAAGGAAGTGCAGATCATGAGAAATGCTTTAGAGCGCGCGCGCCCTCCCACCACTTTTTCACAATTGTAAAATACGCAATAAAAAAAAAAAAAAAAAAAATAGCAGGAGCAAGGGAGAGGGAAGATGGGTAGGAAGAAGTGAGAGTTTCGCAAAAGTTTACTACGGGTATCAAGCGGATTCTCATGGGTAAATTGATGTTGGTCTTATAATCATAAAAAAAAAAACGAAACCAGGCTAAGAACTAAGAGCAGTGTATGAACAACGAGCAAATACCCTATGTTTCAAATCTGTTGACTCTAATTATATAGATAAATATACAATTAATATAAATTACTTTTTAAAATAAAATAAAATTGATTGAAATTACTAAATTTGCATTTGACAAGAATATATATACCGCTTCTCACACATTGTTTATAGGGTATGCAACAATACAATTTCAATCCTCAGCAAAATCACACGCAAATTTGTTACACGGCTTTCGCTTTGGGTATTTTGAATGTTTTATGGTTTTCAAAAAAAAATAAATAAAAATAAGAAGAAAACAAAACAAAACGAAATAAAATTCATAAAATCGACACAAAATTCGCGCACTTTCAGCCGAAGCCGAATCAAACAATAAATCTTTTTTACTCTAAGCTCGCTTAGATTTATATGACGTGCAACTTCTCTGCCTACCCTCTCCATCGCCCTCTCACTAACTGCGCCTTTGCGGCCTCCATTTTGTGTGTGTTGTGCTGAAAACTTTGTTCGTTTTGTTCTGGTTTCTGTTTTTGGCTTTGTTCTCAGTATTTTGTATTTACCGTTGTTTTTGCCACCATTGTTTTGCATTCTAATTCTCGGCTCTGGGAGTATTTTTTTTTCGTTTTTGTTTTTTGCACTCGAACTGATTTGAAAAATTATTTTCTGTAATTCTTTATTTTATTTTTGCTTTGCTTTGCTTTGCTTTGTCAAAGTTTATTTTCGATTTAACGCTCTGCACATTATTTGACTTCCCCAAGAGAGAGGGGTGGGGGCGGGGCAAGGCTTGCTTTACTTATATAGAGACAATTCATTGTCGTGCCGTTTGTTAAGGTTTATCCCGCCCAGTTTTTGGGGAGGGGATTAGGCGTAGGTTCTGCTGTAAATAACGCATATACCAACATATATAATTTTCAGTCATCAATTATGATAATGCGATCAATTTATGTTTATATCGAGCGCAATAATTGCGAGCAGTTATCGATTGGAAATTTGTTTGCTCAGCTGTGTTATAGAAGTAGGGAAGTAGGGGATTATTTCTGACATGCTATCGATAACACATGCATATATTATCGATAAGATTTCTGTGTACTCACTCAAGCATTGTCATAGTCTATTTTGTTCGCAATAAACAAAGTTTTCAGCTTCGACTAAACAAATACCGAATTTCAAGTTATTCGATAATCATTATCGATAAATTTGAGTGGTGCAAGACAAATGAGATGAAAATTGGAAATGCGAAACGGAAAAACGAGCGCAACGTGCGAACGAAACAGCAATCCGAATGCGAAACTAAAATCCAACTAGAAATTTAATGCCGCTATCGATAAAGAGAAATGGACAATGACAAACACGAATAGCATATAAAGCAAATAACGAGCTACAATAACAACACGGAGCAGCAGCAAAAGTTGAGCTGGCATATCGAATTGCACGCAAAATGCAATGCAGCTCGAGCAATTGCTTTTTCGCTGTCAATAGTTGAACAGGAAAGAAGCAACAGCACCCGAGCACCCAAAGCCATCCCCAATGTCTCCCTAGATAGCCCTTAGATCGAGGGGAGGTGCTGGTGGTGGTGTTGGTAAATAGTAGTTGGGCATGTTGCTTCGATATCCAAGTCGCAGTTAAAGCGTATTGTCAGGTATCTATATATGTACATACTTATATCTATATATATATGTATATATATACATATATATACATATATATATGTTACCCTATGCCCTGCCATGTCATGTTATTATAACAACACTCTCTATATACTATATATATATATAGTAGTATACCCTGTAAACAGTTAAGTGGGTTTGCTTGGGAAGCAGATAATATAAGAGCAAGAATGAGAGAATGAGGGAGAGGGAGAAAGAGAGAGAAAGAGAGAGAGAGCAAGAATATATCAACCAACTATATAAAATCTCCTGTTCATCCTGATCCGGATTACATATATACATTAGGAATTATTGCTTACAAGGTAACTGCTAATCGAGCAATGCCTAAAATTTTCGATATATGTATCCATTTATTTCTCTTTTTTTTTCAGTCTCAAAATTCATATTCGTAAATACGTGCGAGTAATGCCCTATAGAATGGGCGTTACACTTGTGGGCGTGGCTGAGCATAGGTCACAGTCATATGTCGAGGTAGGAGTACGATTATAGCTCGCTTAGGAGGGGACTGTGTGCATAGACAGAGAGGGAGAGGGAAAGGGAGAGGGAGAGTTAGAGTTAGGGCTTTACTTTGTAGAGTAGAAACAATTGCAAACGATACGATACGAGAAAATTGATATATCGTAACTAATGGCAAAGAGACACACACACACACACACACAGATATACATATATGTGTATATATAGTCTTTAGTCTAACCAGTCAACTGGTCTAAAATTATGCCGAAAGCTTTCTTTGTTTGTTTGCTCCGCTTGAGGTTCTGATATGTATGCATTGGCGCCCTCTCAATTACAGGGTATACACACCTAAATCAACATAAATACACACACACATACACACACACCCATATATATATATATATACATATTTTTCCAGAAGTAACTAGCGCTGAATAGGTAAACAAACAAATTCTTATCCGTCAATCGTTAAGCATAATTTTTTCAGCTGGACAGAGGCCAATTGCTTGCTGGTGTTTAACAACACTGTTGGCTATAGTTACAGCTATAATATGATTACCTAGCTGATGTTTAAAAGTTTTGAATAGACAATTATATTTACTATATATACTTTTCGGGTTAGCTAAAGGTTACATCAATCTCGTCCTAGTCAGTTGCTTCCCACTCTAAATTTTAGAGTTTTCGATATCTATATAAGGTATATTCTCGCTCTCTCTCACACTAATCTCTACACCTTTCTATGATGAAACTCTTTGATTGAGGCAAACGAAAATGTTTATGAATCTTGCAAAATGTTTCGTTGTCGCATTACAAACATGGAGATGCACACCTGTACGCCTGCACACCTATACAGGTGCAGCTGTGTGCATGGACTATTTGTAGTAACTTTTGTTGACTATTTGACACGGGCATCGGTAACATCGCCAACATCAGACAAAAACTGTAACAGTCGGCGTCAATGTCAACAACGATTCAAAGCAATGCGACATTTAATACACCTGAGTGTTGCCATACAGTTGAGCGAACAGGTGTGCGTATGTGTGTCTCCCCATCTCCCTCAGTCTCCCTCTCTCTCTCTCTCTCTCTCTCTGTCTCGCTTTCTCTCTCTGAGTGTGTTTGTGCGTTTATTCATATTTCACAAATTTTGATTCAATGCAGTTTGTTTGTCATTGTCGAATCAACACGACGAATTCGATTCGCAAAGTTCTTTGTACCCGAAGCGAAAAAAAAAACTGATTCCTTAGCAATCTCTTTATATACAATACATAAACACACACACTTGTACATTTGTATATATATATATATCTGTATAGATACCATTTGAATCCAGCCGAGGCTGAAAGAATGTTTTTATATATATTGGAAACTTAATACTAAAATATGTCTTTCTATCTCTTAAGACCTTTCAATATCTATTCCTGAAACACGCTTCATAAGAATATAGCTGACAAGCATAAGAGCTCATTTATCAGGGAGTAAGACTTTATATTAATGATTCTCTTGATTCTCTTGATGTTCCAATTCCATCGTATTCCTAGTGTCTGCAAGGTATTCATCTAGCATGTAAACATCATTTTGTCTCGTGCTCTTTCATTGAACATACGCCTCTCTATGCACTTCTCATGTTAGTCAATCAGTAGATAATTCAACTTTGTATGGAGCATTCATTTGAATAAGATAATCAATGTACTTTAAATTCTATTTGTATCAATTGAATTATTTCCGATTCAGTTCCAAATTTGAGAAAATTATTCGTGGCCCATCTGCTGAAGGCAAATGAAGCATTCGCTAATATGGCGAAATAAATAAAAAGCTCGGCTAATTAGTTAAGAGCTGCTACCTGCCGCCTAGCAGCTGGCGGGCACTGCTTGTGCGTCCCATTCCACACATTCCCCAGCCTCAGCTCTGGCTTCTGCTGCTGATGCTGATGCTGTTGCTGTTGCTGTTGCTGTTCTTTAATCCACTTGAAAGCAGCTGCTGTCGTTTTCTTATTTATTTTGCGACGAAAAAGAAACAAAAATAAGGGAAATTGAGAGAAAACATTGTCAGTGATAAATTTTGTTTACAAGCTGCCTGTCATGAGAAGCGCGTAGAGAGGCGCACGCAGGCAAACAGCTTTAGGCCTCGGGCTTTAAGCTTTAAGCTGTTGTCCCTCGTTGACAGTTGTCAGATGGCATTTACCGACATTTCAGATATGGTCACTATACGATTAACATGGCTCTCCCACTCGCACTCCCACTCCCTTCTCACTCTCGTTCCTCTCTCTCTCTCTCTCTCTCTCTCTCCCCCTCTCTTATGGTTTTCGTCACAAAACTAAACCAAAGTATTCCAATTCGCCAAATTGTCTTTTTCTCTGTTGTACTTTTTTGGGGCATTGTTTTTTTCGTGCGCCTTTTTGTTGTGGTTGCCGTTCCATTGCCGTGTTCCCAGGGGGCAATGAGCTGCCAACAACTGCCACACAACTAATCGTGTTGCCAGCGTCTCGCAGGCCTCCAATCCCTCAGCAGCCCCTTCTCCCTTTGAATCAGTTGTGACATTTCCAAAGCTCAGCCACTCAACGGATCTCACACTCCCGTCCTCAGCTGTTACCCCAAGGGAATAAACACAAGCACACACACACACACACACACACATACATACACATGCACACTCACACACGCACACAGACAGAGGAACAACCAAATCCTGTCAAGTGTAATTTTGTATACCCTAGGCAGCACTAGAGTGCGCCTACATAGGCCGCTATACTAGAGAGACTCGTTTGAATTGCGTTGTTATCTATTTATGCTGCATATAGTGTTTCAGTTCCAATTGTTCCGCAAGTGACTGTTCTTTAAATTGACACTTTAATGACTTGTCCCATCATTTGCCTACATTTATGTTTCTTCAATGTTTCAATTACATTTACCCTTTACATTTCCCGTTCCATTCCAAACATTTCACATAGGAATTAGATTTGCAATCAGTGATTAATAAATTGCTTATACAATTTCAAGTAGTTTAAACATTCTTAAGGCATCTTTTCAATGTTTCAATTCCATAGTAGTCTGCATGTTCCAATTCCAACATGTTCCCTCTCTCATTTCACATTTTCACTTTTAATTTGAATAATTTAATTTAGCTTTTTGTTGATTAATCGCTTTAGCTATTCATAAGTTGTTTTGCCGTTCCACGTGCCATTGCGTTCCCCTGGCGTGTCGCTCTGGCTCAGCACGTAGAGCCAAGAGCAATCCAAAATGCCAACATTCCCAGTTGAATTTCAAAGCTTTTGCTTGCTTTTCTTTGGGCCAAGAGAGACTTGCGAGTCGCGATATTTTCCCACACAGCCCTAATTCTCTTTGTTCCTTTTCGCTGTCAAATTTCATATTCGGCTTTATGCCCCATGTTCCGTCAGATTCCGATTTCTTTATGCTGGAATTTAATAAGTTTAAGTGAAATGCCATCTTCACACCTGTTGGCAAGGCTACGAGTCTCCAGTGCATTTATTTGTTGTAAAGGGGGAGAGCAAGGGAGAGCAAGGGAGAGAGAGGGAGAGAGAGAATACACATGGTCTTGCAGTGGTATACGATTGATTGTCTATGTCTATATATCATTCATAAACAAGTGTTCATCAGTTCTTCACTGGAATCAAACTTAAACAAATAAATAGCTTAAAGTCTGCTTGGCTGCAATGAACGACGCGTAGATACTCTACATGCTTGAATAATAGCTTGGAGCATTATATATATTGCTATTTAAGTTGTATCTATACAGTATATCCGATCTCTTCCGAAAGAGAGAAAACTTAGTTCTAGCCTTAATTCTGCAAACTATTTTTGGGCTTGTTGCCTTTGGCTTTGACAGGGCATAAGAACTCGGGTTAGACAACTACAGAGGATTTCAAATGTACTTTGCCACAAATAAATGAAGTTCGAATAACATATCACAAATAGGTGGCGTGGTAGTGGGCGTGGCCATGCTGAATCAGCCCTCGAGCCGAGCGGAAGCTCTAAAGATCGGTCGGTGCCGAATCGAGCCTCAGCTCGAACTTGAATCGCGACTTAGGCTCGACTCAGACAGTGATCGCAGAGTTTCAAAGGCGTCAACACGTGCCTGGGCTAATGGAGACACATAAACCCAGTCATAGACGACGAGCAACAGAAACAGCAACAACAACAACAACATCAGCAGCAGCAACAATAACAGCAGCAGCAACAATTGCAGCTAGCAAAGTGTCAAGATCCGCGCACGATGCTAGCAAGAGGAAAGACGACAATTTGGAGACGCCGACGTATGACAAAAAGAAAAACGATGCGAATGTGACAGCAAAGAAAACGAAAAATGAGCAACAGTTGCTGCTGCAGCACCAGCAACACCAGCAACATCAGCAATACCAGCAACATCAGCGTGCACAACAGCAACTGCCCAGCATGCCTGAGTTGAATGATATTGAGGTTGAGGTTGAGGAGCACAGTGAGCATAGTCATCGGCATAAGCGCAAACACAAGCACAAATCACACAAATCGAAGAAATCGAAAAAGTCGAAAAAGCATTCAAAGTCGGAACAAGAGCGAGAGTGCAAACGAGAGCGCAAACGCAAGCGGGAGCGAAAGAGACAGCGAGCGCAGCAAGAAGAGGAAGAGGATGGATCATCGTTAGATGCGAATGCGTTGCGTCCGCGCCATTGGTTCAATCAGAAGAAACGCATCTTGGAGCAATGGAGACGCGAGCGCAGTGCTAATAAAAACGATAACGATAACAATAGCGATAGTGATAGCGATAACGATAACGATAGCAATAACAAGTAAATAAGTTAGTGAGCTAACTGTTATTAATTCAAGATTAAAGCAACTAGCCAAAATTTGTTTTAAATATATCGATAAATATGTCGTTTATCGATAAAAGTTTCGTTAAATATAAAAACTAATGGGGGAATTTGTAGAAGTGCAAAAGGGGAAAAATAATTACATGACTAAAATTCTGATATTATTCTCCATCAATCAGTCCACCACGATAACGACAAACATTTATCGATAAATACAATTGACGGAAACTTAAACTTTAAAACTATATATGGAATTATGTTGACTTTTATATCATTTTAGCATTTTAGAGCATCAGAGATCTAAGGCTAATTAACATTGATAACGATAACAAATCGATATTTATCAAATCTATGAATGATTAAATCTATCATATATAGATAGTCGATTGGACTAGCCATAGCTAGTCTTAGTCCCTTCTGCTGCTCTTAACGATATTCCCAATTGTTATCGATAACAAAATTAAATTATTTTAATGCAACTATATTAAAAAAATATATTGTTTAAAAGAGAAAGGTTTTGCAAATGATGTCAGAGTCGTGACTGCAGCTGCAATTGCCTGGGTATGTACGTGTGTGAGGGTGTCTGAGGGCGGGAGTGTGTGTGTGTGTGTGTGTGTGGGTAGTGAAAACCCTAGAACATTATTTCTTTTGTAAATCCCATGAACAATGCCCACGGCACGTGCGTGGCAACCAAATGAACCAAATGAACAACGGGCAAACGCCGTTCGCTAAGCCAAAAGCAATTATCTGGCATAGCTGGGCCATAAAAATGGTCAATTACAATATCACGATATTACCAATATACCAACATCGACACACCAACACACACACGCACACTCAATAGCAAATGCCCTGGACATAAATTATGCATTTCGCCTTAGTCCATCGCATTTTATCAAAATATAAAAAAGGTTGCTCCAAGTTTAAGATTTCGGCTCGCAGATAAGAAAAACCAAAATCGAATAACGATTAGAGCGAAAGCTCTCATTCGAGTTTGCACTAGCTGGATATCCTGTAATTAGAATCATATGAAATTTAAAAACGCAACTCGTAACGCTGATATATTGAAGTGGGACAAATTTGTAAAAGGGTTTCTTAAAGTTGCATCAATTAAAACTTAAGTTTTGGACATATGAAATTGAAGTGGCATTCAACTCGACCATTAGGTACTCTGTAATTGAGTGTATACCTATTAGCATGATGAGGATGATGACCTAACGATGTTCTTTAAAAGTAACTTTATTTTACATATATTGAAATGCATTTAGAGCCGATAAACATAACTCGAGACATTACAGTCAATCAAAATCACTTCAAATATAAGATACCCTATGAGAAAACTTGACAATCGGTTAGGTTTATTAGGTATTGATTAAATAAACTATTGTTTGTCTGGTAATGTTTATTCGAATACCAACTAGTTAAATATCCTGTAAAAAAATGCAAATATTCTTAAAGAGAGGAAAAGAGAGAGTAGAAAAGTGGGAGAGAAAGAGACAGTGCGTTATTGTAGTCTTTAAGCATCGATTGCATTGCCAATACACAACTTACAGCACTATGTGGAGCAACGTAAACGAATGTGATGAAAGGGAGCAACAACTAAATTTTCCACGAAAAACTTTTCGAATTTCCATTTCAATTTCAATTTCAATTCGAAATGAAATCAGCTACAGAAATCAGAGCACTCAATTGATGATATACACACGCACACACACACACACAGCCACAACACCAACATATGCATCTGTGTGTGTATATACCCTAACTAAATGCAACTAAGCCATGTACATATTTGAGTATGTGTGTGTGTGTGTGTGTGTATTTGTGTGTGTGTTTGTAGGTGTGTGAATGCAAAAAAGCATTTAAATGGCCCGAAAAACAGAAAAGAGCATGAGTAAAGTCGTAGGCACAATGTGTCTGTGTGGGAGAGAAACAGAGAGAGTGAAAGAGACAGAGAGAGTGAAAGAGAGAGAGAGTGCAAGAGCGAGAGGGGCATAGGTTATTGGTTAATAACGTGAGCGAGAGCTGAGAGACAATTTAATGCCGGAAATAGTTTTTCCAAGTAGAGGCACAACCAGTGGCGGGGGTGTTAGGGGGTTGGGCTTCAGTATACAAGAGTTGGCTGGACAACATGAACGTATATATATATATATGTGTGTGTGTGTGTGTGTGTGTGTGGCAGCGTGTGTGATTGCAAAATAAATTTACTAATAAAATGCCAACAATTTTTTGAGCTAGAGCGTAAAACCCTAGTTAAAAAAGGTCCTGCAGGACAACGTGTGCGCGTGTATGCGTGTTTGTGTATCTGTGTGTGTGTGTGTGTGCGTGTAAAGGGGCAAGTATTTTGTAATAAACATATTTGAAATGCATGCCACGCAGTCGAGCAGCAACAACAACAATCGAAGTTCTTTTGGGGCGATTCGAAATGATTTTTTGGAAAATGAGCGCAATTTGGCCTTTGACCTTGGACAACTTTTTGGCCAGCAAGCAGCGCCGGTTAGAGAGGCGGGGGGTGGGGGTGGTAATGGTAGAGAGGTGAATTGAAGAGGCGATCCACCGAGCATTTGAATGTCTGGTAAGAGCTTTGGAGCCGCACCGCCGAATGGCAACAGGCAAACAGATTCGAGGCTCAAGGTCATATGAGCAAATGCCGGGAAGTGGAAACGGAAACGGATACGGAACCGGACTCAGAAACGGAAACGGACCTGTGCATGGGCCAAAGTCAAAATTGGCAAAATGAAAGCTAAATCAAAATCGAAAGTGAATTGGGCAAAAAAAGAACAAAATCAGAGTCAAATGATGAGGAAACAGCACTTTGGAAGACAATTGCAAATGAACTAGTTCCAAGTGAGAACTGAGAACTGGTACTGGAGAGAAATTAGAAGCTTGAAGTGAAGTATGATTTGAGAAGTTGTAGTTGCACCTAGAAAAGGTGATGGAACTGGAACTGGAACTGGTATCTGGTATTTGAATTATCAAACATGATTTATGAAACTCTTATAGGTCTCTCATTAAGATAAGCTTGAGCTCATATCATATATGTATGTACATATATTATCCTCACATCGATTCTGAGTGACCATGATTTATGATTCATCTGTCATGATTCATATGATTGCATGGATTCGCAGAGTAAACAAACTTCAGAGATTCTTGTAGGATCCATTAAATAATTTACATAGCAAGCAATTTTATGTTAATTGCTACGCAAATTGCATTCATAATGCTCTATGTCTCTCTCTCTCTCTCTCTCTCTGTCTCACTCGCTCCATTTCAATCTCAATTGATGTCAATCATTAAATATTTTTTGCTAATATTTATGCAGCTTTTCTCGATTTAATTAAGCTTCAACTGCTTTTGCCTTTTGCAGCCAACAACAAATGACCAACAACAATCAACATCAAAGGAATTTCAGAATTTCACCTCCCCCGGGGCAAGGGAGAAGTAACAGCATCACGGATTGATGGATGTAGCGATTGATGATGATGGAGCAAGGAGGAAATGGAGTAGGAGATGGAAATGGAGACGGAGATGGAGATGGAGATGGAGATGGAGAGGAAGGAGCAGCATCTATAAAAGATACTCGAGGGCATGAATTAATTTAAAGCTAAATGCGAACAGCAACACCAGCAATAAAATAAATTGGGAAAATCTTTTTATGCCCGCAGCGCCAACAGCGTTCAACAAAAGGAAGTGGGCGTGGCATGAGGCAGCAATGGGAGGATTGTGAGGAGGGGGTGTGGTCGAGTGTGGGTGCTGTAGGGGTCAGCGGCATGGGAAAAGACGGTCAATTGGCTGATATTTCCAATTTGAATGAAAAGTGATTGAAGAACTTTGAGAAGCATAACAAATGGCAAAAAAAAAAAAAAAATGAACGAGAAAATTGAATGAAAATTGATGAGAAATCAATTGAATGATAGACTGCAAAATACCCTGCACCTGAATGTATATAATTGATGAACTTGAAAATATCCTTTATTCATTTATATTCAATAATCTATATGTTACATATAAGTATAACAGTATCACACGCTGTATAAGAGTATATCCCTATCATAGTATAACAATATAAGAGTATAATGGTATCTAATTCTATGAGTTCAATGTTCAAGTGAATAAGCTCTGCTGCGTTGCTTGGAGCAAGACAAAAACTGTGAAAAAGAAAATTTTAAGTTTTTCCTTTTTTTTTTAATTTCTCTTTTTTGCCTGGAAAAGTTTTTTGGGTGCAATTAAAAAAGTAAAGTGTTGCTAAAATATAAATCGACGCACACACACACACACACACGTATATATATGTATGTAAAACGGTATACAGATAACTGTTATATGAAATTTGTGCATAGAAAAAGTTTGTTTAAGAAGGTGGAGCAAGAGGACAAACAGGACGAAGAGGAGAAACATTGTGAAAAACTTACCAGCTGTTTTTGCTGGTTGGTGCAGCCAGCTCGACGCTGACGCTGGCTGACGTTGACGTTGACGTTCGATGCGCGCTGCTGCGAATCAAAATTGAAAAGAACTTGATGAGCGAGGCGGCGCGGCGCGGCGCGGCGAACTGAGGCGTCGGCGAGTTGGGGCTTCAAAATGTCCGCAGGGCCGAAGTTTATTTTGATTTGTTGCTCCTGCTGCTGCTGCTGCAGCTGCTTCAGCGAGCAGAGGGCGTTCTTATTGTTGTTGTTGTTTGTTCACTTTACACTGCTGTGACCGTTAGCTGGCGACAACAGCGTTGGCGCTGACGCTGACGCTGACGTTGACGTTGATGTGGACGTTGACGGCGTTGCTGATGGCGATCTGAAAGGCGTGCGAAATTAATATAAATATATACATATACATATATACACATACATACATACATATATATCTATATATATATGCATAAATTGAATGTATAATAAAATTGACGTTAAATTGCATTGGGAGTGAACAGCGTTCGGCAGAGTCGGTCACTTGCTGAAAATTGTGTTTATTGTGCATGTTTTAATTAGCAATTCGCTTATGGCAGCTGATATTGGCAGCATGATTGCAATTTTTATTCATAAAACAATTTTGTGCGTTATTAAATTATACTGAATATAGTTGAAATTTGCATAAATTTCCTTTAAATTGCATTTAAACGGCTTTATCTTTAATTTTATTTTTCATCAGCAGCATTTCGTTTTACATTAACGGTAATCACAGGCGAAAATTGAATTGGCAGCAAAGCGTAACAAGATTTGCGGCGAAAAAAAAAAGAAAAGAAAAGAAATAAACACTCTTCACACACTTTATACACGCGAGTGCAGAGCGAGCGAGCGAGCGAGCGTCAACAGCAGTTCACAAAAACACACACAAACAGACACAGACAGACATACAGTTGATATAAATTCACAATTTAATATAATTCAATATAAACTTTTGAAATTCTTTTTTTTTTTTATATATATAATTATTAATTACACTTTGAGCAGCGTATTGCATGGTCGGTTCACTTTGTTAATTTTGCAAAACTTGTTGCGACGCCGCTTCAAACTTGTTGATGATGGCTCCTCGGCAATTGCGCTCGAGAGTGCGACTGTGTTAGTGCGCGCGCTCATTAGGCGCCTAATCGACTCCGAATGTGGGCGAGCAGGCGCATAGCACAGCAGCTGACTGCAACGGCAAAAGAATCAACATCGACAACAACAGCAACAACAACAACAAATGCAGCAAAGAGCCGAGGCAAACGCGTCAACGATTCGTGTTGATTGGCAGACGCAGCCAATTAAACGTGCAAAGCAGCAAATGCAACTATCGAATTCCCTGTGTTCTCTCTTGTGTGTGTGTGTGTGTGTGTGTGTGAGTTTTACAGTTGGACTAAAGGCGAGAGCGAACGAGCAAGAGCTGCTCAGCAGCAATGTTGATTAGTCTCTACACATGCATAGAGTGTGAGCCGCAACAAACAACAACAATAACCAGTCGACGCCGTATGTGCGTGTGCGTGTGTTGGTGCAATACAATGGCAAACATATTGCAGCTGCCTATGTTGCATAGATATGGGCATAAAGGCGCGCATAGGGGCTATGCTATGTCCACCCCCTTTTTGGCAACAAGAGCAGCAGCTGCTACCTCTCTGCTGCTTTGCCACTCTCCCACTCTCCCACTTTTACTCTCTCACTCTTCCTTCCTTTTTGCTCATATGCAATGTCAGCAGCTGCCTAGCAATGCTCCTCAATCTAACCCACCCCATATGCGAATAACAACGGTACGCTAAAGTGATTTGAAGAGGTATACCAGACTAGTAGATGTGGTGTAATATACCGAGAGAGTCTGAGTCTGAGTGTGCAACGCGTGCGATTAGCTATTGATTAGCTATTGTTATTGTTGTAGATGCATATGTATATATTTATTGTTACATATTTGCTGGCTACTCTATATACCCTTTGTGCTGCATTTGCTATGGGCTGCTGGGTATAAGAACACGACTCTTGTGCTGTGGTCAATGTTCGCTCTGTGGCCATAAAACTAAACTCCCCACTGCAACGCGCTTCGTCTCTCCCTTGCGCCGTTTGCTCTGGCTCTTCACTGACTTTTTTTTTTGTTTTTTTTGCTATTTGCGGTTCTTTCCGTTGCTTCGTCGTAAATGAGCGACAGACCAGCAGCAGCACCAGCACAAGCACCAGCAACAACAACAACAAGTTAAATGCGAACCATTAGAAATCGAAACGGATGGTAGTTAAGATTTGACATTCAAGATTTCCACTTAACGATTGTAAGGAATATCGCATGTACGAACGTTCGAAATTAACGTCGAGACCTCCCTCTTCCTCTTTTACATTACGTAATGCAGCTATTAAATATGTCTATATAAATATATACATATGTAGTTATATTTATTTCTATTTTTCTTTTTCATAAACTTTAAGGCTCTTAACTTCTGCTCCCTCTTTCGCCTATATGTACAAACATATACGTAATACTCCTAATAATTGCATTTTCTGTCTGAGGTTAACAATCGCAAGCTTTTTGCTACGGTTCCTAATGCTACCTGACTTTTGCCCAGGTGCAACAAAGTTGTTGTTGTTGTTCTTGATGCAAATTCGTGAGCCCTAAAACCAGGCGTTTGTCAACGAACGAAGTCGAGTTACAGCCCCACAAACCCCAAAAACCTAAGTACTACCCCTAGACCTCGTCAAGCCCCTTGCTTAAGCTAACAACAGACCGCATTGGGGTAGACTAGAGTCAAGCTAAAGCCCAACGTTGGCGACATTGTTGACTCGCTTACTTTTTAGTCAAAAGCCCCCAACTCCCAAACTCCCCTAGCCCACACCTATCCCTAGCACTTCACTCGCTACCCTTAGCCCCTCACTGTCTATGTCTCTGCCGCTGTCTTGGCAACGCTTTCGTAATTGCTTATGCAAATTTTCACAGTTGCAAGTAGCAGCTACCCTCTGGATACCCCTTACCCCTAGCTGTAATGCAGTCCCTCACCTTTATCCAACCCCACTTGAAGCTTCAACTGCAGCTTTTTTTTTTTTTATATCACTCTGACTGCATCTTTCTGGCTGTGAGTTTTGTTGGCAAGCAAAAGTTTACACACACCTACCCCTATATCCGACCCTAGATCCCAACCCCCAACCGCCAGCCCCGATCACCCGAGCTTTCTCGTTAGCTGCGCCTCTGACTCGACGGTCCATCGCGCATTTTCATTGTCAACGTCGACGTCGAGGAGCTGCAGGCATTTGCATAGGTAACAAAATGCATTTCCCAGCAGCTCCCAAGCCTCAACCCCGCCTGCATTCCGCCTGCAGCCAACCCTCATGGAGAAGACCCTTAGCAGTAATTTTTAATGTGCAAAACAAATACAAATTAAAGCAATGCAAATAAAAGAGTTGCTCTAGCAAAATTAAAATAAATTCCTATGTGGGGCTAGGCTAGGGGGTAGGCAACTGTACCTAAAGGTAAATGTGTATGCGAGTGCGCGTCATTGCAGGTAGCTTTTGCTGTAGCTGAGATTTACCTGGATAGAAAGAGTTGATTAGCCACAAAAAGTTAAAAGTTTTCTAAATGAATGACAAATTAAGCGAATGACAACGAATGACGAAGCATTGCAGGCAGAACTGAAACTTTTTTACTATACAAACCCAATTAGGAATGCAGTAGAATAGCCTTTAAATGAGTGAAACTATTTTAGATCCCGAATGTTATGAATAACTCACATGATGGGTTTAAGAATGAGATTATTTTTAGAGTGAAAGATATTTCATATGAATAGTTGTGATAGGATAGGAAAATAATATGAATGGATTAAAGGAATGAAATGAATGATTTGATTAAATGATATGATTGAATGAATGAACTAATGATAGAATATAGTATAATTATTTAGAGAGTATGCCAATCAGTTGGTCATTCGTTCTGCCAATCAATCTTTTACTATTTCACATCTATACTTAGGCATTCTCTCTATATCTAACTATATGTATTATCTATTCAAGCGAATCCAATTTCATATAGACATTACTTTAATAGGCAGTTTGAAGGCTTTACCTAACCGAGTCCATAAATATAATTGAGTGGGTTTCAGGCAGAGTGCGGGAGGATATGAAGTCAACTATCAACAGAACAATTTTGGGGCTAAGCCCGGCCAATTGCCAGTTCATAATTTGTGCAATAGCTCGGGTCAAATGCAGGCACCAACGGAGGGCACACAGGAAGAGAGAGAGAGAGAGAGAGAGAGGGGTCCCTCGAGGTAAAGGGGTGTACGGATTTGCACTGTGGCAGCTGTTGGCAACACCTAAGTGAATGGGGATTGACATGATTGGAATAGCCAGGCATAGGGAATCGAGAGGTAGGGCGGCGGAGGGTGTTGCATATGAAATTAGCCAAAGATTGTCGACACACATGCGTTTAGGGGTTGCTCCACAGCAGGCGGGAAGGGGATTGTCGGGCTGTGGCTAGTGTGATGGGGTTACTTGTGGGCCAATTGCAATCAGTTAAACAATGTTGCATATTAACAGCCGACCAGACACGCCACCAACAGGCAAAACTCTATCGCAGGTGGGGCTTAGAAGGGCGGTAGAGGGATCAAGGGTTAGGGTTCAGGAGCCCCTTGGAGAGTTAGGGTATCGTTAGACCGCCCGCAATGTCTGTGCATAAATAAGGCATAAATAACGGACAGGCCTTTTGGGGGTAGGCAGGGTAGACGGTTTGTCTGGCTAATTAAAACACTTGATGGGCTCTTTCAGCGTAAAGCGCCATCTGGCGTGCAGAAACGAAACGACTAAAAAAAATTGAAATTGCTGTAAATTGCAAATTTCATATGGTAAAGAGAACGGAAGAGAGGGAGTGTAAAATGGGGAACAGTTCTGGTGCTGGTTTATTGACAGGTGGCAACACAATTAGAGGGCAGGTTCATTTGAACTAGTTCCAGCTAAAACACAGAAATATATAGGGAGAGAGAGAGTGAGTGACTGAAGGCTGAGAAATTGCGGCTCTGTACATAATTTATTGTTATTAAGTGTTATTAATTATGATGCCATTTAAATCGCTTGGGCGGTTGACATTGCGGTTCGTTAGCAATTCGAATTGAAATAGAGTCTGAGGTTCAGGAGCAAGGGGTAGAAATTTAATTCAACAAGGAGACATAGTTAAGAGCCACTTAGAGTATATTTCTTATCAACTCTAATTAGAATTTAATTGCAAGTGACGAAATGGCCCTTAATTTGCTATCGATGAAAGTTATCGATTAATTTGCTGTTAATACAGTTGAATGCTCTAAATAAACTGAAAATGATTTTCATTTAAATTACATTTAATAAGCAATGTGTTTAGAGTTTAGAGAGCAGTTGAGCTGTAATTGATATTTTTTTTAAAAATATGTACTTGAAGGGAACTCTGTTATCGAAAACAAATTCTATAATATTTTATAATATTTTCTATAATATTTGATTTTATAGTGCATAATAGTTTTGCTTTAAATTATTAAGTATACTCCACTAGGATTGTATTATAATTTGTAGTCAGCATAAAGCTATGTTAGCATTAAACTAACGATAGTTGCTATCGATAAAAAAAAATATGTAAAAGAAATTGCCAATTTTCTATGCGAACATAAAAAGTAAATAAATAATGCCAGACCTATCGAACAGATAATTCAATTACAGACACAAGCCCATCTCAGAAGAATATATCTACATATATGTATATACATTGAAATAAGCTGCCGCCAGATGGCGCTGCAGGCGGGCAAACCAAATTATTACGAGCTACATTTTGAGTGGATCTCTTGTGTCTGAATAAATTGAACACTTCGAGAACTGTCAGTAA
Source organism: Drosophila stalkeri (assembly GCA_035047405.1). Classification (NCBI taxonomy): domain Eukaryota; kingdom Metazoa; phylum Arthropoda; class Insecta; order Diptera; family Drosophilidae; genus Drosophila; species Drosophila stalkeri. Next base: position 28,646,161 of record JAWNPR010000061.1, read on the forward strand.
TAAAGTGAAACAAAGACCGTGAAAGAGAAAGAGAAAGAGAGAGAGGGGAGAGGAGAGAGAGTTCATTTTTTGGTAACGATTTTTACGATTGGCAGGCGGCACGTTTACTTTTAGCATTAAAGGCGACAGAAGGAAGCGCTTTTTATGACCTCAAATTGTGAGAGGACACTCTCAGACAGAGCGAGAGCGAGAGCGAGCGACCGAGGGAGAAGGAGAGTGGGATAAAGTTTAAAACAATAAAAATGCGCACATAAAATGCAACATTTTTCGCTAGTCTTTTAATGCATTGCCGAAAGGCCAAAAGTGGCCAAAGGCCATTAAAAATCCGAACAAAGAAAGAGAAAGATAGAGAGAGAGATGGAGAAAGGCAGAGTAAGACAGAGAGAGAGAGAGAGAGAGAGAGAAGTGTCATGAGCGGACACAAAGGCAGTTGAACGATTGGGCAAAGGCTAAGGCTAGCGCGCAGACAATCAGCCTGAAACACTGCGGGAAGGAGCAAGAGCTGAAGGCGGAACAGCAGGAGGAGAAACAGAAACTGGAACTGAAACTGAAACTGAAGCTGGGCGGTTGTTAAAGCTGTAAGCGGTTCACAGATTTTGCACAGCTTTTCACCCAGTTATCTGGCCTCAAGTGACGCTGACGCGGACATGGACATGAATGAGAGCGAGAACGAAGGGCTTAACGGCTTAGGTCCAAACGGATTTCAAGACATCGAAGCGCTATAAAAGGACAAGCGACACACGACACGCGATACGCGATATGCGGATGACGAGGTCGTACAGGGCCACAGCGGATTCAGGGTCGGAGTCTGCGAAGACTGAATTGCAGTAAATAGCGAAAGCAGAATCAATGATACGCCATAGTCCATGTAAGAGCCCGAGACTCAGAAAGAGTCTGAGCTGACGAAGAGCCGGAGACCGAGCCGGAGCAGGTTGAAACAGAAGTTATAGTCGGCATAAGAGATTAAGGCAAAGCCAGAGCCAGGGTCATATATTCAATTTGAGAGATTGAGACAGCGCCGAATCCAGGCCCTAAGAGGAGCTGTACACAGATCCAAAGCCAGAGATAAAGTAAATGACGAAAACATACTAAGATGGAACGAAGTAAACCGATTCGGAGTAAGAAATGTGCAAGTGGAAGCAAGAGGAGGAGGTTAAACCTCACGGAACAAACGTTGAGGTAGGGTCACATATCTCAAATATCATGAGATATATACGACGTTCCATATTGAGTAACAAATTGTGCATACCTCTTAAGACAGCGAAATCTACAGCACATTTAAAACTTAAACTTTTCAAGTATAGCTGGTCACAGTTAAAATCTCTTTACAGTAAACCCTGTGTGAACTCTGACACTCCCATAACATACCCTAGCTAACATATCCTAGTTCATATTCCTCCCATTCCTTGCTAGCATACCCTATGCATACCCTATGCACACAACTCTAGCAAAGGGTATTCCGTAAGGCCCTGTAGAGCTCTACTGCTTGGTGCGTGTGACTAGGCTAGGCTAGTCCATTACTTGCGACAGTTATCCAAAGTTTTCCTTCTTCTATATATAACTCTTCTGCTTCTCTCTCTCTCTCTCTCTTTTAGCTCTGGTACAGCTTGGGGCAAGGGGCGGGACGAAGCTGGCAGCGCAGGCGTGGCATGTTTAGCCGCCACAAAGAAAAACGAAAACGTGGCTCAAAAAACAGGCTCTAAATTGTTATTATTAATGCCAACATTGGGTTGAGTTGTTCTTGTTCTTGTTCAGTTGTTTATTTGTTGTTGTTGTCGCCCAGTTGCTGTTGTTGTTGTTGTTGTTGCTTATAAATACATTTGCGCGAGGTGAAAACGAAATGACTTTTATGGCCGCATATCGGGTCGACACCAAAAACAGGGCTTGGGGGAATTTTACAAAATAGCACAAAATATTACACACGGCCACGCCCCCTGCCACACACACACACACACACATACACACACGCACAGAGGTTTGCATATTTTGTCGACGCCTAAAAATATGCAAAGCGAAATGCAAAAGGAAGCAAAGGAAAGGGCAAAGAAAATAAAAAACATGCAAGAAAAGCTGCAAAAATATTACGAAAAATCTATTAAGTGAAAAGTGTGTGTGCAGCAAGAGTGGGCGTGGCCCACTCGTAAAAGGGGTACGAGTTTGGGTGTAGCTTCATTAGACGACGTAGCGCTCGTTAGACGCAGCGGGCGAACCTATTAAAGAACCAAGAGTCAAGAACGAAGAACCAAATGTCAAGCGATAAGGAAATGTGAGTAAAAATTCGAATCAGGTTTATGACGAGCAAAGGCAATGCAATTTGCCAGGCGAAAACAGTGTTGGAAAAATGTGTCAGTTACTTAAGATAGTGTTGGTAGCCGTTCATGTGAATCACAGAGGGAGTGAGATGAGAGATGAAGAATATGTAAGAATGATAAAAAGAGAAAGAGAGATAGTAATAAAAAGCAGAGATATTTCAAATTTCTATCAATACTTTCACACTTAGTTTTGAGCAGAAGAAAAAGTCATGAACGAGCCTCAACATGAGCTGTTAAAATAGCATAACAGAAGCATAACAGTCGCTTAACAGCCATTTAGTTTGCCTTATGCCAAAGTGTTTGCTTTAAAGGCAGCTTTAATGGATAAGGAAAGGATTTTCAGCATAAATAAACAAATATACCGAGAAAACAAGTACAAACTACATATATATATATATACGCGTATATATATATATGTATGTATATATATATATACATATATATCTATAATATATGTATATTCGTATGCGTTTATAGGCGTATATCTAGATTGCAATCTGAGTTGCGACTCGTTGAAGTTTTGTGCTTTATGTAAGTTTTAATGGCGCACCATGCTGATGACAAGGACGAAGCAGGACGGGCGAGCGACCGCAAGAGGGAAGGGATGGTGGCCGGGGGAATAGAGAACTGTATGGATTTTTCGATTTAATCGTGGGCTAGGGCTGCGGCTCTATTGCGTGTGAGTTCGTCCTTGGCTCTGAGATTGGGGTCGCTTTTATGCTTGCAGTGAGGAGCTTGCGGGTTGCTTTAAATGCGCAACCACATAACGTTCCAATTAATAAACGAAACGAAATGAAACGAAACGAGAAACAAGAAACGAGACGAGACGAGACGAAACGAAACGAAATGAAAACGAAATTAATGTAAATCGCATTCTGTATAATTTTTATAGTTGCTGCGTTTTTGTGGGCAATTAAACATCTCGTGTCGAGTCTTCCTGCCCAGCCTGCCCCTAGCTCAATGAGGACGTAATCAAGTTCAAATTGAAAATGAGACAGAGACAGAAACAGAGACTGACAGAGAGAGAGAGAGAGAGAGAGAGAGAGAGAGCGAGCGAGAGGAGCCTGGGAAATTGGGTGTATAAAAGGAAATGCTTTACATAATCTCTGTTGTTATGACAAATGTGCAGAGCTTATACTAAAAGGAAATAAGGAAAGACCATTGCAATCGACTAGTTAAAGCTGTCAAATACTCGTGCATGAGACCCAAAACGATTGTTGAACTTATCTTTCATTCGACTGTGATAAACAGTCGAGTTACAACCAATATACTCTCTTTTGCAGTTAGTGAGCGAGCATTGCAAATTTATGCTCTGCAATTGTAAATGATAGTTGGACCTTAAATCTTTCAACTTGGCAGTGAGAGTCGCGCTTAGAGCTTACATTTAACTGAGATAATTGCTCAATGTAATAAAAGTTGCAGCTGTTCCGTAGCAGGCTGTTAAATGTCACAGAAATATGTTAAGGAAATGTTAAGACCTATCGTTCGTTTACTTTAGTTTAAGAGGTCTTTCGGCTATGTTTGGTTTGTTAATCATTTCGAAATATAACTGCTATCAAGTGTAAGTAGTTGCCTAAGCTTACTTAACATAAATTCTTTAACATCAGCTGTTATTATTTGTCACTCATTATATAGTTCTCCCTTCTCTCTTCTCACCCTCTGTCCTTCTTTTATCATTAGCGAATGTTCTATCGCTCCTCTTGCTCGCACCATCTTTAATTCCACTCTTTCCATCTCGCTTGCCTGTTTCACATGTTAAGCGCTATCGCAACTGCTCTTATAATTTTATTACATATTTTTATGACGCAAATTTAATTCAATCTCATGAATTCGCCAATTGAATTTTTGATTTACAAAACGAAAAAACGGACTGAAAAAAAAAAAATAAAGAAAAAATGATTAGGAATTTGATTTGAGAGCAAAAAAAATCCAAGTCTCGAAAGCCGGTCAGTGAGCGAGCAAAAACCGAATTGATATTCATATGGCGCACAAGGCAGCTCTCATAAAGGCTAGCAGGAGAAGGATGGCGTTGCACAAAGTGGGGAGATAGGGGTCAAGGGGTCAAGGGATGTGCTACGAGTGCTTCAGTTGCAGCCACAAACTCGACCTCAAAATCACAGACAGACGAGCGTGCAGCGCTTGTCAAAGAAGTGCATAGCCAGCGATAGAGAAACCAAACGAGAGAGAGAGAGAGAGAGAGAGAGAGAGAGAGAGAGAGAGAGCGAGAGCGACAGAGATAGGGTAGAGAGAGAGGAAGTACTATGCATTACGTTAGGCGCCTGGGCTTGGCTTGGACTGCAATTGAAAGTCACGCAGTTTGTAGCCCAAACAGATGCTGAGAAGCGCATAGAAAGGCGTGAGTATAACATGACATAGGGAGGCGATGCTTCAGAGCATCGTGTGCCTATAACTCAGACATATAAGCCGTACACAGGTCATTTACTTTGGGGCAAGCGCGAGAAAAAAAGAAAAAAAAAAAACGCAAATTACAATTTTTTTCCAATTTTTTTTCTGGAATTTTTATTAGATTTTTTTTTTTTTTTTTTTTGAGAAGTTTGCTTGTGCCCCAGGGCTTACGTTTTTTTCCTGGTAGCAATTTGATTTATTTGCAAACAGGCGAAACAAACAAAGTAACATTTTGTATACCCTGGAGATGTGCAGATCAACCAAGAAGGGTGTTCGACGGATTGAGAAAGATATAAGAATAAATCTAAATATTGAAAACGTATGAAAACTATCTGGAATTTCTAGTCATCAAAACATTGAGTATAGACTTATCCCAGTTGACTCTGAATTTGAGTTTGAGTCTTTGACTTAAACATATACTTTTATAGGGTATTATCTAGTCGTACACTCTCTATTACTGTATTATTTTTTTTTCTTCTACTTTAGCTTTCTGTTGTTGGGTAGCCATGCAAACATACTTCATGTATGGATTCAATATACATATAATTATAATGGCATTTTGCCAAAATGTTGCAAACACACAACACACACACACACACAGATATACAAAACACTTTGATACACACACACACACACACACACACTTACACATGTCAATAGAGGAAAAAAGTGTAAAAGCTTTAAAAGTCACAAACAGAGCCGCAAAAGGGAATCGAAATAGTGAAATTTTGTTAGGTAAAGCTCAACAAAATGGGTAGCGCGGTGCGGGCAGGACATACCATTTACTATGGTAAAAGAGGGGCGTGGCGGAGGCGAGTTTCTGGCAAATGCGCTGGGATTGCCACGTTGACAGATGAAAATGCAACATGGAACATGTTTTCATGTACTAAAGTGTGGCCCAGCTTGGCTGGCAGGACAATGCACATACACACACACACACACACACACACACACACACACACACACACACACAGAGAGAGAGGGGGAACACGAAGAACTCGGGACGTGGGCATAATCCATTTTGGAAATTACATAAACGAAAAATCTAATAGGGAATGAGAAGCGCAGCGAGAGGCAGAGTGGAAAGTGAGTGAATGCGATTCGAAAAGCATTGAAAGGTAATTCCGAAAAGCATGCCATTTCCACAGAAATGCAATAGACGAGCCACGGCCAAAGGGACTGACTGAGTGCCTGAGCGAAAGGGAGAGTGCGACTGAGAGTGAGAGTGAGAGTGAGCGGGATAGACGTACCAAAGCATTCCAAGTATCGATATATCAGCTGCAAATCGAACACACATACCTAAAACGAGAAGAAAATCAAAGAAAATGTAAGTAAATATTTGAGGAATGTGATTTTTTTCAATAATGGATATATTTATGCACAAACATATGTTTATACTTTAACATATACTGATGCATATACTTATATATTCGTATTTATACGTCATCCAATTCTTATATGTGTACTTATACTCAAACTTATACTTATGCAACCACTTGTACTTATACTTGTGTTAATTCATTTCTTAATACCTACACAGACCTATTATTATACTTATACTTAAATTCATACTCATACACATACTCATATTCATACTCACACTTTTACTCATACTCATACATATACTTATACTTGTACTCCTACTTATACTCAAACTCATACATATACATATACTCATACTCATACTCATACTCACACACATACTTATATTCACACTTGCACTTATACTCATACTCATACTCATACTCATACTCATACTCATACTCATATTCACACACGTACTCATACTCACACTTATACTCATACTCATACATATACTTATATTCATACTCATACTCATACTCATTCGTATACTCATACTCATACTTATACTTATACTTATACTCATACTCATACACATATTCATGCTTATACATAAGTATATTCATTGAGCTTCTTTTTATACTAAATTTTATACTCAGTCTTATACTCGTACTTTTTTTTGCCTTTCATCTTATAATCTTAATTATACTCAACTCAAAACTTTTACTTCAACTAAATTATTGACTTGATCAGGCTTCTGCTTATATTCTCATTTATACACATATATATACTCTTATACACTTATACTGATTATACTCCTACATATACTCATGATCTTTTGATATATTAGCTTCTTTTACAGCTCCTTCGTTCAGAAAAATTTTTAATATTTATAGAGAAGATATTCTCGACTTCAAGTTCAAGCAATTTGTGTTCAAATTCGCTGAGGAAGTTTTGCTTCTCTTATAAAATTTCATTTTCTTTTCTTTCACTCTCTGGGATTCTTTGCAATATTTGCCAAGTGCTCTCAAGAGAACTCTCTAACCTGTGCAGCGTTGCCATACGTCAACACTTGAGCGAAATGTGAGAGAGACAGATATATAGTGGGAGCGAGAGAGAAAACTACCTTCGCATAATGCAGAAACATTTCTATAGAGCAAAACAAACACTGGCAAAGGAGACACAGAAATTGCATTTGCAAAAAATGTTGCATTCTATCATAAATAAATGTAAACGCAAATAAATCAACATTGTTGACATTTGTCAGCGTTGCCACCCGACGTTTTTTCTTTTTCTACTCTTCCTAGAACTTGATTGTTGTTGTTGTTGTTGTTGTTTTTTATTTTTTAACCCCAACTCGCTGTCTGCAGTTGTTGTTCAGTTTGTCTCGTTTGCCGTTTTTATGTGGTTTGTTTCGCTTTCATCTTTTGGCCGTTTACTCTGCTCCGCCCACTCCTTTTGCCGCATGCCACGCCCACTTACAAATGGCATACAAATGTACAAATGCTGTCGCCTGTCGCCTGTCGCCGTTGCTTGCTTGCTTACGTTTTGCACTCTCGTGCTGTGTATACCCTGTTAATTATGATGTCAAGGCTAAATCTAGGGTATATTGAACGCTCTTACAGAAGAGAAAGAGAGTGAGAGCGAGCAATGAGAATGAGAGTGAATGGGAAAGAGATAAACAGAGAGTGTGTGTGTGAGAGAGAAAAGTATAGTTTGAATTGCTGCCACAATTGATGGACTAAGAGTCACCCTGTATGCACTTCCTGCCCTGTCGTATAGGGCAACTCGTAGTCGTGCCATTGCGACGCTTCTCAATTGCCTGTGGCTAGACAAACAGCTTAAGGAGCTGTCCTATGCATTCTTTATATTTATATATATATATATATATATATGCCTCGAGTTCATCTGAGACTCTTAGAGAGATAAAAGTCTTTTCTTATTGATTGCAATGTGAACTTTTGCAATGACAACAACTTTCCTTTCTTTTCGTTTCTTTTCTTATAATACATATATGAATGTTGTGGAATTTTTGCTGTTGACAGTCTCAGCTGCTTCTTCTACTTCTTATTCTTCTTCTCCTTCATGTAACACATTCCCAGACAGACATAATGCTATCCCGTCGGGCATCGAGACAGTCACTGGCTAATGGAATTTTAGAGCAAAATGCAGCCAGAGTGCATAGGTTGTTGGCATATGATATATGTATATATAGGGTATGAGCGGCATATGCATTGCATAAAAATATCATTCGTATAGCTAAGAAGGGAGAAATTCTTCAAGTTGAACAAATTTTTTAATTTTACTGAAGAATTTCTTACTTTGAAACGTCTATAATTTTGGTCTAAGATTCTAAGTTTTTGTCTCTTATTCTTGTAAGCCTGTTACTCTTATACTCTAGACATCTTTCATCTGCAGAATCTCTTGTAGACTCTTATACTCTTATATGCATAGTATGCCATACTGAGTATTTAATTGTCTTATAAATATATAGTAAAATGTTAACTTCAATTTTCTTATACTCTTATATATTACATGTCTTATACATTTCTTCTCTTGTACGCATAAATTATTCTACATCTCTGATCTTATATATTGATACTCTTTCAGACTTCATCTCTGATATTTATATATACACTTATTAACATTTGTACTCTCGCACTTTAATAATCTTATACTTTTGGATACTCTTTTAATCTTGTATTTCTCTATTTGTATAAGTCAACCATATACCAAATTTACCACTTGTAGTCTCTGGAGGGTATTTAAAGCATCTGTTTAATGGAATTTATCGCTGAGCCTCCGCTCATTATAAGCTATAATTTTTTCTTTTTTCTATTTACAAATAAAGCTATATAGATATAAATATGTTTCTCTCTCTCCCCCCTCACAATCACTGTCTCTTTCTTACCTTTGGTTTTGCTTTTAATTTGATTCGACAGCCGCAAGGGCCATAAAGCATTTAACTGCTAGCCAAAATGCAATCGCCGACCATAAATCAGTGGAGCCATTAAAATGACTCCAAAAATACAACACAAAGTGTTCAGATTATATAGACGGGGATATATTCCCCTCTATTTGTATTCATTTCTCTTTCACACGCTTTTTGATTATATTCAAATAGAGTGATAGAAGACGACACAGACGATCAGACTGTTGCCGCTGCATTTCAACTTCCAACTTCATAAATCAAGTGAAATGAGCCGCAAAAAGCAAACGCGGAAAATAGGTGAAAAACGTGAAAAATATTGGACAGCAAGAAGAAAAAGCAGCAAAGACAAAGCAACAAAGAGAAGCAAAATGAAACAAAAGACAAAAGTCAAAAGTCAAATGCAAATGCGAAGGCGACAAAAACATTTCAAATGCAATGCAGCTGGAAATGGGGCGCAGCAGGTGCTGGGCGGTGGGCGTGGCAGGTGACAGATGGTGGGTAGAGTGTTTAATGTAGTGTAGTGTAGTGTAGTGTAGTGTAGTGTGTGGGCGTGCCAGCTGTTGCTGCAGGTGCAAAGATCACGCGTGTCAGACAGCCGCTGAGTGTTGAGCAGTTGCAGCTGTTGCTGCTGTGAAAGAAGTTGCTGGCAGTGCCAAAGATATTGCTGAGTGTTGCTGATGCAGCTGAGATATTGCTTGCAATTGTTAGCTGTAGACTATTGCTGCTGAATTGCTTATAGATATTGCAGTTGCTGTTGCTGTTGCAGTTGCAATGGTTGAGATGTTGCTGCTGTGAAATATTGCCAAAGCTGAGTGTTGCTGATGCTGAGTGTTGCTAATGCAGCTACGATATTGCTTACTATATTGACTATTGCTGTTGAATTGCTTATAAATATTGCAGTTGCTGTTGCTGTTGCTGTTGCTGTTGCAGTTGCAATTGTTGCTGTAGATGCTATCAACATATTGCTAATACAGTTGCAGCAGACGTTTGCTGTTGCTTCTTACTGTTCCTTTAGACATATTGCTGCTTATAAATGCAATTGTCTATAAATGTTGCTGATGGTGCTCAAGAGCTAGCTGCAACTGTTGCTGATATAACAGTGATATTGCAACTGTTCTTATTCGAAATATTGTTGTAGAAGTTTTGCTGCTGTTTCTAAACTGATATAAAGGTATTGCTGCTATGCTTTTGGCCATGTTGCTGATTGCTGATTGCTGATTGCTGTTGTTGTTGCTGTTGCTGTTGAGGGGCCTAATGAGCGCCAATTAAATGCAACATTTATGTTCGATTCGATCAATCAAAGCGAGGCAAAAACTAACTAATACCAAATGCTGCACACGCTCAACAAATTACAATTCCCCTCTCCTTCTCTCTCCTTCTCTCTCCCTCTCTCTCGCTCTCTTTGCTTATCTCTATCTCTCTCTAGTCTCCTTGTGTTGTAATGTTTGGCGTAAATTATGTGAAAATAATAATTTTTTTGTGGCTTTCCGTTATTATGTTCTGTGAACGTTTATTGCTCGCAGTTTATGTTCATGCACTGAGCGAAATTGGGCTGTGATCAATATAAAAATCAATGAAAAAGTAAGTTATAGAAAAAACTTTAGTTTAGTTAAAGTTGTCAATTTGTTGCAGCCACAACATTGCACAAAATTATAATTTCTCCAAGTGTAATTTCGTTGTCTATTTCGAATTTCTGAGCCTAGTCAATTTCGCTCAGTGTATGTCGCCTTTTGCCTGGCCCATGGCAAATTTTATGGCCCTGTCGTTGGCCACATTTCTTTTATTGTTCGTAACTTAAGTAGATTATTTGTTTATTAACACAAAAGCCAATGGAAAATAACAAGCGACCGAGCGCCATTCAAATATTTTTTGCGCCCCTCCGAAAATAGGCAAATTCTCTTCCTCTTCCTCGTCCGTGTTCACTTTTTTCTATTTGTTTGACTGCTGCTGCTGCTGTTGCTGCTGCTTGTTTTGCTTTTTATAACTTTCTCCTATTCCAATTGGTTAAGCCGGGTATATAGATCTCTGATGGGGTTTATGTAACAGTCAAGGCGATTCGAAGAGTATTTGTGTATAAGAGTGCATAGAGTAGAGTGAAAAGGTGTATAAGAGTACGATAACAGAAGGCAAGTAGGAGTAACAAATATAAGAGTAGTATAATTATAAGAGTACAGTCGAGTAGCATTGAAGTATGTATAAGAGTATAAGAGTCATAGACCATAGAAGCATACAAGTATAAGACTTTTAATGTATACAAATAATATACAAATATAGAATATAAGAGTACGAGAGAGAGAGTTTGCCTGAATATACAAGAATATATAAGCATAAGACCTTGATTCCATTTAGCTTGTATAAGAGCCACAAAGGAACAAGCAAAGTTGATTGTAAATATTTGAGAATCAATTCAATATACGCAAAATCGATAATAATCGATATCAAATTTCAATTCTTCTATGAGCATTTCTCAGCTGTCGTCGATTTTCATCATAATTCTATCCAATTTAGGGGGCATCGCCTAGGCAAATATCCCCGAGTGGAACAATTTTACACCAGCTGTGAAGCTATTTATTGTTTGCTCGACTTGCTGACATTCCCATTCAAACGCCCTCCAACATCAACATCATCAGCAACAACAAAATAAATGTGAGTAATCAAAAAAAAAGAAAAGAGAGCGAGAGAGAGAGAGTAAGAGAGAGAGAGAGAGGGAAAGAGAGTTTTTATGCAAGTTGGGCGGAATATGTAAATGCCATAAATCTATTAACCCAGGTCATTGTGTGCGTTGGTCATTGGCTTCGCAACGTCGCAGCGTCGTAACAGTGAATAAAAGCGAGTGCCTATTCATGAAATTGAAGGGCGGCAGCTCAAGTGCTTCATTTGGATTGGTCTTCAGGGCTTTTGGGCGGCCTTAGTCTCTGCTTCTTCGCTTCTCTGTGTCTCTGGGTCAAGAGGGCGACCAAATTGCAGACTTTGCCTTAAATGTTAACCACAAGTGCGTTAAATGTTGAACGTAGCCCCAACGTTTTAGCACTCGCATTAACATAAATCAGCTAAAAGTGCTTAGCAGTGGCTACTAATCGAAGATACTTGTTTAGGATCACAGCAGCTGCTGTCTAGCGCAATTAAAAAGTTGTTGCGACAGTGTATTAGTATTAACAGTATGTTAAGCATGATTAACAGTCACTTAACAGCAGCTCATTATACAAATAATCTTGATTAAATAGCGAAGGTATTTGGAATTCATTTTGGAGTGTGACGATTAGTGAGTTAACAGTATGTTAAGAACAATTTACAGACAGTTAACAGCATGAAATATAGACTTTACTTAAGTGAATTTAAGTGATTATTAAGTGAATTTCATCAAGTGAAGTCTAACTGATAATAGATAATATATAATTAACAGATACATAGTTGTAAAACGAGAGAGAGAGAGGGAGAGAGGGAGAGAGGCAACGAGTGATGCCTTCTTCTTCTTCTTCATTGATATTCACTCTGTAGTATGTGGCTTCACTGTAGACGAAAATTTAACATAATTGAAATATTGCCAGCAATTGAAACTTTCCACCTAGCTTAAAGTTTAGCTCAGCTTTAGTCTGGCTTTACTTTGCTCCTGATTTTCATTTCTATTTGAATATGAAATGTTGTTTAGCATATGGCACGCTTGTTGGTTGCCTGCTTGCTGTTGCTGCTGCTGCTGTTGCTGTTGCTGTTGCTGCTGCTATCGTGTTGCTGCATCGCAAACACATTAGCAATGTGCATTAGATGAGTGGCAGTTGCTGCTGCTGCCGCTGGCAGTTGCATTTGCATCGCACTTGCTGAATGGCAGCGGCGGGCGTGGGCGAGCGGGGCGTGGCTTAGTTTGCTGGCAATGCAATTTCAATGTTTGCGAGCAGCATAAATAAATAAGAAACGAATTGTTGTTGTTGTGGTTGTTGTTGTTGCTGCTGTTGCGGCTGCTGTTGCTGCTGCTGCTGACAGTTGCAACGATTTTCTTTTTGAGTTGCCTCTCGCTGCCTGATAAAATTAATGAACATTTTAGACCGTTGACCTGAAAAAAATGAGCTGTTGTTGTTGTTGCAGTTGCTGTTGTTGCTGCAATTGATTTGCAGCAGCAGCAACAGTGAAAAATCTCTTGATAGATTGCTGTCGCACAAAGAGCTAAAAATCAATTTATTTATGAGCTAAAGCAACTGTAAGAGCAACAACAACAACAACAACAACAGCAACAACAACAGCAGCAACATGCGGGCTTCTAGCCTCATTTGGAGCGCATAAATGTTTAAGACATTAAATGAAATTCATTTGAGAGCAACTAATTGCAATCAATTGAACTTTGCAACAGCAGCAGCAGCAGCAGCAGAAACTGATTGCTCATAAATAAAATAAAAAGTTGCTAGCAATTGTTGCTGCTGCGTGTGTGTGTGTGTGTGCGAAAAGCAACCGCAACAGCTGCAATCACAATCACAGCAACAGCAGCAACATTCAGTTAAGCAGCAACAATAGCAGCAGCTGACAAGTCTCTCAGCAACTGTTTAGATTGCATTGCCTTTTGTGGTTGCTCCTTTTTTTTTTTTTTTTATCAGCAACAGCAGCAGCAGCAGCAATATTTACAGTAGCAACTGTAGCAACTGCAATAGCCCACAGGCAAATGTTGTCAGCGCGGCCAAAAGTCAAGCTAAAACGTAATAAAGATGAACTAGCTGAATGAATAAGCGAATGAATGAATGAATGAATGAGAAAAGCAAATAAGACGCAGCTAAGCTGCTGCTCTTGCTGCTGCTGTTGCTGTTGCTGCTTGCTGTTGCTGCTGTTGATTGCTGATTGCTGGCGTGCAATTAAATCTGCAGACAGCTCAATTCTATATAGTTATACATAAAGAGATTGAGGCTGCGTTTAAAATTAAAATGAAAATGGAAATTTCTATGAATTTTGCATGCATCAGCAGCATTAGCAGCAACAGCAACAGCAACAGCAGCAGCAGCAGCAGCTACGTAAATTATTCATTTTAGGCTACAGCAGCAGCAACAACAACAACAACAGCAACATCAACTGTAAAGAGCAAACGACAACAAGAAAATGCATGAAAATGAAAATCGTTTCATTCTAATTAGAGCAGCAACAAAAAATTTTTTTAAGCTGAGACAGCAAACAGACGGCATAAACCAAGGGAAGGGGCAGGCTAGAAGGCACAGAGGCGTGGCTAAAAGTATGAGCCGACACTCTACTTGAGCTAGACGACAATTAGGCTGTTGCTGTTGCTATTGCTGTCTATGTTGTTGCTACTGCTCCTGCTGCTGCTCCTGCTCCTGCTCCTGCTCCTGCTCCTGCTGCGAGGGCGCAGGAGACGTCAAATTAAATGAATGAGTGTTGCAGCTTGCTGAATGTGTTGGGCTTCAGAAAGTAAAAGTGCTCGCTGCTCACTTCAAGGTAAATTTCTAACACACACCTACACACACAAGTGATGTGTGTGTGTGTGTGTGTGTGTGTTTGTGCTCATTTTGTAAGGCAAAGATTGGGTTGTTGTTGCTGTTGCTGCTGCTAGATGTGTGTGCTGCGCCTATTTCGAAGGCAAAGATTTGGCTGTTGCTGCTTCAAGTTGTCGTTGCTGTTGCTGCTGCTGTTGCTGCAGCTGCTGCTGCTGTTGCCCCTGCCCGTGCGTGTGTATATTTGCTGATGCTTGACGTTTTGTTTATTGTCGAGTTGGCGACGCGTATTCAAAAAGTGCTTAAAATGTGTTTAAAAAACAATTAAAGCAGCTGCCAAAGCGTGTTAAAAAGGGGGCCAAACGCAGAGGCGTTACCAGAGGCTGTGGCAGGGGATTTGCTGACACAGCCCGTTTTGTTCAGGAGTTGCTCGGATGGGGGAGGGGGGGGGGGGGCGAGGTAAATAGTTAAGCCAGAAAAAGGGGTTTTTCGTAATGGCTAAAAATTCCACATTCAGTCGTTTGTCAGTTTGGCATTGCTTAATAAGGACACGAGCACAGAATTAAATCAGGGGCTTAGACTAAGGACAAAGCGACGAAGGAAAGAGGACGAAGAGATAGAGAGAGAGAGAGAAGTGAGGCGCCGCTTGTCAGGAAATGAAATGAAATGAAATGAAAATGAAATACCTCTAAATTACGTATACGTAATGTTGGCGCTGCCTAAAGACAAGGCTCAAGGCTCCACTCAAAAGAATGCCAAATTGCAAGAATATTTTCAGCAAATTTTCAGGTGAGATTTCCTTGGAATGCTCCATGTGCTGGAGAAGGTTATTCAAACTAGGGTATTACGAGCTGATTACTTTCCACACTTAAGTTGAATTTTTAAACTTGAGTCGAGTTAAGCGCAAGGCTTTTACAAGCTGTTTACAGAGTATACTGTACAGAATATTATTTATATAGTTATATAGGGAGAGAGATAGAAGTTTGTTTCGATCATCGTCTTTTACTTCGTTTGCAATTTCAATTCCTTCTCCGTTTTTTCTTTTCCTTTAATATAATATTTTATTTCTTCTACACACTTCTTTATCCTCTACTTTCTTACTATGCAATAATTTTCTTCTTATTCCTATTGCCTTTCCTCATGTTCTTTCATCTACTTATATTTGTATTTTTGTATTTTTCTTATTTATATTTTTGTTTCATGTCTATTTTCAACTTCTTTTTATCTGCCTCGATCTGTACACTCTTCTTCTTCTTCAGTTATTTCCTTTATACAGTTTTCTTTGAAATGTATTTTCTACTTCTTTCTCTACATTCTCTATCCACTCCTTCTCTTTCTCGATGTCTCCTTATTGTGCACTTCTTTCATCTTTATGCCTATCACTTCGCCTCCTTTTCCCTGACCCATGCTCTCTCTCTCTTTCTTTCTCTCTCTCTCCTTCTCATCTACCCAATCGAGATACGATCTAATTTCTCTTGGGTAGCAAATTGATTTTTAATGATTTTCTTGAAAGCTGACGCCTTATCGTGCAATTTGTCTCAATTTCGCTACCCATATGCCACGCCCATCGGCCGCCCCTAATTGAATGTCAAATTTCGTTTGCGAAATTTTCGGTGCCACAAAATGTGCAAGCTGTTTAGACATCCCCAAGCCCCAAACCACAATCTCCCAACTCCTCTCAGCCATCAGGCATCCCCCTTCCCCCATACCACACACGCCACCACGAGCTGGCTAGGCTAAAGGTCCTGGCCCATTTGCTAAATAAGACCATGTTTTTTGCGGTTGAGATGGACATTACAAATTGCTCAGCCATTAAAACAATAGCAACAACAACAGCAGCAACAACAATAATAAAATTTGTTGTGACAAAAAGTGCGTGAAAATCTATAGTTTTTCTTTTTTTATTTTCTTTTTAATCCAGCTCTATTTATCTATATATATATTTATCTATATATATATATATATATATATATATGTGTGTGTGTGTGCTATCTGCTTGTCTGCCATCTGACGTTGAAGTCTGCGTTGAACGAGCAGCCTAATGACTTAATTTTCATTAAATGACCACAAAATTGATGTCAACATTATGTTTAATACCCTGTAAACAATAATGAGGCGACAGTGGGTAAGTGAGTGCATGACAAAGGAAACAAGCGACATATAGAAATAATGGAAAAATAAAGAAATAGGCAAAGAAAATGTAAAATGTATACAAAAAGCAGATAAAGAGAGACAGAGAGAGATGGAGAAGAGAGAGAAAGAGAGATGGAGAGAGAGAGAGAGAGAGAGAGAGAGAGATAGGGAGATATACAGAAAGAAAAATAATGAGAGAAAGAGAGAGAGAGAGAGAGATATTGGTTTTTCAATATCTATTCTAGGTAAATCTATCTAAGAAGACATGGAGAACCATGGATACTCTGACATGGTTAAAAGCAGGGGATCTTAGCGCTAACCTTGCGGACTTTCAGACCAAAGGTTAAACATAATATAAACAAATATTTGTACAACAGATATTTTGCAAGCCAACATGAAGGACGGAGATATTAGTTCTCTCTGCAGCAAACAAAATCTATCAAGAATTCATTCTACATGGAGGCTGAATAATTGAAGTTAAGAGGGAGAACAGCTGGAATTGAAGTTGAATTGGAATTCGAATGAAAGTTGAGAATTGACATGAGAGAAAAGTAAGGCCATGTACGTGCTAGTGGAAATCTCATGGAATGTTAAATGTTGCAAGAATTTAAAATGAAAATTGAAAATTGAAACAAAAATGCGAAAATCACGACAAACAAATAAATAATTGTTGCCATTGTTGTTGTCACTGTTGCAATTGTTGCCGCTGCTGTTGCTGCGGCTGTTGTTGCTGTTGCTGTCGCAATTACTCACATTTGAATTGCTTAATTTGCGTTTTTCTCGTTTGACCTGAATGAATGTTGAATGAGGCACTTGAATGGCATCAATGATGAGTGCATTGCCGTGTTTTACTCTTTTTTTTTTTTTTTTCTGATGTGCAATCAGGTTTTAGCAACAGCAGCAGCAACAATGGCTACGGCCTAGTTATTAACTAGAATTTAACGAAATTATAATGTGCTGTCAATGCGAGAGAGATATAACGAGGGGTGCTGAGTGATGGCGGCGGGCAGGAAATTGACTGGATTAGCTAAATGGCATTGAATGATGATGCGAATATAAAGCGATAAGTGTGTCCATGAGATGTGGATGTGGCGAGATGAGTTGGTTGGGTAATACATAGCCAGCAGCGAGTAGCGAGTTCGCTTGAGCGACATCAATTCCATATAGTTATGTAAAGATGACTGCGAACAGAAAGTAGCGAGTAAAAAGTAACGAGCTCTCTCAGCAAAAAATAACGAATGAAAAGTGTACCGAATAAAGACCAACGAGTCATGGTTGGGTAATACATAGCTAGCAGCGTGTAAAGCGTAACGAGTAACGAGTTTTCTTGAGCGACATCAATTCTATATAGATGTGCAAAGAAAGTAGCGAGTAAAAAGTAGCGAGCTCTCTCAACAAGAAATAACGAATGAAAAGTGTAACGAGTAAAGACTAACAAGTCAACACTGAGGAAGAGAGTAAGAGTTCTCTAGTGCTAATCAGGCAACAAGTACTTAGTTTACATATAAGGTATATTTAAAAATTTTTAAATGATAGTGAATACAAACTAACGAATAGCGAGATATTCAGAGAGTCAGACAAGCAACGAGATCATTTATAGCTGAAGTTTGTGGAGCAAAGTAACGAGTATGAAGCTAATCGGAACTTTAATGAGCTGAAATAACGCGCATCATAATCAATCATCAATTTTTTATTGAAAGATGAGGGTGGCGAGAGTAACGAGTAACGAGTAACGAGTGAAAAGCCAGAATACAAATTAACAGCAACAGAAGAGTAACAAAAATCAGTGTAACGGCTAAACAAGTCTAAATAATGGGAAGACATAGTATATATGTAGATTATACTTAGCTGTGCTCGAAAATTGCTGATTACATCAAGATACTGCTCATATTTAGTAGTAAAATTACAATTACAATTAAGATCGAAAATCGGTTTTTTTTTTCGATTTTGATTTTCGCTGACATACAATTTGCGATTGACCTGATTTTCAATTTGAACATGAACCACTCAGAAAAGGTAGCCAGCAACGAGTGTGCAAGAGAGAATGAATTGGAATTTGAATTTGAATTGGAATTGGAATTGGCAAATAGCTCGCCCGATGATTCATGTCAGTCGATTATTGAATGAGCAATACGATTATCAAGGCAACAAAAATTCTCTTTCGCATCTCGAATTTTAAAAATGCATAGCGAGGCAAGGCCTTCGGCCTTCCATGAAGCTGACAAGTTTTTTTTTTTTTTGCTGACTGGCAAACTTGCTGCTAATGCATTCCAAATGCAGCCTAAGTAGAGTCCATGTGTAACCCCAACCCCTGCCCTTAGTGCCTTCCAGTCGAAACTTAATTAAAACTCTTTGAGAGCATAAAAAATGCAAATAAATGCGTCGCACATTTACCCCAAAAAGACGCCAACTTCAAGATGTGACAAAGGTCTGTAAGAGCCAGGGGCATGTCAAGGGGGCAGCGGGAGGGGAAGCAAGTTGAAATGGAATCAGCTGTGCTCAGAGCAGGTGCGCAATGATGGCAGTTCTACACATCGGGAAGTTTCTAGTGTAACAGTATGCACGACTGTCTAATACTCGCTCAGAGTCTATCAAGCTTGAGCTCAATTTATTGAAAAACTTATGATGTGCCATAGAAGTTGCACCGCCCCAAATTGAGAGCAGCCAATTGAAAACATAAGAAACTATTAGGATGTATTTATACTGAAATTTTGAAATGAATAAATAAAGGTATACAGCGAAAGCGAGAGAGAGGGAGAGAGACAGATATGAATGGTTCGACAAACATTGTTTGAAGCCGATATGCTCTATTTAATGAGCATTTTATACCCTGGAAATATCAATGATAGTTGGCCTCAGGCGTAAGACTCTGATATCATTTTTAAAGAACTTCAAAGCTAACAGTTGAGCTGTTATGTAACAGAAATATGTTAAGCTAATGTTAAAGGTTTTTCTTCCTTAAGATTCCTTGCTGAGATAAAATTCAGGAAATGTTGAGCTGTCAAAGCTAACAGTTGAGCTGTTATGTAACAGAAATATGTTAAGCTAATGTTAAGGGTTTTTCTTTTTTAAGATTCCTTGCTGAGATACATTCAGGAAATGTTGAGCTGCTAAGACAGACAGATTCAGAGATTCATCGACTATATAACATATATCTCTTAAGCTGACAGACAGATGCAAACATAGCTCAATATACTCCCTTTGCACTCAAAGAACGTGCATTGAAAGTAGTCGTAAAAGAAGTATCTATGCAAAGCTGACAAAATATCTAAGACAGAGGCTTTGCAAGCTGACTTGCTGGGCGGCAAGCGGGGGCCGAGGCGGAGGCAGGTGGTTCTTCGATTTGCCAGAGACTTGGACGATTGTGCACGTAACATGAAATTAAGTAAAATACACGAATTACATTTGCACTTTGCGTGCCAAGCGCCATTTGTTGCAAACGTGACAATCGAGCCGACTGCCTGTCGCACTCACAGTCACAGTCACAGTCACAGATGTAGTCACAGTCACAGTGAGAGTCACAGTCACAGTTGCAACTTGAACGTTTCATATTTCACATTCAAAACGAGTCATTTCACTCGCTCTCGCTCTCTCTTTCTCTTTCTCTCTCTGTTGCTCTGTTACTCTCTCCTTCTGATGCTGACCCCCATCTAGTGCAGCTGCCGCTGTGGCACTTATTGCAATGGGCTTTACGAGTAAAGTCAAGTGAAGTCGAGTTTGGGGCGTCTATAATCACAGCGCTCATCCATTTCCATGCCATTCCAATGGCAATTGCTCGAATTGGTTATCACACAAAGTTGTGGCTGGGTCAAAGCAATCGAACGTTATGTGACTGGGCCACGGCATTCGCGCCAAAGACAAAGTGACGAGTGGCAAATTCTAATTGAAAGGGGCAGCTAGAGTGGCTGAGAGAGTGGAGCAAGCTGAAAGCAATGAGCAGGGGCAAATCAAAGTAGCGAATGCCAGTGGAAGCTACGTAGCGAGTATTCAAAAGTAACGAGTAAGTGTTGGCTCAATTCAACTCAGCGAGTAGAGGATTCATTTCAAAACTCTATTGACCAGGTCTTAGCTAACAGCTAAATACAACGAATCCAACTTAGTTAGAAATTAATTCTAACTCTGGCACAACATTTCTGTTCGCTTTGCAGCACTGGACAATAAAAAAGTCTTTGCTATTTTCTTGTTACTCGGCCATAAACAATACTTAACGTTTGCATTTATAGCTGGCTAGCCGCAGTCTAAAGCTGTGTCGGTGCGCTGCTAATGAGTAGCTGTAAAATGGCAGGTGGAATTGCTGGCGCCAGTGTTGGTTAACGATTGCACATGTGGCAGGCGGACGCGGGCGAACCAACGAGACGAAACGAGATGAGATGCAACGCACAAAAAAATATTAATTAAAAATTTACAACGAGAAAAGCCAGCAAAAGATGCTGTTACGAGTAGTGAGTATGAGTGTGGGAGTGTGTGGGTGTGAGTGTGGGTGTGTGTGGGTATGAGTGTGTGTGGCCTTTGCCTTGTGTGTGGCAAGAGTTTTGGCCCGTTAAGCGAGCATGGGCGAAAAAGAACAGACGACAAAGCCAAACAGAGTAGTAGTAACAAGACCTACAGGGACAAACAGAGAGAGAGAGAGAGAGAGAGAGAGATGGCAAGCGTATGAGAAAGTTGCCCTGGCACTAAGTAACTGACTCAAAAAAAAAACAAAAAAAAAACTCTTGCAATGAATGAGAATATTCATTGTTAGCTGTATTTAATTAAAACTCTGCAAGCAGCAAGGCAAGTCAACTACACACATTCCCTCTCTCTCTCTCTCTCTCTCTCTCTCTCTCTCTCTCACTCTCTCGCTCTGTCTCTGTCATACACACTTCCCAGCTATGCCTTTTCAACTCTCCAAAAATGATGCAAGTACAAATCTCACATGAGTTGCGTTTATTGCCAATTGCCACGCCCACTTTAGCTTAAGCACTTCACACACACAAATGCTTAAGAACTGTGAACTCTGAGCTCAGAGCTAAGATCTTAAGCCACAAATTTTCAAAATTAATCTAAGTTTAAGTGCTTAAGGCGTAGCTGAGCTTGCCTTATGAGTTCAACATTTTTTCTTATGAGAAATATTCAATAAAATGCAAATTTTTAATTGATAAATAAATGTATATAAATATATTAATATATACAAATTTATATTTTATTTATATATATAAAAATTGATATGTATAAGAAAATAATACTCATCAAAAATCTAGCCTTCATTCGAAGTATTTGAAAATTTGAACAATATTTTCAAATCAAAAATTGCAAATTTTTAAAAATTGAATAAGAACAGAATGTGAACTCGAAACTGGAATGAAGCTTAAAGTTTATAAATTGAGGAATTTAAAGAAAATTTTGTATCAGATAGAATCAAGCTCAAGAAGAAGAGCTTTCGATTGCGTCAGCTCGAAGTAAAGTCTTAAGCAGCATTGAAGTTACCATTACAGGGTATGCAAAAGTCGTGCATATTCTCAATTATTGTGCAGCTCACAACAGACGAAGATAAATGCAGAAGCACGTTTCGTCCGATGTCTCATCATATCTTTACTTTACTCCAGTCACACACACACACACACACACACTGAGTGCATGTGTGTGTGTGTGTGTGTGTGTGTGTGTGTGTAGCCCAATGGCATGCCAAAAATGTGCGCAGCTCACGTGAATGCTGCCGATTTATGTCATTTTAATGGAGCAACGCTTAGTGAAACATTGGTTGAGGGCAAAACGTCAGAGGCGTTGGCAGCGTGTGGACTGTGGGCGGGGCAAAAGGAGGCGTTGGGCGTATTAGCGACCACAGGTAGATTTGTGGAGCATTGCTAGAGCCAGAGAGCAAAGTGACGAAGGGTTCATCGAGTGAGGGGAGGGGGGAGGGGGTCCGCAGGTAGCTTAATGGAACATGACTGAGTGAAGCAAGCAGCCAGAGGTGAGGGCAAAGCGAGACAGGGAACAGGTAGCAGCTGTAAGTGGAGGTGGAGGTTGAATGGAATAGAAAGTGAAAGAGAGAAAGGGAACAAGCTGTAAAAGGGGGGCCTAAAATGGAGCCTTTAAGAATGCCCTTGGAAGGGGCTTGTGAATAGGGCAAAGGCGAGCTTCATTTTGGACTACTCAGAGTTGGCCCAACGAGAGATTCAGTCATATAAACATATATACAAACATATATGTTTTTGTTTTACGACCTCTTCTTCTTCTTCTACTTCGTTCTTGTGTGTTTTTTTTTTTTTTTATCTTTTCACTTGGCATTTTCCATTTACCATTTACCATTTACCATTTACCATTCACCATTTTGTGTGCTCCCATTTCCGTTTAACTCGCAATTCTAATAAGCGCCAAGAACAAGAACAATAAAACAACAAAAATGAATAAACGACAATAAAATGTTACAATAAAATGTAATGTGATTAGTTGGGCAAGGTGAAGCGGAGCTGTTGGAGCTCCTTGGGGGCTGTACGAACTGTCGAAGCTGCCAAAGCGACATCTAGCGACACGAAATGGCGCACAATTTATGCTTACGGAAATAAAAGTTATCGTTATTAGATGGAATGGGAAGTTTTTGTTCTGTGTCTTTGCAGGAAATTCACAGACGTTTTTAAGCACTGCAGGAGGAGGCTGAAGCATACAAAAGTGAAGAGAAATGATATAATATGCAATATGCCATAGGAAAAAGGACGATGGATATTATATACTATATCATATAATATCTTCAAAAGGTATTGATGTAACCCTGAATGATATCTGAAGTCGGATAACTTCCTATATGATACATATGATATCAGCTGTAGATTCGTATGCATATCAATATATTTGAATTGAAAGACTTCTTGCTCTACTCAGGCATATATAAGATACACCTACCTTATCTTCACTCCTACTTATTGCCAGCTTAATATTTTTATATATTATTTCCTTCATTTTAAACTGCATTGCAGCTGTTCTTTAATCTGTAATCTGAAACACACACACGAAATCAGCAACAAAATATGAAAACAATAAAAAAGTTTCCATTGTAAAAAGGCAAAAAAAAAAAAATTAAAAGAGTTCGCTTAACTTTTAATGCGTGTTCTTAATTATTTTTACCACAGTCATATAAATATGTATATATACAAAGATATTACATATACAAATACAAATATATATATATATATATGTACATATGTATAGAAACTATAAAAACCACTTTTGAAAAGAGCCGGAAATAATTCAATTGATGCATTTTCATAGAGCATTGCAGAAATGTTGGTAATAATGAGAGCGATGATATGAAGGAAATTCAATGTAGATATGGAAATGGATATAGATATTATATATAAGTAATATTCTATATCAATATATTTATATAATATGAACTATATTTCGATTTTTTGGGAAAATTCATTCAGTTTTTGAGCATGATTCGAGTGTGGGTAAGACATGTAGCTTATTCTCAGCTACTATCTCTCTCTTTCTGTCATCTTCTATCTTATGTTATCTATCTCTATCTGTCCTGTCTCCTCTCAATCACGAATCTGTCTCTAATATCTGTCCCTAATCTATCTCTTCTCCCTCGTTTTACTCTCTCTCTCTCTTTCTCTCTCTCTATTTTTTCTTTTTCCATTCTTTCTTTTTCTTTTTCATTCTCTCTCTCTCTCTATCTCTCTCTCTTTCTATCAGTCTTACTCATTCTTCCTCACTTGATCTCTTTTACTCCACCACTACATTTCTTTTCAATTATCTTTCTCTAATATATTTTTTCTTTCTCATTTTATACTTTCTACCTCTTTACTCTGGCTGTGTACTCTCTCTTTTCTCTATTCTCTTTCTACTAATTCTCTCTCCATCACTCTACTCTGCCTGTACTTCCCTTTTATTTTTAGGGTATTTAACTTTAGTCATATATCTGAATTGATTTAATTTTTACAAAAACAGAACACGGAATATTTATTTATTATTGCAATATTCTTTTTTGCTTCATCTCCTTTTTTTTTTTTGTTTGGCTTCAATGATAGGCATTTGTTGTTGCTATCGACAACAACTGCATGAAACAACATATAAATCAATTTAATTAAATGCTGTTAAACATTGTTTTTTGGCCCTTGTAATACAACAAAATGGAAAAGTTGGTAGAAAAAACTATGCAAAGCGAGTCGGGATAGCCTGACTAAGAGATGACCTGTACAAAGGCTTGTAACTGATGCATTATTAATAATGATGATGATGATGATGATGATGATGATGAGCTGTTTATTGCAATGAATTAAATTCTATGCAAATATATGGACAATGACAATGAAAACTCTAATGCCCATATCAATGATAAGAACCATAAGATTTGAACAATGACCAATGAAAGTCGAACATAATAATTATATATATGACTAAGATAATAAATAGCATTAACTGAGGAGCCTCATGAAAATAATGCTGATGCTGACTATCTATTACTCTTTCTCCATTTCTCATATGCCATATTCCTAGTTTACAGGGTATGTACGATATGATTGTCAAATGTAATGCATTCAATAATTTTATTTAGTCATTAAAGTGGGCAATGGTCAATGCGGCTGCATCAGTTAAAGTTACAGCAGCTGCCAAAGCAGCTATGCAAATATAGCTCAATATATGAACAGATATACAAACAAATATATATACATATATATATATGTATATCAATATTTATTCAGATATACATATCAATATATGTATTTATGTGACGTGTCGATTTCAATTTGCGTACATTTAATTGAATGCATTTATTGCCGCATTACGCATTTATTTTATTGCATTAATGTGGCCATACGATTTGCAATTTGCATTATGGCCACGCCCACTGCCCACTGCCCACTGTCCACTGGCCAGCCCAGCTAAGCGCACACATTTTTCGAGGTGCAAAATCTAAAACGTAAAATTCAATTTTGTACAAGTTTTGTGCAGCAATTGCATTTGATATGCACTTAACACCACTTAATATCATTTATTCAGTTACCCGATTCGAGTTTTCGCATGGCAGTTGGGCAACGGCGCCAGGTACAGTGAAGCCACGCTAATGTTGATTGCGTACTCACCTGCAAGTAAAAAGTGTAATGTAAATTTTATGATTAATATTTGATATGAAAGAGTCTGAAGTGAGAGGAAGAAGGAGAGAGAGAGAGAGAGAGACAGGAATATAGCAACAGAAAGAGATAGTGTAAGAGAGAGAGAGAGAGAGAGAGAGAGGGAATGGAAAGGAAAGGAAAAAAAGATTGTGATAAGAGAGTAGGGACAGTAGGGACAGTAGGGAAGAAGAAAGAATGAGACAGAGAGACAAGAGAGACAAACAATGAATGAAAAGGATATGGAAAGATAGTGAGACAGAACTATAGAGAAAGTGAAAAAGGTATATAACAAGAGACCTAAATAGAGATGCCTACAGAAAGAGCGTGGAAAGAGAAATTGAGGGAGAGAGAGAGAGCTATCCAAATAGTAATTGAGATAGGTGGAAGAGAATAAATGAGTGGGATAGAAAACTAAATATCATTAAACAGGAGAAAAGGAGAACACGAGAGAGACAAAAGAGAGAGAGAGAGAGAGAGAGATATTGAGTAAAATACTAAGAGATAACGATGCAATGGAATTCTCTTAGCAGCACAAATTCTGTCCACACTTCTCATCTCAGCCATTGAGCAGCATCTCTCTCTCTCTCTCTCTCTCTCTCTAGAGAATGCTGTGCAATCATTTCCCATGGTTCTCAAATGGCTTTTGATTAATCTTTTGGGCTTCCTATACCCTGTAATCCGATACCATTAGCCGCATATTGAATTTCTATGCAAACAAAATAAATCTTGATAATTGGCTAATCATATTAAACGCAAATTGCTATTAAGCTAAACAGCCAAGTGAAGCGCATTGCTCGACTGCATAGATACCCTGTGCTCAATGATGAGCTGTCTGCTGATAAATAGAGGAAGTATATATATGTTCAGCATATCATATATTTAAAGCATCTACTTTGAGCTAGATATAAACCATGCCAACTTAGTCAAGCTATTTATAGGGTATTCGTGGAAAAACGATAGGCAAATTGTTATTTCAACTAATGTTCAAGCCTCATTGATTATATAATTGGCCTATATCAGATGACGGACTCGCATGCATAACCATAATTAATCTGCGGTCGAGCGCGCACCAAAAGAAAGAGAGAGAGAGAAAGAGAAGAGACAACGAGAGGGAGCGAGAGTGAAGGCAATTGTTGATTTGGAATTTGCGTTTAATTTAGTTTTAATTAAACTTTTTGGCCAGTTTTACGCTGTTGGCCTAGCAACTGAAGTTGAATTGGCCGTCACTTGAACTGGCCAGGTCGAAGGCCAAGCCACTCGGTGCCACTTGCAAAACATTTGAATTACTCGAACCACATGGGCAAAATTTAATTATGGATATTAACTTAATTGAAAATTGAACCACAATGAGGCAAACATTTGGCAAACGCAAAGGCAAAGGCAAAGGCAATGGCAAAGGGCCAAATATTAAGCCTTTAAATATTGATGGCCAATAAATAAAGTAATAAACCAGCAAAAGCACCTGCCACAGTCACAGTGCTAGAGTGAGAGACGACAGATAGCTAGAGAGGGCGGGAGTATAAGAGATATTGAAGTCAAGATGCGATGCCGACCGCGTGCCTTTCCGCTGCTCAGCCAAACAGAGATATATGTACATACATACATATAAAAACCGCTAAGAGGAATCTAGTCGAGTATGCGCGACTGGCAATATACCAAGGGGAATTGTATACTCTTATACTCATAGACTCTTATACTGCTATACTAATATACTAGCTGTGAATACACATTCTTATACACACTATTTCCATTTCGCTTATTCTTATACGCCAATGCTTTTATGGCCTTTTACTCTTATACTAATATACTATTCCACTCTTATAAGTAGCCTGACCCAGGGCAAATGTATACTCTTATACCCATACACACTTATATTCATATACTCAAATACTATTATACTAGCTGTGAATATCCTTTTTTACACATTTATTCCCATTGTCATGTACTCACTCTTATACGGATATACTTTTATGCCCTTTTACACTTATACTAATGAACTATTTCATTTTTATAAGTAGATTGAATATAATTCATATATTCTCATTATCATATACTCTTATACGCATATACTCTTCTACTCTTATACTCATATAGTCTTTTATTCACATACTATTATTTCATTTACTATGTTTGACGGCCTTGACAATCTCAATTCTATTCTCTAGCTATAGCAAACAAAGCCAATATGCCCGCTTGCACACACGCCTTGAGCGGGCATACAAAGTACTGAAGCAAACAAAGAGACACAAAAAAAAAAAATATGAAAAAAAAAACAATTTATTGCAACCGCAGAAATTAATTTAAATAACCTCTTTGTTTCTGGCTCTTGACAAAATAAAAACGAAAATATTGTTTAAAAAAAAAAACAACAACAAGCGCAAGCAACACACACACACAACCTACACACACGCACACACACACACACACACACAGCGTGAGCGAACGAGCGTGAGTTTGTCTCCTAGATAAGGCCTTGCGCCTTGCGTCGCTCGTATTGGGAATTGCCCATAAATAAGGCACAAGAATTACATAAATAATGCAAAATTATGGGCAGCAAGTGGACAGAGCCAAACAAAAAAAAAAAAAAAAAAAAAAATGGAGTAGAGAACCTGTCAAAGGTCTCGTTGATAAAGCACAACCACAAGAGTCGCCGCACTGACAGACCCTAAAGGCTCCACAAGGAATACGCACGGCCCAGAGATTGATAGAAGCGAGTGAACAATTTAAGAGCCAAGGCTTTGCAACAAGTTGGCAGCGCTGACACAGCAACTTTTCTCTTTACGCTTGATTTATGACCGTGAGCCATGAGCGCTGCAGTTGACTTTTGAAAAGTTTTCTTGCAGCCAATCAGCTGAGTGAAAATGTGGAACAAGTGGACATTGCTAAGGAAATTTAGAAAGGAACAATTGACTCGTGTGCTCAGTGTGAGTGTAGTAAATGAGACACGTTGGCAGTGCCTTGTAGAGTTCAGATATCTGGAAGAGAGGCTTGAAGTTTTTCATTAGTTTGTCGATCAGTATGCCAAGTGCTAAGAGAATATTTTTTATAGACTAAAAACGCATTTCCAAACAAGTTGGCAGCGCCAGCGTCCTTCAGCATAGACTTTCAGCTTACATATATAGTATATAGAGCATATTTAGAGTATATATACAAACGCATACAGCTTTTATCTACAAGTTTTCTATTATGAGTTTTCTTTTCATATATACATCCCAGGCTCTCTGCAGCTGTCTTCTATTAAGTTTATTTCTCCAACTCTTTTCGCTTAATTTCTAACTTTGTTTCAACTTTGTTTTCTGCTCTTCTTCATTTTCTGTTGAGGTTTTTCTGACTTTTACTTTATCTCTCAACATTTCTCATAGCGAAATCTGTCTGTCAACAATTTTCCATAAATGAAATAAAAGAAAACCTGGGCATTTAACTGACAGGCACGCGCTCCTTCTAAACATCCTCCTTCTTCTCAACTGACTTGTCAATCCTCAGTTAACTGCATTGACTTGCCAAACTAGCAGTTACCCTGGAAATGTTTCAACTCTTTATGTCATAAACTTCTTTAAATAATGTTCTTTAATATGAAGCATTATTTTATAGGGTATTCGAGTAATCTAATAGACTAGCTAGATTCAAGTTGACAATTGACTACTTTATTTTCATTTTACAGGGTATTTATGATGTTTATTAAAACATTCAAAATTCTACAAGGTATTTCTACAGTCGCATACTCTACCTCTATAAGTCTTTAATCAATTTGAATCTGCTCAACTTTCACTTGCTTTGCATTGATCTGAACTTTTAAATATCCTGTAAGCTGGGAAAATATTGTACATCATATTTTATAGGGTATATGATGCATAAATATTGAAAAGCTTAGCCCAGCAGCCAACCATTGCTTTCGCTGGATTTGAGTCTCAAACGTCAGCTAAATGACAGCAAGGCGCTTGGCTCGATGCTAAGATGGATTAATCTATATTTATATTTATATACAATACATATACATACATACATATATATGTATTTACATAGGGTATATACTTGCGCATATATATTCAAGTGTATACACTTAAAAACAGGGCGTCGTCAGCCAAGAAAATCTGTTGTCTTAACGTATAATAAATCAGCCACAAAATTTCAATGGAAACAAATCCCTCGTTCAGTTCAATAGACGGAAGGAAGCAAAATAAAATAAAATTAAATAAAAAAAAAAAAAAAAAATCACCTGGCCTGAAGGCGTTGCTCTTCTACAGATTCATGCTATTCAGATTCATGAGGCTAGAGCTGATGCTGGTGCGGGGGCAGGGGGCGTAGCTTGGGTTTTGCACAAATCAAATATGCCGCACTTCAGCTGCCACTCAAGCAATGCCTCAATCAATCAATCAAAGCCAACAGCTGCCATCGGTTGTCCTTCGTTCTACGTCCATTGTCCTCGCCTTTGCCTTTTACAGCAAATTGTGGCCAGAACAAAGTGTGAGAGAATGAGAATGAGAATGAGAGAGAGAGAGAGAGAGAGAGAGCGAGAGCTTTGGCTAATTAAATACGCTCATAAATTCAAAAGCCGTTGCCCCGACAATTCGCCCCAGCTCTTTCCTATCCTTCAATTTCCTGCTTACAGTCGCCTATTCCCTCTCACTCTCCTCGGTCCTTTCCCCCTCTCTATCTCTCTCTCTCTCGCTCTCTCTCAAGTCACATTTTCACTGTGTGACTGAAGGGGCTCAAAGTAGGTTTTCCTCTCTTACGATTCACACACCAAATGACTTGAGAAGGGACTGGAGGCGATGGGCGTGCTAGGGCTAGGACGAAGGGTCGTCAAAATCGCTTTCCATTCAAAGTGTCGACATATCACAATGCGCTTTCATTCAATTCTCATAAGTATTTGGTATTTTCTTCTTCTTCTTCTTCTTCTTTAGTATTTAGTATTTCTTATTGCAGCTTAAGCTGGTCGAAGCTGGAAGTCAGGGTCTTGCCTCGTATTGTTGACTAGCATTTGAAAGCGACTCAAAAAAAAAAACGAGCTGCTTACCAAAGCAATTGAAATGCTTTGCTTTTTCCATTCTTCTCTGCAAAATACCCTATAAGCTGCACACGAGAACCTATCAAAGGGTATTTGTGTATTTGTACACTATATTAAATACCTATTTGCACGCACAGAGAGGGAAAATAACATCATCTGAGATAGTTTTTTTGTAAATGAAATTGAAATCAAGAGAGAAATAAATGTGAAATTGAGAAAAGACAGAGAAGAGAACGGAAAACAGAAATCGTGAGATTAATAATAAAAAATTACAGATAGATAAAGAGAGAGAGAGAGAGAGAGAGAGAGAGAAATAGAAATCAATATCGAGAGAGAAAGAGAGAGAGACTTTGATATCTGAAAAGACTTAGGCTAGAGATAGCTCAAAGCTCAACTTAACTATTTTAGACTCTGTAGACAAGGCAAGTCGAATAATATCTCAGTGTCTAATCTCACATATGTATAAATCTATAGCTAACTGACTGACCCGACAGTCCCAGCTCATAAAACATAAAAAAAAAACCGTGCATCGCATGTTTATGTCTGGCGAGCAGAGTTTAGAGTTGTCGCCAATTTAGAGTTGCGCATTGCACAGCTCAGACTTGCAACACAAATTGATTTAGCCATTTGCCAATTGCCAAAGTTTTCAAGTAGAGAGAAAGAGATGCAGGGTGTGTGTGTGTGAGAGAGAGAGAGAGAGATAAACTCGAATCAACTGTCAAATGTCCCAGAACTTGCTCGGACACAAACTGGAAAACTCTTTAGTTCTTGAAGAGCTGCGATTAAATTGAACTTAGAGCTACAATTTGATAGCAACCTCACTCGCTCTCGCACACTCTCCCTGTCTCTGTCTCTATCTCTCTGTTTCTCTCTTTATATCTTTCTCTGTTGGCATGCAGCGCAACTGGCGGTCAGGTCACAAAAGTCTCTAGCAAAGTCCACTTGACACTAATAACAGATTTTGTGGCTTGCCTACCAAAAAGTTGTGTAAACACTGCTGCTGCTGCTGCTGCTGCTGCAACAGCGCCAACTACGCCAACAACAACAGCAAAGTTGCAAGCCTTTTAGCCACGCCCAACGCCAACCGCCTCCTGCTGACCACCTCCATGCAGCCTCATTTGTGGCGGCTGCTGTTGCTGCTGCTGCTGTTGTCTGTCTGTCCATCAAAGGGTTAAGTGGCTTGTGGCAGCAACGACGAGTGGCAAGTGGCAAGCGAAAGAGACAACCAAAGAGAGAGAGAGAGAGAGAGAGAGAGAGAGAGGGAGAGAGAGAGAGAGAGAGAGAGGGAGACAGAGTGGGTGCTCGTTTGGCACACTTTTGAGTGACCAGAGAGACCTTTCAAGCTGTACATCTTGCTGCAGACAGCACACAGTTTCGTACACAACTTTTGTAGATATTATGCGCCTCACTTTATATAGAGAACGGAAATGCATTGATTCGTTTAACATTTCATATGATAAAGTACTTTTCTAACTCTTCGACAGTGCAAAAAGAAAGAGAGAGAGAGAGAGAGAGAGAGAGAGAGAGAGAGAGAGAGAGCGAGAAAGAGATTGTGTTTGATTGTGCTTAAGCGCTGAAGTTGCCTGAACAGAAATTGATTTATTTATCAGGGGGGAAAATGAGGCGTAGGAAATGTTATTCGAAAGTTAATAGAAGCAGAGATCCAGACTCTTGAGTAGATGAGGCGAGGCATAGAGCAATTAGAGTATAACGTATTAGATTACTTGAATAGACTGATAGATAATACATATGGCGTAACTATTAAATGGATCATTCGAAAACTTTAAGTAGATGAAGAAATAGTGAATAGTGCTCGGCATAGTGTGTAGATCGAGAAAAGTATAGAATAGAATGGAATAGAAACAAATTCGATAAGAGAAGTAAGGAATGGGCTGGGATGAAGTAAGGGATGGGTCATGACCGAGTCTCTTAGAGGAAGTTCTTGTCTGTAGTTCCTGAGATCCGAATCGATTAATTGTTAAGAGTAGATGATGTTTATTTACAGCTTAACGTACTGCTACCTTTAAGGCAACTTAATCTAAACGAAAGTTATTTTTGAAACTACTTATTTATTTTAACATAGGACACATATTAGATAATTTTATTAGTTATTATTAGATATTAGATATTTATAGGTAGCTCTTATGGATTTGCTAAGAATGGAAAGGAGTTCAGGTCAAGACGCGATCTAGCAGGTCTTGAGGATGATGTCGTTTTAATCTGCTCCTAGTGTCAGTGCGACGACTGAGAGCTGCAGTACCTAGGCGCCTGGCTAGTCTATTTGGATGGGAATTTAATCTCTCCTGATATTTTTTTGACATTTCCTGGATTTTCTCTCCACTTTTTGTGACCTTGAGATATGGGAGTGATACAACCAGTGCTTGCTTATATACCAATAGCCATTCATGAGTTTTAAATAAAGATAAAAAAAACGAACGAAATAATAAAAATGTATACACTCCTTAATAGATGATCTGTCAGATCTATCGCAAATGCAATTTGTGTCTCATCAGATGAAATCAATGTATATTTATTTTTAGACCAAACTCAGTTGACATTTATGTAAATCATTTGACATATCGATCAAAGCATTTATGAATATTTTTATTATTTCAACAATATTTCTTTTATGGCTTCTTCAGTAAAGTTTTGCTGTGAATGCAGCCCGAAATCAATTTAGAACATTTACTGAATATGCGGTTTTCAAGTATGTGCGAATCTGCTATAGAGAAAGCTATATATATATATATATATATATATATATATATATATATAGAGTGGGCAGGCAGCGGAGGGCGGAGGGGTGAGGAGTTCGGAGGTCGGAGGGTTGCTGTTGGTGGAGTCCCTTTTGCAATAAAAGTGAAAAGTTTCTGGCTGGGCCGCCGGGGTCTGACCCACAAGTTTAGCTTTACGACCAAACCAAACAAGAGACAGCAGATAAAAGCGGGCAATATTTATAGAAGAGGCTCACCTCCTACACTAAGCACCCTCCCACCCACTGGCACTGCAAAGTGAGAATATAAATAGAAGCAAAAAATAAGTAAAAAAATAAAATAAAATAAAATAACCATAGATAAATAAATGAAATAAATAAAGAAATGCTCGCTAAAGCAAAACTTTATTCATTGACCTTGACAAAGTTGTTGTTGTTGTAGTTGTTGTTGCCATTGTATACCCTATGCACCCACATGGATAGTGTTTGAATGGGGCATATGAGCTTCGATTCAAATCTCTATTGAAAGGCAAGAGGCGGCAAGAGGGGTTAACCCATAACAGTATAAGAGAATATGTATATAAGAATATGAATTATGAAAGTATAAGAGTATATGAGAATAGAACTGTAACAGTATAAGAGTAACTCAGTGGAAAAGTATTAGGCTAGAAGAGTATAAGAGCGAAAAATCAAGTAAAAGTAGAGCATAAGCAATGGGATATGACGCTATATAATTATTAAGCTTCTGAACTGTAATCATCATCCAGCGCATCTTCTTGAGAAACACAGGGTATCTAATAGTTGGGCACTTCCGACTCAGGGCTCAGCACTTTTGCTTGATTCTTTATGTACCCGCATATAAAATCTGTGCTAAAGCTTACAATCTTTAGAAGGCCCCTACGAACCTCAGGCTGTCCCTCGCCCACTCGCCCACCCACTTGCCCTCTCTCCCTGTGGTCCTTTGGCCCGGGTCCCTTTCATATAGTGAAAAGTCGGGAAAATGGAAAATGGTTTATAAATTGTGCACGCACAAAATAAGCGACATAATTCAAAATGGGCACAAGTTATGCATGGGTTTTAGGGTCTACGCAAAGCAAGGAGCAGGAGCAGGAGCAGGAGCAGGAGCAGGAGCGGCAGCAGGATGAGCAGGAGGTGGGTGCTGTGTGCCAGCTCATGAGGGGTTTGGTGGCGACTTTGCTGCTGTCCATGATTCATATGCGTTGTAGTCAGCCACAATGCGGGCTCTCACAAAAAAAAAAAAAAAAAAAAAAAGTAAAGAAGAGAAGAAGATGCTAAATTATTTTTTTATTGCCTGCAAAAATCGCCCAAGTGGCGGCGTCGGAGGCTAACGGCATGAGCGCAGCCAAGAGGGGTAGGGGGAGTAGGGCTAGAGGTGGGTGAGGCGAGAGAAGCTGCTGCTGGTGCTGCAATGACAGTTAGCGTGAACAAAGTGAAAAGTATTGCCAACGGGTACAGCAAGTTTTGCGCCTCACACACACACATACACACACACATACACACCCCTTGACACTAGGTCTAAGTCCTGCTACCAAGCCGCCTCCTTTCCCTGCTGCTCAACCCTCTTTCGGTGGCGCGGCAAACAAAGCACTTGAAGTAAAACTTTCGTTGGCTTTTGTCGCTTTTGTCTTGACTTAACTTTGCCGCGCGCTTTGCAGTTGCAGTTGCAGTTGCCAACTGCAGTTCTAATAACAGGAAAAGCGAGCGCGAGAAACGGAGACAAACAAAGCGAACTAGGATGGCTGAGGGAGAGAGTGGGAGTGGGAGTGGAAATGGGAATGTATACGTTAAGCTCGAATAGTAAATGCCTTGTAAATATGTTTCTAAACTCGACTGAAATCTAGCTTCTTGTTCTCTTCCTTTGCTCTTTGTGCTATATTCTTAACTGTTGCACTGACTTCTATATATGGTCATCCAAAATTTACACGTTTTCTCTTAACAGCATTTCTCTGTCGGCTTTCTCTTTAGAATTTGTTCTCTTCTTCATTAACGTTTTACTGGCCTTTTACACAGCGACAGAAACCTTTGGAAGCTTCTGCTTCTTATGTTTCTTTAACGTTTTACTGGCTGCTTCTAATAAGAATTCATATATATCTCTATAGACATAGCAGCTACCCTCTGCACATACTTGATTCTTTCAGTTCCTCTTCAAACTTCTATATGTTTTGCTTTCATTTTCTCATTATCTTTCACCTCAAAACGCTTCACAGTCATATCCCTCGGTCTAGCTGCATTGCAGGGTATATTTTTCACATTGAAAACTTGGTCCAAAAACGCAAACATCATCATCTGAGCATTATTATCCTATACAGAGTAAGTAATTTATATATATGTATATGTATATGTATATGTATATGTACAGCTATATCAACCTGGCAGACAAAAGTTTTGCGGGCAACTTTACGCCTCGATGCGAGGAGTTGAGTTGAGTTTCTAGTTGCGAATTCTCGCACACATTTGCAGTTAGATGAGTTACTTAATTTGCTTGCTTTGCGGTTTTACACGATGCGATGCGACTAGCCTGCCCTTGCCCTGGCCAGCGAGCAAAATATTGTTACAACCTGGCGACAACCCTGAACACAAATGCGGCTTACGAAGCCACCTACATTCAAGAAAGACGGAGCAGGAGCCGTAGGAGGAGAATTAGGAATTATAAGGGCAGGAGGAGTCGAAGCTGCTACCAGCTGCTAAGCGGATTGCGCTGTCTTAGACGCATCGCTGTCGTACGTATTAACGACATTCGGCATTTACCATTTGCCACTCGACTGGGAAGAGCCAGTGGCAGTGGCAGAGCCTGGAAGGTCGGCTGGTGGGGCTGGGGAGGTTGCTATTAAGTTTAAGTTTCAGCGCATTTGCGGTAAATGCGCTAAGCTTCGTTTCGATTGTTGACTGTCGATGCTTCTCTCCTTGATGCCTGCTTAACCGCCAATGCCTGAGGTACACCAGAAACTAATAACAGCCCAGCAAATGCCCAAGACACAAAACAACACAACAAAGCAGAGCTGAGCAGAGCAGAGCAGAGCAGAGAAGCAAGCTGTAATCGTATTTATGAATGCCAAGCCATTTGCTATTGTTGTCTATAGACGAAATAAAAACCACAACAAAACTTAGCTGCTATTAAGCGCTAAGGCTAAATATTGACCAAAAGCTGTTATGAGAGTCGCAGAGAAGGGCGCTTGAAGACAGCAGAAGAGCAGGATGCGGATACCTGCGGAATAATTGTGATGAAAGCTGGTTACAAGACACAGACAGAGAACGAGGATGAGGAAAAGCAAGAAAGTTAAAGAGAGAGAAAAGGAGAGAGTAATTGCGTTAGAGAGACATCAATCAGCTCAAAAGAGATTTCAAACTGTGATTCAATCATTTGGTTTTGTTGAATAAAATGTATTGCACTAAAAGTCGTTATGAGAAGCGCAGAGAAGGGCGCGAGAACGAACGAATGTCGAAGAACAAACAATTTGAAATATCAAAGTAATGAAAGCTCTTGACGAATGACACACCAGAGGCCAAACAGACAACATGTTCCCCTCGTCTACCGACAAGCATAAATACCCTATACAAATGAGCTAAATACCCAAACGAATCAAGCTTTCGATTGAAGCTGCTGGAAACCCGATGAAAGTTTATAAGCTAATCGAACTTTGGCTCAACTCTGTTTATAGTTTCATAAACTTTGAACTATTTTCTTCTATTTATAGGTTTTCAATCTCCATCTTTACTAAACATATTTAATTAACTAAATTTGTGTTCATAACTAAGTTGTAAATTATCTAACTTCATAAATTATATACTAATATTTGGCTTTTGGATTAAGTTCTTCTATGTAGTACTTCATTCATAGTCAACATTTATGTACGAAGAACTCTTAGCCTTGACGTGCTTCAGCTTGTTCTCAACTAACGCTTAATTGCAAGCATTTTCAATAGTTGCTTACGCAACTTGAGAAGCGCATAGAAGAGCAGTGAAGAGCAGATGTGACTGTACATGGAATTTAGTGCTGTGCTGAAAGTTGCTCAACTGAATAAATGTGGCAAATGTTGCTGTTGTTCAAATAAATGTCTGCCCATCAATTAGGCAAATACGCAAGACAGAGATACAGATACAGGCAGAGAGCGAGAGAGAGAGAGAGAGAGGCAGTGAGATTTAAAGTACCCATATCAGCTGTCATTCATAAACGGACCGCAACATATGCATATTACAGTTATTACGATTTGTTTGGCCAGTTTTACAGTTTGCTGGCATCAACAAAAACCATTTGCAAATTTCATTGATAGCAAATGGCACAAAACAGTTGAAAACATTTGAATTGCGGTGGAACTGAACCCATTTGAACTCGTTAACCAACACGAGCTAGCTAGCCGAGTTGCTAGCCAATTGCGCTGCTCAAATATATATACACAAATATATATATATATATATATATATATATATATAGTATATATATGTTTATGTTAACTAAATATGGCGAGAAAGCTGTCGAGCTAAAACTACAGTTGTTCCCCCTTAGGGCTTTATGAAGTGCGAGGTATTGAGAGAGCATCTGCTGGTCGTTTAACTACGCTTTAGATGCTTTTGCCAAAACTGTCTCTAATTAGTTCGGGCATTTCCCTGTTTCCTCTTTGCCTAAACATCCTCGACACGCTTCAAGGGAGTTGGGTCTATGTCAGGCATCATGAATTTTTTGTTAGCCCAACGTTCAAAAGGTGCGTAAATGAGAAATTCCTGCGGTACAACAGAAGCAGCAATAGCAGCAGTAAAAAAAAAAAAAGGAAGAAGTAAACGTGCTGCTGTAGGGAGTACACGACTAGCTAGATACTCGTTATACGGACACATATAGTGCGAAAGATGGAAAGATGGATGAACGGAGAGACAATAAGAGAGATAGGCCCTCGAGAGAGGCTCCTCGATAGACGAACTTCATCTCTATATAGACATTGTTCTGTTCTCTTCAATATATGTTCTTCACATGAGAGCATGATAATACCCATTCTGAACACGGCTGTAGAGGGTATAAAAAGAAGCAAGAGCTATTCACTAGCTGGCATATGCGCATTAGTCGAGCTGCCATTCAATGGGTTACATCCCACTGGATTGCGCCTTTTGAAATGATTCTTTTGAAAACTGCGTAAAGCCCAATGGCCAATGCCCGTTTAAGGGGTTGCCAGATCGTTAGTTTGTCAGTTTCGTCATGGCATATTAGTTATGAAACTTTTTGGTAATACACACATGCAAAAACACAGCGAAACAAGCCCCCAAAACAACAACAAAGTTTTGTCGCCTTTGTGCTCGTCATTCAGTTGGTATTCAAATATGTGAACGAGATGGAGTCAGACGAAAGAGAGAGAGAGAGAGAGAGAGAGAGAGAGAGAGGGGTTGCCTGTGTGTCAGGTAAGCTCCTTTGAGGCCTGCAAATGCTGGTACTTGGTTGAGCTACTCCTCTAACAAGATAAATCATTAGATGCCCGCCCAACTCAATTTGACTGCTGTCAATAGATATCTATCTTTCTCTCTCACACCCTCCTCCTCATCCTTCCACTCTCATCCAGTTTGTGTCATAATCAATTTGCAATTTGTTGTAAATTTGACAGTTCTGTCATGTTTTGCATAAGCTGTTGAGTATCTGAATCTAACGCTTAGCCCTAATTGACATTCTCCAACAGCCGACAGTCGATATTCAGAGTTGTGGGGAGACAGAAAGACAGGGAATACGGGTATATCCTGGAGGCTGGGCAATAAAGTCAAATTGATGGCAAATATAAAATATGCAGCGTGGCTTGAATAGCCAGAGCTGTAAAGAAAATTTGAGGGCTAAGCTCAGATACAAGCTGAGCTCAGTGGGGTCTCTGAAAGAGTCTTGAGCCTTTAAGGAAGACTTTAACAGTTATAAAGGAGTTCAGTCTCAAGAGGAAAGCTAATGCTATACAGATCTCGCTCATTTCGATGAGCCTAATTTTCCAAGTCAAATTGAAATCATTTCAGGCGCAGCTTAAATAGAGCCTTATCAATCAAGGTAAAGACTTGAGCTATCATTATATGAGATATAAAAATCTATAGGCTTAAGCTCACATACTTAATACTCGCTCATGCTTTGAATAAGCGAGTATATAGAATATAGAGTATAAGGATACCCTTATATAAATCTATATATATATATATCTAATAGACTAATCAGCTCTTTCTCTCTCTCCCTCTCTCATCTATTTTTCTGCCTATCTCTTGGTCTTCCCATCTCAACATTTCTCCATCAGTTCGTCTCTCAGAGAGAGATTCTCTATACTGTGTATACCCAAACTGTATCGACTCCTATTAAATATCCTATATTTCTTTGTGTATACACGCTCGATTTGGAGGCGTGTATTGGGCAGTCAGTGTTGCTCGGTCTGCAATGTTGTTCAAGCTTCTGTCATAAACTCTTTTTGCTGGAAGACATTTATGCTGACAATTCAGTTGATTAGATGTTTGGGCATGATTTTTAGTGTTGGTCAACGTTGCATGTTTCTATTTTATATGAGTTATAAAGATTTAAGGAGCACTTGCGGCTGCTTTTTAGGTGCCTTCTTTTATGGCCCGACTCGCTATCTATTAGGTAGAACAATCGATAGGGACTCGTAAATATAAATGTATTTATATAGAATAGCTAAGCAGCAGGAGTTGAATTTCCTTACATCTCTCTCTCTCTCTCTCTCTCTCTCTCTCTCTCTCTTTCTCTCTCTCTCTCTCTCTCTCTCTCTCTCTCAGTTAAGTGCAATGAAATGTTAAAGCTTAATTCAAAGCAACTCCTTTTGCTCTAATGAAATGCATTTGCATCAAATCAACGACAAACGATTCGAACCCAAAGAACTTGACTGAATCCTCTGTGGATATATGCGACTATATACTTGGATGGATATATATGTGCATATATATATATATAGAGACAGAGAGAGAAATGTGTGTGTGGTAAATGCCAAAACCCATTGGGAAACCAATAAAAGTGTAAAGCTACAGGAAAAAAAAAAAAAAAAGAAAAAACAACAAAAAAACGAAACAGAAAAAATCATAAAAACGATATGAAATTTATGCGTATATTTCATTTCCTTTTGCCTTCCTTGCACCAGCTGTGGGCGTTGGGACAGCTAAAAAGGTGTGCGTGTGCGCGAGTGGGCGTGGCCGCACATCAGTGCGTGTGTATGGTGTTTGTAAGAGCTGAGTTGAAGCAGCCGCAGCATCTCTGTGCATTGGTTTCCTTCATTTTCCCGCTAAATGTTGAACCGTTGCTTCAGTCGCTTTATTTGGAAAAACATTCTCAAAGACCCCATTGGAAGTGGCTGGAGAAGTGGGTATATTGATTTCATTGATATACATGTATAACAAGCCAGAGGAGGGGAATGGATGTTATCATTATGAGAGCCAAAGGCTCTAAAAGACCGTAGGAGCACGAGAGTCTTAGAGTTTAGGAGTATAAGACTCGAAAGATATAAGAGCGTATGCTTATACGAATATACTAGTAAATGGAGTTTAGGAGTATAAGACTCGAAAGTTAAAAGAGTAAATGAAGTTTAGCAATATAAGACTCTAAAGATATAAGAACATATGCTTATACAAGTAGATGGAATCTAAATTACTCCTAAAGTATAAGACTCTAAAGATATAAGAGTAAATGAAAATTAGGAGTATAAGACTGTAAAGATATAAGAACATATGCTTATACGAGTAGAGGGAATCTAAATTACTCCCAAAGTATAAGACTCTAAAGATATAAGAGCATATGCATACAAGTATAAGACTGCACCTCATCGCAGTCTTCCTTTCTCTCTCTCTCTCTCTCTCTCGCTAACTACAGTCAATATATGTGGAGCTGTCTAAAATTCCTTCAGTCCATTTACTCAATTCTCTTCTACTCTACGAATATTATACTAATATGTGTATATAAGTGCTTCATTTCACACATTTCATATTAGTTTCATTACGCATATATAGCTTTCACATACACACTCTATCTCTCTCTCTTGCTCCCTTTTCCACCGTTTTCAATATCGTTCGAACTTTTGATTTTTGACTTAAGGTTGGAGCTTGAAGGTTTCAAAAAGTTAAAACCTTTCTTTCTGCCCAGTTGGCTGCTGTCAATATATTGATTTAGGTTTAAACTGTCCATGGCACAGCTATACTCCAAGTTTAACTCCCACTCTACACTACTCTCCCTCTCTCTCTCTCTTTCTCTCCTTTCTTCCGCTATCGCGGCAGCATTGCAGTTTATGCCGTTAACATCGTAAAATGTTTGCACGTGTGCATATAACCCACATAGATATGGTAACGCCCATTGCTAACGTCTTATGGCATACACACACATACACACACATACACACACACACATACATCTACACTCTATGCAGAGCCCTCATTTCCCTTTTCTTTTTCTTATTATAAAAAGGCAGCAGCAGCAGCAGCAGCAGCAGCTGCTGCACTTATTTTGCCACGCCCACCCGCTGCTCTGTGAACTCTATATGTGTGCCTCTCTCTCTCTCTGTGTGTGTGTGCCAAGTTGTGCTGGTAAATTTTACGTTTATGCGGCACTAACAATAACCTGACCAGCCATCGGCTACACAGAGTAAACGCAAACGTTTTCACTACCCAGACCCACGTTTTCTTCCCAGGCTGTTTAACTTATTAAATTAGATTGCCTGTGGAGCTGCAGCTAGAGACAGCCAAACAGAGAGTGAGAGGGAGGGAGGCAGAGGGGGTGGCAGCCCACATTAAGGCATCAAATTGCTGCCATATATAAAGCGCGATTTACTGTGCCGCAGCCTAAAAAAAAAAAAAAAGAGGAAGAAGCAGAAGCCAGACACATTACATTCGCATGATATTGACTGCCAGATACTCGCTCAGTGATATATAATTTTTATCAAATTTATGCATTTGAGATGCAATCATGAAGAGTGTGAGAGATATAGTTTTTACTCTGACTTGCCACGCCCCTAATTTGGATGTATATACAAAAATCGATTTGTGTTTATCTCGAAAAGATTTTGAGTTCAGCTGGTTCAGAGGTTAACGAATGAATGCGGAGAGATATTTAGTTGGATTCGGCAAGAGAATAGAAGATAATAGATAATAAGAATAATATATATATATATATATATATATATATATATATATATATATATTGAATCTCTCATACAGACATCTCTCTTTGGCTATTGGCATGTGCAACCAATATGCTCACTTTGAACACTTGCTGAGCGAGCATTGAAAACTTGCCGTAGAGTGGGCAAAACATTATCAAAACGCTGGCTAATTTCAAGTTGCGTTCAGTGCCACAATACACTCACATATACAGATATAATATATATATATATATATATATATATATATATATATATATATATATATATATATATATATATATATATATATATATATATATATATATATATATATATATATATATATATGTAATGGCGCCCAATGTGGGGCATCCCGGCCCAACAAGGAACAACAGCGGCAACTTGGATATCCAATGCCGTGTGGCGGCAAGTATGCTATAATTTACGCCACAATAACGCATAAATCTGTCAAAGTTGCTTAAAAATTAAATAAAGATAAATAAAAGTCACGACAAAGGCGCGTTCAAGCGCATCAAAAACCTGATGATGAGAGGGGCAAACACATACAAACACACTGAGAAAAGAACAGAGAAAGACAGAGAGAAAGGGAGAGGCGGGAAGGTGATTTGGAAACTTGAAACTGTCGAAGCGTAGGTGGCATCCAATGGGTCAGCCAACAGAGGCCAAAGCCAAAGCCAAAGCCAAAGCATGAACCAAATATAAACAAATAGAGCAACACAAAGACACAAGTGTGATATGACAATGAACCATGAATACCCTATAAGACAAGTGAGTCTAACGGCAGTTGCATACGTGAACTAGCAATGAAAAACTTGCATATTCTAGTCTATAAAGGAAATACTTAAATTTAATAGAAATTAAATCTGATTCGTATCTAGGCAAAGATGTTCAACCATAAGAAGAAGAGTTGTTAGCCTAAATTAAAGGTTAGATTCAGCATATAATTCTGCTTAAGATTAATATACAATGCAAGTATATCTTTAACTGTTATTAACTCCTTTTTGTCTGTGCCATATTTTTACACAGAACCAATA
Organism: Drosophila stalkeri; assembly: GCA_035047405.1. Classification (NCBI taxonomy): domain Eukaryota; kingdom Metazoa; phylum Arthropoda; class Insecta; order Diptera; family Drosophilidae; genus Drosophila; species Drosophila stalkeri. The sequence continues at coordinate 28,689,641 of JAWNPR010000061.1, forward strand.
TGCTCTCAATTGATGATTTACAGAGTATGCCAGCAAATGATTCCATATCCAAGAAACATTCGTTCGTTTTGAGCAATCATTGCATTGACTACAATAGTTATCGATAATTTCGATAGTCAAATGATATAAGAATCGATATGCTATATATAGAACTTTATCATGTCAATAAATCGATAAATGTTGCTTCTACATAATGCAGCACAAATTCCATATACCCTGCACCTGCAAATACTGTAAACATTTTCGTATCGTAAATACAACAAAAGCTCAGAGAAAATTCTCAATTGGAAACTGAGAAGCAAAGACTGAAGAGCTGGAAGAGGGTAGGGAAAGGGACTGGACTAGAGGTTATTGCCTGCAAAAGACTTGTAGCCGGAACGAACAATAGAGAATTATGCTGGGCCATAAAAGATTTCATTTTATTTGTTTGCTCTCGTATATATGCCCTATATATATGCCTATTCTTCTTCTGCTACTCCTGCTACTTTGCCTGCGCTCCCCTCCTGTTGGGGATAAAGAATCTTCAATGTTTTATTTTTTTTTTTTTTATTTTTCGCAGTAAACAAATTAAATTATTTGCTGTTAATTGTTTTTCCACTCACTGCTCCGCTCTCTTCTTTTTTATGAATGCGCAGTCACAGAGACAGTCAGAGAGAGAGAGAGAGAGAGAGAAAGGGAGAGAGGGAGAGCACAACTGTGGCCAAGTCGTCAGCTCATCAAATTTGTCTAATTTGTGTTGATTTAAACGGTCTTTCGACTCGCCGACTTGTCGACAGCGAAAACCCATAAAAAAAAAAGCCAAAGCAATCGAGTTCTACTAACTGCCAGATACTCGTTCGAGGCTAAATTTTTATTATATAAATATATACTTTGTCAATGGCCAACTAACACTAAAGTGACTCAAAGGGATGAGCTAGAAGAAGAAGAGACTACACCTTTAACAGTTTGCTGAGATGAGTTGCTAAACAACTAATAAACTCTCTTTTTTAGCGCCAAGTGAACAAGCATTAAGGAAATACACACACACACAAAAACGACCGCGAAATGCCGCCAAAGTATTTTCCTTCTACTTTTTTTTTTTTTTGGCTTTTTGGAATGGCTTTTTTATAGGCCATATTTTGAGTTTCAATGGGCGTTTCAAATGGGTTTTTCCTGGAAAGAGTTGCCACAACTTGACTCAATCATAAAGTATATATATATATATAATATATATATGTATGTATGTATATGTATATATACTGAGGGCATCTTCCACTTTTGTATAAGCACTATTTGGGCACAAACAAATTCAATTTGTAAGCTTATTCAATTGAAAGGATCAAAGAGACAGGCCAAAAGGCCTGTTAAAGGCCTTTAGAGCTTACGAGTGCAATCGATGATGATGAAACTTGAAATCTTAAGTGAAATATATATATATACATATATATATATAGGTATGGATATTGTGTTATATTATATCATTGATAGGTACAGAACCTATTGAAATGGGCAACAGGCAGTAGCAGGCGTGGCAGACCACATAAGCTATTTATATAATGAGATATATTCTACAGCAATGACGTAAGCCAGATTAACGCTAGAGACTCGATATATATCTATAGAAGGCATATCGTAGATACAGCGTATCTCATAGTCAGGCACTGTCTCGGTATATAGCAATAATTATTATATATATATATATATTTAATTTTTTTGTTTTTTTTTTTTTTTTTTTATCAATTTTTAGCACATTTAATTTGCTTTAATTTGTTTCTGTTGGTCAAATTATGTAATTGAAGTTTGTTTTATTTTAATTTATTTTTTTTTTATCTGTTTAGAGCTCAAATAAAAAAGGAAAACATCAAGCACAGATTTTGGTAGAATTCCCAGGAAAAAAAAAGTAGCAAAAAATAAAGTATACAAACATCAAGGCCAAGAACTGAGCCTGCGGGGCATATGTCGTGTCCAGGTCTTGCACAATTCTCACTCTACATCTCCATAGCTCTCCCTCTCTCACTTTCTCACTTCCATCCGCTCTCTCTCTCTCTCTCTCTCTCTCTATCTCTCTTTCTCTCTCTCTCTTTCTCTCCATTTCTCGCTTGCTGGCCAACTAATTAGTTTTGCATTTTTAACTACCGCAGTTTGTGTGCCCAGCGGGCAGCTGAAGCAAGTCTACAAATGTGATTCGAGGCGGGGCCGCACGCACGTGCCCCATAAAAACAAAAAAGAAAATGAAAACAGCGAAACAACCAACAGCAACAACAACAACAACAACAAAAACTGCGTGCAACAACTGTTTGCAAAAAAGCGCTAAGAGCGCACTGTCAATCAAAAGCTCTGTTGAGCGAGACAGAGAGAGAAGAGAAGAGAGGAAGAGACTAATGTATCCTCACACAGGTGGTACGCACATATACACACACACATATATATATATATATATACAACACTGTTCTCATATGCGTGTCGCCCGCACTGTCAATGCAGCAAAGTTTCACCAGACGCAAAAGGATGAGAAATCTTTTAAGTTTTTCAGCATTTAATGAAATTTTGATGTTTTGGTTTGGGCATTCGATAAGCAAATTAAAATGAGCTGACGGAAATTATGTGATTAAATGGGAGAGAAGAGAGAGAATGTGTGAGAGAGAGAGAGAGAAACAATGAAAATGGAAGCTCTTATTTGAGTAAATTAAGAGGTCGAGAGAGGGAGAGAAAGAGAAAGGGAGAAGGTGAAAGATATGTAGATAAAGAGAGAGAGAGAGAGAGAGAGAGAGAGAGAGAGAAACAATGAAATAAGAATCCCTTATTTGAGCAGAGGACGAAAGAGAGAGAGAGAGAGGGGGAGGAGGGGAGGGGAGAGATATAAGCAGAAAGTGAGAGAGGGAGAAACAATGAAATCAGAGAGCTTATTAGGGAGCGAGAGTTAGAGAGGGAAAGAATGTTAAATATTTAAAAGTGAAAGAAAGATAGCGAGAATGAAGGACGTAAAAATTATGATATATGTAGAAGAAATTGAAGAAATCATTGAGGGACCAAGAGAGAAGAGCTGATCAAGGGAGAGAAAGGGTGATGAAAACAAAGTAATAGAAAGAGAGGGAGAGTGAGGTTATGAAGAAATAGAGAGAGATGGAGAGAGAGATAAAGAGAGTCATGGAAACAGAGAGAGAGGGACAGAGATAGTGAGAGAGATAGAGAGGAGGAACGCACATCTTAGATATGAAATTAAATTTCCTAGCTAATTGCTGAGTGGAGCAACAACTATGAGCCATAGCACATACATACATACGTGTCCATCTTGCAGCTGCTGCTGCTGCTGCTGCTATTGTTATTGTTGTTGTTGTTGCTGGTGGGTTATTGTCACGCCACGCGCTTTGAAAGACGCTTTTTAATGAAATTACATTAAATAATAAAAAAAAAGAGGCGCAAAGTCGTTTCGCAGCCACTGAAGAGCTCAAAGTAAAGCCAATTTTGTCGCAGGAGTGGAGTGAGAGATGGAGAGGGAGTATGAGAGAGATAGCGCGAGTATTGCTTTATAACAAATTTGACATTTGAAGTCTAATAATAAATAAGTTATGAGAGCAAAATGTGGCAACTAACTGAATTTCTAATGTATTACGCACAGATGGGGTGGGGTGGAGGGGGAGTTGGGAGTTGGGAACTGTCACGTGGTTTTAGCCATGATGTCCATCATGGCCCTAATGGATGGAGATAGACAGACCAACTCTGGGTTTTCCACTCGAGCAGCTTCTCAGCTTTAACAGATTCCAGATGGCCAGCCCGCCTGGCTTCCCCCGCTCGCTTCATCTATGTCATCTCTAATTATGCTAGACCCGAGTCAGTTGGCTCGCCCAGCTCTCCGCCAGGTAAAGGTGTTTTGTCATTAAAAAATGATAAATACTTGTTGTGGCATGTGCTGGACGCCACAAAATGCCTGGATGGGTGTGGCTTTGGGGAGTCGAAGTCAAAGTCGGAGTCGAAGGCGGTGTGGACGGAGTGGGGCGCCAGCCACAAAAGTCTTGGAACAGCAGCTCGATGACAACGACAAATTCCCTTGCCAATAAGACAACTTTTTTGGCTAAGCGAGACTAATTTTGAAAGAGATGAAAACGGTGAAGAACATGATGAGGACAATGATGATGATGATGATGATGATGATGGTGCTGTTAATAATAATGATGTTGATGTGAATGCTGATGATGATTAAATGGAAATGACTTGCACAAAACGCAAGCAACTGGATGAAGTTATTATACGCAGCCAGAGAGAGAGTGAGAGAGAGAGAGAGAGAGAGAGAGAGAGCGGGGCAATGACAGAGACGGAAGCACGCTTGAGAAATGACTTCTAGCCATCCTGCAGGGTGATAAACATATTCGTGCCCCAAAAAGTGCTCGGCTAGGGTAAGTTGAAGGAAGCTTCTCAAAGCCGTCAAGTGCTGCAATCGATTAGTTCTCAAGCAGCTTCACTTAATTGGTAACAATTTATGTAATACAAGCAGCACAGAGAAGGAGAGAGAGAGAGGTGCAGAGAGAGTGAGAGAGGGAGTAAGAATAGGGAAAATATTTAAGCTATAAATTTTGATTGATAAAAGGTTTCGCTATGCAAGTTTTCCACCTCAACTGTTGCGAATGAGCTCAACACTGAGCTCTTTAAAGGCAGCTGGAGGACTGTTGAGGTGCTGTAAAGTGTCTGTTAAATAACTGTTAAGCTATTGTAGAACAGTTATTATTATAAGCGTTGTGTAACTTTATAGACTGTCAGATAATGTGTACTCAATTTATTAAATTACTGTTAAATGACTGTTAAATGACTGTTAAGTGAATATCTTGCTTATAAAATGACTGTGAAGTAGTTGTCTTTAAGCACTTATTCACTCTTTCAGCCACTGCACCCATTCTCCATCCTGCTCTAATTCCCTAAAGAGAGAGTTAAATACTCTATTGTTCTGTTAAATGATTAGCTCTTTCTCTGTTGCTAATATTCAAGTGCCTCCATGACTCACATGGATTCAATTGGAATCAGCAGGAGCCGTAGATGGCTCCCAAATTATATTTGATAGCGTGCCAATTGAAGGGAAATGTGATTGAAAACTAATTCACACATATGGTACAGATAGATAACATGCGCCGCTTTAGACGGCTTTAGATATAGTTCCCTCTCATTGTGAATGACACATATCAAACGTCATGTTGCGCCACATTTGGCCTCGAAGTGGAACAGGAACAGCAGCAACAACGGCAACAAACATGTGTATGCGGAGCGTGGAGCATGTTGCGCCAGTTAAGCCAACAACAAAGACCTTTGTCTATGCTCAACTTACTACACTTGAGGGCGTGGCATGCCAATCCCCACTACTACCCCCAAGCACCCAAACAACGATCCACAACGCCCGACGGGGTAACGAGCGAACTGCAGGCGTTGCATTAACAAGGCATTTGCTTTGAATTACACATGCAGACATCCACTCGGCTGCAACAAGGCACAGTTATTGAGAGCCAGACGGACAAAAAAACAACGAGCCTCGGCAGTATACGACTAGAAGATACCTTAAACCCCAAGTTCAAAGTTCTGGGTATACGGGCGATAGTTATTGATAGGACACAGTATAAGAGGGACAACTATGTGTGAGAAGTCAAGTCTACAGCTCTTATACTAGCTAACTACTGACTTTATACTTTTACTCTTATACTTATATTCTCGGATTCCAATACTTGTGAGACTGTGACAATCTTTCTCATTCGACTCTACTTCTTCTTACTTTGCTCTCATTCCTGTAAGCTCTTTAACTCTTATACTATCAAACACTTATAATCATATGCTGCTATGCTCTTAGACCCATTAACTTAACTTTTAATCTTATACACAAATCGACTTTCTTATACATAAAGTCATTTTTTAACTCAATGGTATTAGCATCGCCTTCCCTTCTCCTCCTCCTGCCTTTGATACTCATTTCAACATCAGCCAACATACTCTTTTTAGCCATTAGGGCTGGCTTGCCAGGGTGGGGGGTTAGAGGAGAGTGACAGGCAGGCCTTGTCGCAAGGGAATGCATGGGAAAACATGGGAAAACACGCAACAGCGAAATGAAAATTGATTTGTTATGAAAGTCGCTTGTCGCATGTTGTTGTTGGTTGTTGTTGTTGTTGGTTGTTGTTGTTGTTGGTTGTTGTTGCTTGTCGTTTGCTGATTATGATCAATGCCTGGCCATGGGCTTGTAGTCGTATATAACTGCGTTTCCCTGACCTCCCCTCTCAACAGTCTATCAGCCAGCCAGGCAGCCAGCCACCCATATCTATATCATATTTCCATTTCCCTATATATATATGCTTGTATATTTCTATATTATTTCTATATATATTCCCATTCATTAGTTAGTTTCGTCTAGCTAATGGACTTAATTGCTTGCAATGGGACTATTAACAGTTAACTGCGACTCTAATAACAAAAGGCCCAACCAAATCGTTCACACATTCGCTTGCCACACACACATACACGTTATATATATATATATATATATATATATATATACATATATATATGTATGTACACACAGTCTTACACTTCAAATAGCAAATGAATGTCATTACGACAGTTTATTTCTTTGTTCTTCATGTTTTGTTCAGTATTTTTTTCAATTTCGTATACCCTATAGAGTATTAGAGCATACATCGGGTAGCATAAGTTTCGTTAGTTTTCAACTATTTTACAGTTACATTGTTCATCTCTTTCCTCTAAATGGTATTCAGTTAGTTCTATTCAACATTTCACGTAGCATCTTATCGTTGATCATATTAGATTAGAGCTTGAAATGGAAGTGCAGTGCTCATTGTTAATGCGGAACGTGCAGCGAATGGAACACAAAGCGATCCCCCAACAAATCGTCAGACTGAATGTGCTTTAGCCCTCGATAGGGGGCGCCACGCATGCGTGGATCGTCGAGCTCTGGTTGATAGTCCCTAACTAATTTCGCTTTCGTTATGTCTTTTATTGTTGTTGGCCCGAATGGCTTGTTGTTGCCAAGTAGACGGGTTAGGGTGGGAGAGACTATTATGTATAATTTACAGGTCATTAAAAGCCATTCGCATAATGCCAAACAGGAATGGAAATGGTTTCTCCAACGAGTCTCCAACGGGGCGTGGGGTGGGCCAAATGGCTATGCTAATGGTAATCGTTCGTTCTAATGCGGCTCTAAAAATGGGCACACTATGCGAGAACTATGCGAGTGCAACGACCCACAAGCTTAGTTATCTCGCATAGATCCGATAGCCTCGATTCAAACGAAATTACATTCAAAGACCGAAACCCACCCAATCCACACAATCCCCACAATCGACAATCCAAGCACTGCTCAACATAGTCGAACGTGTATCAAGTGCATGCAGCTGTGTCTTACAACTATGCCGGCTATTCAAATATGGATTTTTTCGTATACCCTGACTTTGAGTACAGCACTTTAGCTAACGAATGTTCCACTCCAATTATGAAATATCTAGTGGCCATTATTATACGATTTGCTATGCAAGTTACTCTCAGCTAGAGCTGATACATAGCATGTTTCGAATTGTAATTCTATAACATATAATAACCCAGAGAACTCGGCTTCCAGTTGAGCTGTGCAGCTTGAATTGATTCAGCATGCTGCTTAGAGCTTCAATTAGAGCATAAGTTGAATGCAGTCCATTCGTCACACTTTAAGATATATATATATATGTGACTTATTGGAACTCAGCTTCCAGTTGAGATATTTTGAAGAAACATTCCTCTAATGCTGACAATTACCAATTGAATCTAATACTAAGAAGTTTTTAATTTTCTTTTCCCCATACTGTATAATAACCCAGAGAACTCTTAGCTAAGTAAGATAGACGCTACTAACTAAACATGCTTATTACACCTTCAATAAGTTGAAATCAATCCATTCTTACTATTTTCATATAAGACCTATAACCTATAAGAACTAAGCCTTTCAAAATGTTTGATTCAAATAGATTCTACTTTCATATCTTTCAGAGTATTTAAGTTTCGTTCAGTCAAGAATTTTTATATTCAATTCAATTTAAAGTCAAGCCGAAGGTCAGCTACAAACTGACAGGCATTAATAATGAAATGCAATGCATTGACAAGCCCATCTACGATTAGAAGTGCTTGAGAGCGTGCTCTCTATGCTCTATGATTATTACCAATAACACAGGTTGTACAAAGTCTCACGGGAATGGGGATAGAGTAGAACGGCAGCTACACAAATACACATGCCAACTTCCAATCGTGCAACGTACCTAGAAAGACAAGAAATAACAAATACGACAATGAATCGAATGAATAAAATTTATTGTTAAATATTAATAAACAAAATACAGTTAACACATTGTTGAGGCTGAAATAAATAATTTGATTCGTTAATTATCATAACGAAAGCACAACGAAAACAAGCTCAAGTTCTGAAGCGTCGAGATACCCCAATAAAAAGATGAAATAACTACTAAAGATCATGAATTATACACCAAAACTAGTCTAGTCTACATATAGATCCTGAGTTTTTTCAAGGAGAAAGAAAAGATTTGACTGAAATCTAACATAAAATCTGCTAATATATGAATGTTCGTCAGCTATTGCCGTTATGAGTGCCTCTTGCAGTGACCATTATATTACAGGGTATTTGGCTCAATGAAAGTTCTAAATTGGAAAATAATTTAATCAATGGACTGACATACATGTTCTATGAACTTGCTCACTCACATATTCATAACATTTCATTTTCATTATGGCTCTACTATTTTCTTTTTTATTTTTAATCAAAAGACCGAGAGTGTGAATGTGTGTGTGTGTGTGTGTGTGTTTATATGTAGGTCATCTCTATGGCGAGCGTATCGTAACCGTACAACCGTAATCCATATCCAAGAGTCGGTGGCTCCAAAAAGGTTCACACAAACACACATAGAGACACAGAGACATAGGAGAGAGAAAGTATTGGCCCGAATGACAGGCATATGGCACACGCCCTTAGAGCAGAGCCCAACCCTCTTGGGCAGGAGCTAATGAGTTTAAAGTAATGCCCAGAGCCAAGAGGCCGTTTGGCGCTAGTTAAGTGAGCATATTGTGTGCCTAACTGAAGTTAAGAGTTACACATAAACTAGTTACGTCCCATATAAATGCCAATATTTCCAGCCTTCCCCTTCCTCTATTGATAAGACCTTCCCATATAAGTAAGTATATACATCCATTGGATGACTCGCACTTAAGATGAGCTCACAATTCTGAGCAATTTTTATATGGAAATAAAATTCTATGGCTTTCTAATCGAATTGACGGAATAAATGCCTTTGCTCTGAATAGCGTTGAGAGCAGTTCAATCGAAATTAAACTTGCTGAGAAAATATATGACTAACAATGGGCATGTTTACATATTCCCTATGAAAAATATTTCAATTTAAGATAAATGTTATTAGAACAGAAGCCAGACTTCAAATGACATTGCTCAAACAGAAAAAGAAATCTCTCATACAATCGATATTTATCGATTTTATTGAAATTGATTAACTAATTGTTTGTCATATGTCATATGTATGCATCTTTTCCTTATCTTTATCTATATTTCTTTGTGAAACATCTTTTCTCTCCATGTCTTTATGCAGCTCAATCTATTCAATCTATCTGCATGTTAGTTTATCTCCCATTTTTAATTATCTTAAAGAGCATTTACACTTCGTTGATTTTCAAAGCTGCAAGTTTGATATGTTTCTCCTTCTCCTCCTCCTTCTTCTTCTTCTTCTTCTTCTTCTTCATTTCCATCACACTTTTCTTTCTATTTTCCCCATTTAGTTCATACTTTGATTGCTTTTCATGTAGTTTCATGTCGCACGTTCCACACACACACACACACACACACACATATGACACTCGTAATACAGAGCTGTATATAACTGCAGCTGGGTCTATGTATCTATAATGGGGGGGTGTTACGATGTTGGGGCCTGGGTTTGTTATTTGTATCTGTAAACTGTGTCGAATCGTGTTGCTGCTGGTGCAGTCAAGTGCGGTGCCTGTTGTGACCTTTGACACGACGCCGCGACCAGCAACTGCCAATTATGCAATAAAAAATGCTAAATTAATAAAAAGCCAAATAGAAACAACAACAACAACAACAACAAGAAACAAAAAAAAACAAAAGCGCAACAAAGAAAAAAGAACAAAAACAACTATTAAAAAGTCGAGAAACACGTTATTTACGTTCGGCCGAATTCAAAACGTGCTGCAAGCCAAAAAACGAACAACAAAAAAACTGCTAATAGCATGCACGACTTACAGATACTCTGTAGTAGCCAAGAGACATTAAGAAATGCAGCGATATATGGAGATCTCTGATATATGGAGATATGAGCTTGCTGACTTACAATCTAAACAGCTTTATATAGATACTAGATATACATCTATATGTATATATGAATTTCAATAATTTTATTTTGAGCAAACTTCATATCTTTATATATATATGATATATTTGCCTATCCCAGTTGCCCTACTAGATAGAGCTCAATCTAGTCAAGCTATGCTTAAACGCTTGGCATTTACATATGTATATACCCTTTACCTTTCCCTCTACAGAGTATGAAAGGGAAAATTTTAATTTTCTGTGAAAATTGCCGGCTATAAATTACATATTGCCCAGCCGCGCCGCAACGGTCAGGAAACATAAAACATTTTCGTGTAGTGTCGTGTAAATGGCAACTCCTGCAAAGCCCTATTCGAAACACTTTTCATATTCCCCACCTCTCTCCTCTCTCCTCTCTCTCTCTCTCTCTCTCTCTCACTGCCACCCCTTGCTTGACCCGCTCTGCTGGCAAATGGTCATTAGATGAATGAGTGAGCAAGTGTATCAACGAGTACTCGACCTTGTCATAAACCAAATTGAGCTATCGCCCAGATCGCCCCCAAATAAATCAACTATCAAAATTGTTGATTACAAATAACAAGAGCTATAAAAATGGATATTACGAAACAGCTTTACGCTTTCTATCATTTAGTAGTGCTACTATTATTAGCTCTGATTGCAATTGTGAATACGGTCTTACTTGCACGAAGAAGCCTACTTCAATTATTAATCAATCATCAATCAATCAAAGCCTTAATCTTGCTCTTGCCTAAACCCAACAAATCAGCATCAATCAAACAGGCATTCAATCATGGGTTTCATTCTCGTATGCTCAGAGAAAATAATTCTCAATTATTTTCTATAATTTTTAGCTTTGCTTCGACAATCAATCACAAAGTTATGTCATTTGGATGAAGCTTGATTCCTGAAAGTCTTGTATGATTCCATACCAAACAGAGATCAATTCCAAATGCAGTCAATCAATCAATCAATCAGTTTTCTACCTTACACACACACACACACTTCTTTTACAGTCTCAATCGAAGTCTCGCCTGCTAGCGACAGTCAAGCAAAGTTCAGTTCTCTAATTGGTTTTTGTGCACGGTCAAGCGATTAAGTGATTGATGGTCGTAATTGATTGAACCAGACGCAAATGTCACATAAATTTGGCAAAGTGCTATGCGAGAGCTGCTCACAAGCAATAGCCAGGAAACACAACTTAATGGAATTCCAGAGCCAACATTTGCCATTTGATTAATGATCATATTAATTCACATATCATATTTATTACACAATAATTGCATACGATTACGTTCGAAATATTGAAAATGAAACGAAACGAAGAGTGAGTGAGAGAGAAAGCGCGAGTAAGGGTAGTCCCTATGGCCTTAAATGATGCTTTTGACTGCCAGCCTCATGGGCAACAAGTCGCCAGAGCTGAGCAAGAGATAGAGTGATTAGGGGTAGTCCCTATGCCCTAAAGGACTTTAATAATACATAATACATGCCACATAGACAGCATGCACTCATACTCCAGCTTCAGTTACAAATGCCAATCGCAACAAGTCCCTCGATTAGCTTTAAGTAAATTTTTAACAATTGTCAGAGGGAAATACCCCCAACATAGCACGCAGCTGTTGCTGTTGTCCCTTGAGCAATTGATGAGCTAAGCAGATTAAACACACACTCGCACACACACACACACACACACACACATAATTAACACTTTGCTTGACTGCTGTATAAATATTTACAAAAAAAAAAGTTGGAGGGGAGGGCAGCGTGGCTCGGTTGGGGCAGGCGTCGGAAGTTCCTTGGGTCAGTTGGTCAAAGCAAGCAAACAAAATTTATAACATGCTAGAAATAATAGTGCAGCTCATTGTGGGCAACAATAAAGGCAAACAACTTGCCACACACTCACACACACACACACACACACACATTTGCCCCACTTTTGAGCCGCCTTCGCCTTGCTTAGTCTAATCAATGATTAGTTTGCCCCTTGGCCTGCTCCTCGACTTGGAATGCCAATCAACGATGCTGAAGCCCAAAACCATGGACGTAGAAGCACACACACACACATACACATAGAAATTAATAGGCAAACATGTTTTACAAAAAAAAATATATATAGAAGAGAGACGTAAGTAAGCCAGCGGAAATAGCCTAATGAGTGCATATGCATATATAGCACAGAAGGTAGCTACAACTATCGTGTATATATGCTATATATAATCTTTTCAAATATGTAGATCAATTATAGAGTGTGTGACTAGCTAAGCTAAGAGTTTAAGCTGCTTAAGTGCGCAGAGAAGCAGTGGAAAAGAGACAAAGAGAGAGAGAGCGCGCTTGATCAATGTTATATAACGAATGTAGATCAAATATAGAGCACGCGTCTGGTTAAGGATTTATACTCCACAATAAAATGTTTAGATCAAGTTAACAAACAGATTAAATAGAGATCCAATAGAGATCAAAAGAGAAAGCTAAAGTGAAACTAAGCTCTGATATACTTAATAGAGCATATATATTTTAGCTTGACTGATCTATGTTATGCTAATCAAAGTAATGTAATTTATTTAAAATATATGATTCATTCAGCATTAAAATCATCTCACATAACTCATAAACGCACAATTATGCAACTTGGGTTACATAATTCAATTGAAACATTTGAGATTGTTTAAAAAGATTTTGTATATGATAACTTTATGTAGGAATAAAGAGAGAGAGAGAGAGAGAGAGTGAGCTCTATACAAAAATTTTATATCAATAAAAACTGCGGACTGAATTCAGATTTGATCATTCGCGCGGCTTCCAAGTTTGAGCGAAACTTGCATGACCTGTGGCTGAATATGCAAAAAAAAAAAAAAAAAATGAGAGAAAACATTGTTGATTAAACCAAAACTTTGCGTTTTTTTTTTAGCCAATGCAATAGCGGGCGGGAGCAAGAAGCAGCAGCAGGAGCAGCAGCAGCAGCAGATTTCCAAAGGCGCAGCAGGCGCACTCGAGCGTAACAAAAGAGAAAAGCTAGTCACATGTGTCTGTGTTAAACACACACACACACACACACACACACACAATATAGCTATTGGTCAAAAGCAAAAAAAAAAAAAAAGGAAAAGAAAAGAAAAAGTAAAAACTGCACAAACTCAAGAAAACGAAAACCAAAACAAACCAAAAATAGAAACAAAATTTTCATTTTTTTTTTTTTGCATTTATCAAACATTTTTTCTTTAGCTATTGATGAGTGTCATGGGGTAGTATGATTCGTTCATACATTATGTAACACTTGAGCGTAGATATATATTTAAGTCTGGGCATAAACTCAGCTAAAGCTCCAATATTATAGATCAAGAGCTCTAGCTAAAGAAACATATATATATATATATATATATATATATATATATATATATGCAGGGTATTTGCAGTGCGTCTAACTATTCTTGCTTTTCATTTCAATCGCTCTATTTTTCGGGTTTTTCTTCTTCTTTTTTTCGGGCTGTCAGTCGCAGCTGCAGCTGCCACTGTGGCATTTCCGGCTTGCGACTTACAAGCTTCACCGCAAATATTTCTTTTGTGTGCCTCGGCCCGGAAAAGGCAGTCAACGTGCACAATAGGCCACTCCAAATTGTGGGCGAAATACGCCCCCCCCCCCCACGCTTCGGCTCACTCTCTCAGCGGTTTCCTCGCTCATTGCTGGCACAAAATTCGAAACTGCAAAATGTGTTTGGCCACGGCAACTAGTGGAAGCTTGTGCTTATCAAGCTAACGATTGATATCACAAAGGGAACAGAAGCGGAGAGAGAAGTACAGAAAGAGCTAGTGCTACTAGAGGGACATGGTGGAAATGGAACGGGCTATGATGGAAAAGAAAATGGATCATTAAGAAGAGAGAGAAAAGATGATCTGTAGGAATGCATGTTTAAGAATAGAGAGATGAAGAAAGAGTGAGAAAATGAAATAGAACATGGAGATTAAATAGTAGGTTAAAAGAGAAGAATACCGGATGGGAGCTTAAAAGAGTCGAAGAGGAGATGGTCAAGTGAATGACGAAGAAGAGCAAAGGAAAAGAAGCATCATCTCACCTGATGAGACGGAGATGGTGGAAAAGGATAAAGAATGCAACAAAATAATAATAAATAGCAGTAGGTGAAAGAATTGAAGGAATCCGACTCGGAAGTTCAGAAACTAAAAGGTGAACGCAATGATAAAGGGTAGATACAGCAAGAAGACGAAGACAGGTACGAAGAAGAGAGAAAGAGTAAGTAAGAACGAACGACGAAGAAGACAACAGTTAAAGTAACCAAAGCAACTTCAGGCAATAAATCAGTCTTAGCCTAATGCATGATTAGTTCAATTAAGATTAAGTCATAAATGAAAGTTCTAAGAGAAGAGCTTCGCTTAAGAATCAAATTGACGGCAGGTAAATGCATTAAGCACTCAATGCAAAATGTTCAGTGTTGATAAGTGTCAACAAAGAGAAAGATAGAGTGAGCGAGAGGGCTAGAGTGAGCGAGAGAGCATGCTGCGGACACACAATATGACAACACGACGGAAGCTCACATCATATGCTGTTAAGCATTGTGTGTCAATATTTTAGAATGTTTTCGCTGCCGCAGCGCCTAAATGGCGATTGGCCCAGTTCGAGGACGAGAGAGAGAGAGAGAGATGGTGTGTGTGTGCGGGCAAGACTAGGCTTCCTGCGCAACAAAACAGTTTGAAACAAGTAAGAAAACTCCTCTCAATGTCTCGCTGGCACACAGACAGATACCCAGCAGGAATAGTAGACTAAGATATATGAGCTGATTAGTGAGATATATAGTATAGATAGAGCAGTTGCAAAGCAAACTACCCGCTTGCCTTGCCACATATTGCCAAGGTATATACTATGTAATGAGAGGAAGCTGCTTGACAGCGAAGCCGAAGCGTCAAGTCGGGTCGAGGGCACAGCGGGAAGGCGATGCAGGCTTTACACGTTTCATCTTCAAGTTTTCCACTTTCAGTGCTCTCCCTGTGTGTGTGTGTGTGTGTGTGCTTATGCAAAGTGACTTTGAAAAAAAAAAAGAAAAGGATTTCAAACGAATTTGTTATGCGCATTTTGATGTCATTATCCTTAAAAGTCATTGGCCTCCGAGCAACAGGGTCTCGCCTGTGGTAAGCTCGTAAAGGCGGGAAGGCGAGGCAACGAGGGGCAAATGGGCTGGTTAGTCGATTACCCCCCACTGGCAATATTTTTGCGCGTAAATCGGCCAACATCAGCTTACACACACAATATACGAGGCGAATGAGTATGCAAATCTATTTATATGCCAACTACTTATGTAGCTTACGTCTGACTACACCCAGCTCTCCCTCTCTCTCTCTCTCTCTCTCTCTCTCTCACTCTCTCTACCTTTATCTCTTCCTTCTTTCTGTGTTGACCCCTTGCTAGTTGTTTAGGCAATTAATTTTCGAGCTTTTTCAGATTGACTGCGTCTGTGTTTCGTCCTTTTTTTTTCTGCTTCTGTATCATACTCGTCACAAGTTGGGTTAAGCAGCTGGCAGCTGGGTTCACGGGTCAAAGTCCCTTGTTATTTCACACTATCGTTGAGGATTACGAGTGTCATAGGCCAAGCCCACTAGATCGACTTCCCCCCTCCCTTCCTTCCGTCACGTTGAGGACACACACGCTCTGCCTTTAAGCAGTTTATAGACGCATTTTTATTGTTTAAACTTTATTCGCCGCTATAAATAGCTTTGACCGTCTGTCAAGTTTCAACTCGTTGTCTAACTAATTGCTAATTAAAACTTATTTCATTAGCCATCGCTGCTAAGCTGTCTAATTGCCTATTGCGTTTTTAAGTTTACTCGTTCGACTGACAGCATTGTCTCGTTACTAATTGCTTTAGTTAAACAATTGGACTAAAATAAAAATTCTAAATGATTTGCTCTAAAACTGCTAATGAGCAAACTCAAGTTACTCGTTACTTTATGCATGACTCATTGCTATTTACTCGTTAATGTGCTACGCATTTTACTCATTACTTTTAGTGAACTCATTGTTTCTCCCATGCCATCTTCATTTACCTTTCCTAGCTCCTCGTTAGCACTTGCCTACTCGCTATGTTTACTCGCTACACTTTTAGACTTTACTCGTTGCTTTTATCAATACTGAACATCGATTCATGAATATAGATTCATCATCAACTCTCTCTCACTTCCTCCCTCCCACCCTCTCTCTCTCTCTCTCTCTCTCTCACACGCTATTCGTTACTTTTTGATTTTTGCCAGCTCACAACTAGTTGCTTAGCTTATGCTTGCTTTTACCAATTCCAATTGAGATTCTGTCAACTCACTTAAATTTTGTTACCAGTTGCGCTTTAACAATTCGCACTAGTGCCAGCCCTCTGGTTTTCGTCAGAAGAGGTTTTCTCTACGTTTATTTATGTATTTTTAGCGAGAGTGAGTTTTGCTTTCTTATACTTGGTTCAAATGTACATATGTATGTAACTTTTCGCAGTACTTTGTAATATTTACTTTGCATGCTTGCGAATTCCATTTAATACACTGAGCAAGAGAACGATAGACAGAGGATGTGAGAGGGGATGGAAGGTAGCGACATAGACCCCCTAGACGACCTAAGCTAAGCTGTTTCACATTTCTCGTCTCTTGTTGCTCGCTGCGTACTATTTATAGACAGCATCAGCTAATGAGAACTAGCCAGAATCGCAACTATTTGAGCGAATGCAGAGGAAATGACACAGAGCGTCAAGGCGAACGGAAGTAAATAGTAGAGCTATAGTTGGGTGTGTGTCCATATGTGCGTGAGTGTGTAAATGTGTGTGTGTGTACGTGTGTGTGTGTGTCTGCGTTTGTCTCATGTGTCTCAATCGGAAATGCGGCTCGATTATTAGTCGCGTGTTAAATGTCAATTGTCATAATTAAAACCGACATTCCAACCTTAAATATATATATATATATATATATTTATATATATATATATATATATATATACTTATATATTTATGGGAAATTAGAAAATGCTTTTAGCAAGCTGAAAAAAATGAAAGAAATTAGCGAACGTGAAAACAGCAAAAACATGACAATTCCCATAGAGTATGTCTTTAACTTCCTCTCACTCTTGCTCTCTTTCTTTCACACTCTCTCTCTCTCACACACACACACACACACACACACACACACACACACAGTCTCACTGTCCCTCTGTTGCGATGTGTGCCCATAGCTACTTTTATTTCATATTAAGCGAGCTGCTAATTGTATCGGCCTTTGGTGCAAGCTTCGATTTACGACCCCATCGCACTCATCCATTTTCATTATGAGGCGAGCTAACGTGGCATATCAATTGCCATATCTGCCATCTCTCTCTTTCTCTCCTTCTCTCTTTCTTTCTCTCTGTTTTTGCTAGCTAAAGTATTTACTCTAACTGTGGTCATTCTGACTTGTTTATTAAGTTGTGTTATTGTTATCAACAAAAGCTAAGCTAATGTTACCCACTCTCACTCTCCCTATCTCTCTCTCTCACTCTCTCTCTCTCTCTTTTTCAGGATAATTATATATATACTTAGTGATAGTTTCTTTAATTTACTTTCAAAATTAGCTGAGATCAGGGTATCTTCTAGTCAGGCATACCTGTCCAAAAGGACTCTTCTTCTCACTATCAAATGGAATCACTTTTTATACATCATGCAGGTTAATAGATCTATCAATATGATAGTCAATATGTATCATAAAACTCAGAGCATTTGCGCTTCGTCATTTTATGTGTGTGTGAGTGTGTGTTTTTTTTTACGTATATAAATATTTTTATCACAATTAATTAATCTGTTTAATGGCATTGACTGGGTCGATTGATTGGCCGGCTCATTGGCTCAATGCCTGACTGCAACTTCTCTATCCAGTTGGATATACAGACACCACACCGCCCTACACATGTGTCCCGCACTGTGAGTTAATCGAACATATAACATGCATAATGCCATCAATCAAATGCAATTATAAACTCACTCTTTGCCTAGGTATGGGTATGGGAACTCCTCTTCAAGAATCGCTCTAGCGAACGGACTGTGTGTCGAGGACAGCTAATGACGACGAAGATGATGATGATAATAATAATAATAATGATGATGATGATGATGATGATGGTGTGTAATTAACATTTACGTGTCTATGCTTTCTGACTCTTGCCAGCTCCTGCTGCTCCCTCTCTCTCTCTCTCTCTAGAGTCCACTTCAGATCGCTGTTGGCCGTGGCTCTAGCTGCTATTGAAACTAACTCTGAATAGTTGATTAGCCATTGCTTAAGTCTGACGACAAGAGTTATCAAGAAATTAGTGTGGGGCGTGTTAACGACTTATTAATGTGCTCGCCCACTCGCTGCTTAAAGCAAAGCTAACGAGCTTTTTAACACATGGATGTTTACTCCTTAATTTCCTCTCGTGTGACAGACAACGAGTGAAACAATTGGGTTTTACAATTATATTACTCGTTACTCGATACTCTCTACTCGCTTATATTCGTTAATTAGAGTTATTCTCTCTTTTCTCTATTCTCATTAATGTCTACTTTTTCTTCATTTTGCAGTCATCAACTAGCTGTTTTCTACTCGTTGATTTCCACTCGCTCTGATAAGTGCTACTAGTATCGATCTAGTCATACAGGATGCTTCGCATCTCAAGTTATTCTTACCTTATTCTACTCATTGGTATCTATTCGTTGGTATCTACTCGTTGCTTATTTAGTTAGCTTTCATTCGCTGTTTCTATTTACTCGCTACTTTTATTCACCTGTCAATTACTGAAGCACTCTCCTCGCTCGACACAGAATCGCCTCGCCTCACCTCCAATCAAAATGAAAGAACTTTACGTACTTTACTCCACTCGCTGATGCGTCTCGAATTTGCTTACTTATGCAAAAAAGCATAACTCGTTCAGCATTCCTGTTGCTTTAGCAAATTGTGTTATGCAAATTAAATGAAGTGCACCCTTCAATACACACAAGTCCACAGAGAACGAAAGAGAGAGATAGAGAGAGGAAAGAGAAAGAGAAAGGACTAACTAAGATGCCTTGACTACCTTTTCGAGTATCGCAAACACTGAACCAATTCAGAAAGCAACGAGTTACATGAAATGAGAGTACGTGACAAAGCAACTGATTTGCCACTAGAATTTGACTGTAGTATTTCCCTTTTTTGAGTGTCTCTGTGTGTTTGTCTGTTAAATAAAATAACAATTACGTTGCATAAAATTGCATATATATATGTATATGTATATATTTAGCCATAGATAAGTGCCAAAGCCAAAGGGTGTGGAGGCGCAAGAGTGAGACAGAATCATGCTCTAAACGAAAATATTTCATTTCTATTCGTAAAAGTTTCTAATTAAAACAAAAACATAAACCAAAAAAAAAACAACAAAAAAATTAAGAGCAAAAATGCCTTTGGCTTTGGTTTTTGGATGTTTCTGCTGCGCTGTGTGTGTGTGTGTGTGTGTGTGTGTGTGGCTTTTTGTTTTCGGTTATTATTAAAATGATAATAACCTCAAAATCAACATGGCCTCGTAACGAGTACCCCGCATTCATCTTTTTATGGCTCGCCCTCATGGCCATGCGTAGAAAGTCCTTTTATGCCATGTTCGTCATTTATTTGTTTGTTATCTCTCTCTATCTCTCTCTCTCTCTCTTACACTTTTTCTCTCTTTCTCCGTCACTCCCCTCTTTCTCTCGCCCACTATGCACGCCTTCTGCTCACTCTCTTGCTTTTGTTTTTCTGGTTTTTGTGGTGCAGCTGAACGCATTCGAAGCGAACCAAGAAGGAATGAGCACAGTAAAATTTGCATAAATAATAAATGCAGAGGCAAAAAGCAGCAAAAAAAAAAAAACAACGAAAAAGTAGTAGCAGAAGCTGGACAGAGAGAGGGACAACTGGCTATAGCCTCTGTCGAAAACCCTTAATCAAAAGTTTAAACAATATAAAATATGAAAGAAAGAAAGAAAGAAAGAAAAAAAAAATATGATTCAACGAGTGCCCAAATCCAAAAGATAAGAAAACGTAAATGAAAACAAGCAGAGCAAATCCGTCTCATAATAAGCACAAAGAGAGCAAGAGAGACACACTGACAGAGAGAGTAGGAGAGACAGAGAGATTGGTCAGCGTATTGGCCACCAGCTGCGTTTTTTCACTCAGACAATACGTGCCATAGTTTTAAGGGCGAGCCTCGGCCCTGCATTTGCCTAATGCAAAAAGCCTTCAAATTGTATTTAGTTTGTTCTTTTTTTTTTTTTTTTTAGCTTCTCCCTCTTCATCTT
Organism: Drosophila stalkeri; assembly: GCA_035047405.1. NCBI lineage: Eukaryota > Metazoa > Arthropoda > Insecta > Diptera > Drosophilidae > Drosophila > Drosophila stalkeri. The sequence continues at coordinate 28,710,293 of JAWNPR010000061.1, forward strand.
CTTCCACTTTTTGCTCTCGCTTAGTTTTCATTTTCATTTTATTTGCGGCAAATGCCTAATGCGTGCTTTAAGCCCGGCAAATCAGCTTTGCCTTTGACGTAGCTCAACGTTTCGCATCATTATATTTGCAATATATATTCCCCGCCCAGCAATTCAAATGACAGTGGGACTACTCGTTACTTTCTTCATCTACTCGCTGTGTGTGTGTGTGCATGCTTAGACTCATTTGTGGTTCACAAAAGTTTCATCATCCAGTGTAACAGAGAGTCATAGAGGCATCTAAATATCCTGCTTGTTAATGCTCATCAAATAATTGCTTCTCGCTGTTCGACATGCCGTACTCGTTACATACAACTTCAAAATTCATGAACTCTTACTGTTCATTCGTTGCTCTTCACTCGATTGATTTTGTTAATTACTATTCACTCGCCATTTGTATGCATTACTCGTTACTTTGTAATCGTTATTGTAAAGCCGACATAGCTCGTCACTCGTTACTGTCTAGCTATCTCACGAGTAATGTCACGAGTAATTAGTGCTTGCTGCCTACATTTTAACTCGATTTCTGCAATCTTTTACTCTTTAGTCCCATTACTCGTTACTTGTTACGTCTTACTAGTTACTGCTAGCTCGACCTCATACTCGCTAGTTACAATACTTTAGCTCTTAGTAGTTACTCATTACTTGTTATTAGTTATTCATTAGTTCATTACTCATAGCGAGCATGAATCGTTAGCTCTTATTAGTTACTCGCTACTTCTAATTCGCCACTCGCTAGCTAGCTTATTCATTCGCTACATTCGCTACTGCTACTCTTCACTCCCTTATATAGCTAATTCGTTACACTGCTCCAATTCAATTTCACGCACTGCAAATCCAATTTTCAATTTATCTCAGTTTCTGCCCATCACTCATCACTCAGCTTCTGACTCATTCAATTATCTTTGCTCAAAGAGATGAATAAAAATTATCGCATTTTTAGCTTTTAATCCTAATAGATACTTTGCATTAGTTTACTTTCAGTTTAAAGCTTTTACGGCTTTGTCTCGCTTTTTGCATTCTGCAATTTGCATTTTGCATTTTGAATTCTGCTCGTTTGCCTCTTTGTTTTAATTCATGGACAGCCAGACAATTATTGTAAAATCCACTCAAAGATTTTGACAGAATATATTTTTAGATGATTTTTGTGCAATGCAAAATTCAACCATAAAATATGCAACAAATTTTTGCTGATGGACAAATAGCCGACTCGCATAACCGCACAGCAGCAGCAACTGCGAAAGGCAAACAAAAAGTCTAAACTAAAACTTATCTAGTTGAGAGTGCACGACTTGAAGTTACCCTAGAAGTGACTAGAAGAGCTAACAATATCATTGACATTGCAGCAGCTCTCTATCTCTCTCTCTTTCTATGGCCAAGTCTCTAGTACTTTTTCCACTTCAACATATCGATTTGTGTATAGATCCTGACCTAGAGGCGCAACCACGTCCTCAACTACCAAATGTTGCATACGTTTTAGCCAAAAACAATGTACAAGATGGTTAAACACGTCTTCAATGAGTATAAAAAAGAGCAATAGCAATGTAGGCTATATATATATATATATGTATAGGCTACATTTAGCCAAGCGCATATCCGAGAGATAGGAGCTCTTCCTCCTCAGCTGCTTCTTCTTTATCGTTTTTTTTGCATTTGCTTGTTTATGGTCAGTCAAAAGGAGATTTTCTCACTGCCAACACACACGCACAACAAACTCTTGCCCAAAGATGCGTTTAATAACGATGCGAAAAGAGAGTGTGGGAGAGAGGGGAGAGCTTAGGGTACTCGCATGTTGAATTGCTTTGCCTGGAGAACAAACAGATACGTTTACAGTTGAGCTGTTAGTCACACATGTCGCACTGCGATACCCAGAAACAATATGCTTCATTCATAGTCGTTGTCCAGCCTTAAGAATTTTATTTTCTCGACTGCCATGCATGTGTATATGTACATACAAATATGCCCTGTGGCCATTAGTACTGTATAAAGGGTATGCACGACTGACTGAAGAAAAACAAAACTATTTCCAACTCTTTCTATGTAATGAGAAAGAGAGGGAGAGCTAAAACTAACCTAGTTAAATATGAGCAAGTAGCGTTTGAAGATTATAAGCTATTAAATAGAGTCATGTAGACAATATATACCCTATAATTTGATAGAAATATTTTTAAACTAAACATTTGCCTGTAAAACTTATCAAAAGCAATTGCCTTTTAAATTGTTTCCAATATATTTTCTATGGAACTCAGGAATCTTCTATAATCTCTATCATATTAAAAACTATTTCACATATATTTAGAATTTAGAATCTCAAGATCTACCGGAAAGAACTTATAATTGAAATCGAGTTTCACTTCAGTCTAATGTTTTTTCTTTAGTCTTAGTTCTTCATCTATCATCTTTCAACTTCACATCAAGAGGTATCTACTAGTCGTGCATGCCGCTTTGTCACAAACATTTTGTATTTCAACTTGTTTTTCTTTAGACTTCGACTTCGTGTTGGCTGTTGCCCATCGAGCACATAATCTGTGCGAAATGCTGCGCAATTTTGTTCAATTGGGCAGACCCCACAAGCAGATTCATTCAGCTATCTCTCTCTCTCTCTCTCTCTCCCTCACACTCACTCTCTTTAAGCGTGTGGGTGTGTACTGTGCGGTCATGTCCTGGGCACATGCTTGTCTCGATGTCATCATCCAGGCGCTTTTGCCTTTTGACAGCACATACAACATGCGACTAGCCGTGTATCAGCTAGATACAAGCTCATATACATGTAGTAACCGGTGGGGCTGGTTAGGCAATGGCAGTGGCAGTGGCAGTGGCAGTGCCAGGTGCTGAACAGGACAGGGACATCATGGACAGCCTGTCCGGGCTGGACACTTGACAGCCATGATGTATGGTTTTTGTAATATTTTGTGTCACATCAACTTCAGCTGACAGCCAAACAGCCAAACAATGAACACGACGGTCACTCAGTCGGGCAAACGCTGGCGCGCTTCTAAATATTTAACTCGAACTGTGACAGAGTTCCATTGGGCTTTGACCGTTTTGGCCATTGGCTTGACGGATGGTTGCGGCCCTTGACCATAAATTAAATTTTGATTTCGATAGGGGATTACGACCAAAACAAAATAAATGGTAAACTGATCCGATACAGGAGTGCACGACCAGAAGTTACCCAGAACTACGTGACGAGAAGCTGTTACTGAATGGTGTCAAGGCATTGAAAGCATGAGACACAATCACGCATAAAAATATGCTATAATAATATAATTTCAAGCACATATTTCTTATATGTATACAACTACTAACTACTACTATTTGTATATGAACTCTGTTAATTCCAAATTTGTTTACTATAATCTTATAACATATCATACTCTCACTCTTATACTTGTATGTTCTATTTCATGGATCTTATATATTATATTATATATATATATATATATATATATATATATATATTCATATGTATATATTCTCTAAAGGCTTCTCATGTTACATTGCTTTCAAACAGAACTCATCGAGACTCCTGCTTACCCATTTTCAAGGGGTATATAAAAAAGGTACCAAAACAAAAACAAAAAATTGTAATCTGTGTAGGTCGCAAATTGATTGCATCTGGACATAAGCAGCTATAGAAAAGCAGTTGATAATAAAAGATTCAAGTTTGAACAGTGTTGGATAACGACCACAAAATTCGTGTGCTGTAAACAATATTTGTTTGAATTTTGCATTTGAGGTTCATCATGAGCTTAGTTTGAAAATTACTTAATTTGGGATAGGATTGAGTTTTGTTGATTCCATGAATAAGGAAACGATTTTGGGACTCTCTGCTGTATATTAAAATATTTTTTAGAGATTAATTCGGCCATGAGGAGCAGAAGAAGTGCTCTATTAAGTTAAAGTAACATTATTCAATCTAAAATTAAATAACTGTTTTTGACTTTGAAGAGTTTGCAATTGAAGAAACTTGAAAACTTTTGGATGTTGATTGATTCGCTGTCCAAACTCATTCGTTACAGAATGAAAGTGAAAAAGAGAGAGAGAGAGAGAGAGAGAGAGAGAGAGAAAGAAAGAGCTATAAATGCATGCAAATGTTCATCATTTGGAATGACATTCACGAATAGAATGTCATTTTCGGCTAAACTATATAAACTAAATGAAATGGCCTTCAAGAAGCTGAAACTGGAGCAAGAGCAGGAGCAAGTGCAAGAGCAGGAGCAGCAGCAGGAGCAGCAGCAGGAGGCATTGAAAATGCAGACTGGTGAGTGCTTGCGGCTCTTAATGGGCAATCAGGCAGCATTTCCTACCAACTAGCCGCATCCGCCAGCAACACCATAGTTATGCCACACTTCTCTCACTCCCTCTCTCTCTCTCCCTGTCTCTCACTCTATCTCTCTCTCAACAAGTTTTTGGCTAATTAGCTGCGCCTGAAGCTCAGCCGGATTTTGGTCTAGGGACAACTTGGTAAGCTGACCTACATATGTCTATGGGTTACCCAGCCATACGCTCTATCTCTTTCTGCGCCTAACTGCTTCTCGCTCTAACTTATTTAGCTTGTAGTTCGTTTAAACTCTTTATGACAGGGCGTACAGCTGAGGGAGTGTGAAGAACGTGAACGTGTAGCACGCCTGAGGCAAAAGTTTCATTCAATGTCAAATGCCAGCGCAGTAAGCGGGTGTTGGTTGGTGTGTGTGTGTGTGCGTGTGTGTGTGTGTGTGTAGGCGTGTGTGTAACAGGAGCGTGCTCCATGTGGCTTATACAAGGCGAGGGTTTGAACAAACCACAGTGAACTTTAATGGGCGCGTGGCTCTTATTAACAGATTCAACATGCTGCCACAAACAGAGCGCGATAGAGAATGAGAAAGAGAAGGCGAGAGACACACCTAACACACATTTGGAAAATGTAACGACTGTGATATATATACATATATATATTATTTTTTTTCTTACTCCGACTCTGACCTTAAGTTGGCTTTCCACAAGCCTCATATAAAAAAATACAAACAAAAAATGTTTGGGCACATTTTTTGAAGCCAGAGCTTGAAGAAAGTACGAGAGAAAGAAACAGAGTAGAGTAAAAAAATATTTAAAATTTAAACAAATTATGAAGTCTTTCTACACACTTAATATTCGCGTATCATTCAGAAAGATCGATAGAAATATCGATAAAGCTAAAAGACAGCTAAGTAAATAGAAAGATGGATGATGTGTACATATATGTAGATTTTAGATAATAGCAAATTAATAATATACATAGATATGCATTTATGTATATATTATTATAGATAACGTCTAGATAGTTAAGGCTTTGTATCGATTGTATCGATAGCTCCAAAGGGCTGCAAAGCTAGTACGTAATTGATACGAATCTCCAAAATATTTTTAATTAGAAGAGATTCTTTCAGAGAATAATATATGTATATATGATGATCATTTGCATATAATAAGTTTATCATATAGGAAATGAAATACTTTCGACCTTCACTCGTTCATAATCAGTTTGAAGTGCAAAGTCTAAAATTGCATTAACACGAAGAATGATTCACATTGAAGGTAATGCTAAAAAATACTCGTCAGTGTATATGAATAAACATATATATATATATATATATATATATATATATATATATATATATATATATATATATATATATGTATGCATACATGGGTAACTCATGCACTCTGACCTTCCGCATGGAGGCAACACATTTCGTAACCCAATTCGAATGCCCGCAGTTAGGGTACAACATATGAAGGAAGCAAAAAAAAAGAAACGAAAATAAAACAAGGAAGGAAAAGTGCAAACATAAAATTACTAATTTGAATAAGTCACGTGACACTCGCACAGCGGGGAAGGCGCACGCAGATGGGCGTGGCTAAAAGGCAAGGCGACAAAGAAAGAGAGAGAGAGAGAAAAAAAATGACTTAATGACAATACAAATTAAAGATGGGATGCGGCAGATATAGAGAAAGAGAAAGTGGTAGAACGAGCGAGAGAGAGAGAGAGAGAGAGAGAAACACCAAGTAGATAGAAAAAGAAAAAAAGGAAAGAGAGAGAAAGAGAGAGAGCATCAAACAATCAGAAAGCTAAAGTGTAAGATAAAGGGAAAATAGAGCAAAAGACTAAGAGAGATGCAGAAAGAATCAAAGAGATATAAAGAGACTAGAGATGAAGATGATGATAATAATGAATGCAATCATCTTCCTCTTTCTTCTCTGCCTTTAAATACCTCTTCCAAATATATTCCATATACTTAGTATTTATAGAAGAACAAAAGTTCTTTGAGCATTGGGATCATGAATAAATGAACTATCCAACAGGTTCCAACAAAGAATTCACTTGCATTTCTCCATGTGAGATTGGCTGATTGGCTCAAGCCAATCAAAACTTAAGCGAGCTGTGCACAAACATTTCTTCAGCTTGCATAATCTGATTTAAGAGAGCTGTCTGCAGCTATCTTTACATACATCTCTTTTATACTCAACGTTTCGTTGCTTCAATCATAAATGCAGCGAGCAGTCAGCGTGCAACTGAGCGACTGTGCGACTGAAATGGCAATTGACACTTGCTGTCACTTTCCAACCCAATAACAACAATTAACAACTGCAAATTGCTGTCAATTTCGAGTGTGTGTGCGAGTGTGCGAGTGTGTGTTTGTATTGTTCTTCCTCAGCTTTGTTCGCTTACATATTCAACTTTTTGTACCCTGCAGGTGTCGAAGATGTATAAACCGGGTATAAGCGTAGGAATATGGGTATAAGAGTGTAAGAGTGCGTATAAGAAGGAGGATGAGCAGAAGAATATACGAGTATAAGAATATACGAGTATAAGAGTATATGAATATAAGTTATCAGATTATCAGAGACTTAATATCACAGTATAAGAGTATGTGAGTATAAGAGTATGTGAGTATAAGAGTATATGAGAATGAAATTATATGAATATGTGAGTATAAGATATTATATTATCAGTTAAACATTTGAAATCAGCGTATAAGAGTATGAGAGTATAAGAGTATATGAAAATTAAAATTTACGAATATATAAGTATAAGTTTTAAGTTGATCAGTTAGAGACTTGACATCAGATCACGCACTTTTCTAGCTTTCTTTATAATCAATCAATTGATATCGATAGCAACTTTCGTTTATCTTAACTAGCTACTTGTAGGGCATCTCGCAGTCAGTCAATGCACTCTAGAGCACTCTTTTTTTTATTATTTTTTTTTTTTTGGTCATGTCGTGGAATTCTCTTGTTTTTGCTTCATCCACATGCAAAGTGCAAATGGCAATGGGAATACGGGCAAACGAAATCGGTAATCGGAATGCAAGCCCGCTTTTGCACTCCCTCAGCTAAAAACCCTTTCTACCTCTACCTCCCTTTCTCCATTCTTTCTCTTTCTATCTCACAATCACACTCTCACTCTGTCAGCGTCGCCTCTGTTGACCCGGCTGGCTGTTGGGTAACGCTGTCAGTCATGCAAAGCTCTTGGTTCAGTTCGCACTCTGGCAATATTTTTGTTTCACACGCTTTTATTTACATTTGCTAATTGTTTACAACGAATATTTCTGTGTACTCGAGTGTAGTTCGAGCTCTGTCTATCCGCCCCATTTGTCTGTCTGTGTGCTGAACAAACGTTGCAGCCACGCAAAATTAAGTGTCCATAACAAAAGGTTTCAGCAAGTTGAGCGAGTTTAAGCGAAATCTATATATGTATGTACGTACAGTATGTTCCAAATTATTTCGAATTCTCATATTCCTTATATACTTATATACTGAAAGAGCTGAACAAGCATATGATTTCGTGCCACTGAGACGACTCTCACTTTGAGTTGTAGTTGAGTTCTATGTACTTGAATTTGTTGACCTAGACTAAATTCAGCCTTAGATATTTTACTACTAAAGTTTGGGTTATTTTAAGTAAAGACAACTTTGTACTCGATACTTTGCACTCTCTATTCTCCATTCTCTTCTCCCTCTATCTGTATCTTCTATCTATATTATATATTCTATCTTCTATCTTCTATTTCCATCTTCCATCTTCCATCTTCCATCTTCCATCTTCCATCTTCCATCTTCCATCTTCCATCTTCCATCTTCCATCTTCCATCTTCCATCTTCCATCTTCCATCTTCCATCTTCCATCTTCCATCTTCCATCTTCCATCTTCCATCTTCCATCTCTATCTCTATCTCTATCTCTATCTCTATCTCTATGTCTATCTCTATCTCTATCTCTATCTCTATCTCTATCTCTATCTCTATCTCTATCTCTATCTCTATCTCTATCTCTATCTCTATCTCTATCTCTATCTCTACCTCTACCTCTACCTCTATCTCTATCTCTATCTCTATCTCTATCTCTATCTCTATCTCTCTCCCTCCACACTCTCCTCGCTGTCATAAGAACTAACTAAACTAGTTAAATTACTTCGACAAAGTTCAACTAGTTGTTATCTATTGCTGGAGCTTAACACATTTCAATGGGGTCGACCGGCCTGCACGCCTAGGCACTTTAGCTCTAAGTCGGTTCACCCACACCTTGTCTTCTTTCAATTTATCATATTTAAGCATTTGACTCTTTCTTTCTCTTTAGCATGCTGTTTCGCTTTCTCTGGCTCATGGGGCAAATGGTTTGTCTGTCTTTTGCTGTCATTTAAAATGTTTGTTGGGGATTTTTATATCATGTTCTTTATTTTTTCGGACGAGCCTTTTTTGCTTTTTATCTACATATTTAGTCGAGTGTTTGCATTTCCTAATTAATTACAATGCGTGACTTACATACTTAGCCTAACCTCTATATAAATATGTGAATCTGAATATATATATATATATATATATGTATATATATCTCGTTGGCTTTGTCTTTTTGTCAAATTTTTGCTACTTAGCAACGCTGCGTGTGGGCGTTTAGTGGGGTTTGCCAGCTCACATGACTTTTGCCTCTTCTTCTTTTTCGTCTCCCTCCACTTTTTCTTCTACTTCTCCCACTCTATTTTTTTTTCTTTTTGCTATGCACATGAGACAATGCTTTATCATACATACATAATATTCTAGGGGTCTCCTTTTTTTATACTCATTTCTGTGGTAGATAAAAAGAGTATATTGGTTGGCTACAAATTTCATTTGTATATGAAATTTAGAAACTTGACATAGCCAAACATATAGTATGATGAAGCAATACTCTATAAATAAATCCATAGAGTACTCTAGGTCATTTGATCCAAACCACATCCAATTCCGAATGGAGGTATAGGCTGCTCCCGTAATCTATATATATTCTTGTTCAGAAAGATAATCTAAGTCAACATAATCATTTACGTCTGAAGTTTTGCCTCAGAGAGAATATTCCCATAGTCAGTTACTCCCGACTGCAACAGTCTTGTTAAGTCTTGAGCGGGCATTGAGCAGTCGAGTTTTGGTGACATTCTCGCTTGTTTATTGTGCTCCCTTGTTTTGCGTGCTGTTTTCTTTGCTTTATGCTTAGCTTATTTTCCTTTAGCTTTTGTGTTTATAAATTAAATTTTGTGGCACAATTTTTTTTGCAGTTTTTAAGCAAAGCTACGAGCTCTGGCTCGAGCTGGGACAGAGACTGTTAAGTGGTTTTTTGATTAGAGCTATGTCCACGATTTACGCGTCTCGCTTCATGGGTGATAAAAAAAAAAAAACAAAAAGCTTGAGACAAGAGACGCAGCCTTGTAGCACGACTGCCATTAGGACTTATGCATAACTGCCTTAACAATGAGTTAGTAGCCGACGAGCCAAACGAGCCACCAAGCAAACGAGCCACTGAGCCACTGAGCCACTGAATCAGTGACTAGTTGAAAGCAAAAGTTATCGCACACTCGATAATTTCCGCTCATCTCTGCTACTCTTGTTCACTCTCTCTCTCTCTCTCTCTCTCCCACTCTATCTCTCAAACTCACTTTGAATATAGAGTGGAATTTTTAGCTGACGTTAAGCTCTCTACGCCAACAGCTTGCTTTAGATTCCAATTAGAATTTATTTATTTGCAACGAGTTGGCTGCTTTGCGGCTACACGAAACTTCATCTAAATCTTTGCTTCACTCATGCTTCAAATTGTTCTGAAATTGCATTATTGTATTAAATCACTCTACGATATGAAACTTTGCAGGAATAACAGATAGCAGCTGATTATGGTTATGATTATATACAAAATATATATGCTTTAAGCGTGTACCTGCCTACACTACTACAGTTCGATCTGTTACTACTCTTAACGAGTCTCTATAAATAACTCTCCTAAAAGACGATTATGGAATTAACAGCGCTTTTCAATACGTTAGCTGCTCGCTTCCAATCAGAGAGCAGTCTGTTCAATCTTACATCTATGAATTAACTCTCTATTCTTATCTAGATATACTAAATATAGGCTATCATTGATTAGTTAAAATAGACTCAGCTATAACTTCACTTATACTATTCATGCAGGTGTTACAATAATTATAAGAGTTATATCAAACTCTTATACGTTTTTGCGCAATTTCGAAGAACATTTTATCCGTAAGAATATTCACCTAGGTATATCCAACTCCATTCTATATTTCTTTACTGTACTTTTCAACAATCTGGTAGCTCTTCTTGAAATTTCTTTAAAGAACAGTTGACTCATTTCACTTCCAACTCTTTTTTAGTTCTCATGAGTATATCCCATCTTCATTTCATATTGTCAATGTCAAATGACCTGGCCATTTCCCTTAACATTTCAACAAGTTGGCAGCACAGCTAGAAAATAAAGTTTCCAGACTAGTTCTGAGATCTGAGCGCACTTAAGCTGCTTAAAAGTCGTATAAGACGACTGCGACTGCATTAAACTTTGTTCTTTTCCCATGAATTTCATTGAATACTCTGGCATATATTCCCATGACCTTCGCATCTCCTCAGCTCCTCAGTTCCCCCTTAACTGCCTGCCCTGTGGACATGTGTTAGCTCCAGTTTTAGTTTAAAAATCAATTGATGTTTTCACGCATAAAATGCGAAGCCAAAGACAATGTGTCGAAAAATTGTAAGTGTCATTCGACTCTTCCAGGCAGTGTTCAATGTCGTTTATGCCTTATGCCTGTCACTAGAAGGAAGGGGAAGGAGGAGCTGAAGCGATGCCTCCTCCTTCCAAGCGCTGACAACTTGTCGCAAGTTGTAATTCTGATACAATATATATATATAAATGTGTGTGTGTGCGTGTGTATTATATAGCTGATTCATGGCCACAATGACTCATGTTGAAATCAAGTTGCAAGCCGCACGTACCTCCACGGGGTAGGAGAGAGGAGAGAGGAGAGAGGGCAGCGCGTCTCGAGAAAGCTGTCCAAAATGCCAACAACATTGTAGGGAGGAAAAACAATAATTTCAATTTTTCACGCGCATTTTTCGACAATGTCGGAAATAACTTACAAGTTGACAAACATTTTTCATCGTCGCCTTTGCCAGAGCTCTCTCCCCACACTCCACTCTCCACTTCACACTCCCACCACGCCCCTCCGCCTTGCTGCCTTTCTAACAATATATTTAAGTACCCGAAGGAGGACAACGCTTTGAATGTTGATATGGAGCGTCAGTCGTCAGTTCGTCTCAGTCAGCGAGACAATTAGACGACAATCTCCCACTACTCACGCTCTCCCTCTCTCTCTCTCTCTCTCCCTCTCTCTCTCTCACTCACTCTCTTTACTTGTCACTTGAGCTTATTTACGTAGCCAACCTTCAAGTGACGACAATTGCGGCAAATGTGCTTAGTTGACAATGAAAACTTATATCCATCTAATGAATAAATTTCAAATGTTAAAAAGAAATTTGCGGCATAATCATCGAGAGAGAGAGAGAGAGAGAGAGACAGAGAGAGACGGTGTTGTAAAAGAGAGAAAGAGGAAGAGGGGTGGGAGTGAGAGCAGCAGGAGCCAAGTATATAGTAGCTTCTAACTCATGTTTACTTAGCACTAAATTAGTATATAAGAGTTTGCGATGATTGGAGTATGGCAGCGAAGGCGTATAAGAGTACATATAAGAGTACTTCTATGTATAAGAATATCTATCAGGAGATGCTGAATGTAAACTGTATAAGAGGATGTGAAAATATGAGTAGATGAGTAGAGGAGACTAACTAGTAAAGGTATAAGAGTATGTATTGAAAAAAAACAACTTTTAAATATAAGACTAGTATAACATCTTGAATACATAAGAGACCAATGATATAAGTGAATATTAGAGTAATAGAATAAGTATAAGTATGAGTAGCAGAGTAGAGGAGACTAATTTAACAAGTATAAGAGTTAGACCCTTAATATCTGTGATTAAATTTGTGTTTTGTGTAAACTTGAAGATTCATCACGTATCATGTATAATTCAAAACTTTCACTTATTAAAGGGTATCTACAAGTCATCAACTCTCATGAGTTCCTAAGCATAACTACAATTAAGATTTTAGTAGGTAACCAAGGTATTTTGGTCTGAACTCTTAGCATGGTTCGTCTACGAATATGTGCATAAGAAAAGCTAAATCTGAGCTCAACTTGCTTTCTTAAATACATTATATATTCATAAATATATATGTCTCAATTTATTTTTAGCTTTACTTTGATGCCGATCAATCATTTTACAATGTGATTGATTCATTGCATCAAAAGTTTCTTTACCTACGACTCAAAACTTTTGCTCTATATTTGGCTCTTCTTTACTTTTTAATCTATTTAGCTCAAAGTTTCTGCTTCTTCTTTACACAATTTCAATATCAATTTCCCAGAGTTTTCCTCCCACCCCCCCTCATATGCTCACCATGCTCTGCATTTTCTCACGCTGAATATTGACGTCACATTTCTAGTTCATAATTCGTTGGGACAGGGCAACAAAATTTATGAAGCATCCCAACGAATTGGACATGTGCCCACTTTTCCCTAAACGTTTTCCTCAATTTTCATGAAAATTGTTTTTCTGCTTCTGCTTCACACATACCCTTGGGGAAACCTCGACGAGTCAAATGGGCGCATTTGTTCAAAAATAAAATGCGCTTACCTGCAAATAGAAGAACAGAAAGAAAATTTGTTAGTTTTCATTGGAGATGGGGACGTGGGGGGGGGCAGAGGGAAAACTTCAGAGATTTGTATATGTTCTCCAATGTCTTTAAAATATAATTAGTTTTAAAAATATCTATGCTAATGGAAGTGTATGCGAGTGGAATTGTGTGTACGCTCTATGTATAACTATATGTAGTTATATTTAACATCATGATTGACATTGAAGAGCAGAAGCCATTGCATCTTTGGCATAGTGTGTGTATGGATGGGGCATTTATGTACATATATAGGTTAACTTGGATCTATACAGATATGTATTTGCTTGTTGAAATTGAGAATATAAGTACACACAACTTCAAATAACTTTGACTATATAAACGTCATATACGTCTTGCCTCTATCACTGTTCTTCTCAAAACTCTCTTCTCTTCATATAGGTCTTGCCATCCTGTTAAGTTTATGCCATACCACTTGACTGGGCTTCTCATATGCAATTTTACATATAAACTATATTTATTTTATGGTCTCTGCTTGGAATGTTTACACTTTTGATTTCAGTTAAAGAGAGATTCCCATTTATATTCCCTATTTATATTAAGGCTGCAAAGTTTTACTTCTTCCAATATACGTGTATTTATGATATCTGTTATTATACATCTGTTATCTTTTAACATAGGTGTATCTGTTAGCTTAATTCAATATCTCTTCTAAATTTGTATGCACAATTTTCAATTAAACATTTCAATTCATGGAACATGCATATATATATATATATTATTTTTCATTTATTTAATGTTAGCATCTATTATTAGCTTTCATGTTAATCTAGCTGAATGTCGCATTTGTCACTTTACAGGGTATCAACTAAAAAAATGAAGCAGACATCTAAAGAAGAAGACAAGCTGAACAAGCTGTAGCAGCTGACACAAAAAATGCATGTACATAATAAAAAATATTTCACTTTATTTGCTCTGTCTACTTAAAGGATAGAGACTGTCTCTGAGGCGGTGGCGGGCCTAGGAGGATGCCAAAGAAAAGGAAAAATATATATTTAGATGGAATGGAATAGAATAGAATAGAATGGGCCCTAGCTAGCATATTTCAAAAATACAAACAGTGAAAGCGAGACCGAAAGTGAGTGTGAGTGTGTACGAAGGAGACAGATATATATCAAATTACCACAAGAATTATTGGATTTTTTGTTGACTTTAGCCCGGTTTACAGTTGGCTACAGATGGGCGGGCTGGCGGCGGTTTTGTGGTTATGGGTTGTAGGGTTTGCTTTGGATAAACGCTGGCTTTGTTATCTTGCTTATTTAGCGTAGACACTGAGAACGCGCTAACAACAATTCATAAGTGATATGAATGCGAGCAACAGGCTAATAATGTAGGGGAAGGACATTTATCACATATGAAAGAATCTGATATATTGTATATAGTAGATATAGCTCGTATAGTAGATGCTGCGCAACTGAAAAAGTAGCCAAAACTTTCATTTAATTTAAATTCCTAGCTCTGTCCTATAGCCAATTGTCGTGGATCATTTCTGATACGGAATTCGAATTCTCCTCAAAAGCATTGAGACAGCTTATTGAATATATGATATATATATATATATATAATGCATACATTAAATGTTGACTTTTGACTTTACTTTCTCGCTGACGTTGATGATGATCATTTTATTTACAGTTGAGTCATATATGAAAATATTTGCAATTTTCTTTTGTAAATTTCATACTCCTGTTGCTGTTGTTGTTGCTGCTCTTGTTACATATTCAATTATGGAAAAGTGCAGCTGCATTTCCATTAAAAAAAAAAAAAAATCTTTTCAAAAAAATCGCAACAGAAGCGCAACGCCAACTATATAAAACTTCATAAATATAAATAAAGCTTATGTGAAATAAAATAAATTGCAGCATCACAGGGCAGCAACAACGGGAGTGTCAGAGGCAAGTGCAAAAAATAAACAAGTAACGAGCAATAAAAACAGCGAGTAAAAAATTAAAAAAAAAAAGGCATAAAAAATAAAAGAAATATAATCGGATAGCATATTCTCAGTCATAAAGAAAAATAGAGCATGACAAGGCACTTAAAGTAGCTCAAAAAGCAACGAGTATAAATGTAACGAGTAGACATGCGAGGTGGAGAGTGAAGAGTAACGAGTGAAGAGTAATGAATGAAGAGTAACGAGTGAACAGTAACGAATAACAAGAGAAGTATTCAGAAAATGCAACGAATTCAATGTAACGAGTGACCACACTTCAGATAGCATATCTCGCAACGAGAGCTCTCTCTCTCTCTCTCTCTCTCTCTCCCGGCAACAAATGCTAGCGTGCCCATAGAACAAACTGGCAACAATTTGCCACGCCCCCAAACAGCAATCAAACAACAAGAGAAAGGGTAAAGGCGTGAGCTGTGGAGCGATGGAGGTCGGAGTTTGCCTGGCTATTGTAGCGTGTAACTGTAAACCTGGTAAACCGAAACATGAGCTACCCAACTTTAGCTGACGACCATAAAAAAGCACTTTGAAAGGCATAAATTGATAAATTGATAATATAAATTAACCAATTCGATGGGTGTGTGTGCGAGTGTGTATGTGTGTGTGTGTTAAACAACAAAAGGCAAAAAAAAAAAAAAGTGGGCAAAATGTGAAGAGCTGGCCAAACATTCAGCGCTGACGATGAGAGGACAAGGACGTGCCCCAGCAAATGCCAGGTGATGCTGACAACCCTCACACACACACACACACACACACACATCTACGCACACACATATACATGTGTACAACTAGAGGCTGTTGGCAGGTCCTTGGCTTCCTTTTTTCGTATGCCATGCAGCACACTTTGATGTTATATGATGTTGTTATGCTCGTAAAAATACTTGTACACACATATACACACACATGTATACACACACATACACACACGTAGTGCCCACATAGTTGTAAATGGGGGGGCGTGTGTGTGGGGCATCCCCGGGCTGTGCGGATATGTACGTGAACCACATGCCATGAGCTATTATCGCTGCGGCCACACAAACATTCAGCTTAAACAAGCAAAAATAAGTAGAAAGTATGCGAGAATATACGACAAAGAGATACCCTGTAAAGTGTGAAAGGAAACTCAATGTGGACAGTCAGCTACAGCTTAGAGCCTAGGCCTCGGCCATACCCAGAGCTAAAGCAGTATCATTATCATCAAGCAAAATCCAAATGTCTCGTTCAATTGCTCAACTGGCAAATACCCTATAAAGAGCTGAACATGAGCACATATGGATAAGCACAAGCATACAAATTATGTGTGTGCGCTTGGCTACTCAAGTTGTATCAATTAATGCTACTAATACCCTGCACAGAAGAGGAAAAGTTTCAGCTAATAGATACCCTGTGTGGCATTACGCTATAACTCTCTGCAATGAATACACTCATCATCGAGTTAGGGTCTAAAAATATGCATACATATGTAGCTACATACCCTGTAATTAAATACACGACGGGCGTACAATTTAACAGGGTATCAGATCTAAATTTGCGCTGTAAAACCCAAATGTATCACATGTCAAGCATGATTTATAGCTTTCAAAATAGAAGACTTACAGATACCCTGTAAGCTATCTCATATGAAGAGCAGAGTGTTGGCCTCTGATACCCTCTAACTATTGACTAAACTGTGATTTGTTTTATTTAATTACAGGGTATACATGCATAGACTTTATCAAGCATAAATTCAATACACAAATATAATTCATTGAAAATATATGTAGATGCGCTATGGATGAGGACATAGGCTGTTGTTCGGAGTATACCCTGTAAATACCACTTATAGCTTTAAAATCCTAAAAAACATGACTAGTTTTTATTTGAAAATTAACTGATGAGCTAAGCGATACCCTATCAATGTCTGCCATTGGCTATTGTGTATGCAAGCTATAACAAAGACTTGAACTGAGAGATCGAGCGTTATGACTGCCCAAAATGCTGCTACCCTTTAGTTAAGCCTACTTTTTATAATAGTCTAGGGCATGCGAATACGAGCTGCAGCTGGAGCTCACATATTACTTAGTCGACGCAATGAAGCGCATGTCGTTTCATTTGGTTTGCGAGGAAATGTCAGGGGCATGTAAGCGGACATTCGAGAGCAGGCATAATATGAATATATATATATATATATATATATATATTTTAAATATATATCTTTATACATATATATATCACATGTGTACATATGTATTCAGAGCAGCATGTTATATGCATAACAATATATTCACATTTATGAACACGCTGTCATGTAGTTTAATTAGCTTGGCGTTGATTTTGCAACCACAGAGCAAGAGGCAGAAGGCAGCGACAGAAGGCAGAGGCAGCGGCAATGGCAGCACCACAGCCTGGCCAATGCGACAAATCCTGAATGCGACAAGCCGCAAGCGAATAACCCACTTTTTTTTTTATATACTCAACCACTTTTTTTTTGTTGTTATTGCTGTGCATTTGCACCACTTTAAGGCCAAAAGCTAAAAAATTTAAATATTTCTCAAAGCAGCTCAATTAATTGCATTAGAAAATTGCATTCGGTCTGAATGTGGCAATGGATTTGTTACCGACTGGCATAATACTCGCTCATAGCTGATATGTGAATATATGTATGATATTTCCATATCTGAACTATATACCATCTATATATATATATAGCTCGATCTGTTGTGATTCTAGCTTGCAAGCTGTAGAAGATAGAGTTACTTGGGCTAGAAGTTTATAAACAGCATCCCCATAAGCTAGCCAACAAACTTTCCGCAAATTCCAATATACTCTCTTCTGAACTTTCACACGCGAGCAACAAAATGTTTAATAGAAAATTTCCAATTGGGAATTGAAAATGCGAAATTCAATTAAGAGTAAATTAGACAAAAACTAAGTTAAGCTAAATTTATTTATTTGTAATTTCAAAAGAGTTAAATGCTATACAAATTGCATTCGAAATTAGCTTGAAAAAGCTAAAAACAGTGCTGTGAGAGATCGAAATTGCAATGAAGAGCAGCTCAACTGAATTGAATTGCTAGTAACTTTAAGCTGCTTATAGTTGTATAGTCAGCTCACAAAGTGTTGTAAAATGACACCGAAATAGTGTTGAACATCGAAGAAGAATTGATAAGAATGGATTAAAATAAGTTTGTTGACATATGAAATACAAACAGCAAAAAAAAAAAAAGTATGGTTAGCTTAGCTTATACAAGCTGAATATTATTTATAGATTTGGAGTACTTTGATGCTTGCATAGCTTAAGCGAGTGTTGCAAAACAGCTCAAAACAGAGTTGAACTGAGTTTCGTAGTAGTGTTGGTTAAACACAATAAAAATATTTATTCAAGACAGATTTGAAGCCTTTTATCATTTGCAAAACTTTTGTATGTACAATTGTCAAGCTAACGATAAATAGTTTTTTTTTTTTTTTAAGAGCTTTACCTATGTTTAAGACGTAAGCTACTCATGAATAAGCTGTTTTCCAACACTACTTCAAAGAAAAAACTCTGTATGTCTTCTTCTATTCCATGTCCAAACCATCTTAAAGAGTTTTATTTTTTTTTCTTTTATGTTCATTATCTCTTCTTCTTCTTGTTCTTCGTTCCCTTAGCTTAATAGCTTTCGTTCCATATACACGGAGCTTGAAGTACTTTGCATAAATAATAAAAACCTCTCTATCTGCTCGCTACGCATTATATCGTTTTAAATTCGCGTCTCATTTGATAAACAGTTATTTAATTACAATTAAGTTCGCATTAATCTAGCTAATTAAAGTAATTAAGTGGAATATGCAACAACAAAAAATATAAAAAACTTTTGATCTGCCAACACAAGCGGCTTAAAACCAAATCTCACTGCAATAGAAAGGAGCGTGAGAGGATGGGAATTTGGGCGTGTGTGTGTGTGTGTGTGAGAGATAGAGATAGACATTGAGAGAGTGAGACGAAGCGTTGCATATTTGGATAACAATTTGAAACCATTTAAATATACCCTGTAATACGGTTAAGACTGGAAATGCTGATCATGCCAAAGAGCTGAATGTAGCGAGAGCAGAAAGCAGTGAGGCTCTGGAAGAGCTCTACTTAAATGTGAACTATATAGATAGATATATGTATATAGATTTACATATTGAAATGTAATTTGTAATATGCAAAGAAGAAGCAGCAGATGTTTATCAAACGATAATTGCATTACAGGGTAACTGCAAGTCGAGCAACTGTATGTTTTTGGCGTCCCGAAGAGTACTCCCAGATTTCCAGCATATTTTATAAACGAACTGATTATCTCTTATGCCAACATTTCAGCACTCTCCAACATCCATTTGAAATATACATTACAGGGTAGCTACTAGTCGATTATTCAAGCAACTAAAATTTATGTTTTGGTCGCGTTTCGAATTGTGGATTTGTTAGTATTTAAGCTCGATTTGCATTTGACATTGTTGCGGTTGGTGGACGTCAAGTAGAAGGAGACTGAGAGGGGTAGAGGGAGGGAGAGAGCGAGAGCGAGAGCAAGAGAGAGAGAGAGAGAGCGAATATGTAAATGAACATATTTTATTAGCGCTTTGCTATTATATTTAATAGGATTTTAATGCGACACGTGGCCACGCCCCCACGGTGTGGTGTTGTCGTCGTCAAATATGCTGAAAACCGAAAATTGTCGCTTTATGAACTCGCAGCTAATTACCGACGTGTGCGTTACGAGAGAGGGTTGCCTTTGCCAAGAGAGTGCCGCGTGCTAATTGCTAAATCAAGTCAAGCAAAGTGAACATGGAGAATCATGAAGGGTGTCATCAAGTTGAACACAAAAAAAAAAAAAAAAAAAAAAAAAAAAACAAAATACACACACACACAATCTCACAGAGCAACCACAATTAAATTATGCGCTACACGTGGCAGAAAACAAACTCCCCCCTCCCTCCACACGGCTACCTCGTCGCTGGACCCCATCAACCCCTTTTCCATCCCTTGGGTTGACTGACTTCCAGCAAATGTTGCGACAAACTAGTTTTTTTTTTTCGTCTTCTCCCTCTTACGTTACTTCTCTTCACTTCTCTCTTCGTTTTTTTTTGTGCTTTGTCATGTACTTTGGCTTGTTGTTACAACTCATTAGTTTCATGTAGCTCCGGCACTTCAGCCCCTAGCATTTGACGGTGCGGGCGGGTGGGCGTGGCACATACAATCTGAGCTGTGGCGTTGGAAATCCTTTGATGCAGTCGTAAAGTTTACAGCCCTCTCCCCCTCTCTCTATTTGCCTCTTGTCTCTCAAGCGACCACATGCAGGCGGCGCTAGTGGCTAGTTGTAGTAGATGATCGAGCATACCTGACAGCTTAATACTCTGTAAATGTCAAAGAACTTGACAAATGGCCAACAAGTTGGTGTTGAAGTTCAAGCCAAAGATCCAGAGCAAATTTTGATATCCTGTAGCAACTTTAGGAAACATCACTGTAGTACCTATTCGATCTATAAAGATGCTACAATAGAAATTGCTTCCCGAGTATGTTAGATATGAGCGTTAGACCTTTCCTTCTAACTTTCCGACTAGCTAACCTAACAACTTGTTCTACAGGGTATTCCATACTAGGAAGAAGGAAAAAACAAAAAAAAGAGAACATATTGTCGCAGTTGTCGCCGTCTGTGGTTGCAGCAACGTGCTCTTGACGAGCTGCGTCTGACTGGGCCAGCAATAACCAAAAAGGAAAACAAGTCAAGGGTCGCCAAGCCAGACGTGCAAAAGTCACGCCCCGTCAACGCAGGCAACAGAAGAGGGTACATGAGTGCGAAGAGTGGGTCTAGGAGTCTACAGAGAGGGCATCCACACACACACACACACACACACACACACAAAGTACTGACACCTACAACTACCTTTGCCTTTGCCTCTGCTCAGTTCGTCAGCGCCTTGGGGTTCCTCTGACCCATTACACATAGTCCCCAACCCCCATCCCGGCCGCCCCCCAACAGGCATCCATAACAAATAACCTCCTTAGGTCACACGGCTCACTGCAGCCCTCTACCCCTTCTGCTTAGAAGACAAAAGCATTTGTGCCAAGAACGCTCTGTCAGCTAGTGAAGTTATTTGTACATATTTAATGATCTCTCTGTCAGTTTCTGGACTCGGGCAATTTATGGGCATCTAAACCTGCCGAAGTAGCTACCTTTTACTTCCATCTACCCTACTCTCCCACTCTCCCACCTCTCTCTCTCTCTCTCTCTCTCTCTCTCCGCCTAGCTAACCGCAGGCAACGCTGTTCGGCCACCTGTTTGTCAAGGACTTTCCATTGTCATTTCCGTTTTGATGTTGTTTGCACTTCCTGCGCGCATTTCAAATTCAAATTAGCTATCGAATTGAAGACCATTAGGAATGCTCAAAGCTGAAGAGAGCTTGAAATATTTTATGATCTAAAAGCTTTAAATAGAACAAGTAATGAAATACTACAGATTCATTTCTATATAGGAAATATGAACTTCTAGCATTATATTTAATCAAATATCAGCGTGAGCTTTTAAAAGCTTTCAAAAGTTATTATTTCAAATGGAAAATTAGTTTGGATTAAGCTGTCATGCATATCACAAAACAGCAATCGACTTAATGCTATCAACAGCTTTTAATGAGCTTTTAAAGCTTTTAATTCTTCTCCGATCAATTGCAAGCTGCTAAAAAAGGCATTGAAGCTTTAAGAGCTTAAAGTTTTCTTTATCTTTAGGCGATTCCTTACTTTGAAAACTCTTTTCTTCAATTAGTTCAAGTCTTCTTCATTTCATTATACAATTTCTAATCATTTCTATTAAGTTAAAGCTTTAAATTGAATTTAATATAATTTATGTCAAGGAAGTATTTTGTATTCCATTAGGCCATCTGCCAGCTAAATATGTGATCTATGTGTAAGCTTTGTTTCCCTCTCTTGCTCTCCCTCTCTCGCTCTGTCTAACCTCCTGTTCTCACTGTGTAGCCCTCGGCCATATGGCCTAGTCCAGCTAATCCAAAGGTTAGGCAGGTGTTTTATGAAAGTTTTTTTTTTGTGACCTAAGGAGACGTTGAAGTAGAAGGAGGAAGAGCCTAAAGGTAGAGGAAGCGAAAACCGGTAACAAATTTTGTTTTGGCACTTTACGAGGCAATCGACACATGTGGGCACCGAGCAGCAAAATCAAATAACTTCACTAAAAACGTAAGCAGCTCCGTGGGGAGATAAAAGGGATACCCAAATGGAGAAGAAGGGGAGCTGCGTTAATGGGCGTATGGGTACGTACACCTGTAGTAAGCCAATAAAAATGCTGGCCAACAATAACATATTACGGCCGTCGGACAATAACAATGTAATTCGAGACAAGCCAAGACAGCCAAGAGGCAAAGTGTTCCCCCCCCCCCCCCTCTCTCACTCTCTCTCTCTCTCTTACACTCTTTGTGTGCGCTGTGGCAATACAATGAAAATGTCAATAAAAGTAGGCGAAAAGTGCGTAATAAAAGCTCGCAAAGCCAATAGAAAGACCGAAGGATGCAGAAAAGGAAAAAGAGCCAAATAAGCAAACAATAATAATCGAGTGGACTTTGGGCTTTGGCCATGATATGCCATGCCATGCCATGCTATGGAGAGCAAATATAGCCTGTAGTTAAATTCAGCTTGAATTGCATTCACTCGAAAACATGTTGAAAATTAGTTTTAAACTCGTTTTCATATCCTTTATTTGTCACATAACAAATTTGAATAGAGGAAACATAAGCAACTGTTGAGTTAAGTTGGGAAAGAGTTTGGAAATATGTGAAATCATGTGAAGTTATATACGAATTCAGCTTTGCTATAACTCAATTAGAGTAGTAGAGAGAGCTAGCAAAAGCACACATTAAATAATCAATTAGAGTAGTAGAGAGAGCTAGCAAAAGCACACATTAAATAATTATCAAACACATTATATTATATGCTATGCAAGTTATTACCTAAAATATTTTCAAATTTGTGGCAAACTTCTGCAAAGTTTCAAGCTAAACTTTTCCTTTTAAAGCCTTCAGGCTGTCACATACCAAATCGAAAGGCTCTGGCTTAAGCAGCAGCCGAGTTATGTTGGTATAAGTATAGAGAATATTTTGGGTTTTGGATTAAGGAAACTCTGCCTCATTCCACATTCTTCAAATTGTAGAGATTTGAGAGATTTGTGCTTGAGCTCATAGACTATTAAGAGAGCTGAACTGGAATAGAACTCGAGAGTGTTTGACATGAACTATTGAACTATAAGCAATATGATAAGACTTTTTAATGACTTTTTAATAATTCACACTTTTACAGGGTATTTGTTCAGTGTGATGCATGCTACAATAAGTAAGCAAAAGTCAAAAGGAAGCTGAAGACACCTGTGCACAAGGCACAATCAGGCTGAGTGTGTGTGTGTGTGTGTCGTGCATAAATATATGCATGCGTGTATGTATGTATGTGTGTGTGTGTGCGTTGAGCAGAGCTTCTGGCGTCTGTTTTATTTATTGCTTTTTTCCACTAATTGACAGCAATTTAGCAGCTGAAGAAGTGTTAGGCCGCAGTTCGAACCCCAGGCCAAAAGCGTATAAGAGAGAAAGAGAGAGAGAGGAGAGACAAGATTGAGAGACAGGGAGAGAGAGAGAGTGGTGAGGTCTATAGCATATAATATAATATGTGCAGTGGACATTGCGTGCTGTTTTCACATCTTTAACCATTTTTTTTTCTTTACTCTCTCTCTCTCGCTTGGGTAACTTTTGCTAGCTGTCACGCCCACCGCCCACCTATATTTATATATAATATTTGGTTTAGGTTTGCCCTCTTCCATTTCGAACTTCGAGCCCAATAATTGACAGCTAATTTTGCGTCCTTTATTGCCTGCTGCCATTCGCTGGCGTCGTTCACTTAATTTATTAATATTTCTATATAAATTTATATATATTGTTTACTTGAAATGTCAAAGCTAATGCCCAATCGACAGCTACGCAATGGTCCTTTAATTATAGTCTCGGCCACACGGTTACGCCACAAGCGCGCCTACATCGCGGCGAAGCGGCACGACACGGCACGGCGTAGCCTCATATAACTGGAATTTAATGGATTGGATGGGGCAATTACGTGAGTTCAGAAAGCCACAAAAAAAAAAAAAAAAAGAAGAAGCAGAATATGTGAAGAGAGAAGCCACAGAGAAGTTATATTTATAAGATTGTATAAGAGTTCATATAGAGAAATTATATCTCATATATAGAGAAAGAGAGGGAGAGACTAATTGATGGCAAGTCTTATAAAGGATATTTACATTGAACAGCTGTAACTAAAGACTTATAATGCTCAACACAGTTGTCTGCTATAGCAAGCCGATCTGGCTTAAGTATAAGTATAAGTATAAGTATAAGTATAAGTATATATATAGAAGACAATACACAGCCATAAAGAGAGAGAGAGAGGTAGAGAGGGAGATACAGAGATAGAGAGAGAGGGAGAGAGATACAGAGATAGAGAAAGAGAAAGAGAGGGAGAGAGAGAGAGAGAGAGAGAGTGAGAAAAGAGAGTGAGAGAGAGGGAGAGAGAGAGAGAGAGAGAAAGAGAAAAAGAGAGAGAGAGAGAAAGAGAAAAAGAGAGAGAGAGAGAGAGATACAGAGATAGAGAGAGCACATTAATGGGTTAATACCCTGTAATAAACGTCAATAAAATCAAATTTGTTTTGCAAAAAAAAAAAGAAGGAAAATTTCATTTATGGCTTTGCCGCAACAGCAGAGTCATTTCAAGTAGCTTGTTTTCGACTTTCAATCGCAGACAATAAATATGAATGTATGTAGATAGAATATATATATATATCGTAAATATATATATATATATATATATATATCGCATGGCTTCCTGTGGCTGTTCAGCTCAGCATAAATGACAAATGTAAATGGCTTTCAAAGCCTATAAATTATAGAAATTCCAGGGACCATTTCTACGGCAGCGATTGCTGTCGACAGACAACAACAGCAACAAAAAAATAAGAAGAAGAAGAAGAAAAATATACTCAAATAAGAGGCGGCGGCGGCAGTAGCAGCAGCAGCGGAGGGGGCGTGGCCCAGTCAAAAAGGAGCCAACGTGAATGGTTCTGCTTCTGCTGGCCTGTCGATGATGTTGATGATGATGATGATGATGACGACTGCCTGCCAGAAACATGCACAGCCCAAACGCACACAGACAGACACATATAAATATATTGAGAAAACATTCGGGAATGTGCTACCTAGCAAAGCCAGAGGCCATAGAGGTCCTGCCAGACCCAAGAGCTGTTATGCTGCAATGCATTGAAGTCAAAGTTCTTGGGCCAAGCTGAGCGCGAACAGCTTGAGATTTGGCAAAGCAAACTTAAAATAAAATTAAGCTAACCTATATGGGTAAAGCTAAAATAAAAGCTAGAATAGACTGCATAGATACCCTAGCAAATGAGTAACGAAGTCGTCTTTTCCTTTTCTTCGAGTAGCCTAAGCAACCCTTATTACGTCATTTGACTAAGGTATCTCAGCTAAGCTTACCTGCCGCTAGCCTAAGCAGAGCTCAAAGAAAACTTCAAGAACTCTTGAATTTCTCTTTCATTTGCTCACCTATGCAGGGCATTGGTTAGTCTGAGCTACCCTGTAAAAATCGTCTCCTGTGCGCGTTGTTTGGCCAATCGACAAACAACGCCAGGCAACAACAAAAATGAATAGAGCCCCATTGGAGCTGCCTGATGGAGAGGGGCGTGGCAAGGCAACGAATTCAACTTGAAATGACATTTGCAAAAATTTTAACGACATGACAAGATTAATCAAAACGAAGGCCAAGCCGAAAACTGTCTGCACACACACTCGCACACATTTATACCTCACACACTTAGTTTTTCTGCTGACAAAACATAAAAAGAAATTCTTTTTTTTTTTTTGGGCTCAGCGTAAAATGTGTAACACGCACGCATACGAAATTTTTGCGTACAGGCAAGGCTTCTGTTACCCTGTGTTAATGAAGCGTGAGTGCAGCGGTCATATTGGTTGCACATAATTCACATATGAAGAGCTCTAAGGATCTACGTCTACGTACAGGGTATTCATTGGTCGTACCTCACGTGGAGAGCTATGTTGAAAATATTATTCATGATATGACATGATCGATGCTGAATTATGATAGTTTTTTTTGACTAACAGTGTATATTCTAGTCGTATATACTCAATTTAGAGAGAGTGCAAAATTGCAGGGTATTTGCGAGTAACCTATGCAAGCAGTCAAAGCATTTACCTATTAATACTTGAGCAACTGTGTTACTTTACTTAAAGCTAGAGTATTCAGTGGCCAGGCATACCCCATTTTTGCAGCTGGAAACATTTCGCCCAAGTGCTGAGCGACAGGCGACAAGGCGAGAAGCGACAAATGACGCGACAGGCGCTCAAGTGCGTTGTATCTACCTCTCTCACTCTACTTCTTTCTCCCTCACTCTCACTAACTCCCTTCTCCCACTCTCACGCACTCTCTATCTCTTTCTCACCTCTCATTCAGCTAGGCTTTTGTTTAAAGCCATGACTCTGCTGAAATTTAGGCAAATAAGAGTCGTATATAGACAGTATATTGTTAGTATTATATAGATAGTTAGTAGTTATACATATACATATACATATATATATATTATACATACATATACATCATATATATACATACCCACTGCACCTCTGGTTGGGCGTATTTCATGGCCCTTTGCCAAGTAAAAAATTATTCATTTGGACGCATTTACTGACCTGCAAAGATAAATGGCAAATAATCGAGAATTAGTTTAGCAGCAAATTACAATTTTTTCATCGTCCCTTTTGAATAAATAAAATTTAATATTTAAAAAACTCTGCTAAAAATATTGAAAATAAATCATATCCTGGGTTTATGTTTGATAAGTTTAAAGCTGAAGTTGAAAGGACCTATAGCTCCTGTTCTATTCTCTGACTGAAAGTCTTTCGTATCACTTTCGCTTTCTTTTTACTTATTCTTGTTCAACTCTTACTCTGAGTTCCTTTCTTTTGATATATTGCATTCTTTTCTCTCTCTTTCTAGATGTCTCTTTGTATCCTTACTTTCCTTTCTCTCTTTCTTGAATCCTCTTTTTGTATCTTTCCTGACTCTCTCTCGCTTTCTCCTCCTTTCACTTTCATCTTTCCTCCATATCTGCTGCCCTCGCCCTCACGTCTTCTTTTCTTTATACTTCTTTCTTCCTCTGATTCTCTTCTAAAAGTCTATCTCTCTCTCTCATCATATTTTGTTATCATTAAGTGTCATTCAAATAATAAAAAGAATCCTTTAAGGGAGCTTCACTTTTTTTAGTTTCTCTCCAATTTCAGCGTCTTTTGTTCGCATTGTCCCAGTTTCATTTAGGACATTTTTTCCAAGTAAATTTGTAGTTAATTTTTCCTTTTTTTTTTTTTTGAGGTTAAGCTCCTTTTTTATTATCGTGTTTCTCTTTTGCTTGTTAATCATCTTCTGTTGCCTTTCTTCGGCTTTTGTTGTCGCATCACTTTTGCCTTTTGCCCATTGTTTTCTTCTTCTTCTTCTTGTTCTCTTTCTGACTTTAGCTGAACTTTGATTAGGCGACATTACTCATGAGCGCACTCCCTACCTCTCCCTCTCCCTCTCTCTCTCTCTCTCTCTCGCACACTTTTTAAGCAGCTCAAAAGGCTTGCAACAACAAAAATTCATTCATCAAAGCGCTGCCGACGTCGACGCTTGCAAATGTAAGGCAGTCACGCGTGGGAGCGAGCGAGCGAGCACGCAAGCTACCGAAAACAACTGTAAAATGTTTCGTGCACTTCTACATACTTCTCTCGCTCTCTCTTGCACGCACACTCAAGCTATTGCCCTGCAGCTGTGTGTCTAACTGCCCCTCTCCCTCTCCCACACTCTTTTGTGGTCAATTTTTGCTCAACAATAACAAAGTACTGAAAAAGAAAGCGAAATGCGCCGAACAAAGCCAAAGGCGCAGCAGAGCAGGAGCAGGAGCAGCAGCAGAAGCAGAAGCAGAGCAGCAGCAGCAGCAGCTACAGTTATAATTGCAATGGGAGAATGGGCTACACTGAGCTAAATAAGAAAAATGAAAAGAGTTGATCAATTATGGCGGCGAAAATTGATGTAAACATATTTGAGTGTTATTGGGGAAATGCCAATACTGAAAATAAATTATAAATTCCCTAATCAAATTCTATTTTGACTTTTGATCAGCTTCAGCTTCTGTGAGTGTTTTACCTGAACTTCATTTCGTTTGAAGTTTCGTTAAGTTACGCGCAGAAGAGAGAAAGAAAAAGAAGCAAGATGGCGCGAGCGTTCGCTTTGCTCCTCTCACTCTCGCTCTCACTCTCTCGCTTGTGTTAATCAACTTCATTAGCTGCTGCCATTGATGTACGCTTCAAGGAAAATGGGCGCAAAGCCGCGCCATTTTCTGCCAGATTGCGTTCCCGTTAACCCCTTTGGCCCGCTGCTTCTGCTCGGTTTGTCATATGACGGAGAAAAATGAGAGACACGCATGACCTGCACTTTGTCATCTTGATCTTTGTCACGAACTGCCGCCCCTCGGCCCTCGGCCCTCGGCCCTCGGCCCACGGCCCTTGGCCCTCATCCCCCACTCCCTTTCTTTCACTCCTTCTGTCCGTCTCTTGCTGCTTCTTGGAAGGATTTTTCATCTGTGTGGCGTCGAGCGAGAACAATGAAAACAAATGCATTTCGAACACACACACATATACACACACACAGGCAGCCAGAGTGAGATATGAAATAATTTTTTATTAGTCGCCAGCAGTCCAGACCACAGGCCATATACCTCTCGGTCCCCCTCTCCATCCCGCTCCCATAGCAATCTCCCTTGACGCCCTTAAATTTTTCGCCGTGTGGCAGAGCAGTCGAGCAAACGAAATGAAATGAAATGAAATGGAAGCGAGCTGCTTGTTAGTGCAACAAATTACTCAGAAACAACAGTAAAAGGGGGGAGGAAAAAAACCAACAAAAAAGTCAGCGAGTCTGCGTGAGTCGAGCGTGCTCGACAAGTAGATACCCAGCATATAGCTAAAGATAAGGATATTAAGAGAAATAAGTCACTGACGATTCTCCATGTGAATGCATAATATCAAATGTTATAGATAGTTCAATCGGATACCCTATAATACCATCGAATACCTCATAAGACTATGGTATACCCCAATATGATATGGATAGTTGCATCTGCTTGACTATCGGATACTTCATAGGATTATCGGATATCTGTAATGACATGCACTATGTATCGGGTATGCTCGACTAGCATATACTCTATGTATAGCGTACGTTTACAGTCTCTTTATTTCCTGTTTACTCTACACATTCTCTCTCTCTCTCTCTTTCTCTCTTTAGTATCATGACCACTTCTTCAAGGCCATTTACAGGGTATACAAGTTAGAACAAAAAACGAATCTAAAGTTGAGTTTCTCTTCACGCTGACCTAACCATTCCATTCCATTGCAGCCGCTATTGCTCCACCTCTACCTCTACCACTACGTCTACAAATCTCCCCCCGCCAAAAAAAAAAAAAAAAAAACAATAAAAAATAGTTAGGTACTTGCACACACTTTGTTCGGACTCTACACTACCTCTTCCCCTCTGCCTCTCCTTTCTATTTGTCCTGCTTTCCCTCTCTACTACCGTCGCTGTTCGTCCCAGCCCTTTCTCCCCTTCTACTCCCTTCGTTGACCAAATGACTAAGAAAATTGCTTAGTCAAGCACTTTTCAGGCGTCGCTTTTATGTTTTATGACATTTTCCACTGTCTTCTGTTCTTGTTCTTGTTCTTGTTCTTATTCTCGTTCTTGTTCAGCTTCTTCATCATCTTGTTGCTGTTATCACTGTCATAGCTCTTCCTATGCATAGTCTAGCCTCGCCGTGCCCCGCCGCCGGCCCCATCGACTTGTGGAATTTTAGTTGGTCAATTTAAAGCGTGAACAGAAAAACTAGTTTTCCATCTAAGCGAGCGCATTATTTTTAGCGTGATGGATGATAGCGGAAAGCGGAAGGTGGATGGCGGATGACGGAAAGATGAAAGAGGAAGGCAAAGCCCGCAAGAAAATGTTGTGGAAAAGTGCTTAACGAATGCAATTTGTTTAGCAAGCGCAGCGTTTAAGGATAAGGCTTAAGGAAGAAATGCGAGAAATATGTTTAGCAAATACAATTTCAGAGAGAAACAGAAAGAGAATAAAGCAAATGAAAAAGAGATTTAGAGAGCCGAAGAAACAATCAGAGACAAAGAAAGGAAGAAAGAGAGAGAAAGAAAGCGAGGGAGAGAGAGACATGTGATAATTAAATAGAGAAAGAGAAAACAAAAAGGGAAGAAAGAGAAAAATTATCATGAGGAGCTCTCTAGAAAATGAACGAGAAAGCAGTAACTCTTTAGCTGACTTTCTCGCTCTCGCTCTCGCTCTCTCTCTCTCCTCTCTCCATCTTTCATCACCTACAAAGTAAAGTAAAAGAAAAGAAACAAAGATGTGGGAAGGAAGAGCGCTAGTCAAATGACATTAAGAAGCCAAAACAGTTTTCTGCTTTGTCGAGCAAATATTTTAAATTAATTTAGTTCAAACAAACAATAAGAGCTTTCAGCACAAATTGTTAACAAATCAAAACGTTTAAGTATCAACTGACAAAAGCATATATTGAAAATACTGCAATTGACTCTCTTGTTCTCACTCACTCACACACTCACTCACTCTCTCTCTTTATCTCTCTTTCTCTCTGTCTTTGTCTCCCTCAAAAACATTTATGGAGTGCCAACAATGTTTCACCAAAGTCAATTTAAAAGCAATCAGAAATTGTTTAGAGCAATAAAACTTCTATCTAACCCACACACATGTTACCTCTTCCGCTCTCTCTCTCTCTCTCTCTCTCTCTGTCTTTATGACTCTACCTCTCACTATCTGTATCTTTTGTCATACAAATAAATATGAAAATATGCTTAGTATTTTCTGGTCTCTTTGGAAAATTGCATTAAAATGCGCTTCACCATATGAATAAGCATCCAATAACCCAGCCACGCCCACCGCCCTCCTGATTTCTACAAAGAAATTTTCATATTTTGCATCCAATTGAGGTGGACAGCGCTAGGGAATCTCAATGCTGACTCCTCAGGGAAATTCAATTTGTGCCAAACCCTTGTACAAGAAATTTCCCACAATTTTCCAACAAATTTTCACCATTTTCCACACTCACCAAATTTGTATACTCAAAAGTTGAGCCACAACAAAACTTTTCTTTCCCACTTCAAAATGAATATGAAAATCGGCTTTATGTTTATGTATATATATTCTATAACAACCTATATTTTTAGAGAGAAATAAAGAGAGAGACAGAGAGAGAGAGAGAGAGAGAGTGATATTTAAAAGCTTAGTCTTGGCTCTAACGTTAGCAAAGTATCCTCCTCAAGCATCGATAATCGGGTGTGGATGACTACCTCATACTCTCTCTCTCTCTCTCTCTCTCTCTCTCTCTCTCTCTCTGCATCACAAATCACGTCAAACGTAACAGAAATACGACAAAAATTTAAAAAAATACTGCACCGCAAAAAAAACAAGCAGCAAATTAGCAGCCACACAAAGCTGACTGCTACGAAACCTAAGAACACAGTAAGCAATCCGCTGTCATGTATGTGTGTGTGTGAGTTCATACGTGTGTGTGCGGTTTACTTGCGCCTGTCAGAGGCTTTGCCACAACACGCTGACATTTAATAGGTGTCAGTGCCTGCGTGTGAATGTGTGTGTGTATGTCCAAAAAAAAAAATAAAACAATTTTTTTTTTGCAAGCAGTGCCCACAAGTAGCAAGAGAGAAAGAGAGAGAGAGAGAGAGAGTAGGGAGCGCAACGCACTTTTTGTATTGAAAGGCATTGATTTGCATATAGCCTATTGCCAGCTCGCTCTAACATGCAACAGCGCTTGGCTGTGCATTTGAGCGCGCGTTCTAAGCTACACACACACACACACACACTGGCATACGTGTATATGCGTGCGGGGCTCACTCAATGCCCAGCATAGCGCCATCTCGCTCACTCTAGCAAAGGGGCTTTCATTAAGCCGCAGCTCAATTTCGACTTGTCCTTGTCGACGATGCTCGGCTTACGTTTGGATTTCTTTTGTGCAGTTATTTGGTGTTTTTTTTTCCTTGTGTACCCTTTGCTATAAAGAGTGAGTGAGTGGGTATATTGTTTGTGTGTGTTTTGTTTACTTGATTTGTGACATCTATTAACAGAGTATTAGCGAAGGAATGGGTGTGGGAAGAGACAAATCTACTGCGGGGCGTGTTCAGAAAGGTGGCAATTTCAATGGGTAGACCACTGTTAGCTCTATGTTATAGGGTATTATACTGTCGATTATAAAGCAGGAGATATGCTCTTGTTTTCGTTAAGTTTTTTCGTTGTTTTTTTTATTTGTTTGCAGTGCGTTGTCGTTGTCAGCTGCTGTCTCGCTTTTTCTTTCTTTTTTCACATGCCGTGTGTAATTTCATCTACACACACACATATATATATATATGTATATGTGTATAGACAGGGCGTTAGCTGTTGCTGTTGTTGCCGCTGTCACGTGTCAAAATCATGCAAAAAACTTTTAATTGCAAAGTCGTTCAACAAAACAAAAAAAAAATTTTTTGTATATATATATATTTGCATATAGGAAAAAAATTATAAAAAAAATTTATAAAAGTTAAAAAAAAAATTATATGCAAACGTACACCCACACACTCGCAGAGAAAGAAAACTCATTGCGCCTGGCATTTAATCAAAAAATATTCAAATATTTATTAATTTGCTTCAAGTTGAGCGCAAAAGCAATTAAAACTTGCGTCTAACTGTTAAAATGCATAAAGTTAAATCAAATAAAAAGCGAAATCTAATTAATGCATAACTAATTGGGTGCGCTAGCACGTGTGAATACTGTGATGTCATTAAGGAGTGTGAGCGAGAAGCAAAATGCTAGCATTGGCAACAG
The DNA here is from genome assembly GCA_035047405.1 of Drosophila stalkeri. Taxonomy (NCBI): domain Eukaryota; kingdom Metazoa; phylum Arthropoda; class Insecta; order Diptera; family Drosophilidae; genus Drosophila; species Drosophila stalkeri. Next base: position 28,743,347 of record JAWNPR010000061.1, read on the forward strand.
AAGCACGCAAACGCATATACGTATACGTAAACAACAACAGAACGTAAGTAGTTCAAACGTAACGTAAACTGTATGCCAGACAAACCCAATAAGAAAGCTACACGAAACAGCTGCCTGGGGAGCAAGAGAAAAGAACCAGCGGGAGCGAGAGCGAGACAGATAGTAGCTGGCTGACAACTGTTAACTTTATGCGCGGCCTAAGGCGAATCCAGGCAGTTATTGTTGCTGCAGCTGCTGCCCACTGCCTGCTATTGTTATTATTACTGTAGTTGTTGTTGCTGTTGTTGCTGTTGTTGTTGTTGTTCTTGTTGCTCTTGCTGTCACACGTTGCCGTAAATCGCAGCAGCAGCAGCAACAGCAGCAGCAGCAGTGGCAGCAGAGCTCCAGCACGTACAAACTTATGAGACGCAACAGTAGTAGTAGCAGCGGCGGCGAGTTGCGAATCCCAAAACTCGTTAAAACCGTTGCTTGTGCACTTTCAGTTGTTGCTTTCTCTCTCCCACAGCCGCTGTCCCACTGCCAGCAGCAGCTGCTACTACCTACACCCGTGATCTCCCTCGCTCCCTCCTGCCACTGGCTGGCAATAATTAAATGATTTGCAGTTTTATTTAATGTTTTGCCTTTTCATCGCTTTGCCTACTTGCAGGCGCTTGCATTAGAAAATGGCGGCGAGTCAAGTTACGCAGAGGCAAAGATTTGCAGTGCACTTTGATAGATAGTTAAATTAAAATAATAAAATATATGAATATATATACATTTTTTTTTATATTATTATTTATATTTATTTATTGATGTATGCTTTATTTATTCCAAATCTCTCCTGCCTAATGGGGCTAATTATGTGACTTAATCATGTTTTAATTATGTGCAATTTGTGGAAAACTTTTCCGACAGCTCACACAATGACATAATACGAATAATTCCATCCGATAATTTCGTGTATAATTGCTTTTCAATTGTAGAAAAACAAATTACAAATAAAAAACAGAAAATGAATTCCAATGTAACTAGAAAAAAAAACAAATCAAATTGAGTTAATTGCAATTGCACGACTTGAACATACCCTGTACAAATATTATAGCATTAATCTAAACTATACTATACTACTCTAATACTGTCAAACTCTTATACTTATATTTCAAAGAGAATGCCACATCAACGTCTTCTTCTGCCAGTTACATACACTCAAGACAATCAAACTAATATACCCTGTTTAGTCATTGTCAATCGAAATCTAAATATTTATTTAGATTTAACGGATTTATGTTATGCTTTCCTCTTATTTTCTTTTTGATTTAGTTTCTATTTTACGGATTATAATTGAAACTGTCAACAGATTTGCGCTTCGCCGCTTTAATACTATTTCATATTGGCAAATTGAAAATGCCAACTGATTGAGAGGGTGAGAGATAGATAGATAGAGAGAGAGAGAGCGAGGGGAAGAGAGTTAGCTGCATTTGGCATGCATGAATTCAGATATATTTAGAGACCAACTCTGAACTCTGCATTGAAATCAGATTCAAAGTCGAAAATTCGTTTGCATAGCAAATGCAACACGAAAGCCGATTTGCAGTTTTCGAATGTGAATACAAATAATATATATATATATATATATATATATATATATATATATATATATATATATATATATTATATCAATAGATGCATATATATAGGCATATATAGTTAAGAGCTACGAGAACATCTTTAAGCAGTTCAACTTCATTTTCGACCAAAAAAAAAAAAAGGATTTCATCTATTTCGCTTCTGCTTCAGCTCTTTTGGGTTGTTTGTCAGTATTTTCATCGTTTTCTCTGTTGTGCGGCCATTGGCGCCATAAAAGAAAAGAAAAGGAGAAAAAAAAACCGACAAGAAGAAGAAAACATAACGACGACATTTTCATGGCTTTGTTTACATTTCGTTTTGATTTTCCTGTTGGGTTTTCCGACTCTCTCCTATCTCTCCTCTTCCTCTGCCTCTCTCACGGCCATTTCCTATTTCTAGTTGAAGTCTTTTGTATTATGTTGTTTACAAGCAAAAGTTCAATATCCGCTGAGAGCTTTTTCTCACTCTCACTCTCTCATCCTCTCCTCGATTTAAGCAATTGGCGCTGCTTCCTCGTTTAATTATCCACTTTGTCTGCATCAACTTTTCGTCTAAGCAGCAGCAGCAGCGGCTGCTCTTTTTATTGTATACCATACACGATCTGTATTACAGGGTATTTGTTGTTCAAAGATTGAGTTGAATAGAAATCATTGAAGACTTTGAAATAGTTTTTATTAACTGCTGCTATATTGAACATATTGAAAGTCGATAGTTATCGATATATATAAATTTTTAATTTATAAATTTTTGACATATCCGAGGTTTTATAGCTGCTAAACAAAATTAAAGATTGTTCTTATGCAGTTAATTTCCTGTATTTGAGTATAGGGAATACCCTTAATTTTTCTTTAAATGGAATACCACTAATAGTGAGCTGATAAATTTAAAATAAATATTTTAGTATTGGGAATTATCTTAAAAAATAAATGTCAAATAAATATCTCATTGCCAAATAAAGAGCTCATCAAACTCAACCTGCTCTTTAGGTATAGGGAATACCCTTAACTCTTTTCACTATCTCAAACGTCTTAATAGTATTGCTTAATATACCAAAAATGTAATTAACACGGAAAATGTTATTAACATTCATTCAATTGAATACTCTTCCCCCAAGACTTTTTCTTGCTAGTCTATCAACGCTTCAATTCAATGGACTACCCCTATTATTATTAGTTTTTCTTCCTCATTTCGAACTTTTTTTCTTTCTTTTTTTTTTTTTTTTTTGTTTATCAGTCAGTCAGCGATAGCCTCGGCCTTTGAGGCTGTTACAGCATTTCAATTAGTGCTCATTAATGTCTGATGTCTGAATGGGCGTAATGTATTAGCCATTGTTCATTGTTTATAATTGGCATTAGGAGGAGCTGGAGCGGGCTGGCGCGGGCGGCGGAGGAGGCGTGGCAGTTATATTGTGCAGTCGTGTGCATTGGTCATTGAAATTGCTTTTTAATGTGTGGGGAGCGCTCGTTGCAAACGAATAAATAAAAACACACGTGGCAAATGTAATGGAACAGAGACAGACAGACAGAACGAGAGCGAGACAGAGATAAAGAGAGAGAGAGGGAGGAAGATGGGAGATGGGAGACAGGAGATTGCAACTATATCAGCTGAACGTTTTAATTTACGCCTCGAGTCAAGCTATAAAATACATTATTTACAACGAGTCACAGGCGAATGCCAAAGGTTGAGCCCCTGCTACAGTTCGAGCTTGTTAGAGTTGTGCAGAACTAGTTCACGAACATGAATAACTCTGATATGTGAACTACATATGAAACGAATATGTAAACAACGAGTGAATAGTTCTGAATGATGGAAATGAACTATATAGGAACATGTTCATCAGAATGCATATAATTCGTTCGTTACTAGTTCCGAAACAGATGAGAGAGATGGAGGAGAAATGATAAAGGCGATGCATTGATATGTACAATTCGAAATGTATATCAAGTAGTTCATATGAACTAGTTCCAATAGATCTTATTCAATTCAACTTAAGAGATAGATACATGATGAAGAAACTCCGGCATTTATATCAAGTAGTTCATATGAACTAGTTCCAATTGACTTGATATAATTCAAGTTAGAGATATAGAAGAAAAATCATAAAGGATGAACTCTGATCAAAGAATGCATATATACATTAGTTCATTTGAACTAGTACAGAATTGAACAAACTAGCTCAAGTGAGAATTAATATACTGTATGATATATGTTAATAGAGGTTCACCGATCACTAAATCCATTCATGCAACAGTTCATTTGAACTTGTTCAGCTCTATGCTTCAAATGTTAAACATGTTACGCATACGCCATGTAGTCTCTGTCTCTCTCTCTCTCTCTACTTCTCCCACTCTCTCTCTCTCTCTCTCTCTCTCTCTGTCTTGCTCTATAACATTTAATGCTTATTGCAGCTGCAGCTGCAGCTCAAAGGCAATCAATGAAGTGCCAGCGAGCGACAAAAGTCCCTAAACTGGGCGTGGCCCAGCAGCATGCAAATGCACAGCCAACACACACACACACACGCACACACTCTCACATGTGCGTTTGTGTGTTGCTTGAAAGCCACAAGAGATATCGAGTTAACAGCAGGCACATTAAATTGCATAGAAATGTGACAGCACACAGGGCGTTGGCAACGCTTTGTCTCTCAGTCATTCAGTCAGTCTATTGGACTGTCTGTCAGTTATTCAGTCATTCATTCATTTATTCATTTGCTCATTCATTCGATTCACACTGAAAGACTCTCCTTTGGCTTTTAATTAAATTATGAGTTCTCTCTGTCTCTCTCACTCTCACACTCTCACTCTTTCTCCTTATCTCCCTCATTTTCTCCAGTGTCAAAGTTAATTGTAAAGTACATGGCAAAGTTTTACCTTCCGCCTATATCAATCTCGAATTGACTCAGGCTCGTAGCTTTTGCTCTCTACAAATTTGCAAAACTGAAGATAGATGAGAGATAAGATAGTTTATTTCTTGTAGATAAATTCCTTTGGAATCAAGCTAAATTCCTACGAAAGACTCTCTCATCTTGTGTTTCTGTAAAGCTAAAGCACTAACCAAAATTAACAATTAATGGCTTTCTATGCAAATCTCATAAGACATTAAGTAAGCAAATAGCTAAAGCTTGCCTGAAGCCAAAGTTTGGCAATTGAAAAGCTTATCAAAACTTGATATATTTTTATATATAATAAAGATCTAGAATATAAATACATATGTATATAGTTAGATCCATGTCTTAGGCATAATGGGAGCTGAAGGCGTCAGTGTTTAGTGAACAACAAACTCAAGACGATTTGCAAATGTGATTGACTCGATTGCGTACATAATAGAATCTACTAGCCATAGAATCAAGTACGTGAGTGTGTGTGTGTGTGTGTGTGTTGGTGTGTGTGTGTGTGTGTGTGTACCTCTCTAGTTGTTGTTGCTGCGGTTGCGGTTGCAATTGCTGCTATTTAATCATGATTTATGCACGAGGCGAGCGCGCGCGAGCTTGCAGCGTCGTCTTCAAGGCAGAAGATTGGTTGTGCCGCACACACACACACATGTGTGTGTGTAAGAGGAGAGACCTCTCTGAGACATTTGCTACAGTGGCAACGCTCGAGTGACACTAAATCAAATAGTGCGGCCATCAGGCATGCAACGAGCCATGAGCCATGAGCCGTGAGCCATGAGCTGAACCTGAAACCTAACTGCAAGCATGTGTGTGTGTGTTAGTGTGTGTGTTAGTGTGTGTGTGTGTGTATGAGTGTGTGTAGATTGCCTATCGGCTGTGGCCCGTGTTAATATTTGCTTGCGTTTTACATTGTTTGCGCACTGGCCAGCCAAGGGTCTTCGCCAAGAGACAGATAGGCAGACAGTCAGACAGACAGACAGAGAAAGAGAGCTAGAGAGATATCTCTCTTGAGAGAGTGAGAGTGAGAGAGCAAATGTATCTTTGCTTAGTTTTCATGTTTTGTTTGGCTTTTAGTGGACGACTCTGCGCAAGTGAATGACTGTCTGCGTGTGCAAACAGAGCTGAGCAGCAGCAGTTCAAGGCGACGGCGGCAGCAACTGAAGCGTAGAAGAAGCCGGAGATGGAGCCGGAGAAGGAGCCGTAGGAAGTTGGAAGTGGAGTGAAGGCATAGCTTAAGTAGCCGCCAAAGCGCGTTGCTAATGAATCAACTCAATTTGTTTGCGATCTCAATTAACGCAATGCAACAAATGTAACTAGGCAATTCATACTAAATGTATCTGTATCTGAAGAGATAACTGAAGAGTATCTTTTGCTAGCAATGTATCTGTTTAGTGAACTGCATGCATACAGATATGCTTATCTTTGTCAAAAGTATCTATATATGATTGAAAATATCTTTCAGTTATTATATATTAATATCTGCAGTATCTTTAGCTATATATATTCAAGACTAGCTCAATCTTTAGCACATTCTCATTCCACTAGCTCGAATTTTATTTGCAATTTGTTGTTTTGTTTGCTGTTTGCTCAACCAATTTGTCTTGAGTGTTGCCAATGGAAGGAATGCAACTCGAATGTTACGATTGTTACCCAAATGAGTGTGAGAGAGAGAGAGAGAGAGACAGGCAGATATATATATATATATATATATATATAGAGAGAGAGAGAGAGTGCGAGAAAGAATTTGTTTAAATGGCAATCAGAAGTCAATTGAAGCGTTAATTGATAAAGTCTATCTCTGTCTTTATCGTTCTCTCTCTCTCTCTCTCTCTGTCTCCCTCTCTCCCCCCTCTCTCACCACCACTCTGCCTTTCGTGAAATGCAGACTCAAGTAATTTGCAAATTTTGCTTCGTATGTAAATGCTACAAACACTTAACGTGCTTTGGCCTAATTGTAAAGTTGTAATGAAAATGAGTGAGAAATAAAACAGCTGAAAAGACGTAGCTTGAGAAATGAAAACACAGAGAAAAGGATACACAAATATAGAAATTTGTATTTCTGTTTCTATCTCCCTCTCTTTCCACTTTTGTTCCATACCCATCATTTCGCTTTATTCACCCATCAAAATTTTGTATTCCCCTCATGTTTTTCTCAATCCTTCTCGTTTTTCAGTTTTTAATTAAATTCCGAATTTGTTTCTCTCTCTTTCTTAATAGAAATATTTGAAGCTGTTCAATTTACACTCAATTGCTGCAGTTTTACTTCGAATAGTTCATTTCAATGAACTAATGAATGAATCTCTGATTCATATAGTGAAATTTAAATGCTCGCGAGACGAAGTACAAAAACAAATTGAATGCAATTTAGAGTTTCAACTATAAAAATTCCAAGAGCTTAGAGCTCAATGAATGAGAGCTTGCCCGATTTCCACAAAATTTAACCAATTTTCATTAGGAAAGAAGAGCCCGAGAGAGGGAGGGCAACAGAGAGAGAGAGAGAGAGAGAGCATGCGAGAGAGTATTAGATATTGTAAGGTAAAGAAGGTCGCCAAGCTGGCTGGCTGTCTGGTTGTCTGGTCTAAGGGCAAAGATTTATTTCACCCGGTTGAAGCAGAAAATTGCACGTAACAAAGCGTGGCAAACTTTTTGCAACACAAAAAAAAAAAAAAAAAGAAAGAAAAGCAAAAAGAAAAGAAAAAAACACGCCCACCACATGCCACATGCCACATGCCACACACCGCATGGCAAATGGCAAATGGCAAATGGCGAGCACTTGGACTTGAAACGCTCGCTTCGAACTACAGCTGAAAGTTTCGTATTCGAATTGGGAACGTGTTGCCAATTGGAACACCCTGCTGCTGCTGCTGCTTCTTCCATCTACTCCTTTTTGTGCTTCTTCCTCTTCGTGTTCTTCTTCATCAACGGAAATTACAAATTGTTGTTTACTTTGCATTGCAAAACAACTACAATAACAACAACAACAACAACAACAACAAGAGAAAAGAAGGCAGCAGAAGCAGAGCCCAGAGCCTAGCAAAAGAAAATATGAAAGGAAAATGCAAACGAGTCAGCTCGAATGGGGAGTGAACGACTAGCAGTTACTCGGCATAGGCAACAGAGCTGATGATGTTGATGTTGCAGACGATATACAGAGTGTTTCGATAACTAAAGTTATCGATTAATCATAGTAGCAGTATTTAATGGCCACGCTCCATATTGAGTAGAGTCAAACTACCCTGTTTAAGCATATCCATTCAGAGTACAGGGTGTATATAAGAAATAGTCAAGAATTGTGGCACATGGTAAATGAAATTGGTCAAATGAGGCATAGAGGGTTGTGTGTGCGAGAGAGAGAAAGAGATAGAAAGTGAGGGTCGTTGCGTGGCCATTTGCACTGTTTTAGTGTTTAGTTTAATGAGCTTTTCTTTAGCAACACATTCGACCGCAACAACTTCAAAGTACAAAACGATAAAGCGACAGAGCGAGTCAACGAATTGTGCAGGCTCGAAGATACCCTATAAACAAAACAGAGAAGCTTCTGTTAAGGGCATAAATCTTAAATAATATATCGATTATATTATGATATAAATTATTTTTATCGATCAATATGATATCGATATACATAAAATACGATGAAATCGACTATCGAATATCGATAAGTAACTGTGATAAGTACGAAACGTATATGATAATTGAAGTATCTGTGAACTCTGTGAACTACAAATGTAAAGAATATGCAACGAGAGGCGAGTGAATAGTGCTGGAAGATGGAAAATGAACTACATATAGGAAATGCAATGGAAAATGTTGATCAGAAAAAGTTATGCATACACAGATGAAGGAATCACATTCAAGACTAAGTTATGGAAAACTTTCGAGTCTTTAATAAAACACTCGATAAATACATTTATATGTAAAAGATATGTTCAGAGAGAACTTTAAATTATTCATGGGTTACAATCGAGTGTTGATCATATAGTATGAAGCGATCAAGCTTTTCCTCTTTGCTTGATTATTTTACGTTCAACTCGCTTATGCCTCATTCTCTATCTATCGGCTGCCTATACCCATTACTCTATGGCTAACAGAGTATTCAAGAAATAAACAACGAAAAATTGCTGTATAAATTGGGTCAATTACTTTTATAATCATAACACATAGAGAGAGAGGGGGGGAGAGAGGGAGCTAGGGAGAGAGAGAGTGAGAGAGAGGACAAGGCAAACTGTTTCACAGTTATTCCAAAGCAATTTGTTGCTGTTGTTGTTTTTGTAGCTTTCTTTATGCACTGTTATTGCATGCCAATAGTTCATATAGTTCAGCTCAGTTTACCTTCTTCTTCTTCTTCGTCTGCATCGTTTTTTTTTCTCTCTCTCTTTTGCCTCGCGATTGAGCTAAGATAAACAGAAATATAAGTTCGTACACAGTGTGTGCTAGCAGTTAATGAGCCACACTTGTTACGAGATGCATATGTGAGAGTGTCTATTAAGTGCATGACAAAAAGCCAACAGATATGAGGCATGGCCAAGTGGAACACTTAGAAAAATGGAAAATTTGAAATAATTAATTATAATGAATACCTATATGCAAGCTCTTATTTCAAGACAAGATAATATATATATATATTTAAATTTATTTTAAGTGCAATATTATTCAGAAATTTCTTTACAACTTTTCTATTTGCTCGCATCGTTGCCTGACAGAAGGCTCACAGCTATGACTAGACTGGAGACAAAGAGTTTCATTTCACTTCACATTTCACCTCCATGACACAAAGCTGACAGCTATGGCACACATTTAGCTGGCAATTGCTGGGAATAGAGCTTCAGGGAATAGCCAAAGCTAATAGCATAAACATTTATAGCTAGCGCTCACTGTAACAGTAAATTTAAATGCACACACACAAAGACAAACAGACAAGTGGAGTATGTGTGTGTGTGTGTGTGTGTGTGTCTGCAGTCAATTTAGATAAACAATTACGAGCAGAATTGCAGGAACTCTCGCTGAGGGCCTCAAGAGCTGCTTTGGTGCTGCCAAACGTTCGAATCATTTGACCCGACATCAAGTGGAGATACATAAGTGAGTGTGTGTGTGTGTGTGTGTCTGTGTGTGTGTGTGCTGGAACAATGCAACAGAAGGCGGCAGAAGTCATTCGCCCTGTTGTTGTTTTCTTTACGTGAAGAGCGAACCACAAAAATAGCGCAAGCAACAACAACAGCACAATCAAAACTTTAAGTAGGAAATAAAACAAAACATAATCAAAGAAGAGAGAGAGAGAGAGGGAGAGAGAGAGAGGAGAGCATGAGGCGGCAGCTAAAGGCGCAAAAGAAAGTATCTTTGAGTGCGCGAGTGCGCAACAATAAATTATTAGCTCGAGCAGAAGAAGATCATGAATTGTTGCAAGCCCCAGCTAAAGTAAAGGGTGAATTTGTGGTTAAACAACGACTAGCAGATACCCTATAGCAAGTGATTAGGACTTTGAGAGAATTGATTATAGCAAAAGTTATACATTGACTTTATCTAGATTCATATTTAATGAATATTTGAAAGGATTTGTAGAAGAATATTTGATCATGTGCATATTAACATATGAAGACTAGTTTGCGTTAAAAGCATCAAATTACTATAGATATTTATCTATTTCTTGGCATAAGTGAAGATTTAGTTAATAGATATTATAGATATCATATATGACTGTTTCTATGTCGAAGGCTGTACGAAATTTGCCCATTGATTTCTATTGTAGGGCATTTTTCATTGTAGGACAACGTACAAACTGATCAAGTAAATGCAGTGCAAACTCCCTATATAAGCACGACTACAGGGTAGCAGGAAAAAATGAATAAAAATTTGGTTTAATTTTGAAAAATACTTTTGGAATTTTAATTGAAGGCAGGCCGCAGGGATAGCGATGCCGTTTTGCCTGCCATTTGCAGAGATGAAGAGCAAGAAGAGAGAGTGAGAGTGAGAGCGAGTGAGTGTGAGAGTGAGAGGGGAGTGAGGACTCCCAGCAGTTGTTGAAGAATAAAGAGCTGAACAACGAGCATAAATCATGCGATCGTCAGCTATATTTAAACACATATATCAACAGACGACGACGGCGCATGCAAAGGCATGCGGAAGAGTTCAAGGAATGTTTAGATGTAAACTTTATATATTGGACTCTATATACATATCAGACATATCTATATATACAAGTGTTACAAACCTTTGCCAGCTGCAAAGCTGCTAAGAAGTTTCTTTTCTTTAACAAGAAAAAGTGCTTCGAGTCTCGTATTGCATTCAGACAGCTTACCTGTGTAAAGAGTAAAAGAAGCAGAAAGAAGCATATGGATAAGTAAATTGTATGTAGATCAAACGCGTTATAAACTAAAGAAAGCTAATAATACTAATAATGCTAAAATCTAAGCAACCTGAGTCAAGAGAAACCTAAGAGAGGAAGCTCTCTCTCTCTCTCACTCTCTTTGGACCTAGTCAGTCCTATTTGAACAATCGATTATTTCAGTTTATCGATAACTTTACTCAAGCAAATAATATTAATAATGGTAAAGTCTAAGCAGACTGAGTCAAGTAAAAGAAATTGTTTGAAATCATATATTCTCTCTCCCTTTCTCTGTGGGCCAAGTCAGTTCCAGTTTATCGATAACTTTACTAAAGCTAATAATATTACTTATGCTAAAGTCTAAGCAACCTAAGTCAAGAGAAATAGTTTGAATACATGTCATCATATCTCTCTCTCTCTCTCTCTCTTTGGGCCAAGTCAGTTCCAGTTGAACAATCGATTACTTCAGTTTATCGATAACTTTACTCCTTCTACAGTCTGTTACACTTCCCACACATTGCAGCACTTTGTAAAGTTACAGAAACTTTTCAATTACATTAGCACGAGGATCAACATATAAATGTATGTATAAATATATATATATATGCTTTATCGCAGTAAAAGTAATTTGTTATCGATTGCCTTTGTTATATTTTATTGGCGCAATTTCAATATTTTTTCGGGAGTTTTCTTAATTTATTTTTTATTTTTTGGCCACAATTGCAACATTTACAACACAAACACGCAGACCCCAGCAGCGACCCACTCTTAAGTGGTCCATAAGTCAGAGTCAGCGTCCGAGTCGCAGCCAGAGCCAAGCGAAACGAGCGAAACAACAGAAACAACAAGCCAAGGTCTGAGGAGCTGCAGTGCAATGCTTGCTGAATTTGCGCCCAGAGGAGCACGCCTGCAAGTGCAACTCAATTTAAGAGTGGACAGAGTGGGAGATGTAGAGAGGGAAGGTGAGGTGGGAAGGGCGAGAGAAAATTGTATACAGCAAGCATAATTAATTACTCATAAGTAATTCCGTTGGCCTTAGGGCTGCTGTTCGCATAAATATTTCAATTGCAGCGAAATATGCAACGAACAACAAGCCACAAGAACTGACCGACTAGAAGATACCCTAAGTGGAAGCCACTTACAATTGGAGAAGTCTCAGATCCAGCGAGATATCAAGACGAGAAGAAATCCAATGAGCCAACTAGAACTGGGACAATTAGGTCTAGGATAAATTTAAAGATTTCAGACCAAAAATATCCATTGATAATATTCAAGTTATGAATTGCTAATGTCAAATTATCGATTTAAATCGTTATCGATAGACTTCATATGAAATGATTTACATTTATCATTAAAGCTAAAGAGACAAAGCAAAGAATGATCGCACATATCTAGCTGATCTCCCGATTCTACTATATATATAGATTCTATATACTGCTAATGAAAACCAATTGGAGCTGCGAGCAGTTTTAAGCTTTTATATGAGGGTAGCTAAGCGCTTAAAGTTCCAAAATGTTTTCGAATTGAAAATTTCTAACTTTGTTAAAGCAACTTCTACTTGAAGCTATTGATAAACTCGGCTCTGGCTCTCTATGCAATTCATGAATATCATTTGCTTGCTGGCCAATGACTAATGCCCGAGCATACATACATGACTCTGATGAAAAGAACACATAAAACACATATATAAATAAATATATATATATATACATACATATATACCCTATAGAAAAAAAGGAGAAATAAAAAAAAAAAAAACGAAGAAGAAATTGAAACAGAATTAAGCTGCAAAATGCATTTGAGGAGAAGCAGGAGCAACAGCAGCAGGAGGAGAAGGAGATTGGAGCAGCAGGAGGTGGCATGACATGGCGGGAGGAGAACGTGCAGAACGAAGCCGTGAATGAATGAATGAATCAGTGAAACGAATAAACTCGTTCGCTGCACAGTTGAATGACTGCAAAGTCGAATTAAGCAGCAACAGCACACACATAATAATAACGTGTGTCTGTGTATGCCGTCTGTGTGTGCCTCTCTCTGCGCTTCTCAGCGTCCAAATGAATCGAGCGCAATGAATGCAATTTTAAGCACGTGCTGAATGCGATTGCCGGGCGTTGTGCTTCATGGACCGCGGCCGAAAAAGCAAGCGAGAAGCAAAACAACAAAATAATAACGAGCTATGACTAGCAAATACCCTGTAACTGAATATATTTCAGTTGCAATGCTTATGGTTAGCTAGAAGACTTAATTGGGTAGTAAAAGAGAAGATCTTTTAGAAGTGAAACCATTGCAGAGATGTCAGACTTGCTCTTCCCTCCCCTCTTACTTTTCTCTCTAGCCGTTGATACCTAATATCGATACATAATAGTATTAGAATAGTTAGCAAATAATATTTCTATGGAAATGGATGCAGGCAAATCTATAAGAGACCAAGTTTCAAGTTTACCTTTCAAAGTACTTTTTACTCCTCTAAGAAGCTTAACATATTTGTCAATAAATATCGCATGAGAGCAAAACAGCTTGAAGACTTTGAACGATTTTTCTATAATTTGCAATGCCGTGTAATTGGGCGTATTGAAAACAATCTTAAAACTTGGAATGGAGTTGGATGATGAGACAGAAAGATAGGCAGACGAAGACACTGGGACAAACGATGTGATGATGGTCAGAGATTCAGTCAGACCACTGGAAAGATGTATGGACAGACAGGGAGAGAGAGAGAGAGAGAGAGAGAGACGACAATGGAACGGACAGATAGAGGGAAGGAGGAACGGATAGTTAAAGAAACGAGCATACGGAAAAACGGGTAGATAGAGGAACGACTAGAAGAACTGAGAGATGAACTGACCGACCAATATGCCAATATAACTGAGCCAATATACTCCTCTTTAGCTCAATGCTGGGTATCTAACAAGTTACATGTATATAAGGTAGTTAGATATAGACCTGAATCAATATAGTTTTATAGTCTTTTAGGTGAACAAACAATTCAAATGTCAAACGACATTTAATTAAGGACTCTGAGTACCAAAGTATTTTTCTCCCTCTCGATCCACCATATACATACATATATATATATATATACATATATATATATGTTAAGAGCGATAGTCAATAAGCTGGCTTAAGCCTTATCAATGGCCCATCGACTGGTTAATTAGGCAGGCCACGCCCACTGGCCTACCATGACGCCCACTGTCATTGCACGTCGCGCTCATTTAAATAAATTAATGAAATTTTTCGTTTCGCTTCTTCTTCAGCTTCTTCCGCTCTCTTCTTTTTTCTTTATTTTTTTTATTTTTTGTCGACTTTTTCGTGTAACTTTTTATGGCATTTTCTTTGGCTTATCGCCTTCAATATTGACACTGACAGCTAGAGGCGGAGGCGGAGGCGAAGGCGCTGCTGGGAGGGAGTTTGATGTTTGGTGGGGGGGCGTGTCTGTTGGAAAAATTGAGTTTTCGTGGTTGTGTCACATCGCGCGCGCCTCATTTGAAAACGATGCACGAGACGCGCCTTTTTTTTTTTTTCCTTCAGTGTTTTCCGCAATTTCCATTAGCGCAAAATGCTGAGGAAATTGTTTATCTTAATCGGCTTCGATTAAGTAGATGTGAAGGGAAGCGAAATCTGTCTCTCTCACTCTCTCTCTTGTTGGCTGTCTCTGTTGTCTTTCACACATGCCATATGCATAGCTCTTGATATTAGCTTATTAGCTGCTGCTGTTGCTCGTTGACATCTTCGATTGACATTTATGTTTCCCATATATTAATTTGTATTTATGCTACGCACACACACGGCCGACAGTAGCCATGCCACGCCCATGCCCCACATGCATGTCTAGCTGTCTGCTTTGGTTACAGCTTAGGAATTGTTTTGGTTTCCTAATCTCATGTGACCTTCGTTCTAGGCCAGGCGATTCATTCGAGTGCGCTGTTGCCAATTTTCACTGGCCATAAGTTTCCAGTTGGTTTTTTTTCTTTAGTCTAGTTACTTGACTCAGCAGCATATGCTAAGCTCTGAGCTAGTAGAGAATAAATCATATATGGTTCACATTTAACTTATGCGCTGTTGCCATACTTCACATAGTTGTGCTTTATGTTCAGTTTTATCAATAAGATCAATAGAATCCTAACACTATATGTAGACCCAAGCAAGCTTAAATTAATTTCAAAGGTTAGGAGATATATAGATATATAGAAGCAAAACGCCCAAAGCTCTAAGTTATTTTCATATTAAATGCTTTCAGAGACGGCGCTGTTGCCGTATTTCCATTGGCTTTAAATAAATCATGTTTTAAATTGCATTTCCTGATTGAACAATCTTATTTCTTGCTGTTAAACAGATATAGAGATGAGCATAAGAGCAAATAGCCCACTTCAAAATGCACTCAAATCAAATGAATTTGCTCTAGTTAAAGACATATGTAAACCCACAATCGTATAGGGTGGGGGAGGGGAGGGAATGGGCCTGCTGCTGCTTGTAAACTGGTAACCACACATTGACATATTACGACAAGTTGTTGTCAATGCGCTTATTAAAGCCAAGATTTGTGAGCTTGTGAGCTATCTGCATCGGCTGTTTGCCAGTTTTGGCAGCTTCAATCAACTGTCCACACACACACACAGAGAGCGAGAGAGCGAGAGAGAGGGGGGGATTTGTCGAGCTGCGAGGCAAAAGTCAAAAACGCTGTTGCAACATGTAGACAACTCTCTGAAGTGCTTTCAATGCCTAGCCCAGGCCAGGCCAGGCTGGGCTGGCCTAGGCAAGCCGAGGCAACAACTTATCTGTCAAATGCCAAAACGACAGCCCCCAAAAATCTATTAAGAGCGGCTTCCGCCTGTTGCCAAACCCAATGGACAGCCAACGAGAGAGAGAGAGGGGGAGAGGCAGGGAAAGGGAGATAGCAAGCGAGGCAGTGGGAGAGAAGCAGTGCGAACAGGCAATTGGTCTGCCTTTGCTTGCGGTATTTCGGCTCTATTAAAAGCGCAAAAAATTGAGCTCCTGAAACGTACCCGAAAACCTTTAATAAAGGCTCTCCTCCAAAAAAAAGGTATATACATTCCTTATATAATATATAATGTATATATGCATACAATTGCAGGGTATCCGCTGTCTATGTAACATTTAAAGCATCTTTTATAAGCATCATGATATTATATCATATATATAATCAAAAAAATGCTTATAATCTCTATATAGCATATATACCTTGTGGAGGGGTATATGCAGTGTATATAGCCTTGTTATTAGTTATATCATTCTAAAAGAGTATCTATAGCTTATGTAGGCCATTTCTTATATAGAGTTGATATCACATATATAGAAATATTTTATTTACAATGCATAATAAAAGAGCATCTATAGTAATGTATGGTAAAAATATCTAATTCATATAGACATAGAAATATTTAAATTATTGCATTTTATAAATATAAAAACCCCTTTAAGAACTTTCAATTTAAGTCAACAAATACAAATTTTTAAACCCTGATTTAATTTTATGTTATATCTAGTAGAATATGATTACAATTTTTAAAGATTTATCATAAACATATCTCAGCTTTGGCTTAAACAGATTTCATTGTTTCATAACGCTAACACTCAGCTGAGTTAATGCTAGTTCCAAATGCAGTCTAAAGTTCCAGCATTGCTTTGAACTAGTTCCACTCTAAATTTGATTGCTTTATAGGGTATATCAAGCTTTGTATTTTCAAATCGGTAGCTAAAACCAAAAGCCCTAACCGAAACCGAAACCGAAACTGAAACTGAAAACGAACTCGAGGCACAAATCGCCGTCACAAGCAATTTCACGTTATCATGCAGAGCATCTGTTCGTCCGACCGCTCGCCTGTCCATCAATCCATGCGTCCATCAATGAGTGAGTGCTCACTCAGTGAGCTTTTTATGGTTAGCTTCGGCTGCGCTCATGTCACAAAGATTAGCCAAGTTGTCTGCTAGCACAGCAACGTTTTATATTCCTTCCCCTCCTTCACTTTTTCACTTTTTTTCTCTTTTTTTTTTGAGAGTTAAGCCTTACCATTGCCTTTACCTTCCTTCTCCGCCTAGCACACGTTCTCAACCTTACCTCATGTCAATTGACTGATGGTTTGTGTATATATATGTGTGTGTGTGTGTGTGTGTGTGTGTGTTTCACATAGGTAAATAAGTAGCAGAGACTGCGGTAATCAACTTACTAAGCGGGTCACGCGGCGTATGCGCAATGCGTCTCCGTTTGCTGGTTTTTGGTTTGTTTGCCGATGGCTTTCACAGATAATGAAGAAGCAGACAGAGAGCTGAATATACATGCACATACAATATACATGTTGCATAGTTTACAATTTGTGTGTGTGTGTGTGTGTGTGTGTGCGTTAGAGGGAAAGAGAATATAAAGTACAGACAAATGATTGACTGACTGATAGACGGAGTGTGACTGATTGAGGCAGTCAGCAAGCAGATGAGTTGTGGTAGGAGGAGCAGGAATACGTGAGCTAGAGAGCTAGAGCTGTAGAGAGAGGGAGGGAACTAGTTTAAAGTTTATCACGGAAAAGTTTTGCATTAGCAGGTGGAACATATTGATAAGGATTGACAAGGATTGAATAACTGATAGTGGGAATGTTGGGCAAAGATGTTAGAGCCACAGAGAGTAAGCTCATTCTGCTCACAATAAAAGAGATTGATTGACTGACTGAAGTAGAGCATAAGAGAGAGAAAGAGATAAGTATTTACTATTTGCCAACAAATAGAAATGATTGATAGTTATTGATTGATTGTCTGACAGAATATTGGGCAAAGCTGTGAGAGCCTTATTAAAATGTTCAACAAAAGTAGAAAGATAGATGTGTGTGCTAACAAATAGAAATGATTGATTGATTGACTGAAGTGAAGCAACAGAGGAAGAACGATGTATTTGCTAAAAACATATACATGATTGATAAAGATTGATTGATTGACTGTGAATCTCATTTAATGTCTAGCAGAAGTAAAGCAAGAGAGAGAAAGTTGCTTTCGGTCAATCAATTAGAAATGATTGACAACAATTGATTGATTGACTGAGTGAAGATCAAAGCTGTGAGATGCTTCATTGGTGTTAGAGAAAATTAACAGTAACAGTAGAAATGATTGATGATGATTGACAGATAGATAGATAAAAATAAGTGAAAGTTATTATAGAACGAGATACGCTCATGCAAACAACAGTTGTGTTAGCATCTAGAAATGATTGAAGAGCACTGATTGAACCACATAGCTGTGAGACACTTGACATAACCCGAAGTAGAGTTTATCAGATATTTGTGTATTCGTAAGAAATGATGATTGATAATTGATTGATTGGCCAACTGCTTGAATGGGACAGAAGCAATGCCTAGCTAAAGTTCTTCAGCTAACAAGCTCTTTTGTCTTGCCTTGAGCTCTACCGGATTTCCTTTCTAAATCTCTGACAAACATATTGTGCACGACTTCCGCATTGTTCAACACTATGTTGAAGTGTTGAAAAACACACACACACACACACACACACACACATACTCGTGCAGCTCTTGCACTTGACTTGAACTGTTGATGCGGCTTTTGCTCATTTCTGGTTTCGATTTGATTTGCAGCAGCTTCAGCCGCTGCCTTACAGCTAAATGACATTCAGCCTTGGTTGATAGCCTCACACACACACACACACACACAAACACATAGAGCCATTCCATTGATGGATTAATAGCACAAAAATTGCTGTGGAAATGCGTGGGCGTTAACAAAGGAAGGCTGATAAAGCCAACAGAATGAGAGAACGAGTGCAGAACCCAAGCTTTAGCAATAACCCAGAAGAAGACGAAGAAGAAGAAGAAAAAGAAAACAAGCCCCAAAACTTTTGCTTTCAAATGGGCAAATGGGCATTGTGGTTGTGCGGGGCGTGTCTTATGGCTCTTAGCTGCTATTTCCGCTTATTACACCAACACATACACACCGACACACACCAACACACACACACATTAATACATTTGCGCTTAGCCTTTGGTTCGTGCTCGTGCACTTCATCATTCAACTTACGAGCCAAACGATCAGCCTTTTTGCTGTTGTTGTTGTTGTTGTTGTTGTCGGCTCTTCATCATTTTTATGACGCTCATGTGACAGTCATTTGTATTAATGTGCCACACACACGTACACACACACACACACACACATTGACATCATAAAAAAGTAAAGCTCTCCCCGCCCCACTAAATCAAACTTCACACATTTTGTTGAGCTTGCGGGCTTCCGCTGCTGACTACACACACCAAACACACACACACACACACACAGCCCGCCACGCCCACTGCGTGCATTGGCCGCCCACTCTGTTTGCGGTTTATCGATTCAAATTGATTTTGCGTTTCCGCCTTTTGTTGCCCTTTGTTGTTGTCAACGACATCCTTGGCTATGTCTGCGTCTTCACACACACCCTCGCACACCTACGCACCCTCTCTCTCTCTCACTCTCACACACACAAACACGCACCTCTTTGGCACACCCTTTCACAATTTTTCTCAATTGTATTACGTTTTGCTCAAAAACCATTCACATTGCAAGTTTTTCATTTTTCCATTTTTTTTTTTTTTCTTTATCAAATGCCTCCCCCAAAGGTTCGTTGTGCCCCTATCGTAACCCCCCCACTAATGCTGCGCCCCTGCCCAGACCAGAGCAGCCCTTTGAGCCTTCAGATATATATATATATATATATACATAAAGCTGTCATAGCATTTGTCTTCAAGTATTTCGTTAGCTGCTGTCGATTATTTTTTCTTTCGTGTATTAAGCAACACACAAGGAGAGCGAGAGAGAGATAGAAAGAGAGAGAGAGAGAGAGGGGCGGAGGGACTACTGAGTAGCGTATCTATATATATATATATATATATATATATATATATATATATATATATATATATATATATATATATATATATATATATATATATATATATATATATATATATATATATATATATATATATATATATATATATATATATATATATATATATATATATATATATATATATATATATATATATATATATATACGTAATATGTTATAAATCCAACTTCAATTGCATTTAATACTTTGACAAATAAAACTTGTTCTTTACTCGTTTTTGGAGCTAAGTTTGAGACTTGATTTGCCATTGACACTTGCTCTTTAGCATATGTGATTCCGAGCCTATGTCTTTCCTTTTCCTATCCTTAAAGTTGGTAAGAAGTTGACTATCTGATACGACAAACAATTGGAGTCTTGGAGTTAATATAGAGCTTATGACAAGGCAGAGTCTTCTCCCCAGTCTTCTCTCCATCCCTTTCAAGTCGCTTTTTTCTCTTTATCATTCATTAATAGGCATCTATCTATATTATTAGTAATCTATAACAGCTCCGTTAGCAACTTCCATAAGCTTCACAGATAACTCGAAAATGAAAAAAAAAAAAAAGTATCCCTAATCAGATACATTTCACTCGGCGCATTTTCATACAATAAAGTTCGGTACATTGACTCGGGATGTGAATGCAAACAAGGTAGATATGCACTACGAGAGCATATACGACTCATAGATACCCTAAACATTGTACACAAATTTTAAAAATTCTTAGTTAATGAATCTTAGTTTCTAAAATATTTGAAATATGACTGAAACTTATCTAAAATTTGTTATCGGCTTCGCTGGTTAGTTGTAAAAACTTATCGATTATTTGAGATAAACTTTGCAATGTCTACGATAATATTAGCTCTTATACGAACTAATTATTTTATGACTCTTATACTTCCCACAACACTCTCATACTCTTATATTTCAAGGCTCTGTAATATGCAGTTTTTATACTCGCATACACATACTTATACACTCTTATACACATATACATTTCTAAATCTATATTATTATGGCCCATGTCCGCCCTCCTCTGATATTCCCATCAAAGCTTCCTGCTAAACCCAGACCAATATGCCCTTGCTTAACCCCATATCAATGGCTTCACAGGGTATTCTCAACAACAACAACAACAAGAAAACAAAACAGGAATTGCCAAATGGCTGAGGTAGAAAAAAATAAGAAGAAAAGAAGCGGCCTCAACTTCTACCTCTAGCACATACATTGCGAATGGTTATTTATAAACATTAAATACACACACACACACACACACACACACACACACATATATATATATATATACATTTATCTGTGTACTGTATATATAATAATATTTATGTGTTGATCGCATGAAATGCGCGCTGTATAAATTTAGCCCGACTTTTATTCGACAATATTTTCCTTTTTTTTTTCTCATTTTTTTTTGCCAAGTTCATTTTTTTTCTTTTTTATTTATTTGTTGTTGTTGTGCCACGGGAATTTTGATGGGCTCATTCGCTCAGTGCGTCTGCTTCTTCTTCTTCTTTGTTTAAGCCTGGCCAGCAGGCGGCAGCCAAGGCGAGGGAGGAGTACGGCATTTGCTGCGTTTATTATTAACTGTCGCATTGTTTTTTTTTTTTTTTTGGAGGGACGATAATAAAAAGCGAAACATCACGAAATAAAGGGGCAAGGCAGGAGGGGCGGGGAGCAAGTGCGAAAGGGAAAAAAAACATTATATATATATACATATATATATAATATATATATATATATATATATATATATATATATATATATATATATATATATATATATATATATATATATATATATATAAATAAAATACATAAAAAAACAAAAACTGAAATAAAAATTGACAGGAAATACGCGTGAAGTGAATAAAGTGAATGGAATGAATGTATTCGTTATTCACATTCGCATTTATTGATATGTGTGTATGTGTGTGTGTGTGTGTGAGAGTGAGAGAGAGAGTCTGTGTCTCTCTCTGTGTGTGTGTGTATGCACTATAAACTGTAGTACAAGGCGTCGTCTGGCAGCTGGCGGCTGCATTAATGTCGCCCAATGGGCGAAAGCCTTTGCCCTTTGCTGGCACAGTGGAAAAATTTGTTCATATGCATAATTAATGTAGACTTCAGTTGCTAGCTAGCAAAATTCAAGAAGATTTTTCTATCTGATGTCTTATGAAGTGCAAAGAAAACCCAAGCTTCAAGCTTCATATCATTCAGTCACTCGATCAATCAGTTTACTCACAGTTCATCTATCGATAATAACTTATTCAAATCATCAAACAGACAGCCAATCAGTGTTTATAGATATAAAACAGTTTCATCAATCAGTCAGATTATCAATCAAGCTTGGTAGTCATCAATCAGTCAATGAGACTGTTATTAATTAGTAAGTCCGGCAACAGGTCATTCAATAAAACTTCTCAATCATTCAATCAATCATTCATTAAGTCAACCGTTAGTTCACTCAATCAGACTGTTATCAATCATCAATCAGTGACTCAGACAGACATTGAGTTCATCAATCAATCGTTTCAATCGTTAACAAATTCTTCAATCAATCAGGCGTTTAATCAATTATTTAATCAGTTTATATACAATATTCATCTGCTTGATTGATTATTAATGCTGCATTGATTTGAACAATAGACAAAATCTTTACAAATTTTAGCCACATTTTTTTAGCTTTTGGCCCCACTGTGGCGGGCCGTCGTCGTTGCGGTTAATGCGGTTGCGCCTTGCCGCAAAAATCGCGCGCCCGGACGCGTGCCATCAACTGAGTGCAGCACACAAAACAAAACGAAAAGCAACAAGAAATAAGAGAAAAAAAACGGAGAAAAAAAAAAACAAAACCGAGGATCATAATAAAGACATTAACACCAGAGGCAAGAGCTAAAGCTAAAGCAAAAACAAAGCAGAAATTAGACGAGGAGAAATCTATTAAAGCTATATTGGATTTCATTTATGGCGGAGCCCTAAAGCAAAAAAACACATTAGAGAAAATACGAAGTACGAGTCAAGTACAGTGGGCGCTCGCATGTGTGAACATCTTTTTTCTAAATATCAATAACGATGTTTCCTTCACTTTGTGTTATTGTCTATCTCTCTCTCTCTCTCTCTCATACTCAATTGAAGCAAATGAATTGGTTAAATATAAGCATATTTAATAAAAATTCCTGCTGAACCATTTGCCGAACTGGTTCAGGTTCATGCTTTTGCCTATATTTGAGCTGAAACTGATGATACATCAAATATATTCCAATAGTGGATGACTTAAGAAGTAAATACTGCATCGACTAGGGCTTAGATTGAACATTGAAAAAAAAAAACTGCAAAATAAAGTAGTTAACATATTTTCTAGCATATGTCGAAACTGGTTCAGGTAAAAGGCTTCAATTGAAGTTGAGTTTGACAAAGAAATTGTTCCTATAAGCTAACATAAAATGATCTATAGGAAACCACATTGCGAACCAGTTCAGCTCTGAACTTTCCATTACAGTTCATTTTGGAAACATATGAAAAGTATGCCCTAAGACACAGACTCTTTCCAATTAAAAGATTTTCCAGCGAATCACTTTTCAAACAGATTCAGTTAAGAAGAATGCTGACAGAAACTTTTCAAAAATAGTAAAATAAATATTATTCAAAAACATTTTTTTTTTTATAATTCCCAACTGATCTCACATTTGTTGAAACGACATCAATTGCCTCTGCCTCTGCCTCTGCCTTTGTCTTACCATCTCAACTCGAGATATTTCAGTGAGAAACTCATTAAAGAAGTTTGTGAATTTTTGGCTAGGCGAACTACTTGACGAACTGGTTCGGCACCAATTACTTCTATTAAGGATGGATGAATATTAAAATGCAAAGGGAATTAAATATGCTAAGCCCAAAGGCAGCTGCTTAATTAAGCTTGACTCCTGTCAAACTGACTGCCCATCCTGGGGGATGGCTGTGTGAATGGGGCTTTGGGGCATGCAACCAATTGTGGCATGAGCCAACGATTTGACTGCCAATTAAACTCACTCGCGCGCGAGCATATAAAAAGCCATGACAAAGTGCGCGCCCAAAAGAATTTGCAGTAAAACAGGCTAAGGCGAGGTGAGGGCATTGGGGTGCTTATGGAAGGGGGGGAAGGTAGGATACCTATTGCCTGACAGCTGTCAATCAACAGGCACAGAGTCTAGACGAGCCGTTTAATGATATACATATGCACAGGCAGCAGGCAGCAGGCAGCAGCTAGAATTGTTCCTTCAAGCAGAGCATATGGGGCGGGGAGGGGGGTAGATGGTAGATTCTAACCACGCCCTCTCAAGCCTACAAGCCTACGGCCCCACTTCAAGCAGACGTTGTGGC
The DNA here is from genome assembly GCA_035047405.1 of Drosophila stalkeri. Lineage (NCBI taxonomy): Eukaryota > Metazoa > Arthropoda > Insecta > Diptera > Drosophilidae > Drosophila > Drosophila stalkeri. The sequence continues at coordinate 28,767,404 of JAWNPR010000061.1, forward strand.
ACGTCTCAAAGGCAGCCGCAAGAGCAAAAGCAAAAGCGTAAACGCATTGACAAAAGCGAAAGTGCAAAGAAAACAAAACACACACAGACACACACATGCGTTTAAATTAAATGCAAAAAACATTAAAAAAAAAAGTATGTGTGTGTGTGTTTAAAATAAATAAATGAATGCCAAAAGCAAATCATAAAAAAAAGACAAGACAAAAAGCTAAACCTGAGGCTGAAGCTGGCAGCGACGAGAGAGCAAGGCGTGTGGGCTGAGCACAGAGACTCGGAGCGCATCTGGAGCATAATGAAGCAGCATTCAATTTAAGATTAAGAGTGGGAGACAGAGACAGAGAGAGAGAGAGAGAGAGTAAGCTGGGGCTAGAGGGCCAGCATGGCTAAGGGAGCAGACAGACTGTAGATGGAGCAAAGGCACTTGAACGCAATCAACGCAGAACAATCACGTATCTATGAGAAAAAGAGTATGCAAGGGTGTGTGTGTGTGTGTGTGTGTGTGAGACGAATGTGTATATGTTTCTCTCTCTTTCTCTCTGTGTGTGTGCCCAAGTCTGTGTTATTGTAGCTAAATTAAACGCATGCCCATAATAATGCGATTCTTCTTCATTTCAAAAGGCAACGCAACAAATGCCCAACAAATCAAAAGGTGAGCAAAAAAAAAAAAGAAAAGCAAACAACAAATGAAGCATGCACGACTAGCAGATACCGTGGAAATGCAAGAATTGCAGTTAGATAAAGTTAAGAAACTCGATTCCTTATAATATATGCTCATATATATTCCCATCTATGCTAGTCGCCAGGTAACTCGGCTTACTTAAGCTCTGTCTAAGCTCTCGACTGCTGCTGCACGTACAGGGTATACGCTGAATGACAGCTGAATGTTGAAGTTTACTCCGACACCTCGCACAGGGCAAAGCTGACAACCACAAGAGGCAAACACGTCACCAAAGGCAGCAGCTGCAGGGCTGACAGCTGAGAGCATCAGATGCCAGATGGAGGATCGATGGAGATGGAGAAAGGAACATGAGGAAGGGAAGATAACAGACGAAACATTGAATATGAATGTTGAAAATGGAAAATGGAAGCTGTAGCCTGGAATCTGCATTTATGTGAATTTACAGATGAACATTGAGAGTTAGGCTTGCAGCAAGAGAGATGGAAGAGATGGGAACTTGAAGATGGAAAATGAAAGTGGAATGATGAAAGCACTGTGTGAGAGATGAAAACTGTTAGCTGGAAGCAAAGGAAGTCGAAAGAGCATGAAAGATGAAGAGAAACAATACGGAAAGAATGAAATCGAAGAAGAATGAAATCTAGATGCAGGAATTGAAATATCGATGTGAGACCTCGTAGACAGATGATGACGCCTTTCCTAATTTTCTGCGCATATAAATCCCATTTTTCTTTGCTTTGTTCCGCTTCTTCTTCTTTTGTTTTGTCTGTGTGTGTGTGTGTGTGTGTGGCACGAAAAGGAAATGAAATTTTTAATACGCCCTCGCATGGGTTCAATTGAAAAACTGACAAAGTTTGTAACAGCTGCAATAAAAACCGCTTAACAGAAGGGATTGCTGTTAGATTAATTTTAACAGAAGTTAGCATAATAATTGCAGTTACTGTAAGCCAATGTTAGAGCTTAACAGTTACAATTGCTGTTAGAGCAGTTTACTTAACAGAGTTCATGTACATAGTTTGATTATTATTAACAGCACAACATTAACATAGCAGCAATGTTAAAATGCAGACAGATTATGTTAAACGTGCTCAATTAGCTTTCACACTCTGTTAGGGTATTCGAGCGACATCAAGACGCATTTAGCTATGCTCTTTACCTTCGACTGTGAAAATTGGCATGTGTGAAACGTAAAAGCTAAAAAAAAAAAATAATAAGAAGAAGAAGAATAAGAGAGTAGCAGGCAGAGAATTTGAGGGTGGGCAAACGTTGATTTTTTTTTTGCTTGGCTGAACATGAAAACCAGAGTTGAGGCTGATGCGAAGCGAAGGCGTTGACAACAAAACCAAAGGCAAATGCCAAATGCGTATTAGACTTAAAATACGGAATCATAAAGCCAGCAAGCTAATCAGCTTAAAAGAAACCCACATATGAACTCTGTATGGATAAGAATTTAACAGTTATACGATGTTATATATAGAATATGCTATATATATCTAATTCTCGATACATATCTGAAGCTAAACTAAGTCATTGAGCTTTTCGTGGCTTTATCAATTGAAAATGTGGAAATAAAAATGAAGGTCTTATCAGAAATAAACATTATATATATATATATATATATATATATATATATTTGTTGTGTTGTCTATTTATGTGATATATCTATATACATACAAACTTTGATAAAGTCACATGCATTAGCGAGCTACTTTTGTGACTATCAACTAAGATAGATAGACTGAGGAGCTGAACAATATTTATATTTATTATTGTTACCAAAGTGAGCTCAATATTCAACTAAAAGTAAGGAACTAAAATAAAATCCATGAAAGAATAGAGAACAAATTTGTATATAATTAAATTAAAAATGAAATCAAAATTGAAATTTTTCCGTCTAGAACAAATTGAAAGTCAAATAGTAGCGGGAATACCACTGCTAAAAAAATTAACGAAATGGAAAAAAAGAGCCAAAAAAAAACCAAATAAATGTAGAGCTGGAAATGGAAGCGCTTCAGCATGCAATGCTTGAAGTGTTCCGAGTCAAAGCAATATGAAGTTATGAAATGAAAATTTCTGCGCACTTTCATTAAGGGAATGCCCCAACTTTACCATTCGCCACAGCCCTGGCCCTCTCTCTCTCTCTCTCTCTCTCGCTCTCTCTCTTTCCTTGGGTATATTTATATTATGAATTTCAGCTGCTTAAGCGAAGCACTGGGTGAGCTCTCTTTTTTTTTATGACATTTGAAATTAGTTTTTCATTTAAATGATGTGCGCGGGTCCCAAAATGTTAAACCTTTTTCTCCATGCTGACGATGGACTCTCGCTTCATCTCTTTCACTCCACACACACACACACACATACGCTCTCTCTCTCTGTGTATCTGTAAATGTAACTTATTTATTATTTTTTTCACGCCCAGCAAATTAAGTCAATAAAATGCCAAAAGAAATTTATGCACTGAAAGTGTTAAAAAGCAAAGCAACAAATACCAAAGCCAGTTGGTCAGACAGAGATAGATGGCAGTAGTGGAAGAGAGAGAGAGAGAGAGAGAGAGAAAGAGAGAGAGAGGGAGACTCTGCGGGCTGAGGCAAGTCCTAATTTCCGCAGCTTTTGGCTGTCATTTAATTTGATTGTTATTTCCTCTAGACGCGGCTCCAAAACAAAAGAAATGCCCAAATGTTTTTGGCCTGCATACAAATTTCTCGCATTAGCCGAGCATCCAAAATCGAATTTCTGTTTGGGTTTTGGGCATTATAGTCAACCCCTACCCCGACCGTACTCTCCCTCTCCCTCTCTCTCTCTCTGTTTCTCTCTCGCTGCCTCTGCAAATGGGCAACATATTGAGCCAGCTTCATTCATGCTGCCCGGCTCTCATTCTATTCATTTCAATTCATTGTGGACGCATCTGAAAATTTCATTCATTTTCAATCGTCTGGCCTAGGAGGAGAGAGAGGGCAGCAGTAAAAGCAACCCCCCCTGAATAAACATGCAAGCACATATACATCTATATATATATATATATATATATATATATATATATATATATATATATATATATATATATATATATATATATATATATATATATATATATATATATATATATATATATATATATATATATATATATATGTATGTATTTATATATAGAATAATGAACCTTGCAACCACCTACACAAACCACCCAACCACCCAACCACCCTGCCATCCAAATGATGTCAGGGCACTGCAATTGAGCATTTGCGACTGCACAATGCTCGCTCACAGCTAAATTGTAGAGACCTATAGATGTAATCTCAAATTGATATATATGTATAACACATATCGGAACTACACATAAAACTAATATACTCTCTTTGCACTTTCGTGAATGGACATAAACATCCACTGCAGTGCTTCAATCAAACTTTCTCAAATTTCTCTTCGCACTTCTCTCTTAAGATTTCTTATCGAATCATTGGAATCAATGCGTAAATAATTCGGGGTTGTTTTTCTTCTTCTTGGCTCGATTGACAGAGTTCGAAGTTTGACAGGAACTAAATTCAGGGAACTTTTATGATTGATGCTGCTTGATGAACAGACTGATAAGCTGAATGAGTCTGATGGAAGCCTGATTGCTTGACTGATGAATTAAACTTATTTCATTAAGTGATTAAATAATTAATTAACTAAATGATTAACTGACAAAAAAAAACTTAAACAATGTACAGCCATATCAATCATTGACTGATTGATTGACAAAATCATTCGTATACAGTGCTCAGTCTTTTGATGTCTTGTGCTAAACCAATTGAGCATGTTTACCAACACTGCTCGAGAAGAAGAAGCAGACACATACAGAGCTTGCATTGCTATCAGACTAATCTCAAGTACAAATTGCTTCGACTGTTTTTCTTCTTCTTCTTCTGCTTTGAAGAACTTATTGGCAGCTGCTTTCTGTTTTCTCTTCTACTTGAAGTTCTGCTACGACTTCTTGGTTTGCTTGTGCTACTTCTTGATAATGCAACAGACGCACGCACGCGCGCGCTCTCATCGCTGAGGGTTAACTCCGATATGAAAGGGCGACTGGCATATATATATAGAAATATATTTTCTTTTGGGGTGGTGTTTACTAATGGTGCATATGGAATTTTCGTTGTTGCTGGTGGCGGTGGTGGTGCATTTGGTGGTAGAGTTGATGATGGTGTTGGTGGTTGTATGCCACTAACTATGTCATCTGCTGCGCAGCTTATGAATATCTTACAGAAGCAAAAGCTGAAATGGTCTTAGCCATCAAAGAGTAGAGAAAAGCATAAGCAGAATTTTCTTCAAGACATTCATTATAGATTTTATATCATTCTAGAAATAACTTTAAAAATGCTTATAGTATATGACTCAAGAATATGATTGTGAATGCAATTGAATGTATTTCTACTTCATCTATCTATAAGAAGAACTTTCCATGTTGTGCAACTGTTTTGCTTACTAATAAATAACTTGTTTCTTATCAGAATCCCAGCTATAATCAAATATTCCCTATATAAATGGCAAACTTTATGCACAAAAAGTTGTTGTTGCCTAAGATGCTTTACTTGAAGATATCCTGAGAGATAGCTCAAGTCTTCAGACCTAAAACTCTGCTTTGCTCTTGGCCAACAACAAGCTATACACACACACACACACACATAAACATTACGTCGCTTTTGTTTGGTTGTTTCTTTTTCTTACTTTACTTTTTTTTTTTTGGGGTTTTCCTTCCTTTAATTTTTAGCACATTTGTCTTAGATTTCCGAGTCAATTACATTTGATATGTGTGTGTCTCTCACTCTCTCTCACTTTCTCTCTCTCTCTCTCTTTCTATCATTCCCTGTCTGTTTCTGTCTTGCTCCAACACTTTAATAAATTTTGTAATTTTTCTTTTTGCAGCTCAAACGAAAAGTTGCTCAATTGCTGCTTAGTCAGCTGCGTTGCCTGCGGCGCTGCCATCAAAAGACGCAGCTTAAGACCTGACACCACATTCAAGGCCCCCGTCAGCTCCCCTCTCTGTATACCCTATCCATCTACCCTAATACCGACACCTAATATACCCTACACACACACACACACACACACACATACATATATATATGTATTTACCATTCCCCCCCATCCACTCTGTCAGCTTGGAAATTGAGCATATTTCTTTAAGAGGCCCTTTGGCGTTCTACTTCGTTTTTTTTTTTTTACTGTGGGAAATCTCATGAGCTGCTACGCCCCTGCTTGGTGGGTGGCTTATGGGGCGTGGCAAGCGAAAGTTTTTTGGCTGCTCATTTGAAATATTCGCTGTGGCATCTAGAAAACCAACTTGGCAGCCGAGGCACGTAATTCAAATTTAAAAATGTTTACATGCCTTGCATGGCAGCGCATACCCTGTACTGTCCACCCACTGCCACGCCTCCTGCTAGGCAATCTATGTATGTATGTATGTATGTATGTATGTACACATGTATATATAAATGATATCAACACATGCAGACGTATGTCAACTGCAACAATTTCCACTTGATACTTGCCCCTGTGACATTTCCTTTCAAGACTCACAAAACTCTCATCACACCGAGAGCAGACAGCTCGAGAGAGAGAGAGGGGGAAGATAGTGCTCAGGCTTGTCGGTCTTACCTGGAAAATATATGTAGAGAGAAAATAGACAGAATAATTAGTAAATGAATTGCCTTTGATTGCCAAAAAACTTGGCATACAGAATTTTAGATACGATTCCTAGAAATGAGAAAACTTTTAAAGTTCAACGCAAGCATGACTAACAATTACCCTGTAAAGCTTGCATAGACTATGGATATTATGAATTATTAATACATTTTTCTAGACACATATCAAATATCTTGGGTTGGTTGGGTCCGAATGGACTGAGGCCAGCTCAATTTAAGTCCAAAATATATGTATATAAGCGAAGGCCACCCTTGCTTTTGATGCTTACCTTAGCAATTCCTATTCCAATGAAGAGAAATAAACTTGCTGTTTCTTGGAATTCCGTAGTTTACACAATATTCAATAATTTAACAAAATTTTGCTTTTAGCTCAGCCTTGTTCGAACTGCTTTGATTAGAACTAACTTCAATCACGTCTGAGTGGAAAATCAAACCTAATTTGATCGGTTTTAGCTTATATGAATGGGAGATATTCAATTATTGAAGCTGAGCAGCTACACCCTTACAACGTGAGCTATAGGGTATTCTAAAAGACTTGAACTCAATCAAGAGCAAATGAAAAACTCACAGAGACAAAGTACTCGGAAACGAATTCGAATTCTAACTCAAAGTTCAGTTGCAATCAATTTAAGGCAAGTGAAATTTCAAATAAAAGTTGAAAATTTTGGAATATGGATACATATAGGTAAAAAGATATAGAGAAATATATATGCATGGAAAGATATTCAAATAATATCTAGACCCGGAAGCCATGCAAAATATTGTTGGATTATGTGAAAGTTAGAATTTCGTTCCTAGGGGAAATAAGAAACTAAATAAAATCTGGATAATATTTCACTTTAGTGTGGTTTCCGAAAAGTTTTGATGGAAAGTAAAAAGTTAGAATAAGGTTACCCTATGAATTCCACTGGGAAATAAGTTGCAAGTCTTTGGCACAGCTAAAGTCAAAGCTTTTAAGGTTGCGTCCCAATTAAGACTTAAATTATATTTTTGTTTTCTCTGTTTTTTTTTTTTTTTTTTTTTGTTTATTATTTTGTAGAGCTCTTAACTATAAACGAAGGAAAGTGGAAAGCAAAGGTGGATAGCATTAAAATTGGGACTGAGGAGAGCACAGAGAGATGAGCGTAATTAGTGCAGAGCTTTTGGCCTTGGGCCACAATCTGATACCCAACTCCATTTTGCCTTAAAGCCCTCCGGGCGCTGTGGATATATATATATATATAGTAGTTGGAAATTGCATCTCGTGTGAGTATGAAATGTATCCTTAAAAGGTAGCAACACGCGCAGAAAGGGACAGCAATAGCTGGGCATATAATGAGTCAGAGCCCTGCACAGAGGACGCTCTGTGTGTTATTCTAAAAAATGTTTCAGACTTAGAATAATATTTAAGTATATCTTATTTTCCATAAGACCTCAGTTCAGCTTTTGTGCTAAAACATTTTGATATGATATAGATTAGACGGAATACAAAATGTCATATAAGAGACCGATGAAGCATGAGCAACTGATGAAACTTGACACTGACACTATATTATATGGCCACCTATATGAACTGAGCTTCCACTAAAGCTATATATACGAAACTTGAGACAGATTCTACCCTCAGCTGATACAAGAACATATATGAATATGCATTAAATCGCAACGCTATGTCACATAACTATCTATGTGAACTCAACTCTCAGTGCAAATATCTTGATCAAATTTGGTGCACTTCATGCTTTGCTCATTAAATGAAAAATATTTTCGTATCTGCCTTAAAAAAAACAATTTTAAATATAACTTGCTAACATATAGCTGCCATAGTCAATATTTCTTACGATTTCTGCTACTCTATTTCCTGAGGGTATTTTCCTACTGTGGGATGCCTTGGGCAAACATTTGCCAATTCCATCACGTTTCTTGGTCTATTAAACTCGGCACAAACAGTTTTTGGTCTACTTGAAACTTAACTAAGCAGAGCTCTCAGGCTATAGCTTGAGCAAAAGTAACTCAAATTGGAATGCAAAATGCGAAATGAAAATGTGGCAACAAGAATTGTAAGCAGATGTTTTCGCTCACAACATTTACTTATAAAAGTATCTCAAAAATGTGCAACAACAATAACAACAAACAGCTGGCCATAAAATGTGGCATGATGTAGTCAGGCAGGCAGGCTGTCGGGCAGGCCGAAAGGGAGACAACAACAGTCCATGGCACGCTTGGTTGGCTTCCAGCCAGGAGACGACACTCAGAAACCGAAACCGAGACCGAGACCGAAACCTCTCTCGCTCTCTATCACCCTCTCTCTCTCTCTCTCTCTCTCACTCTTTCCATAACTCCCCGGCTCACCAGTGCCTGAGGCTCAGGTAGCTGCAAAGGTCACAAGCACCAGGTAGGTCAGTCAGTCGTTGCCGCTGCCGCTGCTGCTGCTGCTGCCTCTGCCTCAGCCGCTGCCTCTGCTTCAGCCTCGAGGCACGACGTCTGTCCAATGGCTGCCGGCAAATCAAACATTTTTTTTGTTTGGCCTGACCACGATCCCAGGCACATATATGTATACCTATTGCTCTCTCTCTCTCTCTCTCGTACACTCTTTCAGCTTGTTTTTGTTTCATTTTCACTTTTTTTTACCAATTTTTTTCAAGTGCAGGTCCAAATAGCTGCATGAGTTTGTTTTCAGACTTTTTTATTTGACTTCTTCTTCTTGTTTACTTGCGTGTGTGTGTGTGTGTGTGTGTTTTTTCATATTTGATAAGCACATGTTCCACATTTTGTGGCAAGTGCGATAATTCGAATATTTCGATTCGTAACGCGGTCTCAAACACAACAACAAAATTCTTCTATCGCTGACAGCGATCGAGCAGCAAAGGCATCTGGAATGGCTATCATGTGGCTGGCATATGGCTGAAGCCGGCAGAGAGTGCGAGTGGAAGGGCAAAAGAGCAAGAGAGAGAGAGAGAGAGAATGGAAGAGAGTTATGCGAGTTATGCTTATGTTCATGTTTATTCTCATGAGAGAGAGAGCGCGATAAATAAAGAAAGAGAAAGAGAGTTAGAGCAGATACAGATTTAATTAATTAGGATAGACTGAAAAAGGAATAGAACAAGTTTCTCTCTTCTTCTCCCCATCTCTACTTTCTCACTTTCTGAATTGATGAACAACAAAAAAAAAATATATATTTTATATTAATTTTCTTTATGTATCGCCCATCAATTTAAATGTCTTCTTAATTGTTTTTAAAGACTTCATTCATAAGCCCCAAGACAAGACAAAAAGTCTTTAAACGTGACAGAAGCCAAAAGAGGGACACCGAGTGGAATGGCAGAGCAAGGTGTAGTTAGTTATGTGAAGGCTAACTAACTGGCAATGTTTCATGCAATCTATACGCATTAAAATTACTGACAATCAAGGTATATTAGTTTAGTTCAGATATATGTAACCAAGCAGGTGTGTGTTTGAGTTAATAGAACACCAATTCTTGATGCATTGTAGCTGAAATGCCTAGAGTATAAGAGTAAAAGAATTGAGTGTAAGAGCTAGCAGGAGAGCTATAGACATCCCACCCATAACATAAGAAATGCTTAGCGTATAAGAGTGGAGTATAAGAGCCAGTACGAGATCTATAGACCTCCTCCCATAACAAACGCAGTACAAGTTTGTCTCACAAATTATCGATAACTTTTTTCACTTTCTTTCAATCGATAACAGCTTATTTGAGCTTGGTTTCATTTGAGCTGCCTTCAAAACTAAATCCATCAATATTTGGTCTATTGAGTTAAATCGAGTGTCTCTCTCTCTCTCTCTCTCTCTGTCTCTCTCTCTCTCTCTCTTTGACACTCGCCCTGGGCTTTAGGCTATCAGCTAGTCGAGCACTGCCGCCTGGAGCACTTTTACTCTTGGTTCTTCCTCTTTTTTTTCACCCTGATACCTTTTCTATTTTCATTTTCTTTTTTGTTTTTTGTTTTTGTTTTTGTTTTTAATACCTGTCTACCCAAGTCCAATGTGTGGTGTTGCTGTTTCTGTTGTTTGTTTTTTGTTTTATTTTGTTCTTCTTTTAGCCTTGACAATTGTATCCCCACAGTCAGTTTTGTGGTATTACACACACACACACACACATTCACACTCGCTGTCACAGACTCTCACACACTCGCAGACAGACATTGAGAAGCCCACTTAGTGGCTAGACCCATGCGTCAAGCCGTCAGGTTCCGGAGTTGCGTTCCACTTTGCAAGCTTTGCGGCTAAGCTTTACATGTTCCAACAACTGCAATGCTTCAACCTTGTTGTTGTTGTTGTTGTTGTTGCCGTTGTCATTGTTTCTTTGTTATTGGGCGTTAGACTGGCTATCTATGGGCTAACATAACATATATTTTATATATATTCCCATATATATTAAACTCTGCAGCACATTGATAAACTAAACCAGATGAAATCATAAACATTATTCCCACATATGTTTTATCGAGGAACATTTGAGCTCAGCGATATAAAAAGAAAGTTCTTTCGCCGTTTCCATGACAAATCAACTATATATATATATCCATATTTTTATCAGAATTCATCACTTTACAGGGTATCTTTACCGTAGTCAACATAATTTGTAGCTTGTTTATGTTATTTGAACTGTGTAAAATCTTCAAGCAACAACTTTAAGCATTTCTGACATGATTAGTTTATTTTTACCTCCAGACATTTTAGCTTTTTTTTTTTTTTGGCCTTTCTTTTCTCCACATTATTCGTCATATATATTTTTTGTTATGCCAGCTTAACAGGCATGTTTGCATGTTTCTTCCTCTATCCATTTAGGAGCTTAGCTAGCTTTAGCTTTTAATTGCTTGACTGCCTGTTTACATACATTTGCCACACACTGTACAACGTTCGAGAGTGTGAAGCGGTTTGGGTTGCATTTGCATACACTGTAGGATAGATCGGGTTTGGTCTGACTGTTTGCTATGAGAGGTATCCTGTAGTCGAGCAGTGCCGTTTAGAGCTCCTGCGCCTTGCTTACAGCTCTTGAGCTCTTCAACTCGCAACACAAATTAAGTGTTTATTGGCTTTGAATGAGGACTATTAAATGCGAAGTTATTTTCATTTTATAAAATGTTTTTTAGAGACTTATTTTAAGAGTTAAAAAACAGAATTGTACTTCAAGTTGAAAAGGTTAACATCTAGGGCCATATAATTGGTTGTAGTAGCACAGCTCAAAGTGCTTTGCATTTGCATCCAATCTATCGCTTCGTTGAGCTTTCAGCTCGTGGCACTTGTGCATAATTTAATTGCATCCTCAGCAGATGCTAAAAAGTTCTGCCAACTTCTGCGAAATGTTCAAATAGAAATGTGGAACTCATATAATGCTAATAGATGGCAAAAAAAAAAAAAAAAAGTGACCATATACCTCGTAAGGGTGCTCAGTGCTTTTTTTTTTTGTGTGTTAATTTAGCTACAGCAAGTGTGTGAGGAGCCAACTGACTATGTGAACTCAGTTGCTGTTGGCAATATGAACATGAAACTTGGCTGGAACTTTTGAGTTTAGTTTCTATTAGTAAATATTACAAAATGAATCCGATTGTCACATTCTCACATTTTACTATAGCTATGTGAACTCAGCTACCACTAAACCTAAGAGAATGAAGCTTGGCATTTCTTTCGCTTTTAACTTCAATAAGAAAATATTTCAATATGAGCAAAATCGTATCACTCTGTATCACTCTGAGTGACTCTGTGAACTCAGCTTCCACTAATGCTACAAGAGCGAAACTTGGCACAACTTTAGCTCTAAGAACATACCTTAAAATGAGAATATAGTAATCTAAGTGAGTTGAGATATTTCATGAGGAAATTTGGATCAGCTGTTTGCATAAGCCCAGTCGCATTACCTTAGCAACATCAGCTAAACAACAACTCGGCTCTATAGAAATATTCAATCGAAATAACTGCCAGAAGACATTTAGACATAACAGAACTTCCCTCGTTGTGCATATGTTATTTAAATTTTGACACACTAGCCATTAGCTAAAAGTTATTAAATATTTAACATTCCTAGCAACATATTTGCGCTTGTGAATAATTAAATAACTCACATGCCTTGACTTCAGAAAGTTTAGCCAAAAGATGTACGTTGATTGCATTTGATATTATTTGCCGAAATCAAGTATTTATGCCAGAGGGCGAAAGATATTCATGTAATGCCAAACAGAATTCCCAGGCAGCCTCTTCAAAATGTTTACATTTTGCGTTAATTAAATTAGGTAATTAAGATAGCCCCCTCTTCCTCTTCCTCCTCCTGCTCTCTCTCTCTCTCTCTCTCTTACTCTCTCTCTCTTTCTTTTGCTCTTTCACACTCTCTGTTTGTCTGTCTTTCAGTGTTTTCTATTTCTGTGAAGCTGTCACCAGGGCTGTCAACTTGCTTTGATTTGATTTATTTCACAAGAGTTTGACTCTGAATGCCAGAGGAGGGTCGACGCATAGCTAGCGAGTTTGGGTAGGAAACCGCACGTAACTATTACGAGAATTGCTTCAAAAAAGTTGCTGCTGCTGCTGTTGTTGTTAGCCAAAAATTATAGACAATCAACGTCCGGGAACACACATTGAAACGCTGAGACGCATCCAAAAAACGAGGCCCAACTCAAGGCGAGGCGCATTTAATTTCACTTAAATCTTTCAATTAAAACTTTTAATTGATTTCATATACACACACACACACTCACATACTCACATACTCACACATACATGAACTGCTTTTCTCTATTCTATTAGAGGATGCTGCGGGTGCTCCATTATCCCTTTTGCCTTTCCTCTTGACTTCCTTTTTTTTGTGCTATTACCTTGCGGCAATTAATAAAAGCGCATAAAACACATATAAAATTCAATAAATTGTCAAGTTAATAGTTCATAATTATGCACTCACACACACACTCACACACACACACACAGACATGCACATGCACATAAAGACATACATATATAATTATAAATAATATGCAAACATATTGCATTAAATTTATTAATTGAAAACATATTTCATTAGCAGAACAGGTAAGGCTTAGCGCAGCCAGACCCAAACACCAGATACCCTAGATAAGTCGAGTTGAAGAGCAGAAACGTAGAACAGTTGAACAAGTCAATATATCCTATACCCTATACATCATACTCTGTATATGATAAAAGTCCTAGGGTATATGCCTTATATATACTATATGAACTCTATATAAATATGTATAATAGAAGCCCTATGTGTAATGTATAGTCCACAATAACCTAATATTTGTAAAGCTTATATACCTTATAAGCCCTCTATACTCTCTATACTCTATAATATATACTACCCATAAGTAAAAGTAAATACTCAAAATAAACAATATATATATATATATATAAAAGTATATACCCCATTTAATCGATATATCCTAGCATTTAGTATCATAAAAAAGATTTTAATTATGAAAAACATATGAAAAATGTAATTAGTTCAATTAAACAGAAGCTGCTCATAAATCAATGAGAGAAGCAACGAAAATGAAAAAAAAGAAAGAAAAGAAAGAAGAAAAGAAGGTGAAACTTGAAATAAGAAGCAAAAGGCAAAATATCAGTAACAAGAGAGAGAAGTAGTGAAGGAGAAAAACAAAGGAAGCTAAAGAAAGAAGCAAACTAGAGAATGTTATAGAGACCAATGAGAGACAAATAAACAAAGAACTATGAATAAGCTGATAAAAAAGAGAAGCGAATCAACCGCGGAACCAATTAAAAGCAAAAGTTAAACCAAACTTCGTTGAAACGAGTTACAAAACAAATAAAATTAGCTTCTCTCAATTAAACAGTTGTTTGATTATTTGCTAACGCACATTGTTTGATTACCAACTGAATACTCCTTAAATACATACATATATTCATTTATGTTCAGCAATATTTCAACTTAACCACAAAACAGCACTAAAGATAAATAAGGAAAATATGATGAAACAAAAACAAATTTGAAAGCAAATATTTGAATGGGCAAAAAAAAAATAATAATAAAAACAGAAAATATCAAATAAATTAATTTAAATTAAACATCAATAAAAGGGAAAAATAAGAGGAAAAAAAATTTTTTTTACAATTAAATTGATCTAATACACACTCAGTGCAGATGGACAAAAGGGGTATATTGGTTTTATAGACATGTTCACAAATTAACAAAGAATTTATTGACAATATAGAGAGCTATAAATATATCTATTTTTTTCTCTCTCTCGCTCTCTCTCTCTCTCTCTCTCTCTACCTCTCTCAATTTATTTCTTTCTTGATATCGCTCTCTTTTTCTCTCTCTCGCTCTCTCTCTCGCTCGCTCTCTCTCTCTCTCTCTCTCTCTACCTCCCTCAATTTATTTCTTTCTTGATATCGCTCTCTTTTTCTCTCTTCCTCTTTCTCTCATTATCTCCCTCTATTTAGTTCTTTCTTGGTCTCTCTCTCTTTATTTCTTTCTTGGTCTCTCTCTCTCTTTATTTCTTTCTCTCTTCCTCTCTCTTTCTTTCTCTCTTCCTCTCTCTTTCTTTCTCTCTCCTCTCAGTCTCTTTCTCTCTCTCTATCTCCCCCAATTTATTTCTTCTATGATATCTCTCTCTCTTTCTCAATTAGTCTATATATTAATCTATTTCTCTCTATTAATACCCTTCTCTATCTATCTTTTTCCTGCTCTTGCTCCATCTTTTACATACCTTCATAGAATCACATCTTGTGCAAGTCCTTACAGCTATAACTATTATCGTAAGCCTCTAATCTCAATCTGAGCGAGTATCATGCAGTCGATATTGATGCAATTGAAAAACTCTAGCACATTTCTAATTGCAGCTGGAGCAAACTAAAGTATTTGCATGCATTGCATAAAATTATGCACAATTTCACATTTCATATTCTTTTTTTTCCGAATCCAAAAATCGATTGATGATGTGTGTGCGTGTGTGTGTATGTGTGTGTGTGTATATGTGTATGTATAATTAAAACGGAACCCTGAGGAAATGCAGATTTAACGCCCAAACGCTTCGACACTTTTGGCATTGACATATTTCCAAAGGCGAAAACCTCTTCGAAATTTGCATAAAAAAAGAGCCCTAAAAATAAAATCTACACTGAGCAAAATCATGAAGTAAATTATGCCTGATAGGGCTGGAGGCGCTGGGGCGGGTACCGGATTTAGTTGTAGTTGTTGTTGTTGTTGTTGTTGGAAAAATCCCAAAAATACTTTGCACAAATAACAGAATTCGAGCCATGTTTGATGAACTTCAGCCAACTTTGAGCCAAAAGTGATTTTCGTTAGGGATATTCCCTGACGAAAATAATTAAGCTTAAACCAGCTTACAAGTTATATCTACTCAAAATTCAATTTTATATTTAGCAATGCTTGCAAATAGATTATCATACCCTGTAAGCCCAATGTGGGCATGTGTGATAGAGTATATTGATTGCTGCATCGTTATGCATATAACGGTTATATATATATATATATATATATATATATATATTCTTGAAACATTTTACTGAGTCGTATAGGAGTAGAGTATAAGTATTGCTATATGCTATATTACTACTGCATATGGTTGCAGGGTATCTTTGCGTCGATCATGCTGGCTCTGTGCATATTTGCTTGCTATTTTCATATTTCATTCCTCTTATATTAATGATTTGCTGTAGACAAATCAATTTATCAAAATCTCACCAAGAATCTCTACATGCAAAGCTTCTCAGTCTTTGTTTCTTTAACTTTTCCCTCCCTTCAGGAAAGTTTTTCTATGAAATTTAATAATAAAATATATATATATTTTTTTGTAATTTCTATTTTCATATTTTCTTCAATTCTCATATTTTTGATTACTTTATTTTTTATTTATTTATTTTTATTAAATATTCTTTTATTTAATTATAATAATTATATAATTTCTTTTTAATATTCGTATTTTATTTTGCAGTTTTATTAACATAAATATTTGTTGCTTGTATTTCTTTTTTTATTATTATTTTTTTTTTCATATGTCATATGAAGTTTATGCGCTTTAAATACAGTGTAGCTTCTCACACATGTATCATGCATCTGTATTGGTGTCCATGTATGTGTGTGTGTGTGTGTGTGTGCAGTTGTTGTGCTTGGCAGTCTAAACGCCATGATAAATTAGTTGGATAGCCCGTTTAACTGCGTGTTTTGCTTACGTTTATGTATCGTGGCACGCCCCCGTCACCCTCCCCCCTAGCGTGCACGCTTTAAACGCCAACAGCTGACAGCGTGTGTGGGTGCGTGTGTGTGTGTGTGTATGATAAATTAACATAAGATTAGCGATCAGCCACAGTCATAGCAGCAGCAGCAGCAGCCGCAGTGAGAGCGAGAGCGAGTGAGAGTGAGAGAGAGCGCAAACAAAAATTAGCCCAGCGCTAAAACAAAGCAAACGAAATGAGTGTGGGAAGAGTGAGAGGGCGTGAGTGAGCGAGAGGGAGTGCGAATGGGAGTGAGAGTGTGGAGTGTGGAGAGTCAAACATAAATGAATAATGTGCACTAAGCGTAAAACCCACATGAGAATTGAAATTAAAAGGACAATAGATAAAACACACGCACGGACGGACGGACAGACGAACCGACAAAAAAAAGAAGACGAAGGCGACAAAGGTGGGGGAGAGAGATATGGAGAGGGAGATGGGGAATAGGCTACGGGGCACTAAGCAACATAGAGAGAGGGAGAGAAAGAGTGTGAGTTGATTTTTGTGAGTTTAGTTTGTATCGTAAATAAATAAAAATAAAAACAAGTAAGAAGGCTCTAGTCGAGACGGCTCGACTACGAGATACCCTGAACCCTGCAAAAAAATTTATATTCTTCTTCTTTACGCACATATAAGCGAGCGCTCTGCTAACCGCGCAGTTGCTGCCGACGGTTGGGGGTGGAATGGGCTGTACTTTGAACGCTTATAACTCCATTTCTAGATAGACTATCTTCATGAAACTTTCAGAATATATTAATTGCATTCAAATTTGTCCATTTGTCAAATTACAAGTCTCTAGTATTTGAAATACGTCTTTTTCAAATTGGGGGCGAAGGGGGCGTGGCATCCAAAATCTGAAAATTACAAAATCTGCGTATCCATAATATCTATCTAAATATACAATTTGAAGTCTCTAGTTGTGTACGGTGTAGAAGTTATGCTCAAAAAACCTAAAAAACGTAAACTAATTTTCGATTTTTTATCGATAATTAAGGAATGGGATGATTTATCGAAAAAACAAAATAAACTTGTACTGCGTAACTAAGATACGAGTGTTCGTGTAAAATTTCAGCTCTCTAGCTTTTGTAGTTTCCGAAATCTCGACGTTCATACGGACGGACGGACGGACGCACGGACGGACGGACGGACGGACGGTCGGACGGACGGACGGACGGACGGACGGACAGACGGACAGGGCTATATCAACTTATTTTTTTGTGCTGATCAAGAATATATATACTTTATGGGGTCTGCGACGTCTCCTTCTGCCTGTTACATACATTTTCACAAAAACATTATACCCTGAATCCCATTTTCAATGGGTTCAGGGTATAACAAATATGGATGGAGAGCGAGAAGGAGGCAGCAGGAGCAGGAACGGGAGCAGGAGCAGGAGCAGGAACGGGAGCAGGATAACACGTGAATTTTTGTGAAGGACAATTACTTAAGCTTCAATGCTTGAATATTTTATGAAAGCAATAGCATTGATTTAACCAATAGTTAAAATTGCAGAAAATATATCTGCTTTAATATACCCTGTAAAAATGTCATAGAAGAGAATGCTGCTCAAAGCAATTATGTATAGCATATAATGCTTATAAGTAATGATTGCAAGATACCCTTGAAACATAGTCAAGCACAATTTTGACTACGAGATACCCTATGAAGACAAATTTGACTTTATTTTTCATTCAGTTTAAGGCTACGACTTGATGATACCCATAAGATACGATGTAAATCCTGTAAGACGACATTTCATTGCTGTTACTTAAACCAATTAAAAACAACTTATATAGGTATATTAATGATGTGTTTATATAGAATAAACAATGATAACATTATACCCCCTTGTAAATATATTAAACTATTCCAATTTTCCTTCTCATTGCTTTAAGCTTTTCTTGCTGCTCTTGAAATGCCACTCGAAAGACTTGGCAAACTTTTTGCTTAATCACTTTGAATGACAAATGTTTAGCTGAAGTTGCGAGAAACAATTACTAGAGAGATGAGCATTATATAGCTGCCACGCCCATCCCACAGAGCCACCCACCCAAACATTTCTCTCCACTTTTCATGGCAGTGCCAAGACAAGCTCGAGACTTGGATAAAATGATTTGCTAATTTGTTAATGGCTGCTCAATGTTTAATGGCAAAATAGAGACAGAGAGTGTGTGTGTGTGTGTGTGTGTGTGTGTGTGAGAGAGAGAGAGAGGGGGCCAAGCTAGAGAATAGTTGCAATTCCCAACAGCCAGTTTTGGCATATTCTGCGAAAAGTTTGCGCTGCGAATGAGTTGAGAAATTGTTGTGCGAAAATTGATTAAATTGTTTACTTTAATTGTGTGTGAATCTTGTTGTTATTATTGAGGAGAATGCCAAGCACTTAGCTGCAGCTGCTGATAAGGCCATTAAACTGATGATAAGGCAATGGAAATGCTAGATTAAACAATAATCAAATGGAATCCAATATAATATATACACATGTATAAAGAGAGTTATGCAAATATCTGAAAAGCGAATACCCTAACGAGAAATTAGCTCATAAATCATATATATTCCAAAGTGCAGTGCCTAACTCCAATAGAAACTGAGTTCATATAGGTGGCCTCAAGTTCGAAAGCATTAATCGGACTGAATTCAAGATATGCGTTTACCGGAGCTGTAAGTAGCTGATATAGGAATTTACAGCATAATCGTATCATTAGAAGCTGAGTTCACAGAGGTAAAATCACGATATCGTATGAAATGAATGTATGATCCGATTGGAAGTGTACGAAATTCTTGTATTCAGCGAGAGCTTCACTACAAGCCGTGATTCCATAGGTAACTCTGTAAAATTCTTGCTCTAAGAAACGAGTATACAATGATTCAGCATTGTTACAAGCTATGTCAATGGAACTTATTGGATTGCAAAGCTAACATGCTAGAGTATTTATTTGCAAATACCAGTTATCTTTGAGTATATCTAGAATATGGTGATATATGCTATATAAATAAATGTGTATATTTATACATATATATATATATATATATATATATATATATTTATCTGCATATTTAGTATATCTCTTTAGTATCTGTTATCTGGGACTTTGTTGCGTTTCCTGTGCATTTTACGACATCAAAGCAAATACAGCTACAAATCCAAACACAAAACCAATAAACTTTATATTTACCTATGGCTGCGAAATGCAAACTCTTATCAAAAGGGGAATGGCGCGAACTGAGGACCTGAGATGGGAGAAAAGGTGTGAGAGTTTCCAAGAAATAGCGGTTAAACGATTCAAACAGAGAAAATAATTGAAGAAACTTTACAAACAAAAAAAAAAAAAAAAGTTACTCCAAACCAAACCGAAACCGAAACCGAATCTAAATACGAACTGAATCAATGAACAGTTATTGCTCATAAGATACGACAGGGAAAAAATGAAGAAGAAAAAGAGGAAGCACGAGAACAAGAGCAACAAAAATGGCAATCGAGTGGAGCTTCAATATGGTGATCAGAGGTTGGGGGAGCAGGAGGAGGGAGGTTATGGAGGCTAAGAGGGAGTTGTCATAAATGCCAACTATTCTACAGACAGCGAAACGCTTCATACAATCAATGCGGACGATGATGACAATGACAATGACAATGATGATGATGCTGATGCTGATGCTGATGATGATGACAGCGAAAAGGGGAATGCGAATTGGTTCCAAATGGAGTGGACGGAGTAGACCGGTACAGGGGGGAGAGCAAATGGAGGGCAGAGTTCAAGTATGTGATAGACGGAATTGGTAACGGGAATCCAAATACAGCTACAGTAAGCGGCAAGCAGACAATTGCTTATAGAGTGCGCTGCATGCGCACAGTGGGACCAAGCAGAGATGAAGCGAGCAAAAATAAATGTATCGAAAACTATTGGCAATAAAGCTCAATTTTTTACTCTCTCACTCTTTTCTTTTCTTTCCACACTCTTTGCGTTTTACAAAAAAGAAAAATATGGTAATAAAAAAAATAAATAAAATATCAAATATTCTTCTATTCCATTCGACATTTCTTTGTTATTTGTATTCCTTTATCCTGTTTCCTTTGCATGCCTCTGCATAAATTCTTTCTCTCTTTCTTCTGACTTGGCCTGTCTTGTTTTCGCTCTCTCCTTCTTTCTGTTCATGCTCCATTTTCCTTTCTTTCTCTATCTTTCTTTCTGCCCTGCTTGCTGTCAATTTCTCTCTTCATCTTACTTTAACTTCCCTCTTATTCTCTAATTCTCTCTTCCATTTTTTTTCTTTCTCTCTCTATCTCTCTCTCTCTATCTCTTTCTCTCTCTCTCTATCTCTCTCTCTCTCTCTTGTCTCTTAATCTCTCTATCTCTCTCTCTCGCTCTCTCTTGTCTCTTAATCTCCTTAGCTCTATCTATTTCCCCGGTTCTCTCAATCTCAGCTGTTCCCCCAATCTCTCTCTCTCTCTCCTCCTCCCTCTTCTCTCTACATTCTGGCTTCAATATTGCTCTCAAGCACAACACAAATTGTTCCACTGTGCCATGCTATGCTATGCAATTATTGCTCGTCTGTCTATCATCATTATCGTCATCATCAATATCGCCTTGCTATTTAGCCACAGCGAACATCATCATCACCAATTGCTGCTGCTGCTGCTGCTTGTTGCTGTTGCTGCAGTTGTTGTTGTTGTTGTTGTTGTTGTTGTTGTAGCTTTTGTTGTTGTCGCATCGAGTGTTGCCAGAAAACATTTTCATTGCGATTGTCCTTTCGAAGACAGCAAACCGACCGCTGTTTGCATTTCGGCTCGTCATTTCATTGGGCGAAGACGGGGCGCGACTGCGACTGGGACTGGGTCTGGGACTGGGACTGCGACTGGGGCTGTGGCTGTGGCTGGTACTGGGGCTCGTTGGGCCCTGCTTATCAGAAAGCAAACACAACCAACACACGCACACGCACGCACCGTTTGGGGTTACCGTTATCTTATTACTTATTGATTTTGTGTTATCAGCGACGACGTCGCGACGCGTTTTCTCAAGCATCAAAAAGAACGAAAAAAAAAAACGCAACAAGAAAAAAACTAAAAAAAAAAAAAAACAAAAATTGATGCGCCAGCAAAGTGAAAAGCAAATTGAAAAGAAGATGCCGACGACCCGCCAGACGTCGTCATCATCCATCTCCCTCTCTCTGCCACACACTCTGCTGCACTCCTCTAACCACCACCTATCCCACCTACCCAGCCTAGCCCCATCCCCAACCTCACTCCCACTCTCTCGCTCGCTCTTGCCATGCAATGGGCCGTGCCTCATTACACTTGGAGATACCTTCAGTGTACTCGCTGATAAGAGTTCGTAGCATGAGCAGTAAGAGGGAGAGGGAGATGGAGAGGGAGAAGGAGAAGGAGAGAGCGGAAGATTGGGAGTGAGAAGTAAACTGCGATTGTTGCTTTCTCAGCTTGCCGTTCTATCTTTTGATGCCCTGCGCGCAGTACTTAAGCAATTGAGGTATATTGCAATTGTTCAAGAGGTTAAGAAATAAAAATATAGATCTATATACTATATTTAGACCAAGGTATAAATATACCATATCTAAACTAAATTGCTTGAACTTAAAGCAAAGCATATTCATTTTCAGCTTGATAACTTGTTATCGATACATTCAATTAAATATCCAGTGTTATCGATAACTATCGATTATGGTATATAGAAATGTTATTAATAATAATGTTATTAATATTCTCGTTTATTAAAAGCGCTACTCTAAAGACTTAAAACTTTAATAGGCTAGGGACTTCAGTAGCTTTTTTATTTAAATCGATAATTATCGATTTTAGCAGAGCTCACCAGGCAACAGACACTGCCAAAAGTTGAGCAGTTGAAAACATTTGTTTTTTTTTTGTAAAATGTACAGGGTATTTGTTAGTCATGATCATGCTGTTTGATTGCTTTCTACTACAGCTTCTTTGCTGCTTTACTTGACTTTGTTGCGCATTTTATGCGTAAAATTGATGCGAGCTGCATGCCAAACCGCAAAGCAACTGCTTAAGCAAAAGGCGGGAGGCGTCAAGTGGAGGCTGTTAGGCCAGGGGGCGTGGCTGCCAGACGCCTTTCGCTCATGATGATGATGATGATGATGATGATGATGCCAACGGCAATGGCTTTGTCTTGTGCCCGAAGATACTTAAAATGTAAAAATAGAAAATAGAAAACAAATAGAAAGAAACTACAAGAGCAAAGTGCAGTGCAGATATTAAGAAAGGCTATGCGCGACTAATAGATGCTCTCTTAAATTTCAATATGAGATATTCTAGAGGAATTTGCATAAAATATCTAAAGCTTATATCTTATTGTATAACTCTTGAACCTTTTTATCAATTGCATTGAAATTTGTAAATTAAGTTAACATAATGTTTACCTAGATATATATCAGAGATCGTAGTTGTAACTCTTACAGTACCCGAGTTCAATGAGCTCTGTTTTATATATGCACGCATAACTTTTGTGTGTCTGTGTGGAGTGTAGCATGCGAAATTATACAATCGATAATAATTGAAATTTTTACATTAATTTCCCTTCTTCCTTTATATAACTCCACTGAATCTTCCCAATATTTGTAGCTTGAATTTGTAGGGTATTTTAAACAGCTATATACCACAGTTTAACAGCTCTAGTTCAATGAGTTGGGTAAGCAAAGAACTTTGCTTCATTGAAGCAACTGTCGCTGCTGCTTCTGCTGCACTTCAGCTAGCGGCAAGAGGCGGTCCTTCAGCGAACCAGATACAGTTGAGTAAAGCACTTTCGATTGACTTTGTGGCAACTGTCAGAGGCATAGAACAAGATATGCTATCTGACTGCCAGAGACACGCTTCTCATCGAATTTATGGCATTGATTTTTGTGTAAGAAACGAATTTTGAAGATAAGATTAAAGATTACACAATTCATATATGTGACAAATCATTTCAAAATTCGTTTATTTCTCTCTCTCTCACTCTCTCGCTCTCTCTGTCTTTGTCTTTTTCCTTTTCACTTTTATTTAAGCTCGCTTCCCTTTTGATGGCCACATTAATATTTCAAATGGAAAACTCTGCTCTTTTTGCGAAATTCATTTTTAATCAAAAAATATGCTAAATAATTAAATGAATTACAATGGAAATTGAATTCGCAGTGCAGCTGGCAAAATTTTATAAGAAATTTGCTGGACCTTTGGATAGATATCAGCGAACGCAGCTGAAGCTTGAATTACTCATTCAGCTACACAAAAGAAAATGATTGAATGTATGGAAATAGCAAAAGTTCCTAAGCCGAAGCGTCAATTTCAACAAAAAGTGAAATTGAAGCAAAAGCAGCGTAAAATAAAAAGAGATTAAAATATGAGAGACTGAATTTTGAATTATTATTATTATATTATTATATACTTTTTTTTTTACAATTTGCATAAGTTTTACATATTTTTGTATACAAAACTCAAAGAAATCTTTGAACGTAATCTGAGCTTCATATCAATATATAATAGAGTGAGTACCAAGTACAGTACATAGGTCTATATGTTTGAGTGTTACAATTCAAGTCATATTAAAATATGTTTCTACTACATAGATGCTAAGGTTGTGTACCAAGTTTCAGTTTACTAACTATAGAGGATTCTGAGTTCATATGAGTAGCTACATGATGGAATGTTGCAAGCGAGCTCATATTGAAATATATTCATTGTGCATCAATGTGAAGCTGTTTCACCAAATTGCAGCTTCATAACTACTGTGGAAGCTGAGTTCACATAGTTAGTTATATGATATGGTAATGATATTAACATGATTTTGATATATGACTCAAATGGTAATAAAATCAAAAGCTGTGCCAAGATTCAACAAATTAACTATTCTAGAGGCTGATTATATGATATAGCGCCACTATATACATATAATATATATATATATACATATATATAACTTAATGTCATCTTGTTTGAGGACATTTCACAAATTGAAATTCACTTTGTCTATGTCAGAAAAGAAAAACAAGCTGATGCTGTTGTTATGGCCAGAACCAGGGCCAGGGCCAGACTAGTATGGTTGCATTTATGAAATGCGCTGTCTATTTATATACATATAGTATTTATATATAGTACAAGAGATATGGATAGATATATGTATATGCTAATGCTTGGGGCTAGTCGTGAAAGAGCAGACAGCGCAGCGCGCTCATCGTTTGCGGCTGTTTTTTTCAAGTTCGTTGCCTCGCTTGACTGCCACTTGACATAACGGTCTGCCACGCCTCCCTCCCACTCTCCCAACCCCCTTGACCGTGCTAGCCCATAGTTGCTCCCTCTATGTGCGAAAGGGTTGCTCCTCCTCTTAAGACTCGCAGCAGTGCAACACCCTTAGACTTCTTGCTTGATTTATGACCAGCGGCATCCAAATTTAAAAAGAAAAAATGCTTTTCGCTGTCTCCATTCGCAGTTTCCATGCAACAAGTGCGGCATACAAGATGTGGCAAGAAGCAGAGACAGGAGCAGGAGTAGAAGCAGACAGCAGCAGCAGCAGCAATTGCGGCAGCTGAAGAAGTTATTTTTCTGCTTTTATCTGGCTGCTGATCAAAATCAGTCTGTTGACTTCTTTTGCCGCAGGCTGCAGTCAGCAAACGAAATTTTCTATATATTTTCCGTGATCTACATGAGATTAACATATATTCGAAGCAAAGCTGAACAAATCATCTATACCAAATTTTAAGCAATGTAAACAACCCTCAGTATAATGTTAAGATATATTTGATCTCGATATATATTCCATTTTAATTCATTCCGAAGATTCAGCTTCATATTTCCATTCCAAGTCGAGTTCGCTTAGGTAGTCTACATGATATAAAGTTACGATTCGTTTGATTTTAGCACATGTTCTAATTGAAGTTCATGTGAAGCAGGTGTTTTAAGTTTTATCAAGAAGTCTTCACTAAGAGCTGAGTTCACATAGCTTGCTATATAATATGATGTTACAATCTGACTCATTTATATACATGTTCTTTCTTAAATCAATTGTTGCCTCTATAACAAAAATCATGAAAAAAAGCATTGATGGATGCTGAGTTCACATAGGTAGTTATATGATGTCGTGTGAAGGTCTGACTCATTTAGATATATCTTCTTTATAAAGTCAAAAGTAACCTCTATAGCACGTTTCATTAAGATAGCATTGCTGCAAGCTGAGTTCACATGGTGAGTTTTATATTCGACTGCTACGATTTCTTTGATTTTGGAATATTTCCTTCTCAAAGTTAAAAACTGTCTATAAAGCAAGTTTTATAGTGAAAAGATTACTAGAAGCTGAGTTCACTTAATTAGTTATATGATATAGTCTAATAATCTTTACAATTTCTACATTTCTATAGTTTGTACTTGTAGTTCCATATATATATCATTTATGTTCTCTATTGATTTCTAGCAATATTTGGCATTTCATTAACATCGATTCGTATATCCCTGTTTGTTGAACAAATTCTGCATTACAATCAGAATTTCCCACGTACTTTGGAAATTCGAAGCTCAAAGAAATTTGTATATTTTGCTTTTGGTTTAGTTCCATCAATCATACCGATACGAGTTGTGGTTCAAATTGTGGTACGTTTTTATTACCGGCCTCGTTGCTTAGGGGGGGCGTTTTTGGGGGAGAGAGTGGGCGAGTGGGCGTAACACTCGGAATTCTAAACCTTATAATCATGACAGCCAGACACGCCAGAGTTGTGCTCAAGGAGCTTTTGGCTTTTGGCCAGATGTTTGATTTCGTTTCCTTACAGGGTTGCTTTGTTGTTGGTTTCTAAGATACCCAGTAATCATGCTAAAATGGGTGCAGGGGGGGGGGGCGTATATGCTTAGCTGCGTTTCTTGATTTCACTATATATGTACATAAATATTTATAAAATCAATAGGTAACTCAAGTTCAACATTGGATGATTTCAAACGTTTTCTAGAAATCGATTATTATCGATATTATTCTCGATAACTAATTTAGATCATTATGGCAACTACGGTGGATAGTCTTTTGTCTAATATATAGCCCATTTAGAAGTAGAATATAGAAAAGAAAGTGAACAACTGCTAGAATATATAGAGTTAATGTTGCATGCAGGGTAACTGCTAGTCGTGCATACACCCAGCTATAGCTTTGAGCAGCGCGCTTTCAATTCAGTTCAGTTTTGTTGTTGTTTCGTGTCTGAAGTTTTGTTATTATATTAAAATAATATAATGATTATTATTGCTTCAGCTTCAACTGCTGCTGTTGCAACTTGTTCTAATTGTTGTTGTTGTTGTTGTTCTTCTTCTTCTTCTTGTTGTTTGTTTGTTTCGCGTTGTTGTTGTTGTTGTTGCTTGCTATGTTTATAAATCATTTGAATTCCTGTTTCTTCGCTTTTCCACTTGGCATATCGAAAGACAATTTCGTGTGACGCCATATTTGTCAAATGACGTTTAAATTTATGAGCAAATGATATATGACTAACAAAGAGGCAGCCAGGCACACACACACACACACACCTCTCTCTCTCTCTCTCTCTCTCTCTCCCTCTCTCTCTTACACTCTACACACACCCTTGAAACACACATTTTTTGAGCGTATTTCGCGTTTCGAGTTTGGTTTCATTAGTAAAGTTCAATAGCCGCACGAACACACACACACACACACACCCTTACTTACATTCTCATACACACCCTCACCCTCAGTCACTCCCTCTCCCTCTCTCGCACATACACACGCAAACATGCAACTCGACAAAAAAAAATTTGCGTTATTTGATATCTTGAAGTTAAAACATATGTGAACTATTTATCACGCATATTTTCACTCTCTTTCTCTCACTCTCTCCCCCCTCTCTCTCTCTCTTTTTCACTCAGTCTCACTCTCACTGTCGATCGCTATTGCTAAAAACACAAAATTCAAATCACTTTTAAGATCATAAAAATCGTTTCGATTCTCTGAATGGGAAATTCTATGTTCCAGTTTTGTTTAAGTGTTAAGAAAGAAGTAAGCTGAGTAATTGAAGTACCTATTGCTACAGAGCATATAGCTAGAAGTAGATGAAGACAGTGTATACTCCAAGAATTAATGCTATAATACTAGGAAATGCATAAAATAAAGCATAGAACTGAGCTGATGTGCCTTTTATTTGTGCGACAAGTGTGTAAATAGGTTTGCTCCTTATTTCTGCCATGAATGTATTAAGGAGTTAAGATCTGTGTATAACTTATAAATAGAACTCCAATTTGCCCAAAAAAAACTGCTTAATAGGGTATTCCTACTATTTATGCCACGAGTGTAGGCATTGAGGCAGTTTATGCAGTTTAGCGATAAAAACATTTCAAATTGAAAAGCATCCAAATTTGACTAGGTATATATATTATATATGCCATCCATCTGCTGAAAACTATATTTTACAAAGTGTACCCAACTTTTATGCCATGATTATCAAAATAGGTCAGTCTTAGGACGTGTGATTATTCACTTAATGGAAAATCTTTTTACTTATCCGCTTGATAAGTACTTTAAAGTCAATGCTAAGCAGGAGTCCCTCTTAGTTTTGCCATGACTGTATGTAGAATAGATCATTCTAAGCTATTCAGTAAGTGTGCCTATTCTTTATGCCATGAGTGTGACAACAGTAGAGTAGACTCAACATTGCATACGTCTCCCCCCCCCCCCCTTCCAAAGCATTTGATAATTTAGTTTAGCTTAGCTCAGAGCATACATACATACATACATACATACGCACACACACACACACACATGCATAGCGAGCTCTGAACTCTTATACTGTTATACTTGTCTCTCTTGCATTCATCATTCGACAGCTTTCGGAGCAGAGCTTAAAATACGCTCGCTCACGTTTTCCATTCAAATGGCTTAAGCTGTGAGCTAAAGAGTTAAGCGCTTTACCGTTACACGTTCGTCTTCAACCTCTTCATCATCATCATCTTCATCTACTTATTTATCTTCTTTGCTCACCTTATGATAATTGTTTTGCATGGCAAGCGGCTGCAATCCATGGATGCACGCTGAATGCGCTCAACAGCTGCAAAGAGAAAGAGAGAGCAACATTAATAAGAGACAGCGAAAAACAAAAACGAAATCAAGTCAAAGCGAAGAGCGCAAGAAGTTGCGGTTCGAAGTTGGAGTTTGATTGATCAGACAGAAACTCATATATATGTGTGTGTGTGTGTGTGTGTATGTGTGTGTTTGTGGGAAAGAGCGAGAGATATATATGAGATGCTCTCGAACGAGTGTGTACAGAGCGAGGGGCGAAGCGAACATGTTGAAGTAAACAAAACAACGCTAGTTGGCGCGAGCGAGAAGGCAACATAATAAATCAACAGACGCAAATGAAGTAGAAGAGTATGAGAAATAGCGAGTGCGAGAGTGCTGAAGACTGAGAGATGGGGGCCTAGCCAGAGAGAGAGAGAGAGAGAGCTGAAACAACTGGCGCGTAGGCGCTGAAGAACAATAAACAATAAAAATAATAATAAGAAAAAAAGCAGCGAAAAATCTAAAAAAAAAAAAAAAAAAAATAAATGTTGAGCGCTGAATCAAAAGCAACAACAACAACAAAGTCAGCAATAAAACGCAATTGAAACAACAAAATAAAAATAAGTAAAACGCGTTAAATTAGCCAAAAACAACAAAAAAAGAACAAGGCTAGAGGAAGAGCGAACAAGAGCTCAAAAGCAAAAGCATCATAAAAATAAAAACAAACTAACTGTTTTCTTAGACAGCCAAAAAATAAATCCAATTAGAATTTTTTTAGCGAACTATGCGAATGTGCAAAGAATTCAGATATCATTAAAGTTCTATGCTATATGATATAGTATATATAGATATTATATAGAACTAGGCATAGAGATTTACTATTCATATATAAAACTTTATAATATCTAAATTCTCTTTTTAGTGTTTTAGTTTTAGTTAAGAGTATTATATCAGACCAATGCTATATATATATATTTTATCAACTTCGATATAAAGTGGAATTGAATGTTGAGATTTGTTTGCTTTTTAGTTTCTTCATTTTCTAGTAGTCTTTATCTTTAGTCTTTATTCGTTTCAAATTCTTTGCAAATATATATCATTTAACACTAAATTCGATTGTCCAAGATTGTAATATAAATGTATATATCATTAAAACTCTATTCTGTAGAAATCGGACATGAATGAATTCATTTTTTATATGGAAATTTATCAGAGTTACTTTTTGTTCTCTTCAGAACGAACTTCTTTATAATAATATGACTAATATTCATATATAAGAACCGATATATCTATAAATATTGCCCCACTATTGTCACTGCTTATATCTTTAAGGCCTTGCCTTATATAGATATATGCATATATATTGTATATATACCTCACTTGATCTTATGCCTACTTCTATATACATCGATGTATCTTTATGTTTATATTTTTTAAATCTAAATATTCTCGATTCATCATCTTTGATTTTCTTAATATTTATTTATTGATCGAGGAATCGGATGATGAAGAGTCTCGACAAACTGTACTCGGTGACAGCTCAACAACAACAACAGCAAGAAGAAGCTGAAGAAGAGGAGGTAGAGGAAACACATGGCATGCGAGCCAAAGGAGAAGAGCCAGGCAAAGCCAGGGAGAAGAGAAGGCACACCCGGGAAAGGAGACTGGGCAAGCGAAGACTTGAAAAGACTCTAGAGTAGAGACAGAAGGAGAGAAGAGAGAGAGAGAGAGAGAGAGAAGAGGGCAAGAACAGAGAAGGGGAAGAGTCAAAGGAAGAGGCAGGAGAACAATCTAGAGGAGACTCTGGGAAAAGAGACACAAAAAGAATCTGGCGAAACGTACGAGAAAGGGGCAGAGTCTGCGGGGCAAAGAGGCAAAGCCAGAAGCTGCCGCAGCGACAGACGAACGCGATTTTCTGCCGAAGTTGGGGCAGCTGCCTTTTTGGCCTGGACAGCAAAAAAAAAAAAAAAAGAAAAATAAAAAAAATGTTTGTTGTTGTTGTTGTTGCTGTTGTTGCTGTTGTTTGCCTTAATCATCGCCAAAAACAAGTTTTGCTGTTTGTTGTTTGGCTTAGCGCTTAAAAGACCGAAACAGCAAAAGCAAATGCATTCATGAGTCTCTTTCTATACAGCTCCCTCTCACTCTCTCTCTCTCTCTCTCTCTCTCTCTCTCTCTCACTCTCTCGCTCTCTTTTTGTGGTGTCCAGTTTCAGTGTTGATCAATGCTATTGTTGTTATTGGCGCTCCATTTTAGTTGAATTCCCATTTCGATTCCCTTTTTTCCAGTTGTGCAAGATTTGTTCTCATAAGAATATTCCAATTGAATATGGAATATATATAGTCGTATATCCATACTGCATCTATAGATTCAAAAGTCATAGAATAATATTCCAATTGCATTAGGAATATATCGTAACGTATATCAATAATCCATCTATAGATACGAATACTCCAATTGGATATCAAATATATAGTTATATATCATATAGTCATATAGTCATATAGTTGTCTATCAATATATATCTATAGATTTACAAGTCTCACATCATTTCAACAATTTGTTCAACAAAGTTCTCTTATATTTCTCGAGAGCAATCTCATTCATTGTCTCATCTCAAGTTTGTTCCATTTCAATTCGTATCAAGTTTTCTTTTTATGATTTCTTCCAGAATTTGCAGCTCTATTTGCTTCGTCTTTACAACAGAGCGAATCACGATTTTGGCTCGAATCACGTTTCATTTCACGCTTCAACTACATTTTGATGGCTCTTTCAAGTTGGCCAAAAAGAATCGCAAAGAAAGCAGCCAAAGAGAGAAGCGAAAAGCTAAATTCGTTTTCTTCTTTGTTTCTTCAGTTCTTCAGGCTCGTGATCCGTTCTCGCGTTTACCCCAAAGTGAATCGTGTGAAGAGCTTTTGGTAAAAAAAATATAAAAAAATACATTATATGTGCCCTCTCGAGGCTGTTGATTTAATAGACTTGTCCATCAAGTGGGCCTAAAAGGCCCAAAAGGCCCAAAGGCTTCGAGCAATTAAAATTCCAATTATTTTTCAAACTTTTTTCATTTCATTTTTCGCTCGTCAAATCAATCGATTAGTTTCCCATTAACAGTTTATGCAAATTTTATAATATTACTAAGGCCAACAAGACGAAGAAGAAGAGGAAGAAGACACAGGAAAGCAAAACCAAGTTTAGCCAAGTTTCTCTCCAGTCCACAATCTCTGAGAGAAGTGCAACTTCCACTTGTTCTTCCTTTTCTTTCTTTTTACCCATTTATTATTTAGGAATATTTCTACGAATTCTACTTTTCACTCTGTTTAAAGCAGCTTTTGGCATGCGGCGTAAAGTTTCCAACAAAAGGAAATTAACCGTAAGACCGAAATATTGTAGAAAACTTTTCCAGAAACTTTAAAAAGTTCAATTTAAGTCTGCTTAGAGTACTAGAGAGACGCAAAAAGAGAGAGAGAGAGAGAGAAGTGATAGAGAGAGAGAGAGACAGAGCGGATTGAGAGGAAAAAAAAATAAACGGCATGACGAATATCCCTTGAAGAAATTATAATTAAATTATAATCTCTTCGAGTTAAATTTATATAAATTATATCTCGTATAAATTTCAGGTTTTTCTTTGCTAGAATTTGCGGTGATTTCACGAGAAATTGCGACATTGACTTGTGAAAGTGATTTGAGATTAAATTGAGTTTTCAGGCTAATTCCCAGTCACAGCCAGAGTCTATCTCCATTTCTCAGTATCTCTGCCTTTGTCTTTGTCTATCTCTTTCCCACATAGTCTCTCTCTGTATTCCTTTTAGACTAAGTCTCTCAGTCTCAATCTCACGCTCAGTTCCAACCTCAATATTTTCAGTTTTCAGTTTCTCAGTCTGAGAGTTTCAGTATCGCAATATCTCGCTCTCAGTCTCAGTCTCAGTCTCAAGATTCTCAGTTTTTGGTTTCTCAGTCTCTCAGTCTGAGAGTCTCTATTTCTCAGTGTCTTACTCTCTTTATCTTAATTTTTCTTCATTTCTCAGTTATTCATTCTCTCGCTCCTCTGCCTACCGCCCCCCTCCTCACTCTACCCATGCAACTCTCAACTCTCAACTCCATCTCTCACTCTCTCAATTTGTCATATGCTTTTCTCCTTACAGCATTCACCTCAAATTTCATGGGGATTTACATATATTTCATTTATATTTCACATTTTTCGTCCTGTTGACAGCGAAAAATTTTAATTTAACTCATTCCATCTCGCTCGCACACATCGCTTAGCTGCTGCGTGCTGCCTGCTAATCACCTTTGGTGCTGCCTATTTTACTTCTACTTCTACTGTTCTGCCTCTGTTTCTTCTTCTTCTGCAGCTACTTATTTGTCTCTTCATTAAAAGCACGCCAACAAAAAAAACCCCCCACACACACACACACACACACACACAGGCATACTCATATGCATAGTAGGCGCTTTGGTCCTTGTATATGTCTAACTGTACTCGCGCCTTGCCCAAAAATAAAAATAACAAAAAAACACCAACAAGAACAACAACAACAACAGGAGCAAATGTTGCGTGGCGTCTCTGCTGCTGCGCTGCTTTGCTCTGCTTTACTTCTGCTTTAAGCTTCATTCGCTTCATTTTTTTGGCAAAGATTTTGCGTCGGCAGCATTTGCAATAAGAACACGTTTTTTTTGTTGTGATTTTTTATTCTTTTTTTTTTGTTTTTTGGTTACAATTTTCATTGTGATTCATTTTTTGACTACTAAATTGGCCGTTTTACGGCTGCATTTTGGTTTTTCTTTTGTTTTCTTATGCAGACATGAACCGGTTAAGCGGGTAATAATTGTTATTTTAGAGCTGCTGCGCTTTGCATTTTGCATTTTGCCATTCGATTGTTATTGCAAATACACAAAACACAAACAAACCCACACACACACACACATACGTGTACAAACACAAATCAAATCAGCGCTGTAGGCTTCATGC
The DNA here is from genome assembly GCA_035047405.1 of Drosophila stalkeri. NCBI lineage: Eukaryota > Metazoa > Arthropoda > Insecta > Diptera > Drosophilidae > Drosophila > Drosophila stalkeri. The sequence continues at coordinate 28,800,910 of JAWNPR010000061.1, forward strand.
TTAAAGAGCACTAAAAAAGAGAGGGAGAACATCAAATTGTATTTAAGCTGCAGGCGCAGGCCAAATCCATGCACTTAAAGAGCAAAGTCAAAGCAGCGACAGAGCGTGTTAGCTTAAGCAAGAAATACACACACACACACACACGCACAGATAAATATGGATGCAAGGCATAGGACTAGCATTAATTGAAGAGCGCAGCCAGCGGGCCTGCAACATGTACAAGAGTGAGCGAGAGCGATCATAAGCAAACACAAAACAAACTCTCACACACACACACACACATGTGTCTTTACATGCCAATGCATGTTTTTGCTTTAAGAGCGAATTTTAACAAATTTCTATTATAAGCTGCAAGCGCACACACACAATATAATTTCTATTCAAGCTACACACACTCATATATATATATATTTATATATATATTAATATTTATAGACTTAAGAGCGTTTAGCGTATTTGCAATTTGAAGAGCAAGCTGTTAGCAGGTAGCGCAGCTGCAGCTGCTGCACATGTTTGAGAGCGTGAGAGCGAGCGACATGCGATCTCAAGCTGCGCTTAAGAGCACACACACACACACACACAAACACACACTTATGTATATTTAAGGCAATTGATGTTGTGGGTTCTTCCTTATTTTTCACATGTTGTTGCTGCTGCTGCATTTGGCTGGCTGAACCGGTTCAACGGGTTGCCTCGCACACACACACACACTCACTCACTCACTCACAAACAGGCACACGCACGCTTGCACTTTTGTTGTTTTTGGTATTTCTGTTATCTTCATCTTCTTCATATTTTACCTTTGCTTAGTGCTTCGCTTCTCTCTCAGCTTCTGTTTTGACTTTGGTTTGCTGCTGTTTGATTTTGCATTAATTTTGCTTTAATTGCATTTTGCTTATGAATTGCATTCGTATTATCGCACTCTCACTTTTCCACTAATTAACAACAAAAAAATATTTATCATCTTATTCTTATTCTTATCCTTCCTCTTGGTAGTCGCTCGTTAAGCGCTTAAAAAAAATAACACGCGCGCATTTTGCAGAAAACAAAAAAAACCTATTCTCTTTATTATTATTTTGAATTTTACTTAGAATTTAACTCGTTTTGCCGGCGATAACACGCGCGCGACTGAGTGAGAAGAAAATTTTACGGAATTTTCACGCTCTAAACTCGGAATCGAACTTCGCAACGAACCCGCTACGACGACCGCCTCGGACGGCTTTGCTTTTGCATCTGTTAACAGCGTAACTTGCGTTAACAGTGGCCATTGGTAAGCGGCGCTGTTGCGACAACAGCGCGCAGCTGCAACCGCGCTGTTAGCTCACACGCAACTGTAGCGCACATGTTCGACGCGTGTTCGACAGCTAAGAGAGCGAGCTGCAGCACTGGAGTGCTGACTCTCTTAAAAGTGTGCATGGCTTAGCATTTTGTTCAACAGCAATTAAACCGTTGCAATTTGCCAATAGGCAGACCTCTATTTCGCCGTACACCAATTAAAGGCACATCACAAACACATACACACACATACACACACGCAGGCATAGTGATGGACAGTAGCAATTAGAGATGCGCCAATTGCCATAGAAATTGGATTTTAAGCGCTGTTTAAGGAATTTGAAGAAATATTTTCTTTAATAAAAAATATTTTAAAATTAAACAGAAAAATTGCTAAAATTCGTAAGAATATAAAATAAATATGTATACAAAATTCGAATTATTTATACATACATATGTATATTGAATATCGTGTTATTTAATATCGTATACGTATATTTCGATTACTTTAGTATATCCGTCCAAAAGTATGCCACAATTTTTGTTAGCATTTGCTTGGACTTCAAACAAAAATTGTCGACTTTTGGTTCGAATTATATTGATTGTATACCCTGTAAAAGTTGTAAGTCTTACAGTATACGTAATACTATAAGCATAATTTTTAAAATGCTTGAAATCCTGAAGATTATTATTTTAATAATTCAATATAGTTGAATGTTCGCTGTATACCCTGTAAAAATTTAATTATTGTGCATATGTAAGCTTAAATATAATTATAATTATAAATAAAATATATATACATACATTTATATGTACATATATAATGAGTAGAATATTTGTTGTATACCCTGTACAAATTTCAAAACTTTAGATATATTTTAAAAACATTTTAATATTTTAAAATTCTATCCGAAAAAGTTTCGTATTGCTATTGAAGTATCTAAAAAGCATATCAATTTAATTTAATACTATCATATACCCTGTAAATTTAATGTTTGCATATATTTATGGGGTATCTATGAATACATTTCATATACATACATACATACATATACATGCATCATTCTCATTTATCATGAATCATATTCATTTAAGAACAACTTTTACTTCCATATACCCTGTAATAACATGGTAGTTGTCTGTCTGAATCTTAGTATTTTCGATGATCCACAGAGCAGTTAAATAGTAATTTTGGCTTAAATGGATCATATTAGTGATAATTTACTGAGTACAGGGTATACTCTAGTTGTGCTTCCTTACTAACATTTCCTTTTCTAAGGTTTTTAGATTTCTCTTTAGAGTATTTTTCTTTTTTTGTTTTACCCCAGCATTTTTGCGGTTTTCCCAACTGTTCCAAAGTCTCTCAATTAAATCAGGTGCAAGTGTATTCGTGAGTGTTCATGTGTGTGTGTGTGTGATCGTATGTGTGTGTGTGTGTGTGTGAGTTAAATTGTGTTGAAAGGCTGCGGCTTGGGCTGATTTGTAAGACGAAACGTGCAGCTGCAATAGAAAAAGCCGCAAAGCACGCAACAATTTCCAATCACAACAGCAACAGAAAAAAAATACTACAAATAATACTGCACAAAAATACCAAAAGCGTAAGAAAATACCTGCTAAATTGTTAAGCAAATGGAATAAATTGATAAATTGTTAAATAAACTTGAATCGCCACAGGCCACAAAAAAAAAATATATTATCAAGGTCAAAGACATGCCACGCCCACATGCCCACACGCCCACACGTCCCACTCCCACCACCCACATTTAATTAATGTAAACATTTCACTTTCTTTTTCAATTCAATTCGGGGCGTGGCAGGGCGCAGGCCAGAGTTCAAGGTTCAATGAGCCGTAGTGGGGGAGGGGAGGGGGGGGTAATCAAAGCAATGGGCGTGGCAATATTAGAACTTCCGGCCAGCCTCTCTCAACGAAATTACGATCAAATAATATTTAACAACAGCGAACGGAAATCAAATGAAGAATATCAAAGATGGGCCAAGGCAATGAGAAGCGCATAGAAGGGCACGGAAGGAAATTTAAGTAGAAGCTGAAGGCGATTTGTTTGGTTACAGCGTTACAGAGGGAGTGAGAGAATTAGACATATATCGATAATAGGAACTATCGATTAATAATAAATCTTAAATACATCGGAAGAAATGGAAGACGAATGTCTATGCATCCCTCTCTCTCTTTCTCTCGCTCTATATATATATATATAAGTCAAAAGTCGAGCTTCAATTGAAACTATCGTTTAGGAAAAGCAAGACTAACTATCGCATCGAATGCTTAGCCTTATAAAGGTTAAGCTTTGCTTTTTGCTCTCTCTCTCATTCTCTCTCTCTCTCTCTCTCTCTCTCTCTCTCTCTGTCTCTCTTTTTCACCATTTTGCTACTCTTTCTTGCTTCCTCCCCCCATCATGTCTCTCTCCCTCACTGTCTCTCTCACTCCGCTGTCTTTCTCTCACACTTCTCAAAAGTCTCTCTGCCTCATCGAGGGCAACTGAACTTTGAGTTTTTCATCAGAGTTGAGTTTTCTTTTCCCTTATCTTCTTCCTCTTCTGCTTCCTATTTCTTGTCGATATCGCGTCAATGACGTTGCTGTCGCTGCCGCTGCCGCTGTCGACGTCGCTGTCGCCGCCTATTGACGTCGTAAAATTTGTCATTTTATGGAAATGCCGCAATACAAATACGAAGAAAAAAAAAAAAACAAACACAAATGTTGGCAGGAAAATACATTGAGAGAAATGCAGGTAACTAGAAGTGGAGAGAGAGAGAGAGAGAGAGAGAGAGAGAGAGAGAGAGAGGGAGAGTGAGGCAGCAGAGACAGAGAGCGATATAGTGAGGAGAGTGAAATGGGCGGAGGAACAAAGATGTACAGAGAGAAATAGACAGAGAGGGAGAGAGAGAGATAGAGAGAGAGAGAGATAAAGAGATAAAGAGAGAGAGCGATAAAGAGAGAGAGAGAGAGAGAGAGCGATAAAGAGAGAGAGAGAGAGAGCGAAAAAGAGAGATAGAGAGAGAGCGATAAAGAGAGAGAGTGAGAGAGAGAGAGAGAATGATAAAGATAGGAATAACGTAATAGAAAGACAGACAGATACGAAAAGTGAGAGTGAGAGAGAAATAAATTGAAATCCATTTACAATTGCAACTCACTCACACATTTCTCTCAGTGTACGCTCGCAACATTTGCCCCATTGGCTGGACTTGTCTTAGAGGCATCCTCAGGTGCTGCGTCAGAGAACGTGTGGGCGACTAGCTCCAACGCTGGCCGTCCAGGCACGTGCCAGCTCCACTGACTGCGAATGCTTTTAATAAAGTAACAAAGCTGACAACAGAATCCGCTGCTCAGGTAGGTCAGGTGCTGCAGGTGCGTGCGTGAGTGTGTGTGTGGCATAAATAAAAAAAAAAAAAATATATATATATATATATATATATTATGGTATGCGTATATTCAAAATTATTGGAACAGGAACTGACAAATGGGGCGGAAGAAGAAGCGAACAAATGTTGTCGTCCGAGCTGAGCACCGGGCAGGGTGGCAGGGTGGCAGGGTATTCAGATATATAGCAGAGTGTAGCACATACATAGGTGGATGATGAAGGGAGAGGAGAGAGCAGAGAAAGTTACGGAGAGTATAGGGTATTGCGTTAGTATGGCAAAATATTTAGCATGAGTAAGGTAATCAGAGAGTGCAAGGGATACAGAAGACGAAGGATATGGAGAATGTAGGCTATTCAGTTACAGGGTATACAGATAGTTGTGGCTATTCAGAGAGTGTAGGGTATTCGGGTAGTAAAGTATTATTTATTTTATGTGAGAGTAGAGGTATAGAGATATAGCCATGGATCGTCTCATCCAACATTTTCAAATATATCTATAGACATGTATGTATGCCTAGGCTCTATTAGAACTTTCCTATGTTGCTCGAACTTTTAGTAGCTTCTCTTATATTGCTTTCAGGCATTAACACGCCGAAGAGGCCTGCATGCCATCTCATTCTTTCATTCTTCAGCAATAGCTATATTTGTCTCACTCTCGTGATGTTCCAAATTGAGTATACTAAGAAGCGTGCTGCCAACTTGAGTTACACACAGTTACTTTACAGTTACGTTCATTTCATGAACGACATGCATACTCTATATAATTATACTTCGATATGAACATACAATTTCTATATTTCTATATTTATCGATAAGTATCTACATACATATGTTTATCGATTCAGCTGATCTATCGGTCCATCTACCTATATACGTAAGTATGTATACCTAAGCATCTATGAATCTATTAACTTATAGAACTGTCAAAACTTGAAAGCAGTCGATCTATCATGTTATCGATATCGGTATTGATATCGCTGTGGCTCAAACTATTAAAGACATAGTACATTTCTCTCTACTTCTAACGTTCTCTCTCACTCTCTCTCTCTTCGTCTCTGTCTGTCTTTCTATTACGCTATTCCAAAATCTCGATCACTCTCTCTTCTTCTCATTTATCTCTTTTTTCCATCTTCCATCTTCCATCTTCCTCTCTCTCCTTCTCTGTCTCTCTCTCTCCTTCTCTCTATATCTATTCTCTATGCCTCTCTCTCTCACGCAATCACTCCTTTAGTCCAACATTCAGCTCTGCTCTATTATCTATATTTCGATTTTAATTTTTTGTTTCCTTTGTTTTTCTCATCTGGAATTTGAACCTGCTTGATTTGCATAGGACTCACACTTCACTCCTCATTCGCCCATTGGCTTTAAGGTCTACAAGTGTTTGCGACTCTTTCGTTTAGTTTCAACTATCGACGGGAATTATTTTGCATATTCAAATCCTTAAGACCTTCAGGCTCTCAACCTGTGCATGGCCGAGCATTTCCCATTTTCCAGTATTTCCCTTTTTTTCATTTTGCCGAAGCCTTTGGCCTTTGGGGCAAGCCAAAACAAAACAAAAATCGCGAATTCTGAAATATGAAGTAAAAATCTCAGATTTGTCTGTAACCGAAATCTGTTTGAACAATTGTTCTCATGCTGTTGGGGTTTCTTCTTCTGCGTCTTCTTCTTCTTCTTCGTTTTCTTCATATTCAACTCGTGCTTCTGGTCGAATGAGAATTTCGCTGTTTGTTGCTTTCAGCATTTCCCATTTACGTTTTACCTTTTGCTTCATTTTTATAGTTTACATGGAATGGCCATGGCCATAGCCATGAAATCGGGTATATCGAATGCAGAGCATGGTTATGTAACGCATTGGTGGGGAATAGAGAATAGAGAGAGAGAGAGAGAGAGAGAGAGAGAGAGAGAGATGATGAAGGGGACGATGAGGAGCCAAATGTAGATAGAGTTAAAGAAGACAAATTCAAAGACAAAGATAAATAAATGAAAGCAAATGAAGAAGAACAAGAAGAAGCGGAAGAGGAATGAGATGAATAAGAATAACAATACAAAAGAAAAGAAGAAGGAATATGCAAAATGAAAGAAGAAGAAATGCAAGAGAGATAAAAGTGTAAAAATAGACAAAATAAAAGAAGAAGAAGACGACTTCATCAGGAAGATAAAGCATAAAGAATAAGATGATAAGCCAGAGGCAGGTGAATTGCTGCAGAAGAAGAATAGAAAAAAGAAGAACGAGCAGATGAAGAAGAAGAATAAGATAATAATGAAGAAGTAGATGAATTTGCAGATGAAGAAAGAATGATAGAAAGAAACAGAAGACGAAGAAAATAATAATGCAAGCTCGATAAAGAACGAGATATAGATTTCTCTCTTGTTATCTGTTTCTCTCTCTCTCGCTCTCTCTCTCTATCTCTCCCCCCCCCCCTCTCAACCTTCTACTCTCTCTGTCTCTCTAAACTAGAATTTTCCATTCGGATTTAAATTTCTAGTTTACAGGGTATCTGCTAGTCGTTCATTTCTTACTTCTTTGCGCATTCATTTGATTTTTTTGCTGCTGCTTCTTCTTTTTATGCATGTGGTTACGTTTATTGTCTTTCGACGCATTTGCCAATACCCGCAGCAGCAGCAGCAGCAACAGCAGCAGCAACAGCAACAGCCAAAAAAGTTGCTGACGCAGCAGCAGCAACAACAACAACAACAACATCCAGCAACAACAACAATAAACAAAATTGTTTGTCTCAGCAATTGGCGTGACATTTTTTTTGTAGCCCCTTTCTCGCCCTCACTCTCTGCCTCTCTCTCTCTCTCCCTCTCTCTCCCCATAATCTCTCTCGCTCTCTCTCTCACTTCAGTTTTTATTATGCTCAGCTCTGTTGTTGTTGTTGTTGTTATAAATCATGCCTACAAGTATGCAATGGAATTTTTTTCAATTACAACTCGCTCCACACAGGGTGCACTGAGCGTGGGCCTGGCACAGGGTGTCGCCCCGTCGCCTGCTTGGCGAACTTTTTTCTTGTTCTTTTCTTTTTTTTGAGTGCTCTCTGCTCGTCGTTTACCTGGCAATTTGCAATTTGACAATTTATGTGCGTTGCATATCGTTGAATACCCTGTACCGTAAATCTGCAGCGGGTATATTGGCATTATCGAAAGATGACATCTACAAGGAACACATGACGGTAGAATGAGAGTGAGATGTATTTTTTGTTTATCATAGACAGTCGTGCATACCCTACTCTGTTCACATTTCCAGCAAAGGGTTGCTGAAGCAGAAGGAGATTATTTGAGTTGAGCTTGAACTGAGAATTGAGAGCATTTTTTTTGGCGTATGCATATAGTCGTGTATACCCGCTACAAATGAATATATACCGAATATAATGTGTATATAGGGAATTGGGTTAATAGGCAAATGCTGAAGAGAAGGAGAGAGAGAGAGTGAGAGAGGGATATAGAGTAATATCGAATCGAAAGAAACAGAGAGAAAGAGCGAGAGAGAGAAAGATACTGAGGGAGTAAGAAACAGTGAGAGAGATACAGAAATATAGAGTGGAAGAGAGAGGGAGAGAGAGACAAAGCGAGAGAGAGAGAGAGAGAAAGAGAGAGAGAGAGAGAGAGAGAGGAATATAGAGTAATATCGAAAGGGCTAATGAAACAGAGAGACAGAGAGAGAGAGACAGAGAGAGAGAGACAGAGAGAGAGAGAATGAAAGATACAAAGGAAGTGATAAACTGTGAGAGAGATACAGAAATATGGAATGAAAGAGAGAGAGAGAGATATAGAAAGACAGAGTGAAATATATAGAGAGAGATACAGAAAGATAGAGAGATTTATTGCAAGAGGGAGGTTGGGACAGAGAGAAAGAGAGATACAGAGGACAGATACCAAAAGAGAGAGAGAGAGAGAGAGAGAGAGAGACAAAGAGAGAGAGAGAGAGAGAGAGAGAGAGAGAGAGAGAGAGGAATATAGAGTAATATCGAAAGAGCTAATGAAACAGAGAGAGAGACACAGGGATATACTGCGAAAGAATCAAGCAAATAGAGAAATATACAGAGAAAGCGAGAAAGAAGAAGAAAAGTCAGCGCCTCTCTTAAGATAGTCACACAGACGTAGTTTGTGAGAGAGAGAGAGAGAGAGAGAAAGATGAAAAGATTAAAGTCTTTTGCTATAATCACAAAATCTTTCATAGATAATAATATTATATATTATAATAATATTATATAATATAATAATCTTAATTATGATCACACAATCTTTCTGTGGCTGTTATACATACATATGCATATATGTACATACACATAGATATTATAATCCTATCTTCCTTTAGCTACTACTACTTTAAGAAGACTTTTTACACACATTATCACTCTCACTCACTCCAGTCAAGGACTTTTTTTGGGCTCTTGAAATTTCTGCATTTGCCACTTTAAGAATAATTTCGAAATGCTTTTCTAATAGCTATCCCGTCTGAATGGCTTATTATGTTGCTCGGCATTCGCACACGGGGAGGGGGGAAGGGGCGGTGTGCGGTGGGCGGTGGGCGTGTCTGCGCTTAAACAGCCAAAACGCATTTCAGCTCGAACAGTCTGTCAAAAGCAGTTGACAACCCTAGACGGGGGCGGGCAACTCTTTGGGCTTTCATTTAATTAAAATGTCATTATTATTCAGTTGCTGCGAACGGCGAACGGCGACGTTGACTGCGACGCCGACACCGACGTCGACGCCGACGTCAGCTGCCAGTTAACAATTTAACAGTTAAATGTCAAGTGTGGCCCCCAAAAACTAGCAACTTTTTCTCTCCCACTCTCACTCTCTCCTCATTTCTCTCTCTCTCTCTCTCTCTCTCTCTATCTCCTTTACCGCATTTCACTTTCGTTTTGCTTAAATTAACAATCTCGCTTTCCTTGTCACACGCACACTTTACTTCAGCCACACTCTCACTCTCACTCGCTATTACTACAGTTTCGTTAAGTTTTGCTCTATTGCTATCTCTGTCTCGCACTAGCGTCTTAGCAAGCGGTGCTCCGCATCCTCTTTGCTTGCTTCGCAATGGTTCTGCCTCTGCCTCTGCCTCTGTCTCTGCCGACGCTGTTGACATGCTGCTTCGCTTCGCTGCTCTTACCGTTGCCTCTGCTCTGCTCGCTGCTGCATTTACCGCTACTTTTACAGCTCTCCGCCTGCGCTCGCTGTGCGCTGCTTAGCTGCAATTAAAATAATACAAATAAATGTCGCCTGTCTCTCAATTTGTGGGCGAACGGGCGACAGCGGTGGGCGTGGCTTTGACGTTTTGACTGAATGCAATGAAATATTTCGCATTGTTGTCGTTGCCGTTGCCGTTGCCGTTGTCGTTGTCGTTGCAGTTGCATAACCATAACCAACTCAACACTCCTCTCCCCTGCCCACTCTCCCCTCCCCACCCACTCACTCTCTCTCGCTCTCTTTATCCCTCTTTAGCCTCTGCGCTACGCACCTGTAACAAATTGTTTGCAACTCAGTCAACGAGAACGCGAAGAAGACAAAAAAAGGAAAACAAAAACGGGAAGGCAAAGGTAAGTTTTATTATTGTTGTTGTTGTTGTTGTTGTTGTTGCTGCTGTTTGACAACGACAACGACAAATACTTGATGGATGCTGCGACCTTCACCTGGCTGCCCCTCGAGCATTGCGACCCTTGGCCAGGTGAGCGAACCGCGCACACCCACGCCACCTGTCGCCCACATTTACGCACAGCAAACAGTTAAAGTGGGAGTGGGAGAGAGAGAGAGAGAGAGAGAGAGAGAGAGAGAGACATGTGAAGCGTAGAAAATGGAGACAAAATGTTAGATTGGGAATTGCTAAATAGTATTAAATAGTATTAGGCGTGTAGAGAAGAGACAGAGAAATGCTTGGAGAGTTGAGCTCATAATGGGGAGACATAAATATTGAAATGGGAGAATCAACTAAATGTGGAGAGAAATGTTGACAGACTAGACTTATAGTAGATAGAGGCAGAGAGAGAGAGAGAGAGAGACAGAGAGAGAGAGAGAGAGAGACAGAGAGAGAGAGAGAGAGAAAGTGGAGACAAGAAAACATTTGAAGAAATTAATAGAGCTTCGAATAATAAGTGAAAGAATGATTAGAGCAAGATACGTTAAGAGTGTAAGAAAAGTCTGTGGAGAGTAAGTGGAAAGAATGAGAAGTGGAAAGAAATTAATAGATTGGAGACTAGAGAAATGAAATGTTTAAGGGTAAAGTGGAGAGTAATTAATGCCGAGATTAAATCAAGTAATGCGGAGAGCAAAGAAAGTCGAGTGGAGAGTGGAGAGATTGAGGTAACCAAACAGAAGTAAATATAAATCATTATACCTAGGATTTGCCATTTTCAGTGAGATCAGGGTATTCACATAATATAAATAGTGGACAGTTGGGAAAAAGTAAAAAATGTTTGGTAGACTGGACTATATAATGATATTAGAAACTCGGTCGAGAGAGACAGAGCGTGTGGAGTGACTATGGAGAGTTGAGATAATTAGATAGAGAGTTGGGCACATCGCCTTTCTCTCTCTGTGTGACATAATCTCTCTTTTTCTTCCTATTCGATGTCTCTTGCTCTCTCTCTCTCTCTCTCTCTCTCTCTCTCTCTCTATCTATCTCTCTCTTGAAACTTCTCTTTTCTTTATACATCTTAATTTCAATTTCTCTCGCTCTTGTTTTCTCTATTTCTTCACTTTATCTCTTTCTGACTTTTAATTTCCTCTCTAACTTCTTTTCTCTCACGCCCAACTTTCTTATCTCTTTTTCTCTCTCTCTCTCTCCCACACACTGTCTCTCTCTCACTCACTCATTCTATCTCTACCTCTCTGTCAATTTTCCTGCTTTGATTTCACTGTCATAGATTTGAGAACTTCACTCGCTCATATCTCAAGGTCAGAACAAGGACAAAAACTAAAACATTAAGGAAAATTTTATAGTTTTAAATTTGAACTCGAAAAATAGTTAAAAAAATTAAATTGATCTGCTTAAAGGCTTTGGCAATGGCTGTGGAGGAGAGCGAGGGAAATGCGCAGCAGACGCCGACGTCGCTGCCAACTGCGCAGCAGCAGCACCAGCAGCAACTGCACGCGGCAGGAGGCGTAGCGGGCGTGGCACAGACGCATCTGAAGACCAGCTCCAGCCAAAGGTAAGCCAACAGCATGAGCCACGATTCGAGTTGAGACGCAAACTTTTTCTCTATTCCAATTAGCCAGCAGAAGGTCTATCCGACGCTGCGACTGCGACTGCACGAGACGCCGACTGCGGCAGCGGCAGTGACAGCGACGCCAGTTGCCATGCGACAGGCGGCAAATCGTTCCAGCTCAGCCGAGCGACTGTTGCGTCAGGCAGTGACGCAGCCGCGACGCGCTGCAACGTCGCCGCCACCGCCGCAGTCGTCGCTGTCAGAGCATGAGCAGAGCAGCGGCAGCGACAGCTTCTGGCTGGAAACGCAGGACTTTACCACACCAAGCAGAGGAGGTCAGTCAAGAGAATCGCAGCAGCAGCAACAACAGCAGCAGCAACAGCAGCAGCAGCAGCAGCAGCAGCAGCAGCAGTTGCAGTCGCAGTCGCGGAATCGCTCCACGCAGCAACGTTTGACCTTTGAGCAGTGGCTGCTGCGCAAGAGGTGAGTAGATTTTCGAGATTCTCGTGATTTTCGTAAATTCTTCGCTTTGTGTTTTCTTTCTTATATTCCTATCCTATCTATTTCTATACTTCTTTCCCCCTTTCTCTTTTCTCTTTTATTTGTATTTTTTTACATTTTCTACTTTTCTTTTGAACTGTTTCTGCTCTGTCGTCGTTTTTGCGCTTTTCTCGATTTCTCGTGTTTCTGCTCCCGTCTCCCTCTCTCTCTCTCTCTCTCTCTCCCATCCACAGAAACCAAGAGGAGCGACGCCGCCGTCAGAGGCGACGCGAGGCGCAGCGACAGCAGCAGGTGAAGCAGCTGCGTCAACAGATGGCTGACAAAAGCTACGCGGATTGGCTGCTCGCCAAGCGCAAGCGGATGCTGCTGAGCGAATCCCGTTTCAATGAATCGCTGACAGCTGAGATTGCGGCTGTGCAGCGGCAGAAGAAGACGCAGCAGACGCTGCTGGAGTGGGAGACGCGCAAGCAGCAGGAGGCGCTGCTGCGACGCGAGCAGCAAGTCAATGTGCAGCAGGAGGAGCGCATCCACAAGAAGCTGCGCGAGCAGCTCAGCCATCTCGCCTGGCAGCGCTGGATTACGCGTCTGGCAATCAGAGAGCTACCCCAGCAACAGGAAATGCTGAGGATGCAGCAGCAGCAGCAGCAGCAGCAGCGACAGCGGCAACGGCAGCAGCGGCAACGGCAGCAGCAGCTGAGGCGAGGCAGATCGACAACGTCAGCTGCTGCTACTGTTACCGCTGCTGCTGCGACGCGACAGCGCAAGCAACTCACTCAGCTCGGCTCGCTCTATCTCCATGTGCCGATGTCGGTGGCGCAGCGCTCGCTGCATCGACGGCTCGACAATCTCAGCGCGTCGCCGCACTCAGGGCGGCCCTTGTGGTGAGCAGAGGAAAAAAAAGAAAGAGCTTTTGATGAAAGCTTAAAGCTGATTGGAATATACATTGATCAAGCTGAGATCAAGCTGAGCTTAAGCAAGCTTAAAGCTAACCAGCAATGCTGTGGGAGCTTTCACAAATTATTAGCAAAAGCTTTGACTTAATCTGCTATCGATATAAAGTTAGTGCTAATAATGGATGGCTTGCACTCAAGAGTTACTTATGAAACGAGTCTAGCGATAGCTAAATTAAAAAGCTTGCCATTTCTACACTTCTTTAGAGAGTAAAAGCTAGTCAGCTTTAGGCAACACACAAGAAAAAGACAATAAAATGTATTTCTTGAATAAACTAAAAGCTTAAAGCTTCTTTAATTTAGATTCAGCTTGAAGTCTGTTAAAAGCTGCTGGAAGTGAGAGAAAACCGAAGCGTAAAGAAGTTAATTAAAAATCTCATTGGAAAGCTTTCACAACATTGAAGAGAGCGAAATCTCTTTGTCAGAAGCTGTCAGTAAAGCTGTTAGCATAAGAGGCTAAAAGCTGTAATATGCTTTCTGCGATTGGCTGTTTATCGAGAGTTTATCTGATCTAATCAAAAATCATTTTTTTAGCTTTCACGTGCTTTTAGAGCTTTTTCAGCGCTAGTTGAGCTTTTGGTTTGAATATATTCTAGTTAAGCCACTTGAATTTGCTTGCATAAAAGTTCATGATTTAATACAGCTTTAAAGCTCCAACACTTCACTCTAGCTGTATTTTGCATTCAATAAGTTAATTAGAAATTCTGAAGTGCCGGAGATGGTTGAAAATCAGCATTTGGCTGGGCCTAGTGCCAGTGACAGTAATTGAGATCGAAGTTTTTAAAGTTTTTGTTTTGGTTAATTCAATTAGGCTAACAATCGAGTGGGAATTTTGGGCTCGAGCTCTCTATGCAACCTGCTGACTTTGTGCCCAGGCTGTGAAGTTGCAGCCGCAGGTCAACTGTCTGCTGGCCGGACCGGACAGCGCAGACAATGCACTTGCAGGCGATAGGCCCAAGAGAGAGAGAGAGAGGGAGAGGAAGAGAGAGGAGCTAGAGCTCTATAAAGTTGTACCACTAGAGAACGTCCATACGCTCTGCCGCCCACTTATCCTTTTAATCCATTTTCATTGTGAGACATTGGACGAGTTTTTTTTTTTTTCTCTCTTTTGTTTTCGGTCAGGTAACAGGTATGGCCAGCATTCGACCACTCACACATAACGCACCAATGTGTGACAGAGAGAGAGAGAGAGAGAGAGAGAGAGACAGTTGGTTGTAGGAATCGCAGCTGCTCCTGCTGCTGCTGCTGCTGCTGCTGTTGATTTGAGTGCTGGCTAAAAGGTCGACCCTTCCTCACATTTTAGCCAAAAATTGAGCTGCTCGCAAATGTTTTGTGCAGTGACCCCTCTCGCCGGGCCCTCGATATGTCCTCACTTTGTGTTTTTGGCTCGTTGTTTGGCAATCCAATGAGCTGCTTGTCCGATGCTCCACATCGTGCATCGAGCCTTAGCCTTAGCCGCAGCACCTGCGTCATTTGTAAAACAGAAAATGCAAATTTCTCAGCTCCTTATGGGATTTTGCTTTTCCCTACCATTTCGGGTTTTTCCATTTCACTCTCTCTCTCTCTCTCTCTCTCTCTCTCTCTTCGGTGCCGTGTTTTGTTTTTGTGTTTTAACAATTGGAGCTCTGATGGCCTGATCGATGTGGAAATTGTTGATCTTCTTCTGGGTCAAAGCAGCTGGCAGCGTACAATGTGCTTCAATCACGTTTCGACTCCTCGGGGCCTTGCCTTGCCTTTAGGTTGGATTAGTCCAGGGAAATGGATGCTGACCTGCGTACGAGGTTAATTGGCAACACTTGCAGATGCAAGAGTTTGATTGACGATTGAAAGCATGAGCTGAGGCTAAGCGCCTCTTGTGAACCCTTGCCTAACCCTAATAAGTATCGAGAGAACATTCCTGTTGGGTTCATTCCAGCCAACCCCTTAAACAACAGCATGATGTAGTTTATCTGTCTTTATTATTCAAATGGTAATTAAAACTTTTCACCCTGTGGCTTGATGGTTATGTTTTGCACCTGTCGAAAGAAAACGTAAGTCAATGCTCAGAGATGAAACGTTCAGTATATCAGGCTCACCTGCACATTGGATGGAGTTGAAATGGTCCACAGTATGGCATCGGCCACATCCTCAGAGCGCAGCATCGGCATATGCGGTTTAATAACGCCCTGTATCTGCTCGGGCAAGATGTCAGTGTCGACAATGCCGGGACTTATGGTCTGAAATGAGATATATTTTAATAATAATATATCAAATTGATCCCTGGAGACTTGGAATGTAAGAGTAACTAAGCGTGTAATTGGTAACTTAGCTAGATTATTGAGTGGAAAGTCTAAGGCAGAAGAACTTATCAAAGAAACTCAAAGTACTATTTATACAGATATCAGAGATATCGAAGAATAGGCAGCTGGAAGGGAAGCTTGCATGGTAGGTTGATAGGAAAGACGATCGGAAGACAATCCAGGAATAAGGTCGGGCGAATGGATGTTTGACAGAAATATCCAAAGGCATATCGAATGAAAAAACGGATGAAGAGTCTTACGAATAATGGGACAGAGCATATGATCTAAGGGATAGTCAGAAGACAAGTCAAGAGATCGTGAGAAGAAAGGACAGACAGTTGATTGTATTCGAAGTGACATGGAACAATAAATATTGACGTGCGCTTTAAGCTATGATTTACTATTTCAATATTTGTATTTTAGATGCAAATCAAACACCATTTCGTATAGCTCACTGTTTAAACTTTAGCCAGGAGTTTAGGCATTACAAATTCCCAACTCCCTTTCCCTTTCCCACACTCACCGAGACCCGGACGTGCGTTTGATGGCGCTGAAACTCCTGGCGATAGATTTCCTGCATGGCACGCAGCGCAAACTTGCTGGCCGGATAAATGTTTAGCGATGGTAATTGAGGTCCCAGATTTGGCACCTGCTGCCCCGCAACGCTATTCACAATGATCACGTGCCCCTCCTCCTCCTGCTGCTGCTGCTGCTGCTGCTGCTGCTGCTGCTGTCGTCGCATTGCTTGAAAAGCCTCGCGTATGCAATAGACGCTGCCCATTAGATTCGTTTCAATGGTGTCCCGTATCGCCTGAGTGTTGTTCTCCCCGCTAAGCTCCGTGGTCGCAATGATGCCCGCATTATTGACCAGCACATGAACGCCGCCCAGCTCTCGCTGTGTCCAGGCGAACGCGTCTAGCACCTCTGATTCGCGCGTTATGTCGCAGCGGCGAGCATGTAGGCGCCGCTGCTCGGCTGGCGGCAGCTTTGCGCGCAATTCCTCAATGCGCTCCTGGCGTCGGGCCAGGCCAACGACCACCAGACCGGCACCGACCAAGGCGCGGGCACAGGCAGCTCCAATGCCAGCGCTGGCGCCGCTAACCACGGCCACTTTGTTGCGCCAACGTTCCATTTTGTCGACTGGCCGACCGAAACTCTGCAACAAACAAACGAAGCCCAGCCATCCCAGCCGGCTCAGAAGCCCCAGTAATGCAAATGAGCCAAGTGCTCGCCTAAGAGCCTAAGCTCTATCGATTTACATTCCCACCTAGCCCACCACGCCTCCACATACCAGCCCACTGACATCATTCCGATTCTCGATGTCGATGTCGATGTCGATGTCGACATCGATGTCTTTGTCTTTGCCTTTGCCTTGGAGCCAAGTTGAGGTAATCGCCAGCAAATTGTTGTAATTATTCCGAGCTCCTTATAAACATCTGAATTGTCGTGCGATTAGAGCAATAGAGCATTAAAAGCGATGCACATTCAATCTGATGTTTAACTACATTAGTCTCTATTTACTGTTTGCTTCTGTTAGGATATTGTCTTCTCCTCCAATGAGAGGGTCTAAGTCGGTGAAATCTGTACTCTTGCTAGTCTAGTTCAAGCCAAGCCGAGCTGGGAAACTATTTCTCAATCTAATACCAAATATACAGAAATAAAACGAAATAAAATTGAGATCCGAATAAAAAATATACTAAGAATACATGAAAAAATAAGACGATTACATATTATAAGGGATAAACGTGAGTGAGTGAGGGAGAGTGGGAAAGCGAGGAAAGCGATTCACTAGGGCGACCTACTCAAAGCTAAAAACTAAAACTAACGCCAAGGCCTAACTTTTTGGGTATCCTTCAACTCTTTGGTCTTGAGAGTATGCTTGGGCTCGATGCTGCGTGCGCGCTGCAGAGACGTAATCGGCTTCCTGGCCATCGGTTGCATCGGTTGGTCGTTGGTGCGCAGAACACGGGAATCGTTGAGCACGGTTCTGCGACGCTGTATTTCGGCCTCCTCTTCCACAAAGACGGTGCGTCGCTGTTGTGCCTTGAGCTCCTGCCTCATTTCACGCTTCAGCTTTTCCTTCAGATCCACGCAGCTGGTGTTGCGACTGCGCTGGGGCAGCGCTTTGCCCTCTTCGAGCCAGTTCTTGAGTCTGAGACGCAAATTATCGCGCTTCTCCTGATACTTGTTCGGCAAATCCTTTTTGTTTTGTTGATCCTGTTGTTTGCGTAGCAGCTCCAGCTGATCGCTGTGCAGCTCCCTTTCTTGACAATCGCTCAGCTGTTGCTTCCTCTTCATCTCGCGCACACGCTGTGCATTGTCCTTGCTCCAAATGACCGGAGTACTCTGCGGACGGGTCACACAGCCGTCCAGTGAATTGTTCAGTTGTGTCAGGGGATTATGCTCATCCAGCTGCAAGGGTTCAGCCTTCACTTCCAGACTCGATCTGCAGACCGTGCGACGCGGCTGTGCCAGACGTTCCAGGCGCTCGTAGTCGGGTCCCTGGCGCTTCGAAGGCGCCTGCGGCGTCTGACCCTGCGGCTTTTTGCCAATGGGTCCATGCACCGACTTCCACTCGTTGGGATTCTTGAAGAGCGGCGCAATCGTGCCACGCAGCGAGTCTAGGCCCTTGCCCATGGGCACGGGCTTGGGCTTGTTACGTGAGGCATGAACCCATTGCTCCCAGGCCTCGGCGCTCAATTCGCGACGCGCCGAATCGATCAGATTTTGTCGTTCCAAGCTGGCCGCATGCTTCAGCCGCTGCTCCCTGAGCTCGGCCAGTTTTTCGCGCTCCCACTCAATGAGGCGACGTTGCGCCTCCTCGGCTGGCAGCGAATGGCGCGAATTGTTCGTCAGCCGAGAGCTGGAGCTCATGTCCGACTTGGCGCGGCGCAGTTGAGATGACTTGTCCTTGATCCAGCGCTCATAATTCAGCTGAGCGAGGCGCGAGCGCTCCTTGGCACGCTGCTCTTCCAACTCCGATGACAGGCGACGCTCTTCGTTCAGCTGATTCTGCTTCTCCCTGTGCATGAAGAGCAAGGAATAAGTCATAAGACTAGGCATTCATTAATGTAGGTCTAGCTTACTTTTTGGCCGCCAGCCAGGCGTAGAAGGGTGAGCTGGCCGATGAAGTTTCGCTGCCATCACGCTTCCCGATCTTATCCTGCATGGAGAGCAGTGTGCTATGCGCAATGACCTCTGCGCTGTTCCACTGTGTTATCTCGCCAAGAGATAGAGTTGAATGGCTCTGATGAGGTGAGGTGTACTGAGACGATCTGATCCGATCCCGCGGTAGGCCTTTCTGTGATTTCTCCTTCTGCTCCGATCCCTTGTCTGGGTGTGAGCTCAGCTCTGGAATGGCCGAGTGCAACACCTGCAGCTGCGGAGTCACTTCCAGCTGTAACTTACGCCTTGCTTGGGTTCGCTTCTCCTGCATTGGCTGCAAGTCTTCTTCGTGACTTTTCTCTGGTTGTGATCGCAGCAGCTGTTTATCCTGTTTTAAGCCTTCCAGATGCAAGCTCTCTGGCTTTAGTCGCTCCGACAGGCACATTGCTATTTGCGGTTTTATTTTACTCTTTGATCTTTCCGAGTGCATTTTCAACGTCTGTGTGATCTGCTTTAGCTGTGACTCTTTCTGAGACTGCGAAACTTCTTCGTACGACCATTCCAGGTATTGAGCATAGCGACGCTTTGCCTGCTGTTGTGGATTTTCTTTCTGTTCCCTTTGCAAAGTCTCCTGCTGGGGCTTTTCTTTCTGTTCCCTCTGCAAAGTCTCCTGCTGTGGCTTTTCTTTCTGTTCCCTCTGCAAAGTCTCCTGCTGGGGCTTTTCTTTCTGTTCCCTCTGCAAAGTCTCCTGCTGGGGCTTTTCTTTCTGTTCCCTCTGCAAAGTCTCCTGCTGGGGCTTTTCTTTCTGTTCCCTCTGCAAAGTCTCCTGCTGTGGATTTTCTTTCTTTAAAGTTTTTGGTGGCTCCTCTAGTTTCTCTGTCTGTGCCTCGAGCTGTTGTTCGCTTTCCTTTTGTGTTTTTTCATTCTTTGACTTTGACTTTGACTTCTCCCTTTCCAGCTTTTGCTGCTTCTTCAGCTCTAACTGCTCCCGCTCGCCCAATGCCTGCACTTTATCATCGTCTCCATGACCTTGCCCATGCAGCACGTAAAGTTCCGTCTTGCGTAGACCAGGCGCAGTATCCGCAAAATAATGAAAGCGATGTCGATGATCGTAACGCCCGGCACTGCAATAGGACATCTATTGCAGCTTGATTTATATACATGTATCAGGTTTAGATCGCTTACCGTGTCTCCGAACGATTTCCAAAGGAACTGCAGTTAATTCTTACATTCTGGCAGGAGGCCACAGTTCGGTTGCCCGGCTCCGTCGAGAGCACCACGCGCATCACTTCATTGCCATGCTGATCATTGGTAGCAACGAATGCCATCTCCCGCACAAAAGCTTGTCTCTCTGCTGCCGAAGACAGCACTACAAAATATTTAGATATAAATATTGAGAATTGCGAGCATTCA
Source organism: Drosophila stalkeri (assembly GCA_035047405.1). Classification (NCBI taxonomy): domain Eukaryota; kingdom Metazoa; phylum Arthropoda; class Insecta; order Diptera; family Drosophilidae; genus Drosophila; species Drosophila stalkeri. The sequence goes on from JAWNPR010000061.1 coordinate 28,820,955, forward strand.
CAGGGTGCTCAATTTCAGCACTGCTCGGCAAAGGGCTACTCAGTCAGTGGAGCTCGAAAAAAAACTCACAAATCCCACAAACTGAAAATGTTGTAAAAATTTTTTTTTTTTTTTTTTAATGTTTTTTCTTTTCAACTGAAATTGATGGACAGAACTGAACAAAAAAAGAAGCAAATCGAGAGTAGAGAGATATGAAAGTTATAGCATAATATAGCAAGCTAGCATTTCTTAATCAAGAGTTAGTTAATTATGCATAAAAAATTATCTTTCAATTACCAATTTGGGTTTTCCATCTTCCATATTATATTTCCATTTTCATTGTGCATCCTTCATCTTCCAACGTCCACTTTCCACGTTCCATTTTACATTGTTCATCTTTACTCGTCCATTCTCAATCCTACTTCACCTTCCCTTTTGCCTTGTTCATCTTCCAGCCTCCATCCATCCATTTTCCTTCTCTGAAATATCCTTGCTTCCTTAAATTTTCTATAAAACTGCATTCAGTCTTATTTATATTATTTATCGTACGCTTTATTAGTTGTAGCTTATAGAAACGGAAATGGAATTGCATTGAGTGCAACTCTTCACACCATTCAACTAGTTAAATGTGGGGCTTGGCTGTGAGAGACTTAATAAGCTGCAACAAGTTGCACAAATTCCACGTTAATGTACTCCACTCCACCTCACTTCGTTTCACTCTACATTAACGTCTATCTCCGCCTTCGCCTTCGCCTTCGCCTTCACCTTCGCCTCTGACTCGTCCTTTCCTTCCGACACTCATAAGTAGTTTAGCATTTAATGCAGTTACGACCTCAACAAACTCATTCAAGGACTTTGACAGCGCTGTCAACCTGCTAGCCCCTCAAATATATATATATATATATATATATATATATATATATATACATATATATATATATAGCTATGTTTATAGACGCGGCAATCGACAATCTGCAACGACACTTGACGCACTTAAAAAATTGTCTCAGAGACTTGAGATTAAATTATGCTCCACTTCAGTGTGGCTCAGCATCTCTTTGATGAACTGGAAATACGCTTAAATGCAGTTCTTGTGCTTCGTTATCTTTTTCTATATATGTATATATATATATATATATATATGTATATATAGTTCTCCTATAGATCTTATCGAAATTTGGCATGTTTTTTGCTGATATACACTTTGGCCTCTCTTAGTTCACATTCTTAGCTTTCATTCATGAGTCGAACTGGTTCATTTGAGCTCCTAACTCAAGCAACTCTTTATCTCTTTCTCATTTACTCTTACTCTTACTCTTATTCAGCCGTTGTGCATACCCCACGTCTATAGGGTATTTACGCCAATGACAACTCATTAAAGCGTATTTGCGTTAAGTTCTTTTGTGAAAAATTTAACAGGCAAGCATTTTAGCCGGTTTAGTGTCGCTCTTGCTCTCCCGTTGGACTCCATCTCTTCGACCCCTATTACCCCCCCATTGTGCCCGCCTTATTGCAGCTGGCCATTAAAAAGTGCAGCATGTTATTTCAACGCAGACGAGCTGTTACCATTTTTAGTACACCCAACTCACACTGTCTCACAATGCCTTTGGCTTTGTCTGTGAGCTGAGCTGCGTCTAGGGAGAAACGCTTTAGTAACAGCTACGACTACTTCCCTCTCCCTCTCTCTCTCTGGCTCTTTTACTGCCTTCGGTTCGGCTCGCCGTATATGTATCTCTCCCGGTCAGGTACTTAACTTTTAATTATGCCGCCCGGCGTCGCGTGTCACTGGCCCAGCGACCAGTCGACCAGTCGACCAGCTGGACAGCTGGACAGGTGTCACGATTAAAATCGGGTAGCTGAACACTCACCCAAGCAACCCGTAGCCTCCTGCTTGGTCTATTGGGTATACTTATTTAGCTGCCTGACTTTACTTGACAGCCAGAAATTATGTCATTTAGCATGACGAGCAATTGAATACCCTAACAAAGATATATTTCAAAGTTATTAAAGATTTTTTGAAAAAAAAAGTTGTATATACATATATACTTCTTCTTAATGTGATTCATTATATGTATACACAGACTTTATTATAGATATATTAAAACAAACAACATATATAGAGTTTGTTCTAAATGTTTGAAGACGCGAAAGAGGTTCTCATACATGATCTAAAACATTGCCTGATATTGCCTATGAGAGCGTTATTTTATATGTGTTAAAAGAAGTAAAAATTAGCTAGAAACATTTTTAAGAAACCAAAAAGGTCTGCATATAAGATCTAAAAATAAAATATATAGACCCGTATAAATATTGGATTTATTCCTACAAGATCTAAAAATAAACAAAATAAAATAATACAGAATATTAAAACAAGTACTAAATCTTTAACTAACATTTCCGATAGCAGCTATATGCAATTGGTGAACGATCTGAACTTTTAGCAGAAAATCTTTCTTTATACCATATCTAAAATTTGAGCTGAAAGAAACCAAATGTACAGAAATCTATATATATATATAAAGTTGATGGCATCTTAAGCCCTTGTTTAACCCTCTACGCGTGTTTCTTTTCAGTATTAAATGGTTTTAGCACAAAGAGCCCCATGGCTTATACCTTGTATTCCAGCTGACTTATTTCAATTTGCACTGAACTTTGCACTCGGCACAATTTAGATATACATTTTATATTCATATATACACATAGAGATATGTATATACACACATATATCTATATATATATATATATATAGATATGTATATTTGTAGATCTGTATGCGATTCATGCTGTACAGCTAGTTAAGCATTTTTTCAAGTCTGCACCAATTTGCTTTGGTTGTTATGCTTTTGCTTTTGCTTTTGCTTTGGCGTCTGCCTGCTGTTGCTGCTGCTTCTGTTTCTTCTTCTTCTGCTTCACTTCTCCTTCTTCATTTACACATTTTTTCAGCTACTTTTTGCGCGAGTCCAATTGCTGTTGTTGTTATGCATTTTGCATTTGTCGTTGCACTAAAAAGTTGCTTGCTTTTATGATGTTGTAGCCCAAGTTTAGATATACCTCGTAAAATTTAGCTAATACTGGGACTAAAGCCTAAAGAGACTAGAGACTAAAGACTAAAGACTAAAGACTAAAGACTAAAGACTAAAGACTAAAGACTAAAGACTAAAGACTAAAGACTAAAGACTAAAGACTAAAGACTAAAGACTAAAGACTAAAGACTAAAGACTAAAGACTAAAGACTAAAGACTAAAGACTAAAGACTAAAGACTAAAGACTAAAGACTAAAGACTAAAGACTAAAGACTAAAGACTAAAGACTAAAGAAACTAGAGGCTAGAGATTAAAGACTAAAGAAACTAGAGACTAAATACAAAATACTTAAGACTAGAGAAAAATATAACTTTTTAGAACATGTACTAGAAAAAGTCAGTTAACAAATCCGACGTCTTTTACCTATAGTTCCTTAAGAATTATTATTATTTATTTTTATAATTATTATATAAATATTATTTTTTTTTGGGTATAGGGTATTAGCTAGTCGTTTTAATTGTGTTGTTGTTGCATCTCAAATGATTTTTCGTGCAACCTCAAAAACTGCTGGGAAAAAAATTCAACTTGATTGTCATTTAAGCATTGAAGTGCATTTCACTGGAATCGAGCGCGAAGGGTAGGGGGAACGCGGGAGGATTCTAATAAAGGGGGCGTCACAGGGGTTTTGGGCGTGATGCTTTGGGGTTGAGCGGGTCGTCTATTGCAGCTGTTTCTCAGCCTGAAATTTGCTTTGTTGTTGGTTTCCCTGCATCTTCTTCGTCTTCTGCTTCTTCTTCTTCTTCTTGACTGGTTACCCTGGTAGCAGCTAGTTGTAAATAATTTCGAATGCAACGTCAACTTTCGCTTGGAAAAATCGTTTTCATTTTTCCGGAACTAAAAAAGAAGAAGCAGAAGTTGAAGAAGCAGGAGCAGAAGTACCAGCTGCAACTGAAGCTGCAACTCAAGCTGAAGCTGAAGCTGAAACAGTTGTCAAGGCAATGAAACCGCAAACGTTGTCAGGGCAATGGCCTCAATGCCTCATATCATATATGTGGCTCTCTCTCTTTTCATACCTCTCTCTCTCTCACTCCCTTCTGGAGAGTGGCAATTAGTAAAGTTATAAATATCAAAAATGTTCGTTTGCTTTTGCAACAGAAAATGCTGCGTCGACTAAATTAGAAAGCAGTCCCAACTACCAGGAAAATCCTTCATCAAATTAAAGGTGTCACAGGTAGCAACAACAACCCGAATCCCAACCATCAACAACAACAACAACAACAACAACAACAACAGCAATAACGAGCAACAACATTTTGAGTGGCATTTGGCAAAGTGGAAAGTAGTGGAAAATTTCATTGGAAACTTCATCTCTTCCACTTCCCATTTCCACATCGCGATCGACTTCGTTGTTTGGCATCATTGTTTGGTGCATTTGATTGATTGATTGATTGACTGTCGTTGATTGATACTCAAACTTTTCTGTAACACTCTCTGTGTGCATGTGTGTCTGTGTGTGTGTGTACATGTCTTTATGTTTGTGTATGCCGAGTCATCAATGCGGTCCACTTCATAAAGCGTGTAGCGCACAGTGGGCCCAAAACATATATAAAAGAGTTGATTTTTCAGTTAAACATATATAGACAATTTATTGTGTCACTCGGCCGATAAGTGACTTGATCAAGCACTCAATCAGACCCTCAGCCAATGGCCTGATCGGTCAGTTCTTGCTCAATCATTCCGTCAATTAGTTAAATTTGTCAATCAACAGCAACAGTTAATCAATGAGTCTACCAGTTAATCAATTTGTCAGTCAGTCAGGCAATCTGTCACTCAATCAGTATAATATTTCACTCTGATTCATCAGTTAGTCAATCAGTCAGTTAGTCAATCAATCAGTATGATTTGTAACTATTCTGTCAATCAATCAATCACTGAATTAATATAATTTAAAACAGCCCATCAATCAGTCTGGTCTATCAGTCAGTTAGTTAATCAATCAATAGTTTTTTCTGTCAGTCCATCAATCCATTGTTTTGATGACGATCCATCAGTCAATCAGTCTGATCAACCTTTCAGCCAGTCCATCAGTCCATCAGTCCATCAGTCCATCATTCATTTAGACTAGCGTTAATCACTCAACCAATCTATCATCCATCAGTCTTGAGTCAATTAGTCAATGAATCACTCAATCAGTCAATCAGTCAATCAGTTCAAAATTGTTTCATATTAATAAGTTGTCTATTTTTAGGTCTTGAACTTTAACTTTAACTATCTAAATATTTTTCCCTTAGCTCATTGAATTTGGTCTTTCTGTTTGTGTGTGTTTTTGCTCCACTGTGCCGTGACGCTGCACTTGAAAGTTTCAGCCCAACATTGTGGCCAACAACAACATGAAGTCGTAATAGTTGTTGCTGCCATTGTTGTTGTTACGTTGGCGGGTGGTAAAAGTATGTCATTTATAAGCGATTTCTTGTGGTTTCATTGCTGTCGCACACAACGAGCCAGAGCGAGCGAGAGAGTGGGAGAGAGGAAGACAGTTAGCTTTCGGGATAACGATTTTGAAGGCGAATTGATGTCACTTGGCCGTCATTCATATGCGGCGTGTGTTATGCCCGCCCGTAGATTAACCTGCACACACACATACACACTCGTACACACACACACACACACACACACAGTGGTCCTCACAGAGAATTGTGTTTTTTATTCTGTCCAGTCATTCGACAAACGGAAGTTACACTCAAGCGAAAACTAATTTCATTTCATCAGAATTTGACTGGAACTTTTCCCATTTACTTGACGCAGCTACGTGCCATCGTTTAGTGCGACGTATCCCACACCTAACCCCCCCTTTCATGACCATGCCCCCACGCCTTTGGCACGCCCTCTTTTCTACTTAATATCCCGTTGCCCCGTTGCCCCGTTGCGCCCTTTCAGGCCAGCAGCAAACAACAAAAGTTTATTGGTTTGATCCCGTCGCTCGGTTCGCAGTAAAAGGTTAAATGAATAAATGCGTTTGCCTCGACGTCTGTCCTTTATACAGACATACATATATATATATATATACAAAGATATAGATATATATATATATATATATATATGTATATGTCTATATTTTCTGTTTCTTTCTTTTTTTTTTTTTTTTTGTGGGACGGGTTCTATATAGACATCTTGCCTGCAGCGCTCAACTTATGACCCAGCATTATTTTTGTTGCTGCTGCTGCGGCTGCGGCTGCGGCTGCGGCTGCTGCAATCGGCGAGCGATGAGCGCCGAAAAGTGCGCTGCGAACAATTTTTGGCTTGCTACTTTGTCAAGGACAGCTTTGCAGGTGTAGGCGGAGACGTTTTGTGCGTAAGAGTGGGCGTGGCAGCTCGTATTCATACACTGAGCGATGCAAAAATGCTGCAGATAATATTTATATGAGTATAGGAGTATAAGATAATAGGAGTCTGGGAATATAAGGGTTTAGAGTATAAAAATGTACGAATTTAAGAGTAAAAGTGTAGTAGAGTATAAGAGTATAAGAATGTAAGAGTATAAGAGTGTAAGAATGTAAGAGTATAAGAGTATAAGAATATTAGAGTATAAGAGTATAAGAATATTAGAGTATAAGAGTATAAGAATATTAGAGTATAAGAGTATAAGAATATAAGAATGTAAGACTATAAGAGAATAAGAGTATACGAGTATAATAGTATAATAGTGTATAAGAGTATAACAGTGTAACAGCGTGAGAGTGTAAGAGTGTAAGAGTGTAAGAGTGAAGACTGTAAGAGTGTAAGAGTATAAGAGTATAAGAGTATAAAATTGTCAGAGTATAAGAGTATAAGAGTATAAGAGTATAAGATTATAAGATTATAAGAGTATAAGAGTATAAGAGTATATGAGTATAAGACTGTTAGAGTATAAGTGTATACAAGTATAAGAGCAGAAGTGTATGAGAGTATGTAAGTATAAGAATATACGAGTACCAGTGTATAATGCTATAAGAGTATAACATAAGATTTTGCGATAATAAGAATATAAGGGTATAAAAGTATAAAATTATAATGGTAAAAAGTATAAGGCATGAGAGTATGAGATAATTATGGTAAATGAATACAAGAGAATAGGAGTAAAAGAGAATAAGATCAGGAGATTTTAAAATATAAGAACGTTAGGCTTTAGCTTAACTCTGCGTGGATAACTATATATTTATAAAATATATACATATAATATAACAATATATTATGCAGTTGCCATATTTATGTACATAGATAACATTTTTGGCTAACACAATTTTCTTTAAGTGCAGCAGTTAAGTGGATTCGGCTCTGAAGTCAGCTCGTCCTCTAACGTCCTCCGACGCGTCCTTGCTCTTGTTCTTATTGTCGTCGCATAACGACTTTTGGTTCATTTATTGCTCAAGTGATTGGCGATAATTCGCCGCGGGACCTGTCGACCCGGCCACCAGGTGAGCAGTCGAGCCAGCTCAGCTCAACTCAGCTCAGCTGAACCAGTTCAGCAAACTGAACTGAATTGCTGAGCCGCAGCCAAATAATGCGACCGCATTGCCCTAAAGCATTTTCTGATTGCTACCCACTTGCCGGGGTCAGACGACTGACTGACTGACTGACTGGCTGGCATTGCAGTTTGAGCCAAGAATGAAGCACAGAAGAGAATAGAAGAAGAAGAAAACAACTTCAAGTCAGCTAATTAAAGCGCTTTGACTCCAAGTTGAGTTAAGCGTTTACTTTGTGTGTTTTTAATCGAACTTACTGCAAGTGACAGTTGATTAAGAGCTGCATGAGGTAAATGCTTAAATGTGCCTCTCACATTATATCAGATATATAGTAATGCTGATGCTGATAGGCGTGGCTTTGGCTGAAACTCAAAGCTTTAATGTGCTTTTGCATTGAAGAGCTAAGCTTAGAGCTTTTTATTTCTTTTTGAATTTATGTACGCTTTAAATGGCTTACCGCATAAGCTTAAAGCTTTTAAAGATAATCGGAAAAGTGTAATTATATATTATAAGCCTTTATATAAGATGTTCGCTTTCAGATGTTTTCTAGAATTAACATTGCTTTAGTTATGCAATATAGAGATATAGAAGCTTTAATATATCGACAATGTATTAATGTACTTTGTCTAGAGAATAAGTTAAAAGCTTAGCAAAGCTGAATACACCAACTGAACTTGATTTTCGGTTATTTATTTATTTAGAGCTTAGAATTAATGTTAAATTAAAACTAATCTAGGGTTAAGCACTGGCTACTATGACCATCGGCTTGGGATTTTCGCTTAATATTTATGCAATGTTTTGAGCTGAATGTGAGCTTCCTGGTTTGCAATGTCAATTAGAGTTAAAGCAGATCTATAACTGCATGCAAAGCTCAGAAGTGGCTTCCATTTCAGTTAATGCTCTCGGTTAGGTTTTTATCGAGCTGCTCAGCTGTTGCTCTCGTGCCACTCTTCAGTCCATTAAGCACTTTGCTTAAACTGTTTGCGAATTGCAACGCGTGAAACTTTATTAAAAACTCATCCGATCAGTGAATGGATTGCCAAATATTTGAATGGATATGCACTTTGCAATGCTTAACGATACCTGTGGGGCAAGTGGGACACACATGCACACACACACACACACACACACATACACACTCACATATATACACAGATATGTTAGAGTCTTATCCGTAACGCAACTTGCAATCAAAATTTTCAATACAAACGAGACTTGTTTCCTTTGTTGCGTGTTACGCTGCGTTCCACTCACTAGCCGCACACACACACATCAATGCACACACACACACACACACACACACACATACACATCCATACACCAACACACAGATGCACGCCATGTTGCTTTCATATTCCATTTTCAGTTTTATGCATGATTTATGCGCCATTGTCCGACACGCCGAGTCGCCAACGCTGGACTCTCAACCAACCCCCCCTCCCCCCCCCCCCCCAGCTTCGATGCCACCCCCGCGCCACGCCCCTCAGCCGTCTCACGCCTCTGTCCACAGCTGCCACGCCTCGTTCCACATGTGAAAGCGAAACGCAGACGTGGCCAATGCCAAAGTCAGAGTTGGCAATGCACATGCAAAACCACGCTGCCACGCCCACATATTGCAATTGCCCAGAAACAGCCAGCTCCCTCCCTCTCCCACCCCCCTCGAAAAACAGCTCCTGCAGGACACATTTGCGCGTGCTGTTTAGCATTCTATTTATGTCGAAGCCTCTTGCCTAACCTCCAGGTTCCCTCTGCCCCACTCCCACTCTCCTCTCTCTCTCTCTCTCTCTCTCTCTCTCTGTGTCTCTTCTTTAGCGGCTGCTACCTTATCTCTGTTGCTAGCCCAATTCCTATCCCGATTTCCACACACACACACACACACACACACAGACATTTTTTTCGGGTGTTGCCTGCTTATCAGTGCACACACTTTACACCGGCAACAATGGGTGGCCAAGGGGGCGTGGCTGCAGCACTTGGCATTCATGTGCACACACACACATACGCAGAAACACACACACACACACTTATAGAGATTTACAAGTGCATTTATGCTTTTGTGGTCAACGCCATTGCCAACTCCAATATATACACACATTCAGTTAGACTTTCCTCTATAGATATAGAGCATATATAAAATACACTGAAGAAAATTTTTACAAATTACAACATACAAAAATTGTATTCTCAAATATAATTAAAAAATATATATTTATTAATTTTAAATAGAATGTAAGTAGTTCTAGAATACACTTGAAGAAATTGTTGCACATTAAAAAAAAACTAGATGTGTTATAAGAAAATTTTATGCTCCCATTTAAAAGTTAAAGCTATAACTAAAAGTCTCATATAAAATGTAGAGCTCCAACTCTTGTAATAAAATTCCAACAGAATTGATAACTAGTCTTACATAGTTCTTCTCATTCTACAATAAAACTTGAACATGAAAGCAGAACAAAGCGGAGGATATTTTATAATCAAGATTTATCAGTATTCAAATTCTAAGAAAAAAGATGCTTAGAATGCTCAGAGAGCATTTTGAGCTAAACGGAAATCTAGCTAGATTATATACAAAATAAAAGTATTTATGGGCCTTTAAGTTCTTTCAGCAATGAAAATTGTTGTCTGAACATAAGTAAACAATTTTGGCTTTATATCCCACCTATGCACGCTCAATTCCCCCACTCTATCTCACAGTGTAGCTCGCTGCTTGGACAGTGGTCATTCGCTTGCATATATGTATGTATGCACATAGATAGAGTTTTCTGCTCGGTGATTTTTCATATGCAACTATTCATGTATTCCAGTGAGTTATGCCACTGCCCTGCAACCATCCACCTGCCTCAGTGGCATGCTACCCTCCATCCTCTCCCATATTCCCACTCTCTCTCTCTCTCTCTCTCCCACACTCGCTTCGGTATACTCTTTGTGGATATATTTGTGTGTGTGTGTTTGTGTGTTGTATCCAAGCGAAATTGTAATCTGTGATTTGTGCTTTGTGCTTTGCATTCATTCATTCCCATATCCAAGTCGAAGTCCAAGTCTGAATCATGTCGATTCGAATCGAGCTCAAGTGGAGACAAGATAATGCTTTGGCTATCGACTTTGTCCTCGGCTTCAGATATGCTTGTGGTCTCTTCAAAGCAGGAAAGAGTCCTCACGCTGTGCTTGAAGCCTTCATGTTATCACCTTGCTGAGTTTTAATTTGTTCAAGCACTGAGCAAGCAGAGCGAACTTGCAGAGCAGCCTTGACCGAAAGCTCTACCTCTGGCATTCAACAGTTTACTAAACAAAACCTCAATCGGTTGGATCTAAAGCAAAATCGTATTATGCTAAAGACTCTACTTCAAATGTAGTTAGTAAACCTAATGAAAAAATCCAACTTTAACAATTTTCAACTTTAGATGGAAGGGAAGGAAGGTCAAATTATAGTAAATCCTCAAACTATTGAAAATTTATTTAGTTGGGCTCTCGTTAAAGTTTGCTTTACCCAAAAGTCCTTATGTCTCTCCCCAATTTCAACTTGAACTCTTTATAAACTTTTTATGCAGTGATTCACATTCCAAAATATTTGCTTGTAATACTTTCGCTTTCAACTAGTTTCCCGAAATACCTAAATCAATTTCATATCAAATTATCCATAAATAAACACATATTTCATTTAGTATTCCATTCCCATTTTTTTTTTACTCTCTGTGTGGCTTTTCGCTGCAAATAAAACTCTCTGAAAATTTCGATAGCATTTTATTTTACATATAAAATATTTGCTTGTTGTTGCTGTTTTTTTTTTTTTTTTTGTTTCGTGCCAGTTAAGTTCTCTTTTGGTATTTCTCTACATATTTGATTTTCCGAATTTAATACAACGATACGCTCGACTTGTAAACAAAACAAACTAAATTGAATGCAGCCTTTATAAATAGCATATTAAATACGCTTGGAAAAAAAACAGTATACATCATAAAGGCATCTCAACATTCTAGTAGCGCTAGGCGTAGTTAGACTATATAGAAATGCTCACATTTAACATTAGTCTACTAGTCTACACACATGTTATTTATTAATTTGGCATATTGAAACCTTCTCAAAGAACTCGAAAGTCATCATCCTTAAGACTTGATCCGTATCCAAATCTCTGCTCTAATAATTCTCCATAACGTGCCACAACACTACACAGCTCTGCCTCTCACTATCATTAACTCTCCACAAGGTCCACAAGTATTCAAAGCGCTCCACAACTCTCCACAATGCTATACATATAGCTATATCATTGCTTTCCGCAGCTTTCCTTCGAACTATCAGCAGATCTCCTTTACAACTCTCCACAACTCTACCTAACTATCCTTGGCTATCCATAGCACTCCACAACTCTACAAAACTCTCTTTACCTGTCCACAGTTCCTATAATTGTATTTTCCGTAAATATCCACAAGTCTCCACAAGTCTCCACAACTCTCCACAACTCTACCCAACTCCCTTTAGCTGTACATAGTTTTCAATAGCTCTCCTATATCATATAGCTCCCCCTACAGCTCTTTACAACCTATAATTGAAGTTTCCAGAACTCTCCACAACCCACAAAGCTCTCCACAACCTTGTGCCACTCTTAATGGCTTTCTACAACATGCCACAACTCGCTGACCACTATCAAAAACTTGATTTAAATCGAAAAAAAAAACTCTCTTCAGCCTCTCCACAGCTCTACATAACACTTTAAAAACTCGTCCGGCTATAAATTTCAACAACAACTCGGCAAACAAACTCTACACACATGCAGCGGAAGGCTCACTGCAAATTGAATAAATGCAACAAATAGACCAAATGAGACTTGGCTATGCGAAAGCCCCTTTTCAGCATTTGGTTTGTTTAAGAGGTGAGCTGTGTGAGGTGTGGGCGTGGCGTGCCACTCCCACAGGTGTCATTTGGAGTTTCGCCTTTTTCGGTGCAAATATTAAATTGCTGGATACGTTTCGACACCCGTACAGCCACAGTGCCGGACCCGGCTTGGCTTGGCTTGCCGATGCGAATCACGTTCGAGACGGCCTCTGCCTGCGTTGGCTGCTTTTTGTATGCAATAAGCGCGCCAAAAGAATTCAAACTTTGGCTGCATATTTCCTTACTTGCTTCTTTATTTTTTTTTATTTTTTTTTTTTGTAATGCACTTCAAAATCTCTACGCGAGAAAAATGTAAAGGAACAGAGACAGTGAGTGGGATACAGAGAAAGAGAGTGCAAAGATATGCAGCAAATGCCACAAAGTCGAATATAAAAATCTATTCCAGACTGCGCGCCTGAATGCATATGCATACATATTTCCACAACGAGTTGTTGTTTGCCACCTGTCACGCACACACAGCATATATACAGAGAGAGAGACAGATAAAGAGAGATAGAGAGAGAGACAGTTGCAGACACAGCTGCGCTGCTTGCCTTGGCCGCCACCCAGTCGCATCTTTTTTTTTTTTTTTTTGGAATATCCTTGACTAGATGGTATTATAATTCGATTACGACATGCATTTTATGTAGAGCACAGTATTTGCTAGCATTTCAAGTATATCTGCTCATGGTCAACGAGAAAAGAAAAGCTTTTATTTGACCAGCAAATAAATAAAATAAAATAATAGTAAAAAAGAAAAAAAGAGAAAATGTTTATGGGAATGGAAATGGAAATGATTAAGCTGAAGCACCTGACAGTTGACCCAAAAATATTTGCATAAAATATTTATCAACTCAGACCTGGAATTTAAATCAATAAAATGCATGCGATTCGTTTATTGATAACAGCTTCGATGCAGAGCTTAAAGCTTAGATGCGGATAAGCCTCACTTTCAAATTTAAAAATCACTTTAAAGGGAATTTTTAGATTATATTTTGTTTTTACTAAAACTTGTTTAAGACCAAAAAACCTTTACAAATAAATTAAAATATTACTAAAATTTGTAAACAATTTGCAAACATATTTTTCATATAATATACACAGTGGCTAACATTTCAATCAGCACCTTAAAAAAAAAGTTTGTTGGACTATAAAATCTAAACTATTGGGGATATTCCAAAAGTTTAAACGCAGGTTGTTAGTGTAATGTTTAAATTAATACAAAACTAATTCATTTATTTTTTTAATATTTGTTCATTGCATAATTTAATTTAAGACAAAAAAATGTGACCAGAACAGTTCCACAGCTTATGTCAACCGCTTATGAAATAACAAAAAATTACTAGCACGAGCTGAATCCCACAGTTAGCTCATAATTTGAATTATAAGCTAGCTCTAAAAATAAATAAATAAAAAATAAAAAAGTTAATACTTGGTGTGGCTACCCTTTTGGTTAACTACCATTTTAAGCCTTTTTGGGATAGATTCCTTCAACTATTTGGTCACTTCTGGAGTAAATTTTTCCCATTCCTCAACCAATGCAGCTTTTAGGTCCGATTTGTTTGATATTTTGTGTTTGAGAATGTTTGTTTCCAAAATAGACCACAAATTTTCGATTACATTTAAATTTGGTGACTGGGCTAATGGTTTCATAACATGCAGACATTTTCAGATCAGCCAAGTCTGGACAATTCCCGCAGTGTGTTTCGGGTCATTATCTTGATAAAATCTGAAGTCCTCCTTTATGCACAGTTTCTGAACACTTTGGACTTCAAAATATCAAGATAATTGCCTTTATCCATTGGGATATCGCCATTTTAGATTTTATAGCCCATTAAACTTTTTTAAGGTGCTGGTTGAAATAAGCTGTGCACCTCTGTATATATGTATATATTTTAAAAATTAGAGAAAAATATCTATATCGTAAACACAAAAAAAAATTTAAAAATTAAGTTTGTTAGGCGAAATCGATTTTTTTTTAAATTAAAAAAAAAAAATATATATATATATACAACTTGGAAATCCTTTAGAATAATTGCTTTATAAATTACGGAATTTTCAATTTAAATGAATTAAGATTATGAAAATTATGCAAAGTGTAAAAGTTAATAAATTGTTGCACAAAATTTATGTAAGTTGAATGTAATGAACTATGAAAGCTGCAACTGCCTAAAGATATATTTCATGAGTGGATATAGCGCATATATGCAGTAATATTCACACACCCAAACACACACACACACACACATACACATCCAGTCAAATCCAATTACGTTGCATATTTGTCTGCGCTTTTCAGCATTCACACCGAAATGGGAAGATGAAAAAAGCGTTGCCTGCTTTGGGGCGCAGCTGAGATATGTTGACATTATCAAAACGCCATTAAATACCTGTGCGTGTGTGTGTGAGAGCGAGTGTGTGTATGTGTTCAAGTGCGAGTTTGCGTTTTTCTTATGACCCCGTTTTGCTAGATGTTTCAAAAAAGAAAAAAAAAACGTTATATATAAAAATAACGCATACGCCGTGTTGTACATGTAAATGCATTATTATTTGCCATATGTTAACACATGCACGCGCATGCAAATAGATACACTTGAAATACATATATACAAGACTATGTGAATATATGTATATATATATACTTTCCCTGGTTGAGAGCAAGCTGACACCCAAATTTAAAGGAAATTGAAAGGAAATTTTGTTCAAGCGAAGTTTAAAAAATACGTTTAATATTCTATAATGCATAT
Organism: Drosophila stalkeri; assembly: GCA_035047405.1. Classification (NCBI taxonomy): domain Eukaryota; kingdom Metazoa; phylum Arthropoda; class Insecta; order Diptera; family Drosophilidae; genus Drosophila; species Drosophila stalkeri. The sequence goes on from JAWNPR010000061.1 coordinate 28,836,075, forward strand.
AAAAAATTTGGCTCAGCATTGGAAGAAGAATTGATTTAGTTATGTCTGTCTACCTGTGCGTGTCCGTCGATCAGTTTATTTATCTCTCAGAGTCTCTATCTTCATTTCTGTCTGTTTGCCCCTCAATTTGACCCCGATTCCATCAATCTTTCTGGACCTCTGTCTATCTTTCAGTCTGCGCTTTCGCTATATTCTTGCCTGGCTGTCTGTGTGCTAATTCTAACCATTCAAAATCGATAAATATCGATAGTCAATTTGAAATCTAAAAATAAATAAGACTGGCAATTTGATATGTAGTTTCCATAATCGGACTAGAACAGCTTAGAATTCGCATAAATATTCGCATAGAACTTGTTAATAACTTGCAACAATACGAGTCCCAAAATCTATTCATTTCTGTTGCTGCCAAACCAATTTCGATAAACAAAGGCAAATGTGAGCTTAAAGCTGAAATTCCAAATCTTTTCAAATGTAAATCATTTTGTTGTTAGTCAACTGCATTTCGGAAAACATATTTGGCTTGCCCGAAACTCACTTGACGACTATCGTCTGTCTGTTGGAAATGAACCAAAATTGTGGCTCATTTTGATGATGGCAAAGGGTAAGGAATGCATAGGACCAGGTATGATAGGGGAGCGTGGGCGAGGGAAGGGAACGTGTAGAGTAGTAGTGTGTAGAGGCAAAGGTATTTGATGACCGCTGCGATTGAAAATCGCTTGTTTTGATTGAGTTTAGAACCCAAAAGCCAAATATGCAAATTGAATTAGTTTTTGCACGATTTTGTTCGAGCCATAGGCACATACCCATACACACACACACACACACGTCGATCCACATGTGTTTGGCCACAAACAAAGTTGTCACCTATCTGTGTGTGTGTGTTTTGGTGGTTGCGGCATTTGCGTCAATTTGAATGCCATAAATCACGAGCGATGCCCGGACACCGATCTGACCTAATGTCGAAGATGCGTTTCCGGCGCCAACCGGAAATGAGTTGTGAAATGAGACGCCAAGAAACAAAAGAAAAGCAAAAAACCAAAACGCGAAAATCAGAAAGAGAAAAGGGAAACAGAAAAATAAAAACTCAACCGACACAAAGAACAAAAATAAAAGAGTAAAAAGCAAAGAAACAAATGATTAATTGCCCGGCATTTGTGCGGCTCGTTAGACGGCGACGAACAGTCAACAAACATAAACAAAGCAAAACTTCAAATCGAATCAATGCACAGCATATCAAATACTCTCTAAATGCATATAAGAATGTATATATAACTTAGGAAAACTCTGTATCAAATTGCAATTAGATAGCTTCATGGATAACTCAGTTCGCATGGATGGCTATATGATATCATATGATAGAGGGTGATAATTTCGCTGAGTCTAACATATGTTATATCTTATTGTATAAGAAAAGTTTTTACCAAATATCATTATGATAACTCTTTTAAGTGCTGAGTTACTATAGGTAGCCATATGATAATGTTGCCAACTCTATTGAGTTTAACATATCACATTCCTAACCACACAAGTAAAGTTTGCAGTAAATAACATATTTATAGTTTAAGGACCACTTGAGTTCCTATAGGTTAAGATGGAAAGAGTAAAGTACAGTAGTCCCTCGAGTACTAATATTAAGCAACGTAAATGACATAGTTATTCAATACAAAAAATATGTTAAGCTTTTGTAGTTCCCCAGAGTTGAGTTCACATGGAAGCCAAAGTTCATTTATGAACCGAAATACCCCTTTATCGAATAGGTGCTTAACTGGCATAAAACATTGCCTTAGACACACATCAGACGGCAGTCGGTGGCTGTTGCTGTTGCTGTTGTCGCTGTCCTTGTGGCTGGCTTTTTGGGGGCCAACAATGGGTTAATGCAACAAAACAATTTTTCAACATGCTTTCATTTTGGCCTAATTGAATTGCCAAAAACTAAAGCTGTCAGAAATGCCCCCTTAAAAAGGCCGCCAGCCAAACCACAGGGCACACACACGGACAAGCACACACACACACACACACACACTCACACACTCACACACACTCACACACTCACACACGCACACAGACAAGATTAATGAGCGTAAATCATTTCAAACATTTTTCAAATAATTTATGAAAATTCTCTCGTCGTGAAAAGGTCGTCAGCATATTTTGGTAGTCATTTCTTTTCCATACTCGTTCGCCAAGTAATCAAGTGAGCATATTGGTTTTCGATATGCAATAAGTTCTTAGAGGAATGCTTCAATCAACAATAGCTCTTCATTTCAAGTTATCACATAAATAGATTAGATTAGTTTTAATAAATTTGTCTGTGCGAGTATCATGCCGTCAGTTACTCCCCATTAAGCTCTAAGCTCTTACTTGTTTTGGGCAGTTGGCATCGTTGTTTTCAGTTTTGTTTCACTTTTTGCTTTATTTCGTTTTATATTTTGATTTCATTTTTGCCTTTTTCACACACAACTTCCAAACACTATTTGCATGCGTTTTCGTTATACCCAAAAATAGTTCTCTGTAACAAACAAATGGGGTATATCAGGTTTGGCTAGGTTTGGCTTTGAGAGACTTTAGAGAATACATTACAATACATTAAATTAATATATATATATATATATTTGACTTTCATAAAAAAAAGATTTCTAAATGAAATTACATTATTGATATTATTCAATCTGATTCTTCTGCTGTGTACTCTATACAGGGCATCTGCTAGTCGAGTATTCACAGTTGTAACATTATTGCCACTTGTTATATTTATGTTTTGGTTGAGCTCTTTGGGTTAGTCAGATTTAATTATGCGTAAGCCCAACATAAACGCGACCATCTGCTTGAGATCATGTGAGTATTTAGTTTAATGGTGTGCGAAGGGTTTACGAGATTTGGACTCGGGATCTCAGTACTATTAAGTAGACATTTCTGACAAATTTCCTCATATAGGTCGTACAGCTAGTTAATATTAACTCGAAAGAATCAGGCAAATTCATAACTTTTAAAAGGTCGACTTAACATTATCTGATGTGTGAGAAATGCTGTTAATAATAATTGTATGGTATAATATGATTATAACGTAAGGTCAATTAATAACAAAGTCGACCATGATGATGTTGTTGTTAAGCTCTTAGCTATATAGCTCGATGTTATGCTATTTGAAGTCATATGTTAACACTATGTTATATGAACTCTGTTAACACTATGTTAACTGTGTTATATTAAGTTTATTTTAAGATTATCATTCAATGTTTGACATTCTGTTAACGCTATGTAAAGCAGCTGATGCCACTACAAGATCTCTCCAGGAGCAATGCTAAATGTAATTTCGTTCTAAACAAACATTAGCCGTTAGTTGCTTTGAGTAAATGCACTTTAAGTCTTAAATTAGCTGCAACTCAATGAAGATGCGTGAAGTGTCTAGCCAGATGCCCAATTCACAACTCGAGCACAACAACAACTATAAACAGGCAACACGCACTTGAGTCAGAGTCTTTGATTCGATTGTTGTCGCAGGAAACTCAACTGACAGGCACACACTCCACGTTACACAGCTTGAGTTTGAGTTTCGGGTTTAAGTTCCGGCTCCAGTGCCCGGCTGGAGCTGTGCTGCAAATGAAAGCCGATTAAGAGCCGCACATAAATCTTATTGTTCGAGTCGAATGCTGGACTCATCTCATGTTAACTTGACAAATCTGAAACCCGAAATGATGAAAATTGCAATTTCCAGCTGCAACAATGAAACTGTAGTCTTATTGCTGTATGATTAGCAGCATCTGAATGAATTGTGGGGCTCGTCTCTGTGATTCTCAGACGTATCTGTATCAGTATCCATATCTGTATCTATACCTGTATCAGTATAATAGTATTTTCACATGTAAAGTCCACAAATTTGTGTTTACTTTCACATGCAATCCAAAAGTGTTGAATCCAGTGCAATGTTAATTACGCTCCATCTGAGCTGGAATTGAATATGTCAAGAGCTGGTTAATCATTGCGAGCTGTCAGCCACTGACACTGGCTACAGCGACATGTGCACATGTATATATATATATACATATATAAATATATATATATATGTGTATATGTATATTGAATAATTTGAACATGACACTCACTTTGTAGCCTTTGAAAGATACAAAATGCTCGTTGCAGAAAAGACAATTATATCTTGCATTCGGGACAGTCGTGTGACATTTGATTAATTAATTACTTAGCTGGGCGCACATAGTGAACTCGAATTGAGCTCATTTCCAAAAATTAATAGCCAAACTCTCGGTGGAGTAATTGTATCTAAGAGCAAGCTAGACGAGGACCAAATGCACTGATTACAGACTTTACAGAATTTCACAGCAGTTTGACAGACAGGCGTGCTCCACTTGGTGAGGTTATATGCATTATCTTCTCGGGATGTAGATAATGAAATACCCTTGCATAGCTGCGGGTGAGGTACTAGATAAATATCTATTTTAGTTTTCAGCAATATCTTGGATAATGGACTTGATGTACTTCTAAGACCTGACAGTTTCTGACTAGGCTCATTGGGAGCGTAATAAGTTCAAACGATATCGATATCCTACACAGTTCTTGAGCTATAGAGCTTCGTCCTTTGGGGCTTGACGAATTGCCATTAAATTTCTCATGAAAATTTGCAAAATTTCTATAATGAATAATGAATACGTTTCACAATCTGACTGAAATAATTATGTTTAAGGCAATATCAACTGCGCTTTGGCATGACACAAAGTAGTTTTTTTTTTCTCTTTTGGCTAACATATTCAATGGAGAAGAATTAAATTGCCCTGTTAACGAGCGCACTTGATATGCTTTATGACCGTGTTTAATTTCTCCATTTTCATGTTGCAAAATATTTTTGTGTTGCGGGGCTTCGAAGTTTATTTAAAAATGCGCATATGCTTTGACGACCAAACAACAATATTTGAGAGTATCATAGGAATATAAAATATACAGATACGGATACGTATATATAAATATATATATATATATATATTGGTATCTGTATACATTATAAGCATATAGAGATATGTGCAGTTGGATGTTTCTGTCTGCATATTTTGTATGCATTCCATTGAAATTTACATAAAATAATATCAGAGAGCATCTAAGCACTGTATAAAACAAGTTGAAGTGCTTTACTCAGGAGTGCACGACTAACAGATACTCGATAGACGTTGATATGTTATATGAATCGTTTACTGACTACTTGCATATATGTGAACGATAACAAAAGTTCAATGTTCATTTTTATCGATTTCTCGAGAAAGTTATCGATTTCTGTCTCAACTATTTAGCTCATAATCATTCCAGACGAACGGATATACGGTAGCTAAACAGACAGGTAGACCGAATTATACACCGTTTCCACTTATCCTTCTTTGTATTTTCATATACCTTTTCATTCGAAAATAAAGATGATGTTCAATTGAACACTAGTTTAAGCTTTTAAGACATTTCAACCTTTTTCTATCCAGTATACTTTTCCAGAGTTAACATATCCCTAGTCCGCCGTTTCGTGTAGGGTATACAAACTGTTGTTGATTTGCTATTGTTGGATAGGAGAGTGTTATCTGCTGGACATTGCCTGCTTTTCTTTTTCTTTTTTGTGTATTTTTGAACTGAATTCATCAACAGCAATAGGCACAGAGACAAAGCGACGCCAAATCCAACAGAGCAAAGTGCTAGAAAATTTGTTACTTCCGTAAGCTTACATACGACATCATGCAAATATGCTCTGCATATACGCATACCCCGTCAGCCGAATTTGTTGCATATTTTTATTTTTATGACTTTAAATGCAAATGCGATTGTCGTTCATAAATGTAGATTCCATTAATTTGTTGTAACATGACAAATGGTTGGCTTCAACTGACAAAGTTTCAATTCATGTGGCGGCCAAAAAAATTCACAAAAATTCTTTCAAATTCAAGCATATTTGTAACGTTTCGTATGTTAATAAACCGAAACTCAACGAATTTTGAATCAAACACTACTATTTCAACGTTTTCCAACACTTTAAAATGCATGGAAACTGTACTAAATTGAGAGAGAGAGAGAGAGAAAGAGAGAGAGTAATTAGATTGTTTTTAAAACACATTCAAATAATTCATTAAAAGAAAATGTATCAGTATATTAAAGACCTATAAATAAGTAAGCATTAGATATACTAGAGCTATAATCCAAGCTATAAAAAACCGTTAAATAATACTAGAATCTATTCGTGTATTGATTGCGTACAATAAAACGCTTTAAGCTTAGGCCACACTCTCGCCCACGACCATGCCCAGCAATTCAATATGATGCTCGAGTTAATCTAACTTTTGAGTTTATCCATGTCTATGGGGAATCAGCGAATGTTCAACTAATAACACTGGGGTATTAAATGCTCCAAATATTTGGTGACCAAAATAAGAGCTGAACAGAGGCAAGCTGCACAAATGAAATACTATTTATTTATTTATTTACCCAAACAACAAACATAAATTGCACAAAAGCTGAAACTAATCACAGGACAACGACAGCAACAGCTGCAAACAAGTTAGCGAGCGTCCGTTTAGAGAGTGCGCGACTAGCAGATACCCTTTGTTTTGCGCTGACCATGAATCGGAAACTTATTTACCAAGTTTTAACAAAATATTCGAAGAAGTTGTATCGATATATGCACATCGGTTCAGCTGAGTTTGTTAAAATCTAGATAGATCTAAATTCTTTTCTTTTTAATGATGCTCTATTTAACTACTCAGATATTATAGACTCAGATATTCTTGTAGTAAAAGGGTTTGTTATCGCTATACATCTATTTGGCTCAAATTCAGTTCACAGATTTGTAATAGTATAACTTTTACTTATAGTATAATCACTTGTTATCGATATATATCGATTTTTCTAGAATTAATTAACTTAGTAATGTTAATCATTTTGTCACAGCTCTTATAATCTACGAATTAGACTTTCGATAATTATCGAAGAAGATTCAATTGAGGAAGTTCTTGAATGACCTCCTTGACCCATGGCATTTTTGTGCATATGCTTATTTAGCTATTTTCGATACTTATCGGTATACAATAATTATCGATCTTTCTTTTCTTTTTGATGATTATCAATATGCATGCTCATCAATTAGTATAGGGTATGTAGAAAAGCGTAAACAACTTTTTGGCTTTTGGTGCGTTTTTGGCGTTTTGTCACCAAAATGCAAAAAGTTGAGCGCGGCAAATTGCAAAGAGCAAAAAAAAAAAAAAAACAAAAATTCAAAAAAGAAAAAACAAACAGAAAATGGCCAAATGCGATGCTTAGCACATTGTCAGCACAGCTAGCTGGATGTGTGCCTCTGTGTATATCTCTGTGTGTGTGTGTGTGAGAGTGTGTTTGGTATTTGCATAAAATTTAAATTTCATTTCTTCGATTTGGGCCAAGTCAACGAGGCAGCCAAAACGAGCCGAGGGTCGCTTTAAGGCAACGATTTGTATGCACGAACGTGCAGCCTCGAATCCCATTTACAACTCAATGATTTTCCAAATCACATACACACACACACACACACACACGCAAACTGTGCTTCTCTCTCTCTGTGTGCGTGTGTGTGTGAGTGTGCGGATGAGCAATTTGAAGCGCATTTGCAAATGTGGCACGACACGTACTTAAAGCAACACACAACAATTTTGAGCTGAGAGAGCTGAGAGTCTAACGGCTAATTACACGACAATTTTCAATGATTTCTTTTTCTCTCTCTCTCTCTTTTTTTTTTTTTTTTGGGCTTTTGTTTTTGGTTCTGTTTTCTGTTGTTGCGCCCTTCTCGGAAATTCTCATGCGAGAAGCTGTTCGAGCTGCTCACAACAACAGTTGGTGCTGTTTGTGCTTTATGTTTTTCGTCGGCACAGCTTGCCGTTAACTGGCTTTAAAGCACCACAGCTAAGCTAATGGCAAACTAAGCATGCTCGACTCGAAGATACCACGTAATTAGCATTAACTAACCAGCTAAATAACAAATTATGCACGAATTACATTAGCACTTGTGCCTGTGTCATTAGCATTATTCATAGCTAGTTCAATGTGGCCGACTTGAAAATACCCTGTACACAAAAAACAAAGTTGAAAACACATTAAAATTCAAAATGCTCGACTAGCATATACTCTGTATTTTTACCAATGAAAGTTCTCTGTAAATACCATTCGAAATTTCAATTACTAATATATTAAATACTGCTCGACTAGCATTTACCCTGTATATTCGAGATGCACAGCTTGATGGACATCAAGTAAACTACTAGTAGAACAGAATTTATGCAGTCAAACTTGACATTGGCATACCTTGATTGACTTTGACATACCCTGTAAATATAATCATTTTTTTCTTTTAGTATTTACAGACCTTAATTGAATAGCTTTAATATGATATCCTGCGTGACTATCAAATACTCTGTGCTGAGCTAAGCAGTGCTTCTTGCGTGCCCTTCTATAAATATGTTATAGGGTATATTTATATGAAATACGCTCAACACGCCCAACCGATGTCTGTGCAGTGTATAAAAATGCGTGAAAAATCTGTTGAGCTTGACCTTTGCTGCCGAGGCCCAGTTGAACAAGACGAAGAAGGTCGACGCTTAGTATTTGGGTCTATGTATGTGTGAGCGTGCGTGCGTGCGTGCGTGTGTGGGCGTATCTCACGCACAATCAACATGAGCTCCAACTGGAATACAACTAGCTCCCAAGGTCCCAGACTTCCCACCAAAGAGCTGTCAGTCCATCTGTGCCATTTGCTGTTGCCGTTACTGTTGTTGCTGTTGTTGATTCTTAAAGTTTATCCGATTGTTTAATGAGCTCTGAACGAAATAGAAATCAATGATGCGAATTTTATGCGCCTTTGCCAGACCGTGCCATGGACACTGAACAGACTGGTCAAGAGACATCCACAACAAAATGAGGAGGGAGAAATGAAAGGAGAGATCAAGGGAGAGGATGACGATGAGGAAGACAGGGAAACACGTCAGTACAATATGGTTATGCTTTGTGTTTGGATTGTTTGGTCTCTGGTTCGAACACGCATTTGTCGACAAAATAATAAACAGTTTGCAAGCTTCACACACATACACACACACAGACACAAGCAGAGAAAACATGTGAACAAAAGGCAACAAAATAAAAATAAAAAGAAAAGGAAAAGGAAAAACAATGTACAGCTGCTATATAGAGAATCAACATTCCCCATTGGACTCGGAACGCCAAATGCGAAATTCGGACTTTTGGTTTGGCCACTCAGTGGGAGTTGGGCGGGAGAGCGAGCCAACAACTCGATTGCTCAATGAGTTGCGAATGCTGAAAAATGTTTGCAAATATGCTAAAAGCGAACAGCACGAAATATCATAATACAAACATTCGACCATCGAGTTATGAATCGAGTGCCAGACTTGAAATCAAACTCTTGTTGTTTTCCCCCACCTCCCCCTCCCTCTCTCTCACTCTCTTGTTTTTAGCCAGCTGCCATTCATCACAAATTCACTAAACTAACAATACTCGAGGATTACCAACATGGTAATCGTATATCAATTGAAATCAGCTTGCAATTGGTTGAGTGCGAACTCTCCCTAAAAAAAAAAAAGGAGATAAAAGAAAAATGAGATTGAACAAGTTTGTTAGACCAATGGATATGGATAATGTATACAACAGCGCACATCATAAGCCATAAAATGGGGAAAAACAATAATAAAGCCAGCGAGAAGAGAGAAAAAGTTATTCAATTAATATTCATCTGCTGAATAAGGACTTTTGCGTTCTGCCACCCTTCTCAGCGCTTCTCATACAAATCAATTCACCAAAATTGAACGAAATTGAAGAAGTGAGAAGTGGCTGAAAATGAAAGATATGAAAAAGTATCGAAAGTGAAGATATGGGAATTGAGAGAAAACGAGATGAAGAATTAATAGAAGTCAAAGCAAGAGAGAGAGAGAGAGAGAGAGAGAGAGAGAGAGAAAGTCAGAATTATTATGAAAGATTTAGACAGGTGCAAAAATTGGCAAAGTAATTGAAGCGTTAGGTAATATGGTATATGAAAAGAAGATTATGATTAAGAGAGAAAAAAAATGCAAGAGTGTGAAAGCACAAGAAAGAGGAAGAGAGAGAGCAAGATGGGGAGTGTGATACGATGAGAAAGAGGGGTAAAAAAGATACTTGGGATAAAAGCGATAAAGATAAGAAAGGGAGATAGAGCGAGAGAGAGAGAGAGAGAGAGAGAGAGAGAGAGAGTGAGATGGTACGACAGATAGCTTGGAAATGAAGGTAAGAAAACATAGGGAAAGAGAAAAGTCAATATGTGCTCTATCCAGAGAGAAACGTGTATAGCAGTAATATGAATAAATGTCAATGTCAGACAGATAAGGCAAACTCAGCAAGAGAAAAGGATATATGAAAGAGATGTGTATAAAGAGAAAGAAAGACAGAGAAAGAGAGAAACAGAGAAAGAGAGAGGAAAATGTAATGTAAATGTTAACTAAAATCACAATTAGATTATCTACATTTGCTGTCAAAAACAATAAATATAGATTTATATAGACTTCCTCATGTCACCCTTCCTGTCCTTCTCTTTCTCTTACCACTCCCCACTTTATGTGCAGCAAAAACAATTATCAATTGGTGTTAGTGAAAGGTTGAACTGGCATTTGTTTGCCATTTCCAATTTATATATTTATATTTATCTTAAAGACAATTTGTTGGCTCGAGTTCGAGTTCGAGTTCGAGTTTGATTTTGATTTGATTGTTTTTGCTGTGTTGCTTCCCGGATCGAGGCGAGTTGAGATATCAGGAAACAGGTCAACTGGAAAAAGCGTTCAGGGTCAATTGATTCTAATTACTTGGCCCAGAATTGTTTTTAGCCATTGCGTAACGACATTTGGGCAACAAAAATGCACGCGTTGAAGCGTTCTATGCATTCAATTGGAAATACATTGGCATTGACAAAGCAAAAAAAGGAAGAAAAAAATATAAATAAAAATAAAAGCGAAAGAACCAAAAAGAAGCAAAAGGAGCTATGGAGCTCTAGAGGGCTGCTTGGTAGCTGCCTGGAGCTCTGGAGGTTTGTTCTGTTTATCTGCAGGAATTCACCTTTCTGGCACTGCCAATAAAAATATAAAAATATAAAATCAAACAGGCTGTGGGAGAGCGCGAGACAACTCTGCAGAGTTGCCACACACACAGACAGACACAAGCAACTCCACCTCAGTCAGATGAATGTAATCAAGTGTATTCTGGTGAAATAATTGAAATTCTATTGAGTCACATTTCATTTATGTATGAATATCTTCCCCTCCCTCTCTCTCTCTCTCTCTCTCTCTCTGTCTCGCTCTCGCTCTCTTACATTTATTTTTGTTCGCTTTGCATAAATTTCAATACGGATTCGAATTTCCAATTTCCTATATACAAATTGAGCTACAGTAGATGCTCGCTGGAGTGTACTAATTAAAATCATGTCAACCTAACGATAATAAATATATTATGTTATGCAATTGCATTATAATATATCCATTATGTGCTCACATACACATTTGGGTATATTCGATTTCGTATTCAATGTGCGACGCCGGAGTTGAAAGTAATCTGTAGTCCATTGAAGCTCATCAGTCAATGTATATTCCACAATTAATTTCATGGTTATGTTTCATTTTGTGAACTAGCTCTGCGTACTGGCTCTTTTGAGCAATCAACTGCTGAACCTACCCTTTGCCTTCTCCTCAACACGATTCACACAGTGAACTAGTTCTTTTTAGCACTTACTAGACTAGAGTTGATCCATTTCATAACTTCAATACAATGACTCTTTTTTCAGTACAACTAGTTCTTTTGAACACTCTGCTTAGTTCAGGCTGCGAACTAGTCAGCTTTGAGTACTTTGACCATTGCTTAATCTCCATGCAACTTCTACTTTAAAATCCATTTCTTTTCACTCATGTCGCGAACTAGTTCTTTTGAGCACTTACCCACTTAATTTGTGTTCCACTTCACTGTTTGCAACAAAAATACGTCTCACTCTATAGCTGGTTCTTGAAAAGCAAATATTCTCTTCCCTCCATTGAATTACATCTCTCTATCCTTACATCTCTCTATCCCTTTAAAGCCATGAACTTGTTCTTATGAACACTTAACTTCAGGTGAACCTGATCTCAATTGCTATTCACTTCAAAACTCTTCTCTTCATTGCTGTGCACAAAGCGAACTAGTTATTTTGAGCTTGCAATTCATGCTATGAACAAGTTCCGCTGGACAGTGACTATGGCTAAAACAACTTCCATACTCAGCCCCACTCTACAGCTATCGCATGAATGGCAAGAGCTCTCATCCCTCCATCCATTCATTTCACGCCAAGAACTAGTTCTTTTGAATACAACCAACTATTGCTGAACGTAGGCAAAGTTTTATTTGTTTGTGTTTTCTTATTTTTGTTGTTGTTGTTGTGATGGCGGGAGCTGGTTGTAAGGGGGTCAGGTTCACAGCTCATTTACTCTCCATTTAGTTATTCAGGGCGATATCTATATGCGATAGATAGTTGCTCTGTCTACAGATAGATGCGAAAGTATTTCGTGCGCACTTTCGCCCGCAAATGAGGAAAATGCAAATTGCGCGTTTTCGCACTTATTCTTGTTGTTGTTGTTGTTGCTGCTGCTGTTGTTGCTGTTGTTGCTGCTGTGCTCGTTGTTGTTGTTGGTGTAATTTTTCTTTTCAGTTTTTTGTGCACTTTATTTTTGCAGCACATTATGCGGCGGTGGCGATGGCAGTGGCAGCGGCGGCTGCTGCAGCAGCCACATCCATTGCCACAGCTCGACCCCAGCATTGAGTTGTTGTCACACTCACACTCACACACACATACACAAATACACACATACATATATATGTATATATACAGCGACACTTACACAAATGGGGTCAGAAGTCTGCATTTTTCAATATCATTGGCGCCGAGCCGTGGCTGCCAACACACACGCACACACACACACAGTATTCATATATGTATGCAAGCATATACACATACACACACACACACACATTCACACATGCAGCCAAATTTATGCATATGTGAACTTGGAAAAGGGTTTGCCCGTAAGTATTTTGCACACCCTGAACTTTATGTTAAAGCCCAAAGTATCAGATGTAGATATGTATGTATGTATATATGTATATACATTTTTGTATGCACATTTATGTATGTATTTATATTGTGATGCAATCGATTGTTAACAAAGCAACAAATCTTTATGCACACACACACACACACGCATGCTTATGCATAAGAGATGAACTACATAAACTGTATAAACACATTAATATATTAATATATATATATATATATTCATATACATATATATTACAATTTATTTATATACAATTCTCAATGATGCTTTCTACTGTGAAAGGTGGGTAGTATAATAATAAGATTGTTATGGAAAAACATTCCGTTCGAAGGCGCCAGGTAGATCAAGAGTATGATACAATGGTGTGAGAATGGTTATCTGATGATTATTATAGTCTATATCTTGGGTAGTCTAAACACTAAACAACTAAAGAAACATGTTGTTTTCAAGTTTTGAAAATATACACAATTTATTTAATTGAAATAATTTATTGAATAATTTATGAGTGAGAATCTTTAGTCTTCATCCAGTATTTAACTGGCATAGATATCTAAAGATGAACAAAATGATGGCAAGACAACGAATGTTTCATATTTATAATAGTTAGTTCATCATAGCAAACGCCGACTCTGCTATTTTCTATCAATATGTTTATATTAATATTCATTCCATTCACCTAACATATATTCATAAGTTAGGCTTGTCTATTTCCTTATCAATTTAATACCTCTATTTGCATAGAACAGCTCTATAAAGCTCCGAATGTATCGCCCACTCTGTTTCTCTTAAAGTCTTTCAGTCAAAGCTTTAAGAGCAGATCTTACTTTGCTGTGAAGTTAAGAACTGGAAGACCTGGATATATGTGCATTTGTATATGTCTCCACATATTTAGCGAACTACTCAATAAGCGAAATATTTTCTGTTACAGGGCATTTGCTAGTCGTGCAATACTTTAAAAATATTTTTTTTCGCTTGTTTATCATTTATCGAAACAAACCCAGTCAACGATTTATTGATTTCGTGATCTTTGGATTCCTTATGAGCTCGAGACTTGAGATAGCAGATAGAAATAGAATGAGATAGAAATAGTATATATATTACTTTCAAGAGTACAGTTACAACAGTTTAACTGCTGTTACAGAGTAACTACAAGTCGTGCATTTAGCCGTTCTTACTGTTACTGAACGTCCAGTGCTGCGAGTCAAAATTTTTGATGTGCGCCATTTTGTGGCGTCTGACGCTGGCCTTCGCCCTGCTTTGTATGAGCAAGTGTATGTGTGTATGTGTGTGTGTCTGTGTGTGTGTGTGTGTATGTGTGTGTATAAAAGTGCTGTTGACCTTGGCAGCGAGGCGCGTGCGGCATGCGGCAACCTTTATAATGGGAGCTTAAATTCATTTACATATCGTATAATGCATGCTCGTATCATCATATTTGTATAGCGACTTGAATGTGTGTTTAATTACTTCGGCAAAGCACACACACACACACACACACACACACACACACACACACTCTCTCTCTCTCTCTCTTTCTCTTGCCCTCTCCATCTCTTTCTGTCACACAGACACACCCAGATGCCCCGCACATCGACAGTTGAAGTTTTAAGCCTCGCCTCGCACGCGAACGCCCGCAAGTATGCAGCAAATTTGTTAAGCCGCATCTGTGCGGAAAATCTGTCAGGCCCAAAGCGCCAGCGACTTCCAAAAGTAACCCCCACTTTTCCGCACTCACTCTCTATCTCTCTCTCTCTCTCTCTCCCTCTCTCTTTCTCTCGTGCAAGAGACCCCTAACCCTAACAGCGCCGTCCATGGCCTTAGAATTGTAAGACTTAAGCAGTCGCGTAATTGGCGCAACTTTTCGCCAAGCCACATGCAATGCATTCGCATGAAAGATATCAAATGCACATAGTATAACTATATATATTTATGTATATGTATATATATATTTCTGACATTGAGTTATAGATGCATGCATATATGTATATATATACAGCCCATTAGATTTGTTAGTATGAAAGTTGTTCATCAATTGCTTTTGATGACTATTTAACATTTTGAGTCCAGGCATATCAGCTCAAATTCCTCCGAGCAAGTGACTTTTCTTGTGTGTTAACTAATTAATTATCATACTACATATGTATTAGACCTTTTTTTTTTTTTTACTCGTCTGATTCAGTAATTGGGTACAATATATAAATATATATATTGGATATTGGAATAGTCTAATTCTAATCACGCTTATCTCAGACTAAATCCTTTTTTTGATTGCTCCAAGTTAACTTGGACTTCGTAAGCCCATTTACTGGGTATTTTCAAAGCAATTACACACATGCATTGACTATATATTGATATTTATGGAACATAAGCTAATGCATATATATATGTATATATCTTTTCTTTTTGCATTATAAGAAATTAGGGTCAAGCGAAAGTAATAGTGGGACACACACACATGCCGCATCATTCACACACAACAAAAAATGATAATTGATAATGTAAACGAAGTTTTTGGTTCTCAAAGTGTGCGAATAGCTGCAAAATTCAAGTGTTTTATTGCGAAATATGTAAGCTAGAGAGAGATAGGACGACTGGGCGGGAGCGAGAGAGCAATAGCTGATGCGTGCTGCTTGGTTATTATGTTTTTTTCCTGTTCATTTTTGGGTAGCGTAAATAAAGCATAAACAAGACTAAACAAAAATCCCTGACGAGCTGTTATTTGCATTTTGTTGATTAAGCAAATTTAAAACATTGCAACCGAAAGAGACAGCAAGCGAGTGAATGACCATGAGAGAGCGAGAGAGAGAGAGGGAAAGGGAAAGGAAGTGGCAGACAAAACCCGAACGACAGGTGGCGTGTGAGTGTGTGTGTGTGTGTGTGTGTGTGTGAGTTTCACGCGTTCATTTTGCTGGACTTTTCTTTACTTTGCCGGATTTTGCTTTTGGTTTAGTTTGGCTCTCTTTTTTTTCTGTTTTGGTAGAGTTCGGAACGAACCGGCAACCAAATGCAGCTTAAAGTTATTACACTTTAGCACAATTGAAAACAGCAACAGAACACACGGACACACACACACACACACGTACACGTCGCACACACACATTCACACAATTCCCAAATACTCTGGAGGGCTGCCGCAATGCTTCCTCTGACTGAAACTTTTTTGTGTTGGTTAGCGTGTATTAGTATTAGTACATATGTATGTGTGTGTGTGTGTGTGTGTTAGAGTTGGGAAAACTAGCCAGTTGGTCAGTCGAAAAAACAGTAAAAAAGTTGTGCTTGGCACTCGAGCAGTGACTGTGTTTGCGTTTGCCACTCAAGTGCGAGTTATTAAGCGAGTTAGTTTTACGGATTTTCCTATCAAATTTATTTGTTGTTTGCTTTTACCTGCATACACACACACAGACACTTGGTCTCCCTTTCACACACCGAAAGACAGCAGCCCTCTCGTTTCCTTTTTCTGACAGTTACTTTAAGCTTTCGTCCATTGATTGGACTTCTCATTGTTCGCAATATACTTCATTCCCTTCACTTCACTCCACTTCACTTCACTTCATTTCATTTGATTTATTCATTTGTTGAGACACTCGTTCACTGCCATTTTCTCTTCTTAGCAATTTCTTGTTTCATTTTTCAATAAAGCTTTGCATGAGCTTCGATATTGTGAAGAGCGTGAAAATGAATCTGCGAAACACTGAACAACACTGCTCACACTGCAGTGCGTTGAACAAAGCAGATTCGATTCGTCACAAATATAGCAATGAAGATCGTCATATCTAGGTAATACAGGTAATATAGAACTCTGGAAATGTCCCAGAGAAATGCTAATGAATAATGCTAGATAAATAATTTGTCGAGTAATGATTGAGTAATATGATAATGTGAGTAATGAGTAATGAATAATGAGTAATGAGTAATAGGTAATGAGTAATGAAATGACTAATGACTAATGAGTATTAAGTAGTGAGTAATGAGTGGTGAGTAATAGGTAATGAGTCATGAAATGACTAATGACTAATGACTAATGAGTATTGAGTAGTGAGTAATGAGTGGTGAGTAATGACTAATGAGTAATCACTAATGAGTAATGAGTAGTGAGTAATGACTAATGAGTAATCACTAATGAGTAATGAGTAGTGAGTAATGACTAATGAGTAATCACTAATGAATAATTAAGAAATATTGAATGAATAATTAGTTGTTAGTAAGTAATGAGCAATAAGCAAAGAGTAATGAGTTATGACTAATGAATGATTAGTGAATAATTAATGAATAATGAATTATGAGTAATCATGAGTGATGAGTAATGAGTAAGGAGTAACGATTAATGAATAATGAGTTACGCGTAATCATGAGCGATGAGTAATGAATAATGATTACTGAATAATGAGTTACGAGTAATCATGTGATAAATAATGATTGCTAAGTAAGATTAAAAATAATATCAAGAATTGAGTCTAGAGTCTCGAGTCTACAGTCTAGAAGTCTCGAGTCTAGAGTCTAGAGTTTAGAATCTAATTCAATTCTTCAGTCTAATACAAATTTCAGTCCATTCAAAATCACATTTAAATTTATTTTTTCATCATTTTCTCTGCTTTGTCAATTCGTTTTCATCTTTAACGTCTTTATCAACTGCTTTATTTCTTGGCCTCTTGCTTATTGCAGCCATCGTTTACGACTGCTGCCGCTCCAATTACTTAACATGCAGCTGAAATACTTGGACCCAAAAAAAAAAAAAAAAAAAAAGGAAAGGAAAAATGAAATAAAAAAAAAAAATGAAATGAAAACAAGAAAAAGAAACTTTAGCCAAAAGCCGAAGGCTGTCGCCCCACCAACGGCCAAACATTGTCGCAACGCATTCAATTTAACTTTCACAATTGCAATCGCATTGGTATTGCGACATTCACTTTTCATTTTTAGCCCCCCTCTCTCCTCTCCAGCCAGCCCTTTCGGAAAAGCCCACTCCATCCTCCTCTACGCCCCCTAGAGCCAGTTTCGGGGCGGAGTTGAAGCTTGTACTGGCGCCACATGCGCCACATGACCACAGGCCATAACTCATGACCATCCAGTCCGGCAGCGCCTACCCCCCCTCCAATATGACGCCCCTGCACCGCGTAACCACCCCTTTCAGTTGCCCCTTTGGAGTTGTTACCACTTGGCATCATTTTTCGGCGTCAAGTTTGCAACGCCCGTTCATTCATTCAATTGTCACAGCTCACATGCACTCTCTCTCTCTCTCTCTTTCTCTCTCTCTAGAGCTCCATCTCTCTTTCTCCACATTGCATTCTGCGTCCTATTCAGTTGTTGTTTTCAATGTCACTTTGTCAGCTTATTGTTTCGTTTGCTGCCAAACCAAAAGCCCCCTAAGTCTATATAAAAATCAGTGCAAAGTGCGAAGTTTTTGTTTGGTCTTTGTCAGAAGAAGGCAGCTTTCTATGCCCTAATGCAGCTGCCAAGTGTGTTTTGCAACACTTGCAACTTATATTTAAGTATTGAATGACATAATACTGTCGTGTGCATACTCTTATATGTATTCGTGTGTACTCTCTCTTCTACTTTAATAATCATACTGTTCAACAGAAAATTCTGTTCTACTCTTCCATTCTGTTCTACTGTTCTACTCTTTATTCTTGCACTCTTTAGTCTTCTACTGTTCTAGTATTTATTTTTCTTATATATAGTTATCTATTATTCACTATTATAGTCCTCTTTTTCTTATACTTCTCTCTTATTATTTTAATCTATTTATCTACAGTTTTTTTCTCCTATACTCATATACTCTTCTACTCTTTTTCTCTTATACTATTATATACTTATATTCTTAGATTCTACAACACTTTTTCTCTCATACTCTCATATATTCGTATACTTTAATACTAGTATCTTGTACTCTCATACACTTATATTCTTATACTTTGATACTACTTCTTTCCTCTTATACTCTACTATTGTATACTTTGATACTACGTCTTTCCTCTTATACTCTCATACACTTATACTCGTAGATTCTTCTTTTTAAATTCTTAGATTTTGCTCTTACACTCTTATATATTCTTATACACTTATACTCTGATACTACTCTTTTTCTTTTATACTCTTATATTTAAAAAATGAGATATATATTAGAGGAGTTGAGCATTCCCAAAAATGTTATAAAAAAACAAACGCTTCACAAAAAAAAGACGTTGAAAATACGTGAAAAAAGTACAATGGGCATGTGGTGTAAACAGCTTTCGGGCCATGTTTCTATTGTTGTTTGTCTATGTGTCTTTGTGTGTGTGTGTGTTGGCATTGTATACTGTTTTTTTTTTTTTTTTTTGCTGCTTGGCTGAGAGAAAGAGAGCGAGCAGAAAGAAGCAGAGTGTAAAGTGCAAGTTGGCAGCTTGGCCGCTTCCGTTTCCGCTTTAGCTTTGGCATCGCTGCAGGCAGCGGCAACAGCAGCAGCAGCAGCAGCAATAACAATAACAATGGCAGCAGCAGTTGACTTCACACACACACATACAGACACACACACATGTGACATTTGCTTTCTTGTTGCCTACTTTTTGGCATTGCTTAAAATCATGACAAAAGTTGCCGTTGCCACAGGTTGTTGTTGCTGTTGCTGTTATTTTTGTTGCTGTCGCTTGTTTGTCTGACAACAACAAGAACAACAACAACAACAACTGCAATAACAATAATGCCCGCAAATATGTAACAGGCAAAGCAAAGCCAGCAACAACAACCGCAATATCAATAGAAAAAAAACTTTTGCTGCAGGTTGCTTCAAGTTGTTGTTGTTGCTGCTCGTGTTGTTGATTTTACCTGCTGCAATTTCGCAATACGTTGGCTTTTTTTCTGCTTCTTGTTTTGCCTTTTTAATGCCAGTTGACAGTAAGCAAGTCCATAGACACAAATGGCGGCGCCCGAAAGAGACAAATGCAGAAAAGGAAAGAGATAGCTGGCTTCATAATGCTCTAACATAGAGTTAAGAGACTTGAATGTAATACATACAATCAAATAAACCTATATATAGGCTATATATACATCAAATAATACTCTCAATAATCTTAAACAGCATAAAGACCCAACTGATTGCTGTGAATTAAGTCTGAAAACTTTATAAATATTCAGTTTTGAATGCTATGAAAGCTAAACATTACGATTCACTCAACAAAAATTGGAAATAATATTAATTTTACAGAGTATTAAAGCTGCTATGTTGAATAGTATTATTTTTGGATGTTAACTTGGCTCGATTGTTGTTGGACTTTGAAAAGGTAATGCTGGGTAATTGGCAAAAAGGAAAAGAAAATCTTGGCACACAGTCGAAGGCAAAGCGAGAGGCCAACTCAAAGTCAAAACCAGCTGCCTACAAAAAAAAAAAAAAAAAAAAAAAAAAATGGCGTCAAAGCTATTTGCAGGAGCCGAAAAGTAGGCAATGCAATTATCATAACCATTATGGGGAGAACTACAACAACATGAAGAAGAAGCAGAAGAAGAAGAAGAAGATAGGAAAGCATATCCTTAATAAAGACATACATACGTTCAAAGAGAAAGAGAGAGAGAGAGGGAGAGAGAGAAAGGAAACCGAAGGATAGCAAAAGGATTTTTAAATAGAAATTGGGTAATAACAGAAAGATATATAGATATGCTTAAAGAAGGACAGACAAAGTAGTAAACATGCGATGATGTGCTCTCAGCGATACACAAATAAATAACTATAGAGAGTGAGAGAGAGGGGGGAAGGGGGTGGGGGGTTGATAGAGAGCGAGAGAGAGAAATACCTAAATAAACTAAAGGCTTATAGTAAGGCCAGATAGCTATATACTGAATTTTATAAGCGAATCAAATGAAAATCGAGATTTAAGCTGTTTTTTTTTTATATGTATATATAAAATCGTATGTATTTAACTCGAGTTCTCTAGGAGAGAGAGAGAGAGAGAGAGAGAGAGAAAGAGAGAGATCTATAAACATTAATCTTTAATCATTAAAGTTATATTTTAATTTGTTAAGATTGTAGGATATAGAAATACAATTAGTAATAGGTGCAGATATGAAAATAAATATATATATATATATATATATATATTGTATATTCTATATATATATATATATATATATATATGTAAGGTTATCTAGCTACATCTCATCTATAGAAAACTAAATGTTTCTACTGATTTTGAGACATAATTCGAATGCCTTCACAGAGACATTGAATATATGCATTGCCATCTGCTATATATGTATCTAGTGAAAAACATGAACTTTTCTGATGACTTAAGCTCATCAACTCAATGCTCATAGCTGATAGAGCCGCGTTCAGCTGTCACCTGTCACTCAAGCCACTATTCAGCTAGATATGTGGAGCACGTTCAGCTCAACGCTAAAACAATGCAATGCAATTAACAATTATGTGAGACATCATATGATGGCTATAGAATTAATTTTGTGGCTAGCAGCGGATCTTATCAGCAATCAGCAGCTGTTGCTGTTGCTGTTGCTGTGTCCTCATCAAATGCGTTGTTTAAATGAATTATGCGCTGTTAAATGGATTTCAAGGCGAGGCAATATCATAAATGCAGCATCGATTGCCATGTAATTGTCATAATTAACTGCCACACAGAATGTGTGTGTGTGTGTGTGAGAGAGGGAGTGAGAGTGAGAGTGAGGGTTAAACGTGTGCACAAGATAAAACGGCTTACGCTGCGTATACGCAATATTTGCTTAAGCTCTGCTTGGTTGGCTCATATTAAGCAATTTATTTGCGAACGAGAGGAACGGGTTTGCCTGAATATAAATTTAATTATTTTTCAATCAAAAAACATCAGATATCTGGCTGCTTAGCTCCCCTATGCTCATTTGTATATTTAGTTTGGCGCTCGGCACGTCCAAAAATTTAATGACTGCTTTGTGCCGATGCGTTGCAGGTGTCGCCCCCAGCTAAGCTACCAGGCAGTCTTCAGGCAGTCTGCCACATCCACCCACAACATTATTCGTTTCTCACTTGCTGAGCAACTGAGTAACTGCTGCAGTTTCAGTTCGTCAAGCAACAAAACTTTGGCTCACTTTTAACACCCATAACCCAGTTTTTGTGCCATGCTTGCTGACATTTTAATTAAATCCCTAAACGAGAGGATTTACCATCTCTCTCTCTCTCTCTCTATCTCTCTCTCTCTCTCTATCTCTCTCTCTCTCTCTCTCTGTCACTGTCTGCCGTTTCAGTTGTGGCTGCAGTTACCCAGGAAACGCACTGACATTGGCCCCAATTCTCGCATACAGCTCAATCGGCAGCTATGTTGACATCCTCGCCTGCTGCTCCATCCATCCTCTACCTGCATCACCTCTTGAACAGCCAAAATCTCATCTCACATGATCTCCGGCATACATATGTGTACATACGGGCACTCATTCGGCGCTGAGCGCAGCATTCAAGTGCATTGCTACTTGAGACATTCTCTCTCTCTCTCTCTCTCACACACACACAGTTCGATTCCCATTGGTGGCAAAATAATATAAAACGTAGTGCCAAAGGCTAATGTTTAATCAATAAAGTAGAGCAAGGAATAACAAATGGAAAGTCAAAATTAAACCTCAAAGAACAGCATGAAAAGAACTTGGAACAATTGTCTCTGACTCGCATCCCAATGAGAATGGCAATGGCCTTAGGCTAATATTGCATCAATCTCCAGCAAGCAAAGGCTTGAAAATGTTGCTGGGAACTGTGAAATCGGATGTGAATCCCCATAAAAATTGATTCCCCATATATTCCATATAAATAAAAATTTCAACAAGTTTCATTTTGAAAATTACTTTAGACTAAGAGTGAAATCAATTTTTGTTTTGTTAAATTTATATCTATTACATCCATAAGTTATTCTACTCTACCTCAGCTAATAATCTAAAGGAAATATCAAAACTTGAAAAATTTACGCACAAATAGTTTTATGAATCAGAGATTTTTTTGTTTGTTTTCTATTATTCGTCTATACAAAAGTCAGATAGAATCCTCAGGTGATAATTGAATAGATAAGTTAAGCATATCAAATTACCATGATATTATTAATGACACTCATAAAACCAATCAGATAACTAGCTAAATAATAAATAACTGCTCAGACGAGGGTTTCACATTTCCTTTGACCCAATCGCCTCAACAGCAACCGCAAAGATTTGTATCAGGCAGAGCAAGAAAAAAAAAATCAGAAGAAGAAGAAGAAGAAGAAGAAGGAAAAGCAGAGAAAGAAGAAGTCCTTCCCAAAATACTCGCCTGCTCATGGCTTCTGGCATTATTCATTGGGGCACTTTTGAAATGTTTATTTATTGGCAGCACCAATCGAGCTCCCACGTCAAAAAAATGTTTTTCGCTACCCCAACAACCACCCACCTTCCCCCCTCTGCGTACCATGTGAAAAGAGTTGTCAGTTTCAGTTTCAGCTTGAGTTTGAGTTTGAGTTTGAGTTTGAGTTTCACTTTCAGTTTTTGAATATTGTTATCGAAACAGGTCCAAGAAAGCGTACGTCTTATTGTTTGCCTATTTGAAAATATTCATGCATTTCAAATGAGAATGAGCATGGCATAGCGTATGTAGGGTATATTGGTTCTCTGAGCATGATGACTACTTGAATTTCATTACTCATATGTTTCACTAAGCGCCTTTCATCTCAGTTTAGTTGCTTACAGGGCATCTGCTAGTCGAGCACTCTCTACTCTACTCTACTCTTCTCTTTCGTCATCATCTGCTTAATCATAATGTTGCTTAGTTACACACTGTATGCCCATTGTCCTGCCTCATCAGCTACTTTTCCTTTCCCTTTCTCTCATTTGCAGAC